>JALPQD010000261.1:485144-1685144 GCA_023101885.1 Typhlomys cinereus
CACAATGAAAGCCCATCCATGTTAGTTTATAGCTCTTACTGCTTATATAAAATTTTCTAATTTCATCCATTTCCCAGCAAGTATCATTAATTCATCATTTTTGATGGCTGAGTAGTATTCCATTGTATAAATGTACAACATTTTCCCCATCCACTCGTCAACTGTTGGGCATTTGGGTTGATTCCATGACTTTGTTATTGTAAATAGTGCTGGTACGAACATGGTTGTGCTTGTGTCATTCAGGTGATTTTTGCTTTATGAGGTATTATTCCCAGAAGTGGAATACCAGAGTCATATGGGATTTCAATCTTTAACTTTTTAAAAAATTGCCAGACTCATGACCAGAGTGGTTGTCTAAGCCTACAGGAATGCAGGAAAAAAAAAATATATATATATTTATCCCTTGTTACTCTATTGCACTTTCTTTCTTTTCCCACTGCAAACTACATTCTTTTTACCAGTCTTCCTCTTAATTTCATGGTTATCTTTCATGTATGACCCACTGAGGTTTATCTGATATGCCTCTAATAGCCTGACCTTGAGCATTTGCTGGAGCATGGATCATAACATAAGTGGGCATACCATTGAGGAAAGCAGCTGCCCTTTCTTGGCATCCAGTATTAACCCTCAATAGTTTTTTGGGGAGTTGGGAAGACTCTTTAGATTTTTCTTTTCTATGGTTAAATGTTGACAGTCCAACTCTTGTTCAGGGTTTGTGGATGTCGACTTCACTGAAATTAGTTCATGGGTTCAGCAGCTGTGTCATGTCTGTTCAGAAAATAATATCTGGCCTCATCCCTCCACACTCTCTGACTCTTACATTCTTGCTATATTCCCTAAACCTTGGAGTGGGGGTTATTTAGATGTCTTGTATGGCAGTTATTCTTCTCTGTTGTTGGAACGCAACACTCAAACACAGCATAAGGGAGAAAAGGAAATTTATTTGGCTTAGGGCATAAGAGGGGAGACACCATACATTATGGCATAAAAACATGAGAGGTGGCAAAAGGTGAGGCAGTTTAAGTTACTTCAGACAACATACAAGCTGAGAGAGCAGACTCACAAGAGAATCACTGTAGAACTAAATAAGTTCAAGGCCCACCTCAAGTGGTATGCCTTCCTTCACCAAGGCTCTGCCTCCTACAGTTTCCATGACATTTCCAAGCAACTAACTATTTAAACACATGACCCCATTGGGGATAACTTATATTCAAACCACAACATCTTATTTAGGCCTGAGATGTCCACACTCACTCTGTGTACTTTTGTCAGCTGTGATTTTTTTTTTTTTTTTTACTAAACACCATTCATTGCAAAAAGAAACTTATAGATTTAGTGCTGAAATTGTAGCTTCTGTACTCAATGGGTATAATGATAAATGTTTAGAAGACAATTTGCTATCATTCTTACAGCTAAAATTTAGTAGTTTGTTTCTCCCCAGAGACGATGGCATTACCTTCCACAGGTTACTGGCTTAGTGTATCATACCATGATTGTGATCCCTGCTGAAATGTGGGCCTTAAATTCACTCAGAAACAGGTTTGCTACCCCCTTAACGTGCATGCCAATATTGCACCAGTAGTCACCTGTTGCCAGGGTGGTTGTTATTGTAGCATGCAAAATTCTCAGCTAGGTGAGACTGTTGATTGCTTTTCTCTCCCAGAAACTTATATTGTTCTTTCTTGTACTGTGAAAGCTGGTCATCAGGGAGGAAGATCTCTCTCAGCTTGCTTTTTTCCATGTCCTATGATCAATGATAGTGGTAGTGTCCTTGTTAGGCAAAGGTATCAACGTGACAGTTGAGGGTTTGAGCTCCAGGAACATTTGTAGAGAATTAGTTGTTGAGTTAAGCCCAGAACAAACCTGCAGGAGATTGTCTAGCTGAAGGGGAAGTCCCAGCTCATGGTGGGTGGGACTAGGACCTGGAGTAAAATAGAGAGAACTGATTGAGAAAGGCATCCTTGGCCAGAAATGCTGGTCTGGCAAGTAAGGATCATTTTTCTTTCAGCCATTATGGAAAGATGGTTTGGCCAGTTCCCTTGGCCCTAGTGTTGGTGCATGCTCTCCCATCAAGATGGACTACAAACTGTAACCAGACTATCTAAGAAAATAAATCCTTTGTTCCCCTAATCCATTTGATGGTCACTTATCATCAACCATGCAGGTGAACTACAACACGTATCTTCAGAAATAGGGTCTCACTAAAAGATTCTGGAGGGAAACCAAGAGCAATGAAAAATGCTTATAGTGTTTTGGGAAACTTTGAGACCTCTCTGAGAATAGATCATCAGGAGTATCACATACCTTATATGAGGAATTTTGTTTAATTGTCTGTGGCACCTGACAGAAACATCTCAGGCCAGTTCGTCATCACATTTATTCCCTGGTATGTGTTCCTTGTGTAAGATACAGCTGTTGATAATTTTAAAAGTTGTATTTCCAAATAAGCTTATAATATAAAAGGTTTCTGACTGTCTATATATTAATAACCTTTGTGCTAATCCTTCACACCTTCCTTCACCCCATCTTATATGCAAATTTTTCTCCCACAATTAATTTTTTTTCCACATCATACAACCTCAATAGATAACCCCATCCTTCCCCTCCCTCCCTTCCTCCTCAGCTTCCCCTTCTACTCTCCCCTTTTTCTTCTTACTTTCACATCGCTCCCTCCCTCTCCTTCTCTCAGTGCTTCCCCCTTCCTCCCTCCCATCCCCTGGAGCATCCTTTTGTATGAAGGCCAAACCTCCCTCTGAGTACTACACCTTAGTGAGGGTAAGGGCTCAGTGGTATAGCCCGGAACCCTTTCTTGGCTCCCTTTTAGTATGGCAACTCTATTATGTCTGTCAGTCCCTTGCTTCTAAGGATCCTACTGCCTGGAGCCTTCTCCCCTATGTTCCATGCTAGACTTTGGGGGGTCATTAACACATCAGCCTTTGTGCACATCAAGCAAAGTCTGATTATGGCTACTGCAGCCCTATCTTCTGTGGAGTATCTTGCGTATCGTCCATCCTCCCCTTCTTTAGGCTCTTACAATCTTGCTGTCCCCTCTTCTGCAAGATTCTCTGAGCTTTAGGATTGGGAGAGATTTGGCTGGTCTGGTTCTAGGTGAATAATGTAGAATCTTCAGTGTTCCAATTTACGGTGTGTTATTTTCAGTTTTGCTTTTCCTGCGCCACCATTGGATCCATCCTGATTGCTATTGGAGGTCACCTCCTGCCCAGAGATAAAAGGCTGTTTAAATGGAGTCTTACTATAAGAGTAGATTCAAAGGTAGATGAAATAGGAGTCAGAGACCACAGTGTGTGTGTGTGAGTCAGTGTCCCATTTGCAGGATGGCTACTATCTATCTGCCAGTCCCTATACCCTCCCTGATTGGTGAGATCAAACCTCTTCAGTCTCAGGTAACCAGGAAGAGAATTGAGAGTGAGCTTCACCAGATGTCTCTCTACTTACATGTAAATGCTTGACGGTGACCTATATTCTCTACTGAAGCATGATCCCCTTTCTCCTTTTTTCCAGGGGATGCCCTCCTTCCCCTTCCCTATTGTTTATAATCTTTGTGATGACAGTAGGTATTACAGAGTTTTACCTTTGAATAGATCATTAAGTGGGATTGGTACTGGGATCCACATATTAGGGAGTACACATGGTGCTTAATTTTCTGTGTCTGGGATACTTAACTCAATATAAATTTCTCTAGTTCCATTCATTTCCCAGCAAATTTCCTTAATTTATCTTTTTTGATGGCTGAGTAGTGTTCCATTGTATAAATGTACCGCATTTTCCTTATTTACTCGTCAAGTGTTGGGCACTTGGGTTGATTCCATGACTGTGCTATTGTAAATAGTGTGGCAATGATTATGGTTGTGCCTGTGTCACTATAGTGAAGTCTTGCATTATGGGGGATTATTCTCAGAAGTAGAATAGCAGGGTCACATGGGATTTCAATCTTTAACTTTTTTAAAAAATTGCCACACTGATCACCAGAGTGGTTGTACAAGCCTGCATTCCCACCAGCAATATAGAAGAGTTCCCTTCACCTCACATATTCTCCAGCACTTGGTGTTGTTTGCATTGCGGATTTTTGCCATCCTGACTGGGGTGAGATGATATTTCAGGGTAGTTTTAAAGATGCTGTTCTTTTTCCATTGCATTTTATGTGCCTCTTTGTCAAAGATCAAATGGCTGTAATTGTGTGGGCTTATTTATACCTGGGTCTTCAACCCTTATACATTGATCTACGTGTGTATTTTGGAGCCAGTAGCAGGCTGTTGTCATTACTATGGATTTGTAGTATAGATTAAGTTTTGGTATTGTGATTCCTCAAGCAGTGTTTTTGTTACTCAGGATTGCTTTTGCTATCCTTTTTGCTTTTGTGCTTTCATATGAATTTTGAGGTTGTTTGGTCAATTTCTTTAAGGAATCAGTTTGGGATTTTGATTGGCATAGCAAAGAATCTGTGTATTGCTTTTGGTAGAATGGTCATTTTTATGATGTTGATTCTGTCAATCCAGGAACATGGGAGGTCTTTCCGCCTTCTGATGTCTTCTGTAATTTCTTTCTTTAGGGTTTTAAGGTTTACATTGTGAAGATCCCTCACTTCTTTGGTTAGATTCATACCAAGGTATTTCATTTTTTTAGGAGCTATGGAAAATGGGATTGTTTCTTTTTATTTATTTATTTATTTATTTATTTATCTATTTATCTATCTATCTATTTATTTATTTATTTTTATTTCCACTCATACAAACTTAACAGGTATACCAGTTCCTTCCCTCCCTCCACCCCCCCAACCCCCCGTGCCTCCCCCTCCCATCCCCGGAGCATCCTTTAATGTGCATGCCAAACTCTCCTCTGGGTCCTCCTCTCCGATGAGGTGCAAGGACCCGGTGGCATTTCCCAGAACCGTTTCCTGTGTTCCCTTTAAGCATGGGAACACTACTGTGGCTGTCAGGGATTGTTTCTTTTAGGACTTTTTCACTTTCTTCATCTTTGGTGTATAGGAAGGCCACTGATTTCTTTCACGTTTTTTTTTTTTAACCTGCCACCCTGCTGAACTTCTGTATTAGTTCCAGGAATTTCCTGGTGCAGTTTTTTGGATCACTCAGGTATAAGATCATGTCACCTGCAAATAGAAATATCTTGACTTCCTTGCCAGTTTGAATCCCCTTTATCTCCCTGTCTTGTCTTATAGCTCCAGCTAAGACTTCAAGTGCAATATTGAATAAAAGTGGTGAGAGTGTCCAGCCTTGTCTAGTTCCTGATTCAAGTGGGAATTCTTCAAGGTTTTCCTCATTGAGTGTAATCCTTGCTGTTGGCTTGTTGTATACAGCTGTTAATATGTTGATAAAGGTTCTTTCGATTACAATTGTCTCTAGGGTTTTGATCATAAAGGGATGTTGGATCTTGTTTAAAACTTCTTCTGCATCTATTGAGAGTATCATGTTGTCTTGGACTTTTATTGATTTGCATATGTGGAACCAATCTTTTGTGCCTGGGATAAAGCCTACTTGTTCAAAGTGCATGATCTTTTTGATATGTTTTTGAATCTGCTTTGCTAAGTTTTTGTTGAGAATCTTTGTATCTTTGTTCATCAAAGAGATTGGCCTATAGTTTTCTTAGATTTAAGTGTATATCTATTAAGTTTTGGGATTAGTATGACATTAAATTCATGGAAAGAATTTGGCAGTGTTCTTTCCTTCGCAATTTGATGGAATGATTTAAGGAGTATTGGTGCTAGTTGTTCCTTAAATGTCTGGTACAATGCTGTGCTTAATCTATATCTGGTCCAGGACATATTTTGTTTGGAAGTTTGCAGACTTCTTCATTGATGTCCTCATATCTTATGGGACTATTTAAATAATTCAAAACTTCCTGAGGCAATTTGGGTAAGTTGGGCTTTCTTAGGAATTTATTAATTTCTTTTCTGTTATCAATTATATGGAGTATAGTTTTTTGAAATTTGACCTTATAATTCTCTGAATTTCTTGAGTATCAGTTTTGATAACTCCATTTTCATTTCTAATGTTGTTAATTTGGGTTTTCTCTCTTTTGTTTTTGGTTAGTTTAGCTAGGGGTATATCGATCATATTAATCTTTTTTTCAAAGAACCAACTTTTTGACTGGTTGATTTCTTTGTACCATTTTACTTATCTCAATTTCAGATATTTCTCCTCTGATTTTGCTAGTCTCCTCTCTTCTACTGCTTTTGGGATTGTATTGCTCTTGTGTCTCTAAATTTTTAAGCTGCATTGTTAAGTTATTCACTTCTGATATTTCTATTTTTTTTATATAAGCATTAAGAGCTATAAACTAACAGGATGGCTTTCATTGTGTCCCAGAGATTTTGATATGTTTTATTTTCATTATCATTCACTTCTAGGAAATCTCCAATTTCGTTTTTGATTTCTTCCTGAACCCAGTTCTCATTCAGCATCATAATGTTTCCAAGAGTTTGTGTATTTTCTGCAGTTTGTCGTGTTGCAGATGTCAAGCTTTAGACCATGGTGGTCTGATAGGGTACAGGCTAGAATTTCAACTTTCCTATATATGTGGCAATTGGTTTTGTGGCCCAATATGTCTCTATTATGGAGAAAGTTCCATGAGCTGTTGAGAAAAATTAGTATTCCTTGGTACTTGGATGGAAAGTTTCATAGAGATCTGTAAGTCCATTTCAGTAAGGGTGTTATTTGGTTTTAATGTGTCTATGTTAAGTTTTTGGCCATGTTGAGAGTGCAGTATTGAAATCCCCAGTATTATTTATTGGTATTGATTCTTATTTTAGGTGTTGTAGTGTTCGCTTAATGAATGTGGAGGAGCCCGTATTAAGTGCATATATTTTCAGTATTTTGCACTCTTCCTGGTGAATTGTTCCTATGATTAAAATGTAGTATTCTTCTGTATCTCTTATGATTTTTTTGGTTTGAAGTCCACTTTGTCGCATAACATGATTTCTACCATTGTATGTTTTCTAGTTCATTTAGCTAGAAGATTTTTTGACCAGCCTATTACATTTAGAATGTGCCTGTCTTTTGTGGTGGTATGTGTTTCCTTAAGGCGGCATATGGATGGGTTGCGATTTTTAATCCAAGTTTGTTATCTGTGTCTTTTGATTGGTGACTTTTTTCCATTGACATTTAGTGTTATAATGGAGAAACTACTTTTATTTCCTGATATTTTTTATGTTTAGGAGCTTTCATAAGTGTATCGTTCAGCTAATAGTTTTTGGTGGTATTATACTTCCCTTCTGCCGTCCTGGATATGCTTTTTGTTTTCTTCAAGCTTGAGTATCTTTTCTACTGTTTTTGAAGTCTTGGTTTAGTGATCATGTAAGCCTTCACGTTGTCTTTATGGTGCAAAATTTTTCTATCACCCTCAATCATGACTGATAGTTTCGCTGGGTATATCAGCCTGAAATGACATTTGTGCTCATACAACACTTGAAGTATGTCTTTCCAGGCACCTCTGGCTTTTACTGTTTCCATCAAAAAGTCATTTGTTATTTCAGTAGGTTTAGCTTTAAAAGTGATGCTCTCAGCACATTTTCTTTGTCTTGTATGTGGAGTGTTTTGACTGTTATTTGGCATGGTCAGTTTCTCATTTGGTCATATCTGTTCAGGGTGTGGATTGCCTCATGTATTTGGATAGGACTCTCTTTCTTTAGATGAGGAAATTTTTCCTTTAAGGTAATTTGAAAACTTTCCTCATGTGTGGTATTTTGGGATTTTTATTCTGGTATTCCATGAATGGACATGTTAGGCTTCTTCAAGGTGTGATATAACTCTTGAATATTCCTCTCAAGTTATCTTTTTGGTTTTAACAACCTCTCCTCCAGAGGTGGTTATTTCATTCACTTTGTCTGCAACATCTAATATTCTATTTTCTGCTTCATTAGTTCTGCTGATAAGGTTCTCTGTTGAGTTCTGGGTGGAAAATAACATGTCTTTTAGTTCAACTTTGAAACTCTGCTGGGAGATTGTTTTAACTGCTCTATGCCGGTTTTTGTTCTTCAACTGATTTTCTGTTTCCTCCAAGTGCCTGTTTGTTCTTTTTCAAAGTGTTTGTTGCTGGTATTTAACTCCTTCCGGATTTCTTCGTTCATAGTATTGATCATAGTAAAGATCACATTTGAAAATCATTATCTTGGGTAAGGCTTTCTTGGCTATTTTCTGTGATTTTTTTCTGAGTGGATCTATCACTATTCTTTCGGCAGGAGATTTGTTGTCTTGGTTTTTGTTTCTCATGGATATGCCATCTGACGAGGGCATTGCTGTTTTATCTCTTATGAGCTTCTTTCATTTTCTGCGTGTTTTTGTCTGAACTGAATTAGATGGTATTACTACTCTCGAGCAGTTATTAGTAGAGTTCGTCTTGGAGTGGGTAGGCTTGTCTGGCATTGGTGTTATTTCTAGATGAGGCTATTAGACTGTTAGTATATCAATTAAGTCAGGTTTAGTAGACGGGGAGTAAAGATTAGCATGGTAGTGCACTTTTTTGGTTTACTACCTTAGTGACATGTGAGTGTGAATCGTATAGTCCCTGAAGTTGTATGCATTTTGGGGTGGCTATATGGAAAAATTAAACTGCAGTGAGTAATAATTGAAAGGAACAAGATGGTAAAAGGGATTTACTTATATTTGAGCTGGATATGAAGACTCCCATGTGATGGGATGATTTTTGAGGCTTTAAGATATATGGTGTTTGTCCCTTAGAGATTTTCTTGGGTTTTCTTTGGACTCAATTGAATTCTGAAGAGCAGGGAATCTTCCCAGGTTTGTTTGGGGGGGGATTGTGTGTATAGTTTGTTGTTAAGATTACCTGGGACCTTGGGCTGGGCTAGTGGCTTTCCCCAGCTCCAAAGCAGACTGGATGTGGTTCTAGCTGGCTGGTGGGAGAGGCAGGGATCAACGGGTGATCTCAGGTCTGGGACATGGTCTAGGGGATGTAACTGAGGAACACAGAGTCTGCCCTTGTCTGGGTCCTGGTCCTAAGGGTACTGTGTCTTGTTTGTCATGCAAATCACCTTGGACCTGGGGCGTGGCCTTGGGACCTTCCCCAGTGGCAGAGAAGATTGGTTGCCCCTCTTGCTGGCTGGTGGGATGGGCAGGTGTCCTGGGGCCTGGGGTGTGGTCTAGGGGCCTTACCTGAGGAACCGGAAGTCTGCCCTATCCGGATTCAGGTCAAAAAGGAATTATTAATTTGAAGAACAACGTGTATATGTAAACACCCAGAAGAACTTGTGACAGTTTCTTGTTGAAGAACTGGATGTGTACAAAATAGTACAGATTCTCTATTTTGTTGAGTTAGAGTTCAAAGAACTTTTGGGGGACCCACTAGGTGACTTGATGGATAAAAGTGCTTATGGTACAAGCTGGTGACCTGCAATTGGTTCCCAGAACACACAGGATGGAAGGACAGAAATGAACACTGACTTCCACATGTGTTCTGTGGCAAAGAGAATGAGAGAGACAGAGAGAGAGAGAGAGAGAAAGAGAGAGAGAGACAGAGAGAGAGAAACTGAGAGAAAATAAATGTAAATTAAAATTATAACAATTTAAAATTTCAGAAATTACTGAGAATAAAATCTTGAATTATGATTGAAACTATCTGTTTCTGAAATTGAAAATTTGTCTCTTTTAGAGAATACCCTACTTCCTGAATTCTGACAAACAAAAACACAAAATATTAACAAGGTCATATTTGATTGCATTATGTAATTAAACTGAAAAGTTTTCCTAAATAATCCATCCTTAGTTACCATTTTGAAAAGGATAGCATTTTAAGTAAAAGAACTTTAATTTAGACAGGAATTACATTTTTAAGAATTATTTTTATTTTGTATGTCTGTGTGTGTGTGTGTATGTGACAGAGGGAACTGTGTGTCCCTGTGGAAAGACCAAGGGAGACTTCTGGAATTATCGTAGATTGCTTCTACCTCCTTCTTACTTCACTCTGGAATCTCCCAGGCTCTGCCACCAGGTGCAGAAGTGCAGGCCAACTGCCATTATGACCATGAGACCTCAAATCTGAACTCAGGACCTTCTGTTTGCAAGTACCTTCTGCTTGCAATGCAGGATCTTAACCACCCCTGGCAGCTGTGATTTAAATATATAAGTTGGATATTAAGTCATCATGTCGTCTCCTCCAAGCATTCCCCTTTATGACCACCTTGCTTTCAGTGTCCTAATGATAGTGTCACAAGACCCTGAGGATTGGTACCTCACCACCTGACCTGGTCCTGTTGCCCACTAAGACTGCCCATCTTCCTGTCAGGCATAGCTTTATAGGGGGGTATGGCTGAGGCTGACCTTGACCTTCAGATCCTCTGGCCTCTTGCACCCCCCTGCTCATATTGCAGGCCTCTTCCAGTCCCCCTGGTTTTATACCACTCTAGCAGTGATTTGAGGATTTCATTGGGCCTAAGCAAGCGATCTCTACGCACTAAACCCAGACCCCAGTTGCTCAGGACCAGGCATTTGCCCCGTAAGTGAAGCGGACGCCTTTGTTCTTCTGAGAACACGTTCAGTTTATTGCGCACGACAGTCAAAACGATGAAGAGAAGAAAGGAATCAAACAAAACTAGGGGAGCTCTGGGAAGTGCCAGCGGGGCCCCTGGCACCTCAGTGGGGTGAGGACAGTCCCGGTTCATTCCTTGGCGCTGTGGTTCAGGGTGAACTTGTCCAAGAGGTACTCAGCCATGCCGTTTTCTGGGGCCTTCATGCGGCGCAGGTCGGTCAGGTGGTTGGCCATCTCTTTGATGTCTTCCGCTTGCTGCGGCATAAAGTGGCGGTTCAGGAAGTCGCCCAGGTGGGCGTCGCCCTTCTCGGCAGCCAGCTTGTGCAGGCTCAGGAGGCTCTGGCCGAGGGATCTCTCCAGGTGGAAGGCGCGCTCCATGCACTGCAGGCCGCTGCTCCAGACGCTGAGGTCGGGCGCGGGGACATCGAGGAAGGTGACGCTCCCGCCGCGCTGGTTCTGCATCAGCAGGAGCTTCTGGGCGTTCTCCTTCCACCCGTGGGACTTGCGCAGGAAGAAGTGCTTGAAGTTCTTCAAGGCCACGTCGTCGCGGTCGCAGTTGCAGGCCAAGGACAGGTAGACGTAGGAGGCGTGAAGCTGCAGGTGGACGAGGTTGTTGACGGCCTCCTCACACTCGCGTGGGTAGTTCACTCGCACTCGGGATGGTCCAGTGGCCATGGTGGGCAGGCAGCAGCGAACGTGGGCAAGACGGGCCCTGGCTCACAGAGACACCCAGCAGGGAGAGCAGCCCCCGAGACCAGCTGTAGTCTGAGGCAGTGTGACGCGAAATCCGGAGCGCCACCGGAAGTCAGCCATGGCCCCTGCCGAGGGCGCGCCACCGGAAGTCAGCCGTGGCCCCTGCTGATGGCATCATGGCGGCGCCAGGGGTCACAGTGGTCAAGGGGCGGGCCATAGGTGCCGGTTTCCATGGCAGCCGAGGTCAGCCTGCAGGGACCGGGTTACACGTCTTTCTGGATAAACCCCAGGTTTCACAGGACCACCGTCTACGTCATTTAAGCCATCTGTGAGAATAGCATCCAAATGTTAGCCCTTAACATGTCCTCTGACTCTGTTGTTATATTTCTTACTGAGTTTTATTTGAAGCGGCGCTCTCAGTGGTCTCTACTCACACTTTCATATCTTTTCTGGGGGTGGCTTGTAAGGGGTTAGGCTCAAGGGTCAGGGCTAAACATGAATCCTGAGTACCACCAAGAAAACTCAGTAACTCGTGCTGACCTTCAGACCTATAAATTTTTTTCTATTTATTCCCAATCACAACTTAATATGTCCCCTTTCTCCTCCTTCCACCCCTCCCCATTCCCCTTGTTCCTAACCACTTTTCCCCTTCCTTTCATCCCCTCCCTTCCTCTCTTAGTTCCTCCCCCTTCCCCCTCCCATTCCTGGAGCATACTTCTCTTTGCTCCACTCCAGAGGTGTAAGGACTCAGTGGCATTACACAGAGCCCTTCTTGGGCTCCCTTTAGCATGGGAACACTATTAGCTTTTAATCCCTTGCCAGTAAGGATGCTTGTGCCTGTGATCCTTGCTAGACTCTCCGGATCATTCACATGTCAGTTATTGCACAGGTCATGCAAAATACAATTTATATTTTCACATCAGAGCCAAAGGGTTGGGAAGAGTCCAGTCAAATGTTTGCTGGACATGCTAAAGCCACTCTATGTGTGAACTCACTGCAGCTGTGTTTAACTGCACAATTACTGCACAAGATTGAGCCCATCAACTGTATGTCACTGATGAGGAACAACCTTGTATGGCTCCACCATTCTCTGAATAAACATTTATGGTCAGTGTTGGCTTGGGTTGGAAACCCACTTGTTTTAGGGTGTACCAACTGATGCATCAGCATTCCTATCAGTTTGCCAATGTACATGCTAATGCAGGCCAACCCTTAATAAATTCAGTGGGTTGCACATACTCAAAAAGGCAGTTAGTATGAATGTAGCATCAGTATATACCTCTGTTAATGTGTCACTCTGGAAGTTACACATTGTTCTAGCATCCTCTTTTCTGTGTTTACAATGATGTTTACCATGACTTTCATGTCTCAAACTCATTTTGACACTAGACATAGTAGAACGTCCCTTAGGGTTATTGAGAAATGAAACCACTCACTTCTATCAATGAGAACATCTCCCCTGTCAGGAGGATTTTGACAATACAAATGCAAGTAGCCACTTTTCACAGCAAAGGATTGCCACTTATATATATTCTAAAAAGACCTAAAATTCGAGTCAAATTTTTAGGTAAGACAAAGCGTTGGAATGGAAAAGTAGAGGGGCTGAGATTAGGATTAAGATGTGAAAAATCGGGGCTGGATAGGTGGCTCAGGGGTTAAGCCTCTGCCTTGCAGGTGGACGTTCCTGAGTTCGAATCCTAGACCCATGTATAGACTCCCGGTGGAAGCAGGGTAGCCTGCGTTTCTGGTACTGTAGGGCAGATCCTGTGAATCCCAGGGCAGAGTAAACAAGAAGGAGGCAAGGCGGTCCATGGTGGTTTCTGAATTCGTCCATGGTTACACACACACACACACACACACACACACACACACACACACACACACACACAATTGAATAAATAATAAAAAAAGATGTGAAAATATCATTAATTCACTATATTTATGCATGCACTCTAGAAGAATAAAAACTTAAGTTAAAATTGTGATTAAGCTTTCTTACCTTAGACCTTCCACAAAGGTTTGCATTTCTTATTATTGGCAGGAAATATAGTTTTGGTAGTATTCAGTTTCTGATGATAAAGTACTTTTACCCAATTCTCACAAAGCTAAAAATCAATGTTTACATGGAAAATATGAACGTGGTGAATGGGAAATTCCTTTCCTTTGTATTTTCCACTTAGCATAGACTGATTGCATTTTAAATATTACTGAATGGAAGGTAGATGTTCATTTCCGGAATGTTCAAATTAAATTTGATAGTTCTATGGTCACATACAACTTGCCTAAGAGCTGGAATGGAAATATTAATCAAGTGTATCCTATTGTTTCCTTACCTTTCCTTCTTCTTTTTTAGGAATTTGTGGAGCAAAAGTTCCTCTCTCCCGCCCTCCCAAACTGGATGTATAATTAGGTAAGTGTGTTTTGATCAATGATGAAAGCATTGCCTCATATGATCCGTAGAAGCCCTAGTGAAATATTATTCCAAATTGTTCTATGAAAATATTGTGTACAGGTATTTTCTGCAGCCCGGGATGAACACCTGGTAGTAAGGGGTTGCAAACTCATTTCTTCTTTGTCCCATATGTCAAATTCTTAATATTCTTCCATGAAGTTTCTAAGAAATTAAAATTTGTTTGCCTCTGTTAAAAGAAGTATGGCATTGTACATGTCCTTAGAATCCTATTCTCTAAAGGTTTTATTACCTCTATATGGTTCTGCAATCCATTCGTTTAGTACAATGTTTATTTATAGCATGTATCATCAGCTTTGAGGCCTGGATATTTTAAAGCAGATGGTTGCACAGTCATACGCAACACCACAGTAGAGTTTAATTTGTTACAGCCAAATATAATATATTTTCACCACCCTAAATGTTTTTTTAATCTTGAATTAAGTATGCTGATTCCAGTTAGTAATATTGACACGTTTTGTTTGTATTCATAGCAGTTGCTGTAAATATTAATGGCTATCCCCTAACCTAGAAATGGTGGGATAAAGCTTTTCTTCTTACTGGAACAAACATTATTTGAAATTTAAGTTCTAGTACACATCTATTAAAAAATTAAGCATACAAAGGTAATTGCATTGTGCCACAAGTCTGAAATCTCATTTTGGAAGACAAAACCATACAGATCTAGAGAGCAATAACTAAGTTGAATTTAGTGGATTCAAGTCCAACCTATCAAAAATTCCAGTGAAAAATTTTAGGAATAGTAAATGAGGAGTAATTAAGAAAAAACACATATTTTACTTTATGAATAAGACAGAGCTGGAGAGATGGCTCAGGTTTATGACTCTGATGTGCAAACAGAAGGTCCTGAGTTGGATATCAGGTCTGTGTAAAAAATGCCATTCAAAAATGATGGAGTCCTACACTTCTGGCCATAGTGGGCAGAGCTTGGGAAATCCCAGAAGTGATAAAGAAGCAGGTAGAATCCATCCACGATGATTACTGAGGTCACCTAGCAATTACTATAGTATACAGAGATTTATCATTGAATGTCTCTAAGTGGGTTTCATACTAGGAACCACCTATTAGAGAGTACATACAGTACTTAATTTTCTGTGTCTGGGATACTTCACTCAATATAATTGTTTCTAATTCCATCCATTTCCTGGCAAATTCCATTAATTCATCATTTTTGATGGCTGAGTAGTACTCCATTGTATAGATGTACCACTATTTCCTTATCCAATCGTCAACTGTTGGATTTGGGTTGATTCCATGACTTTGCTTGTAAACAGTGCTGCTATGAACACGGTCATGCTTATGCTATCAAGTTGAATTTTTGCTGTATGGGAGGTTATTCCCAAAAGTGGAATATCAGGATCATATGGCATTCAATCTTTAATTTCTTTAAGAATCTCCAGATGGCTCGCCCAGGGTGGCAGTATGAGGCTGCATTCCCNTTTTTTCTTATATGAATACTCTTAGATTATCTGTTAAATTATTAAGCTTTATCTTAATCCTTGAATTTTGCAAAAATGAAAACGTAACTAAAAGAAATTTTGGTTATACACTTGTATTTAGGGAATTTTCTGAAGTCAAATACGATTTCAGCATACATAGTATGTTTATTGTATAACACATGAAATAAATAAAATCTGTTTTTTACTTCGTAACATGTGAAAGTCTGTTTTCTTTCAATTAATAGTATTTGAAGAAAAGTGATGCAGAAATTTATACGGAAGTATTAAAAACAGACAAATGCTCTTGAAAACAAATGTGAGTAGTGAGGAAAGAAAATTCAAAAGGGGATTGTGGTAATGGAGAAAAAGGAGAGAGAATAGTAGGAATCAGAAAACAAAAAAAGATTGAGAATGAAGAAAAATATTTGAGAAAAAGAGAAATGGGGGTCTGGGGAGTTTAGAGCTTCTTACGCAGTAGGAAGGCTGCTTGTCCATTTCTTAAAACTAGGGAAAGAACTATTTGATCATGTATTTAGCTGTTTTATTTTCTGTTGCTGTTGAGCAGCTTGATCAGTAGTGCATCCACTAGAGTTGTCATGAGTGACCCTGAAGACACCTACCTCAACCAGAATCTCTCTTCTCTGACTCCCTGGGTTATTCTTCCATACTTGAATCATATATATTTGACCTCATAGCTCATTGTCTTTCCACTACACAGTGGAAAACTTGTATATACTCAGATATACTTATTTGTATTTTAAAAATTCATATTTTTATTTTTCTTTTTATATAGTGGAATTTGGTAGTATATAGATTCTGTAAAACTTTACAATATTTATATTGTATATTTATATATAGAATATAAAGTATTTTAAAATCACAGGCTTATTGTAAGGATTACATAAGAGAATTTATATAAAGAATTCAGTACAGTATTGTTGGTGGATAGCATCAGTCAGAGTAGTATGTGGATATGTCAGTTTTATTTCCCTCTCATTGATATGTCTGCTTTTGCAGTTACATAATGCTAGTTTTTGGTTTTTGAAAGATTTTTTTTTAGGAATCATATTAAGACCCAATGTGTTTTCATTTTTTTAGTATTTTATTCCTAAATACTTGATTGTATCTGTTTCTAAAAAAATAGGGATGATACATTTTTCTATAGATAAGATGTTTTTCTTGCTCTCTCTCTCTTTTGAAACAGAGCCTCATGTAGCTCAGGGTGACCCTGAACTTTTTTTTTTTTTTTTGAGTGTGTGTGTGTGTATATCACAGGCACTATGTATGTCTGTGGAGGCCCAAGGGTAACTTCAGGAATCTTCCTTGTGTCTCCTCCTCTTTGTTTTGCCTTGGAGTTTCCCAGGCTCCATTTTCCAGGGCAAGAAAGAAGTACAGGATGCTGCTATTTCCGCCTGGTATTTTCCATGGGATCTCTGATCCTAACTCAGGACCTTCTGCTTGAGAGGCAGAGGCTTAACCCCTTCACCACCTCTCGAACCCAACCCTAATTTTCTTATGTAACCAAGGATTACCTTGAACTTCTGACTCTCTTACTTGTTTCTCCCAAGTGCTGGGATAATCCTGGATTATAGAGTTCTGGGGCTCAAACCCAGAGCTTCAAGCATGCTAGACTTTTTTGTGATTGTTGTCATCCGAATTTCTTTCAATTTTTCTATTTTTACAAGTATATTGAGTATTCATCCCAGTTTTCCTCCCTCCTCCCTTCCTTCCATTCCCTCCTTTTCCTCTACCATTTCTTCCTATTCCCTCCCACCTTTCTGCCCGTGTGCTTCTATGGACCCCAGGGTTCACTCTGGCTTTCTACTCCTGTTGGTGCTTAGGCTTCTGTAGTATATCAAGTTGCCTCTCTTTTGACCACCCCATTGATATGTGCATTTCTTTTCACTCATCAAGCTTTAGACCCAAAGGTTTCCACTGTACATTCCCAATCTATGGGTATAATAACAGCTACCTACAGAGCAGTTTGATATACTGTCTTCCTACCTATATAGATTTATTGGCTGTCTTCCCTATTGATCTATTTTCTTCCCTTTTTAAGGTTCTTGCTCTAGTTTACAGTAACAAGAGTGTGTACTATTCTGACAAGTGAGTCTTGAATTCAATTGGAAAGCTGTTGGTTTTCTCCTTGGTACTTATGCCATGATTACACTTGTAGCCATTTGTTGCCATGGTGATTTATATTACAACTTACTGATCTTATGCCATTGATGAGGCTTGTGATTATTTCTCTCCCGAAGCAGGTTCTACAGTATTTCTTGGTTTTGTGTAAGCTGTCCACATGCTAGACTCTTAACTGTAGACTCTGTCAGCTAAGCTGTGTCCCTAGTGCATGTTATTTTGTGTTATTAGTTTTACATTCTAAATTTGAATCTATGGATGTAATAGCAGTATTTTAGTGTATATGTATGTTGATTTCCTTTCTTTTAAAAATTTGTGTGTGCATGTGTGTGTGTGTGTGTGTGAGAGAGAGAGAGAGAGAGAGAGAGAGAGAGAGAAAACATATTCATGCCATAGAGAGAGAGAGAGAGAGAGAAAACATATTCATGCCATAGTGTATGAGTGGAGATTGAAGTACAACTTTCAGAAGTCAGTTTTCTCCTTCCATCGTGTGGACTTTTGGAGAATTGAACTCAGATCACCAAGTTTGCAAGCAGGTGCCTTACCACTGTGATTTTCTTCCTAAAAAGTATGTTGATGAACATTCTTCATAGTGGCTTTTTCATTGTTCAGGAAATCTATTCTTTTCTGTAATCTTACAGCTTCTTTTTAATTTCTTAATCAGTTAATAACTTGATTAGATGATCAAGTTCCCATTTTTCTTTTGCTGTATGCTAAAATGACATTTCAAAAGAAGCATTATAGAGCATAAATGGCCAAGTGCTAGAAGTTTACTCTACTACTTGCTGTTTTACCTTGAGCACATCAGCTTCTCTGGTCTTATTTTCCTCAGTTGTAACATATTTTTACTTTAGCAGTAACTACTAAATAAAATAGGTTTAAATTACTTAACATGTGGCCAGTATTTAACACAGTACCTGTCATTTAAATCATTGCATTAGGTTAACTGTCATCATCATCACCATCATCGTAATCACATCACTGTCATCAATAGCAGAGACCTACCACTTATATAGCACTTGTTCTCTTCTATAACCATTTTCCTTTTCCTGCTTTTCTCCCTTAGTTCTTATAACTGCTTTAGATTGTACTTTGTAATTGATTTAATTTGCTTTGAAGACATTTGAAGAAAATCTGAAAATTTTGTGACTGTCCCTAATGTTTGGAACACACAGCGTATTACATATTATACATTCTTGCTAAATAAACAAGTAAGTGACCTGGACAAAATATCTCATTTGTCTCTGAGAATTAAATAATTTTTTTCTGACAATTTTTATTAGCTTTTATCCCTTTTCATTTTTTAATTTTCTTTTTCTTTTTTTAATTAATTAATTTATTTCCACTTATACAAACTGAATAGGTACCCTGGTCCCCTCCCTCCCTCCCTCCTTCCACCCTTTCCTGGACTCCCTTGCTCCCTCCCCCCATTTTCCCCTTCCTTTTCCAACCTCCCTTATTTTCATTCCCACCTCCCTTATTTTCCCCTGACAATCCTTCATCTTCCCTTTCACACTCCCTCCTATTTTCAAGTCTTTTCACTTGTGTAGCCCACTGTATTTCATCTCATTTGTCTTTGATGTCATCATGTTCCTGACATGATTTATGATTTAGCATACCATTGTAATTATAAGAAGTATATAAAACAAAAGCAAACATTATGACAGTAAAATCCTGACCTTTAAAATAAATTCAGTGTTTCATGTGTTTTAAGGTGTTCAAAGTGCAGAAACGGAATAATGAGCTAGAGACTTCAGAAAATAGGAGAAAATATTTTCTCATTATGTATATATACTTAGAGTAACCAAAACATATCAATGAAAGATTATTATGCTTAATAAAAAGTTTGGTAAATAATAAAGCAAGTAATATATAAAATATGTAGACAACATAATCAGTACCTGTTCTTGGTCCTAATAAAAGTATTATTTAAAAAATTGGAAAAACAATCAGTTGAAAGTACTCTGTCAAATTAAAACCAGTCAAAAACCTGAAGATTTTTAGGCTTAAATTTGATAAGAGGAATATACTTCCAAGAAGAAGCTAAGAAAATCTCATAGCTTGAGGTTGAAATAAAGGAAAAGAGCATGCCAGAATCATAAAAATACATTCCTACAGTAACTAAGAATTTTTCTTTTGCTAAACATTACTTTTAAAAAGGTGTTACAATTCTTTTCAGAATTTCATCATAGTTAACTAAAATGTTAATGTTTGTCTGTCAAGAAAATTAAGGAAAAAAGTTATATGTGAATAGTCTAGCCAGTTATGAAAATATATTCTAAAGCTATTGTATTCAAAATAGTATGATACTGACTTAAGTCATTGTATGTGGAGGCCAGAAATAGATTGTTATATAACTGTGAATTCAATATGATAAAGTTTTCAGTTGATCCCAGAGGAGAATGGAAACCATGTTATCATATTCATCTTCTCATTTCAATGAAAACAACTCTTATTTTAACAGGTCCCAAGTAGAATGCTAACAATGTAATAGTAAAAGATTTTGAAACAAAAAAGAGACCTATTGATGTTCATTAAACTTTAGAGATATACATTTGATTTTGAGAACTGTATCACAAACAGTTTATTGATCACAGCTTATTAAGGGTCATGAGCAGATTAAGTAAGTGATATTAGATAATGACATCACAAATATACATATGTGTGTGCGTAAACACACATTATCTATCTATCTATCTATCTATCTATCTATCTATCTATCTATCTATCTATCTATCTATCTATCTATCTATCGAAAGGGGAGGAAAGCCTGTACACATTAATTAAATAAGAAAGCCAGTCCTTCTTTTTGGTGTACTGGTGTGATACTTTGGAGCATGCTGTTTGTCAGGAAATTTGTGTCATCTAAAGGAGGAAAATGGAGGATGTATTTCTCATTCCGTGATTTAGGATTGCTTGTATTCTATTTCATTTAGTAATTTTAATTTTGTTAATTATTTTATTGACTGCACTTAATTCTCTTTTATTAAGCAAAAAGCAGATACTTAGAGATATACTTAATTTGGCTTTTATTAGGATTAACTAATAAGGCTGTTTCTGTGTTGAAATGGCAAGAGTTGGATAAGACTGTAGAAGGCTCTGCTTGTACAGATGGAGTGTAGGGTACAAAGGCAACACAAACAGGATTAGATAATTTTCATTTTTCATAATGGCCCTTTACCCTCTCTTTTCTACTTTCTGATGTGTAAGATAGTTCAGTGTCATAGAACTGAAACTTCATAAATGCCTGGGGTTTCAGCTTTTAGAATTGAGGCCAGGCAGAACCTGGTGATGGCAGGAGCTGTTGTTCTCAGTGCTGTCATGCTAGTGCCTGCGTCCACATGTTAGTCAAAAGGCAGATTACTGTTCAATGAGGATTTGAAGCAAATCAGGATTTATAGAAAAGATGTAACAACAGGAAGCAGACTGATTAGAAGCTGCAGAACAGATAGTCCCAAGGAAAGGGAAGTAGCTGTGTTTACCTAAAG
Source organism: Typhlomys cinereus (assembly GCA_023101885.1). Taxonomy (NCBI): domain Eukaryota; kingdom Metazoa; phylum Chordata; class Mammalia; order Rodentia; family Platacanthomyidae; genus Typhlomys; species Typhlomys cinereus. Next base: position 505,892 of record JALPQD010000261.1, read on the forward strand.
AACAAAGAAATGGCACATGTCTATGTGACATTAAGGTAACTTTATAGTAGGCATCAGACTTATTAATCCTTTTTGTGCACAGTGCCTTGATTTCTATGCCTACAAGTGATCACTGTAAGGAAAAGCAGATATTCACAGAGGGAGTTCAGTGTTTGGAGAGCATATAGCAATAATAAGCTTAAATTTTTTAAAAATTTATTATTTATTCAATTGTGCGTGTATGTGCATGTGTGTGTGTGTGTGTGTGTGTGTGTGTGTGTGTGTGTGTGTGTGTAACCACGGACGAATTCAGTAACCACCATGGATGCCTCCACCTTCTCCTTGTTTACTCTGCCCCGGGATTCACAGGCTCCGCCCTACCAGGACTGGAAACGCAGGCTGCCCCCGCTTCTGCCCAGCGTCTATACGAGGGGTCTAGGATCCGAACTCAGGACCTTCCGCCTGCAAGGCAGAGGCTTAACCCCTGAGCCACCTCAGCCCCAGCAATAATAAGCTTAATAATGACAGCTCTGAGGGTAGACTAATAGCTGATTGACTTTGCCAATTTTTAAAATTTTTTTCCTTGAATTGTTTAGTATTCTTAGAAATTTAAGCTAGGTTTAAATTTTATTGGAAATGTACTTTTTTCCCTTTAAATTCACATTGAAAAAAGTTAACTTTTATCAGAAATGTATTCAAATTCTGAAGAATCTGATGATGAAAAAATTAGAAACAGTTACATGGGTTACATAGTAGCTCATAATTGATAGCTGTGGTATGCGGTGGATACTTGCAACACATTCTTTCAATAAATCAGAAATACTTAGTTGCATGGTAGCTTGCTCATAGTTAATATCTATGATACTATGTGGATACTTGTAACATATTCTTCCATTTGTTTTTCTCCAAATTACCTACCTTGACTATAGTTTAATATATAATATAGTGTTTAGTAAAAAGCACTTGAATATGTTTATCATTTAACCTATAACAGCTTTATATACTTAGCAAACATTTATTTCTCGTTATCTGAGATATGTAATTATCTCTCAGGCTATAAAGCACTGCCTTAAGTCAAAAGTTAGGTTTAACGTAATCTGCTAAATAGTATTATGAATCTATTATCACCATGCTTCCAGAGTCCTTGCACCCATGAAGAAATCTGAAGAAAGAGAATGGCCACCCTGGTAAAACATTAGTGGTATTTTCTGATTAGAAGTTGATATTTAAATCTCTACATCTGGTTCTGTTGTTTAAATGAGCCTGGTTAAACAGAGCAAAACAAAAAATTGAAGTGCTTTAAATTACTCCAGTACCTGTAATTGTCTATAAACAGTTGATTCTAACTTTATGAACTCCCAAATCTTTGGTATACTAAGGATAGCATGAATAACTGTTGTAATTGATCTTTGTGGTTCTGTTTAAATGATGGAAATGGGACTTTGATATGAACATGCAGTAAATCTTAACCACAGAGGCACACATAGGTTTCAGTGTAATATGGTACAGGAAAGAGATACATGTAAACAGACATATTCCTCATCTTAATATGTAGAGCCATACTTCCATAGAATTACATTCAATGTTTAAACATTATACAATGAATACCACTGCTGTGCCTGTGGTTTACTGTGTATTTTGATCTGTAGATTGTTTACTTTTACTAAATATTAGGGGATGGTATTAATATATGCTAGTATTTGTTATTGAAATAATAAGAAATTCATAATTTTGGGAGATGTTGCAGAACTTCATTTATTTTAACAGAGAAACATTACTGAGAAAAAATTTTACAGAACATAAAAGATGAGGATTATTTAAAGTTTAGGTATAATGAGGCATTATAATTTCTGTTGTATTTAAGACCCCGTATTCCTATGAATGTCTTATAATAAAGTATTTAGTCACAGAAGTCTCTTTGCAACTCAAGGTATGAAGTTTCACATTTAGAAATATTTTTCAATATTTAGAAACTTAAATACATGCAATATAATGTATATTTATGTTATTTAATATGAGAGATTCCATAAACCATAGAAAATTAAAGTTTTATTTCTTTCTTTGTTTCTAATAAATAGAAGTGTCTTAAATAAGGTGACCTGTCTTAAAAAAGATTAATGTTCATTAACATCACAGTTTATAAAAAATGGAGTTAATGTACGTATCTATGCAAGTTTGATTTCATTTTGACTTTGACTTAAAAGGCAAAATTTCAATTTCTTTTTATGTTACACTTCTAATTATTCCTGAAAAGAAGATTGTTGGCTATGATAAAGAGAAAAAATCTCAGTGTATCTTATGTAATATAAAATTTTACTGTAGAAGAAGGCTTAATTGAACTTTTTTATTAAGAATTTTCTTTTTATACAAACATAATGAATAGTTGTCCCTGTCCCCCATCCTCCCCTCTTCCTTTCCCACATTCCCTTCCTTTTCCTCCTTTCTCTCCCATCCTTCCATCCCAATCCATCCCTATCCCTCCCATCCTCTTGCCTGTCTGAATTAATTGAATTCTTTAGCTGTGATAAAAATCAAACTCATTGTTTCCAAATGATAAAGTCCCGTTTATTTGGTCAGCAAATGTTTCATGAGTACTAGGTATTGCTCTGTAAGCAAAAGAGACAATACTGAGTTAAACAAAAATTCTTGTCTACATGGTGGTTATATTCTAGTTGTATTAAGATAATACATGAAATAAATACGTAAGATATATATTTAGATGTTGGTTAGTATTTTGAAAGAGGAGAATGAAGATCTAGTTTCATTTTTAAGTCCGATAGCAAAAGGAGGTCTTGTTAATAAGGAGCATTTAGCCGAAACCCAAAGAACATGGAGTGAGCTATGTGGATATCTGTAGTAAGACCAGCGGTTAGAGGAAGTAGGACAAAGTTCATGAGATGAAACATGCCTAACTCTTTGAGGCTTACCCAGGGGGCCAGTGTGGCTGCAGTTTGCTTGATGGACAATGAAAGGCGATGAAGTAGTAGAGGTAGTAAAGTTTCTACAAAGATCTGAAGGTACATGTTTACTTTTTCTTTAGTTGTGATTTAGGAAACAATGCCAGTTAAGTGGAATTGCTGTTGGCAATTTAAGAACTCCATGGAATAGCTTTTAAACAATTTTAGACAGTGTTATGCCTACAATTTTTGTTAGCTTGCCTGCCTTCCCATCTCTTAATTAGTTAGCTCAATGGTTAATTGTATGTGGTCCTAATTTCAGCAAGGAAATAAATGGTTTTTGATCAAAACACATACATAGGCATGCATGTGTGTGTGTAAATTCAGCATGAAGAATTGATACCACTATAAAACTCTTTTAAGGAAGTGGGAGTTATGAGATATTTAGAAAATATCTTCAACTATCTGTTCATACAGGTTTGCTTGCTTTATATTCCACCCCAAGTTCTGTACAACCTTGAGCACACAGTCTCTTAGATACTCTTCTTACCTACAAACTAAGGAATAAAAATACCTACCCTGGATTGAAATAAGCCTTAGACAAAATGTCATGCAAAGTGTGTACATAATTCCTCCCCTGCTGGCAGCACTTACTAAGCAGTTGCCAGTGTCTTCATGGAAATAACAATGGTAGGGATTATTGAAGCCATAGTAAACCTAGATAATATAAATTCTATAAAACTATATATTTTTATAGAAGTTAATTTGTATAAGTTGTTACCAGGAGAGAATCTCTTTCTTGTCTAGTAACAAGTACAAAATGGAGTTCAACTTCCCTTCTTCCATTTACCATTGAAAAATATTAACAGGACATAATATTATGCACATCAGGTAAGGTAATACTTTAAGTACTTTTCAGATAAGCATCATGGAGTCATGGTTGTTGAAGCTCCATTATTGTACTGGGTGTTCTTCTCAAGCCTCATGCCAGTGTGTGGTTCATGTAGCAGAGAAGTAGTCTTTATGATGGTGTATTCAATGACATCTGTATAGCCTTTCATCACTGTCACTCTGGCACTTTGTAATTGCTTCTATTCTTGTTTGCATATGTATATTTTACAGGTACTCACTTCACGTAACAGAGACTGGTTTCTAATGATGTTTAGAATGTTTGCTTGAAGATTTTAATGAATGCATGGTATAGATGCATAGTTCTTGTTTTCTATTTCAGAAATTTTTTTGTACTCTGAAATTACTACTGCTTCTCTCTTACTGTTGGTATTATTCTCTAGACTTGGCCCTTGATTATCTCCGTTCTCTCTGTCATGGTTTGAATTGTGAGTTGTCCCCCACAGACTCATACACATGAATTCAATCTTTAATTGTTTGAAAACTTAAGAAGTCAGAGGAGGTGGGCCTTGAGGTGGATTAGCTCCATTCTACTTCCTGGATAGGCCTGCAACTTGCAGCTGGCAGTTTTGCCACTGTTAGCCTCCATGAAGGACATGACTTAGACCACCTCTAGCTTCTGACAGCCAGCTATGCCTTTCCCCCCGTAATGGTTTGAATCTCCCCTCTGGAACCCTAAACTGAATAAATCTCCCCTTTTCCCTCTAAGTTACTTAAGTTTGAGTCTTCTCTCACAGCAACAGATAATAACTGTTACACCTTAATATAGCAATAGGAGATGCTGTTGTTATCACTGGCCTCTGGTCTCAGCTCCAGCATAGAATTGGTTACTTGGGTGTAGTTTACAATCTTTTTTAAAAAAAATTTTTAGTTAGTTAGCATACAGAATAATGGAGTTTATTATGACATTTTAATATATTGTGTCTTGGTCTTATTCTCACCCCTATACTTCCCTGTCCTCTCTAGTCACCTCTTGCTGATTGCTTTCTTATCTCCAAATAATCTACTTTATGAAATCTTTTCAGCTGTTTTAAGTAGACACATGAAATGCACTATTAGATTCCCAGTTGTTTTCCACCCAAGTTATTAAAGTTCTTTTGTAAATGGCTTGAGTTAAGATAATGAAAATATGTTTTTATATTTTCAGATATAAAGAAAGAAGAGAGAATAGATATTATTAAATGTCAGAATAATAAAAATCTAGAAATTCTTTACAAGATAAAAGAATAGTTTGAATTCAGGAAGATAAAAGTAAACATATATTAAAAGAGGCAGGGAAGTCAGACCTGGCCTGAAACATCAGTTGGTAGCAGGTATTTGAAAAAGATTTTAAGAATATTGTTCAACAGTGAAGAGGCAGGGTTGTTGACCTGAAACTCAATATTCACTCCAGACTGGACTTATACTTGAAGATACCCACGCACTTCTGTCTTCTGAGTGTTGGGATTATTATTATTATTATTATTATTATTATTATTATTATTATTATTCATTAGTATTTATATATTCTAATGCACTTAAGGTTGTATTTCCTTAAAAAAAGAAAACATTTGTCTGATACCTTCTGTCAAGAGTAGAAAATGAGAGGTACCTTAGAGATAGGTTTCCGAGTATTAATGTGGTTTGAGGTAGGGTGTGATTGATTGGCTTCTTTTCATTGTCACTTGCACTGGCTGACACCATTCCACTACTCTTTACTGGAACCACCCTGCCTGCTGCTAAGCCAGGGCTCTGGTCATCTAGTCACCTTGGGGTCAACTTTAATGCCTCACCTGTCGATCATAATTCTGTTCTAGGAGTGGTGCTGCTGCATTTCCCTATTAATTACCAGTTAATCTATGCAAAGGATATCCACTGTATTAACAGAAGTTTATTATTACTGGGCTTGCTATTTTCTAATTTATTCTATGTTTTTAGTACAACATAGTTAATCATCTGAAGTTAGATTCATATTACTGAACACCATATAAAGTAGCAAGTAATCTATAACTTGGCTTCTCTTGAAGATAAGGTAATAGTCTACTTTTTTATTTTGTCTAAGCCATCTTTATTCACTAAGTGCCTTCTGTTCTCATTCTGTTTTAGTAATGACTTGATTGGTTGTGTCACCTGTGCAGTAGTTGAAAGTGGATATGATTACATAATTTCAGGACCTCCCTTGTTTCCTTGTAGATCATTTGGCCGTATGTAAGTGATTTAACAGTCATGCAGTGAAGATTTTCAGAGTAAATAATTTCCATTTTCATTACTGTATCTTCGTGGTCATGAATATTTGCAGAAACACAATACTCTTAAGATATATTTAGAAATGCTTTAAAACATCAGGTTAAAAATTAATGTTAAATTAAGGAAAACAGACAAATCTAAATATTTACAGACCAATTTTTGTAATAACTGAGTGAATTATTTTTAATTTAAAATATAAGCAGTTCTACAAGCATATATTTAGTGAAGAATTTATACCTTTTTATACCAATGCAATTCAATTTTTACCTATTCATTATAAAGTATATTAGCCAGCAGGTATAGAATGAAAAAATTTTTTAATTTAAAAACATGTTTTTTTTAAAAAAATTTTTTTAAAGAAATAGAAAGCAAGTGTTGAGTGCCAACTCCTGATTAAGTATTGAAAATAATATTGTTTTCATTTGTTAATATATTCTTTCTGCTACCCAGTTGATCATGTGTCTAATGATATGGTGACTCCGAGAGATTTGAGAATATCAGTGCATAATTTTATAGCTTTATATCATCTTTGTGTGTGTGTTTGTGTCATCCAAATGATTGGTTTCATATGCTTATTTATACCTCCAATAGGTTAAAAAAAAACCCAACTGGTTTCAGAAGACTCATACTTTTTCAGAGTGTGTGCAAAAATCTAATTTAGTAGCACCAAAAGAAATGACAGTTGAGTTAAAGAACATCCAACCAATATTGTGTTGTCCTCACTTTAAGTAGAAAGTGTATTTGTTAGAATTTTTAAATATGAGAAATCTGAAAGGAATAAAAAGTACTAGTCCTTAAAGTTAGTCGTATGTTTGGTGTTAGCCAGAATGAGGTTCAGACTGTGATGCTCTGTAGCCACTGTATGACCCAAAGGCAATCAGAATCTACTTTCTTTCATTTTTTTTTAAGTAATTGGCCTGTGTTTAGTTTACTAAATGTCATCTGGACTCAGTAAAAAGCAAGTGACCTGCATTGAATTAGTGTAATTGTAATACAAACAGAATATTGCATAGTTTTGGTCTTATGCAGGAAAAGAGAAAGTTGGAAAGATTTTTCTGTTTGATAAATAGAAACTGAAGATATGGGGGTCAGTTCATACTTGATTTTACCTTTGTGTCTTTTTGTTAGATCAGAATTTGGATTTTTAGGCACTTCTCCCCTGTAAGAAATACTGCTTTTCCTTTGATACTTCCTTCTATAGAAGTTTTGTTTTTTATTCCTACAGATGCAGTATGTTAAATCATGAATCTTACTCTCTTTAAGTATACAAAATTAATATTATTTGAAACAGAAGTAGTTTTGGGAAATTGGTATATTATTTTACCTTTACTATGAGTTCTATTAAAAGGACATTTTAAAATGCCATTGTATTAGTTTTGGTTAGTCTATGTTTGTTTCATTCTGTTTCAGAGAGGTAATTAATGCCATTTGTTGAAGGTAAAAAGTTGAATTTAGAAGTCATTGTAAATATTTTAAAATTTTGACTATATGATTTTGATCTCATGATTAAATCCTTAATTTGACTTTGAAACTTATAACAGAGTTACTTGACATTTTAAGTCATAAGCTGTGTAGCTCATATTCTTATATAGAGTGAGAGGCAAAGTACGATTAACTGTAAACATGTTAGATCTTTTAATTATCTATTTAGCTTGTACTTTTTATTTTTATTTATTGAAATAGTTCTCTAATTTGTGTGTGTGTGTGTGTGTGTGTGTGTGTGTGTGTGTGTGTGTGCGTGCATGTGCAAGTGTGTCTAAGTGTTTGTAGTAGCAAGAGAACAATCTCAAGTGTTGTTCTTCAGACACCTGCACTTTGATTACAGACTTGGACCCTTGATAGGTAGGTAAGATTAGCTGTCCATTGCTCCAGTCACTATTGCTGTGATTATACCCATGCGCTGTTATGCCCAGCTTTTCATGTGTTTTCTGAAAATTGAACTCAAGTATTCAGTATTTTGGAGACAGCATTTTATACATCACCCATCTCCTGAGTCCCCTGGCCACCTTCTAATGTTTGTCTTCCCTACATGATGTCACTGGATTTGCCTTTTTTTTTTTTGCCATGACATTCTTTGGTGCCTGGTCTGGTATCCGGCATATAACAAATACTCAGTTAACGTCAATTAAATAACTCTAAAAATGAATAATATCTTTTAAATTAGTACTCAATGTTATCTAAACAACACTTTAATACTAAAAAAACTAATAAATGTTTCTATAGTATAATTGCAGTGATAGAATCCTGACTATTCTATCTGTAGTTATATTACTTTGGGCAAATTAAATTTACCCTCTACATATGTCGCTTTGTTTTCTTATATGATAAAAATGAGGAAAATTATAGTCTTTATTCTGAGGAGTTACAAAATTAAATGAGATAATTCATGTAAAGTTTGTGGTGCAATGGCCCAGAAATGTGGCTTAACATTATTGTCATTTTGTTCTGTTTATTACTGTAGAGGTTCTTCAGAATCATAATAAGAATCTATGAATTTATTAGAAAAGGATGTTTGTATAGAAGGAATATCTAAAAATAGGTAATGTTCTAAAAGCATATGAAAAAGAAAAATAGTTAGACAGTGGCTCATGAGTAAAGAGTCTGTAAGCCCTGTTGAGAATTGTTTTTTTCAAATAAGTAATGAATAAAGACATCCTGGAGAAGCTGTTAGTGGAGTAAGATGGAGGACAGACTGGAGGCAATGGGAGCTGCTACTCAGATTATTTTGATTTAAGATGTCATATCAGTTTTGTATTATCTTTGAATAAAAATTGGTAAAGTCCAAGAAATTATGTAAATAATGAAATAATAGTCATTATAGTAATTATTAATAATAATTACAGACACTAGTTGTTGAGTACATACTCTGTGCTAGATATTTCACCTCAGTCCTTAGTTACTCTAATATAGTAGTTCTCAAAGTAGTTTCTTGGCCAGCAGCATCTTTAAATTCTTGGGTCTTATTTCTGACCTGTTTAATCTGAAACTATCAGGGCAAAAATTGGCAATCTGTATTGTATTGAAGAAGAATATTCTTACAATGATAAAAGATTAAGAACTGTCTAATATATATTGAAAATGAGAAAACTATTATTGTTTCTAATCATGCTACAGTTACTGCTCTAGGTTTTCTTAATATGTTAAATGTAGCTTAAGATTAAGCTACTGTCTAATATATATTGAAAATGAGAAAACTATTAATGTTTCTAATCATGCTACAGTTAATTCTCTAGGTTTTCTTAATATGTTAAATGTAGCTTAGCCACTTTCTGATCAACAGACTACAATTTGTGCATCTATTCTGAAACCATCTGTATAGTAGGCAGAATAGCTTGATGGTTAAGGAACATGAGCTTTGAAGGCAGGTTATCTGTGTCTTATTTACTGAGAATTTTAGAGTCAGGTGAACTTGTGCTTTAGATTTCTTATAGAATGTAAAATGGAGAAATAATTCCTCTGGTGAAGATTAAAAGGATTTTTTTTTTTTGTAAAACACTTAGTACATGGCCATATAAATTGTGCTATCTGGTGTAGATGAAATACTAACAGTAATTATTCTTATACATGATACAGAAATATAGCAAAAATAAATAATAAAGACAATTTAGAAATAACCTAAAAATAATATTGGTTAAAGGCCTGCTAAAGACTTTAACTTAAGGGGCTTATTTCTCTCCTTTCTTATTTTAGAGGAGTGGTATCTCTCTCCTTTGTTCTCTGTTCATCACTGATTTTCTCTCATGAAACCTTGCAGGCCTATGTGCCTCTCATAATAAGTTTACTCTTATTTATCCCTGAATAGACTTTACCATTCACTTACCTGAAATTGCTGATAGAATACTCATTTGATATTCTTAACCAATTACTAAGGTATCTCACTTTCCTGATTTTTCCCATGATTTTTAACTGTCTTAAATTCTGATTATCTCTGTAGAATCACTATTTAGATATACCGTTGAAGACAGTTGAAATCCAGTGTCTGTACATTTGGTTGTCTGTTTTATTTCCTTTCTTGGTTAATAGTACTTATTATCCAACCAGTTGCCAAGTTGGAAGACTAAACACTCTTGCCTCTGTTCTTTCACTTTTAGTTAATCATTGACATTGTCTTTCTTCCTCCTGTGCAGTCTCACTGCCACTGCATTACTTCTTATTCACTAGTTCCTGTTCTTGTTATGTCCTTACTATCACTCAGATAATATCTCTTCATATATGTATTTCAAGCTTCATATTTTTCCATGAATGTTGATCAATCTCCTTACTGATGCATAGTTTTTCATCTCATTTTTTTCTCCAAAATAACTTTCATAATACTGCTGTTCTGATCATTCTGAAATGAAATACAAATCATCTAATTCCCTTGAAATCCTCCTTCATTGAATTCCAATTGCAAAAAAATTGTCTTTAGAGTAACAGTCAGATTCTCAAGGATGTCAAGGAAAGCCTTTGGACCTGAATACCTTTCTATTTGCATAATATTTCCTTTCTTTTAGTGATACTGTCATTTGTAGGTACCTTTAAATTCTTTTCATTGCTGTTTGACTGCACAACATTTTTTTAACCTGCTTTTTCTTTTTCTTTTTTTTTTTAACTTTCTATTTATTTTGTGTGCATGTGTGCATGTGTGTGTGTGTGTGCACGTGTCAGAGGACACTGTGTGTCCCTGTGGAAGAACAAGGGTGTCTTCAAGAATCATCCTGGATTGCTTCTACCTCCTTTTGGCCTCACTCTGGGATTTCCTAGGCTCTGCCCAACCGGGCCAGAAGTGCAGGCTGCTGCTGTTTCTTGGTGGTGTTTTTACATGGGACCAGAGATTGAACTCAGAAGCTTCTGTTTGTGAGGCAGAATCTTAACTTGAGCCATCTCTGCAGCTCCTACATTTTCTTTTATCTCCTACACATTCTAAGCTAGAAAGTCCTTCTTTTGAGCATTACTGCCATTCTATACCCCATGCTCTTTGTCATATTTGAATGACTTTTCTATCAAATTATGAATTTATTGACAGTAGCATGTGCAACATTTATCTCATGTCTTCAGTGTCTACAATGCTTTATGATATATAGATATTAAAAAGTTAATAAAATTTTTTTACATGATCTATGTGAATGTGTGCAGCATATATACAAGGATGTCCTTGAATATGTGTGCCTATGGAGGCCCAAGGTTGACATCAGGAATCATCCTGGATGGCATTTTCACCTTATTGCTTTGCTCTGGGGTTTCCAGGGTTCTATCTCCTAGGACCAGAATTACAGGTCACTACCATATCCTTTGGTATTTTTATATGGGATCTGAATTCAGGTTCTTTTGCTTTTGAGGCAAAGGCTTTATGCTGAGCCATCTCCCCAGCCCAAGTTTGCATTTTTAGTAACTAGTAAGAAGCATGTGTCTTTTGAAGGTCATTTAATTTTGGTAGGCTTGCTTTGTGGTGATACATCCCTTCAGCCCCAGCACTGAGGAATGGAAGCAGGAATTCAGAGTCATTCTTGACCTCGTGATGAGCTTGAGGCCAACCTGGGCTTTAGGAGTTTCTCTCTCTCTCTCTCTCTCTCTCTCTCTCTCTCTCTCTCTCTCCATTTCTTCCACCGCATATATATATATATATATATATATATATATATATATATATATATATATGCATACGAACACACTGGATAAACCTGAAGGAAAGAAGAGTATTTTCTCTCTCATCAGTTAACAAGTTGAGTGCTACCATGTGTTCAGCCCTGGGTAGGTACCGCATGAATGAAATTCAGAGAAACATGAGAGAAAAGACCGAAGTACTGGTGCTACTATTTTCTTTTCTTTTTTTTTTTTTTTATAAAATGTTTCTGATTTTATACTCCCAATTCATACTTTATTTTTAGCCTAGTTTAGTTCTAGGGAACAAAATAGAAATCCTTTAGGTTAACATTGAAATGCTAATTTTGAACTTTACTGACTATGGCACTTGTCCAATAGAATCTGTTAAAAATTTTCCTCTAGGTCAGATCTAAGTTGAGAAGAATGAGGCAACTTTAACGTGAACTTAAATTGTAATGCAGTCTTTCTCTCCAGTGAGTTGCCAAATTCACAATTCCATTTGTATTTGGAATTGGGGAAGCTGAATTCAATATGGCTGTTTGCCAATGATAGCAAATACTGGCAAAATAGTCTGCTCCTGTGCCTAATTATATAGTTCTATTATAAAGTTTTTCACATACTCTTAGGTAGTTTTTATTCTTTCAAGGTGAATTCACTTGTTTCTCTGGGATTCATATATACATTATTCTTTTTGATGTTAATCAAGTACTGTCTTCTATCTTTTAAGGCCAGCTTACATTTTTATATATTCCCAACAGCTGTCTAGTGTTATGTCTTTGTAACAATTTATAGATTTTAACTATATAGCTAAGCCCCTCAGAAAGATGTGGTTTTGGTATAGAAATTCACATTGATTTATTCATATATTGTTTCAGTGTTGGGTATCAGATTCCTAGCCTTGAGGATGCTAGGTAAACACTCTACTGCTGAGTTTCACCCCTGGCTCTTTCTCATATTTATTGAGTGCTTGTTCTGACATTGTTTTAGGCATTGAGAAACAGCAACAAATAGAACAAATTCTTCCTATCTTTTTGATGCTTACATGACAGAGAGGGAGACACTAAATTACACACAACAAAGCTGTATCAAATACTGAGAGCTGTGATGAAGAGTAAAGCAGGATACAAGGGATACAGGATGACAAATGTGTTTCTGACATTGTAGCCATTCAGGATGGTTGAGAAAACCCTACCTGGTGAGAGGTGGTTTTATTAGAGATGTAAGAAGATCCATGAACTATCAGATTTTTTTTTTTTCTTTTTGGAAAAGAATAGTTGGAAGAAACTGAATTGGAGTGTGTTTGGTATCAAGAACGGCAAGGAAGCTTAAATAGATGGATCTAGGTAAGATGACAAGAGAAGGAAATGAGATCACGTAGAGCTTCTTAAACATGGAGTGACCTTTGGCTTTTACACTTTAGTGAGACATGAATCTATTGGAAGGTTTGAAACAGAGGAATAATACGGTCTGATTCATGATTTTAAAAGTTACTCTTTTTTTCTTCATTTCTTTCCTTTTTTTTTTTTTTTCTTTAATTGAGTAGGAATGGCAGTGGTGCAAGCACAGTCTATAATAGTTTATTTCTTCAGTGGTCCAGATAAGGTATTAAAGGTCATATTCTGGGGATCATAGTTTGTTGGGGATTTTGTTTTTCTTTCTGACGGTCTAAATGTATAACAGAAAAAAAGACTCACAAGATTTTTGCTGCAGAATTTTAGTTCAGATATCTGGCGTAATGAAAGTAAAAAATGATGTTAAACGTCTTAAAGAGTTTAATTTTCAAAAGAAATCGCTATGTGTCATGTTTATTTTTTTAAGATTTAAGACTGTTTTTAAAATTTTTCCAAGCTATAAATTCTCTACTTCCAACAGGAAATAACTATGGCCTATGAGTAGAACTACCTCTACTCATCTGAGCCATTGTTTTCATTGTTGTGGTAGGATAGAGTGTTTCCTTATGCCACCTTTTCTTCCTTAATTCCTCCACTTTTGTAAACTGCAGATCTGTACTTCAAATCATACCCTTAAATTGGTGTAATGTTCTGAGCCACTGTGTGGTATATAGTTTCCTGCTCTTTGTAATATGTACATTTAGTGCTTTCAGTTTTCTTCTTAGAGCTGCTTCAGATATGTCTTAGAAGTTTTTATTCCTTGTGTTTTCATTTAGTTCAGTGAGACTTCCTGTTTGACCCATGGATTATTTTAAAGTTTGTTTACTTTCCAGTTTTTGGGTTTCTTATCATCTTTGTTTTATGATTTCTCATTTCTTTTCATTATAGCTAGATATGATAATTTCAGGATTTTTAAATCTGTTGATGTATGTTTTATGCCTCAGGATATGATTTTTCTTGGTGTGAGCTCTGCTTGTAAGTGGAATTTCTTTGATGACTACATTCTGTTACTTGATGTGTTCAACTTATTTTTTTATATCCTTCCTGATTTTTTGTCTAGTCATTGTGAGAGGATGTCAAAGTCTCTTAACTATTATGGAGAATTTTTGTGTATGTAGCTCCTTTAATTTTTCAAGTTTTACTTCATCCATTTGTTTTCTGTTTTTCTTAGTTTTTTGTTTTTCAATCCTGTTTTCTTCTACTTTCCTGTGGGCTACTTGAATATTATTTGATAGGCTTTCATTTTCATCCCATAGTATATATTTTTTACCAAATTTTGTAAACTTCAATTAATTTCTAATTAATTCCCTTTGTGTCCTCTTACTTTATCCCATTTATTGCCTTTTACATTTATTTATAATTGTCTGATTTTTATTGGAACTATCAAAATTATTTTAAAAATTTGAATAAAGTTCACTTAATGTATTTTTCTTTTATTGTGTTCTGTTTTCCTTCTTGATGTTGCAAATTACTTCATTATTGTTATCATCGTCATTGTGGGTGGGAAGGCTTATACTTGATGTAGCACATGCGTGGAGGTCAGATAACTCAAGTAGCTTTTTCTCTCCTATCTTTTCCTGGGTTTTGGAGATCAAATCATTTTTCCATCCATTTTTATAATTCTTTTAAAATTTTATTTATTTTGTGTGTGTGTGTGTGTGTGTGTGTGTGTGCATCAGAGCGGGTACTGTGTGTCACTGTGGAGGAACAAGGGTGATTTTGGGAAACATCCTGGATTGCTTCTACCTCTTTTTTGCTTCATTCTGGGATTTCCAGATCCAGAAGTTCAGGTCGCTGCTGTTTCTGCCTGGCGTTTTTATATGGATCTAGGATCTGAACTCAGGGTCTTCTGCTTGTGAGGCAGTCTTAACCCTTGAGTCATCTTTCCAGACCAACCATTTTTATAATTCTTAATTGAAGCATTTTTTCCTTTCGTTTCTGTCTTTTTAGAGGAATTGCGTCTATTGATTATCTTTTTTTTTCCAATAAATTTGTGATCTCCCTGGTTATTGCTACGATAAGTAAATTTTAACTGAAAAATGAACATTATAAAAATATACTGACTCTGAATCTCATGAAAATGACAAGTTCCCTGTACTTTTGCAACATTGGTCCATCTGGGGAGACAGTCTCACTGCCAGGTACAGCTTGAATTCCAGGTTTTCCACTCATCCATTGCTGACACCCTGAGGCAGGAGTGACCTTCTATTACTGCTAGGGGAGAGTGGCATCTCTGATTTCCTGTATGAACCAGTGATGAGCTGTTTTATTACTGGGTAATAGTGAAAGTCTTGATTATTTTGTATATCTCCTCAGTCGGTATAAGAAAGGGTACACCTCTTCAGTAAGAAGAAGGGCATCTCTTTACTGTCAGGCCAAGGTGGAAGTACAGGCTTCCATGGTGTTTCTGATACTGCTGGAGGGTGGTATCTCCAGAAAGACGAAAGTTTCAGCTCATTACTTGTTTAGACTGACCACTCAGTGTCTCTGGAATGGTTGGGATGGAACTCTCTACCTAGCAATTTAGAGTAAATGTAAAGCACAATGAAATACAAACATGTATAAAAGTCTATAAATGTGTAAATATCTGTTTTCTGTATGTGTAATGAGTAATGTTTTAGCTGTTGCTGACTTGTGTGTCTTTAGTTTCTATCCTCCTTGTTTTCATGTACTCATTATAATAGGGTTTAGAAGTAGACATGTTGACTTTATACTGCTAACTTAATTACAGTAATTTTTAAAAATGCTACTGAGGTGATCAGATACACAGCCTGTGTTGAAAACCACTGGCTCAGGCATTGGAATTGCATAGTTGTTTGTGGTACATCAGGATTTTTTGTTGATGTTTTTTTCTAAGAATGTGGAATTAGAGACTAATACATGATTTTTAAAAGTGATTATTTATTAAAATATGGATTACAGCATTACCAAGGCAAGATTGAGGAACCACATGGGACACTATTTTTCCCCCTGTGAAATTTATTGTTTTATTTTTAAATATTCACACCAAATTCCTAAGATCTGTTGTTCCATTCTGACTCTTAATGTCAGTGAATGTTGGGGCTGGAGAGGTGGCTCAAGGATTAAGCCAGGCGGAAGGTCCTGAGTTGGGATTCTAGACCCCACGGATAGACGCCAGGCGGAAGTGGGGCGGCCTGCCTTGCGTTTCTGGTCCTGGTAGGGCGGAGCTTGTGAATCCTGGGATACAGTAAACAAGGAAGAGGTGGAGGCGGTCCATGGTGGTTCCCGAATTCGTCTGTGGTTCTACACACACACACACACACACACACACACACACACACACACACACACAATTGAATAAATAAAAAATAAAAAAAGTCAGTAAATGCCTGTGAATGTTATGTATGTACTCTAGTGTGTCTTTTAGTACAGATTTCCACACTTTCAAATGTTTCCTTTTTGTTCTTAATGGTTTTTATCATTAATTTTTGTTTTTTATCTTAATTTCTATTAACTTCCTATTAGTGTTTTTGTCAAGTTGATTTGTATGTGCATTATATTGCTCTTGGACTGGAGCCTCATTTATTATGTGTTACTCTTGTTATCTCAGAATGGTTTATTATTTTACCTTAACTCAATCACAGGAACTCTTTCTTGACCTTTGCTTGTTTAGTTTCAATACAGTTCTTTGTATTACTTTGGGATTACAGGCCTTTGTAAAAGCATCTACTTAAATTTTATATATTCAATTAAATATGACCAGGGATTGAGTGATATGTTGTTTATAATTGGTAATTATCTTTTTGAATTTTGCCATGTTTTATTAAGTTGATTATCATAAATTCTGTAAGTCTTTGAACTTGGGCAGTAGGTTGTAACATTGTTAGTAACTCTAATCAGGTTTTTATATCTAATGATAGTTTTGTGGGTAAAATAATAATTACAGGTTCTAGGGCTGGATACCTGGCTTCTTCTCCCAGTGATTGTACTTCATAGGGCCATCACAGAGACTTTGTTACATATTACATCCTTCTGTCAGATATTGTACTTTCCTTCCTAGAATTAGTTCTGCATACTCAGGCATGCATAATTCTCTGCATAAATGGCCTTAGGTCTGTGCATACATCTTTCCTAGTTCTATACTCATGAGGGCAGATTGCATCATGCTAGTGTGAGATAAGAAGGACTCTTGGTGGGAACGATGGACTAGAACTAAGACTTGTGTATCAACATATTTTAGGGGGCATCTAATTGAGCCATATACTACAGATCCTTATTTTCTTTTCCCTGGCCTCGACAAATAATAAAAGTAAATTTGATTTGTATTTATTTGTTTGTTCCATAGTAATAAAATGAACTGAGACATTATTGTCACTACATGTTCTGTTCTTTTAATAGTATTTCATAGTTTTGATTATGTCATAGAACCTTTAGCTAGAGGATAGCAAAACTGTTAGAAACTAGGATTAATTTATTTTTATAATCTTATGGTCCAATTATTATAAGTGATACCATAAATCTTTTGTTCATATTTCTTTATTCTATTTTATAATGGAATTATTTTTGTTTTGAGACATTTTGATTCAGTCCAGATAATTTCTTTGGATAGGAATGTTGGTTTTTCTTCTGTATTTAAAGCTCTGATATGATTGCTTTTATTCCTATGATTCTGAAATTGTTCTGATAATTTGATATATTCATGTTCAGATAATATCTGGCTATTGCATATCAGTTGTTTTGTAATCCTTTATTTCCCATTACACTTTTGATACATGCAAATAATTAGTTTAAGAATCTTATTTTTTTATTTTTTGCATGAAATTTCAATCTCCTAAATCTTTCTCTTAATATTTTCATAAATAGACTTAGTTCATTTTATTCTTTTTTATATTTATTTATTTTTTCTGAATCGTACAAGCTTAATAGGTACTCCAGTCCCCTCTTTCCCTTCACCCCTCCCCAGTCCCCCTGACATCCTCCCCCCTTCCCATTCCCTGGAGCATTCTTTTTTATGTGAATGTCAAACTTCTTTCTGCGTCCTTCACTCTAGTGAGGTGTAAGAATTCAGTGGCATTGCCCAGAACCCTTCCTTGGGCTCCCCTTTAGTACGGGAACACTATTATGACTGTTAATCCCTTGCCTCTAAGGATCCTAATGCCTGTGATCCATGTTAGACTTTGGGGCGGTCTTTGACATATCAGTCATTGCACAGGTCATGCAAAGTCAGATTATGGCTACTGCAGCCCTAACTTGTGTGGAGTATCTTGCATATCATTGGTCCTCCCCATCTTTAGGCTCTTACAATCATTCCACCCCATCTTCTGCAAGTTTTCCTGAGCCTAGGATAGGAAGAGATTTGACTGGTCTGGTTCCAGGTGATTAATGTAAGCTCTCTGGTATTCTGAATAATGGTTAGTTGTTTTCAGTTTTGCTGTTCCTGCACTGGCTCCATCCTGATTGGTATTGGAGGTCGTCTCCTAACCAATGATAAAAGACTGTTTAAATGGAACCTTACTATAAGATTCAAAGGTAGATGGAATAGAAGTATGAGACCGCAGTGGGGGGGGGTTAGTCTCCCAATTTGCAGGATGGTTACCATCTATCTGCCAGATTTTATACCCTCCCTGATTGGTGAGATCAAAACCCCTCAGTCGCAAGTGACCAGGAAGAAAGTGAGAGTGAGCTTAACCAGATGTCTCGCTAGTTACTTGCAATACTTGATGGTGACCTATTTTCTCTACTGTAGCATGATCCCCTCTCTCCTTATTTCTGGAAGGGGGCCTCCTTTCCTTTCCCTCCTGTTTATAATCTTTGCAATTACTGTAGGTATTACAGAAATTTATCTTTGAATATGTCACTAAGTGGGTTTGGTACTAGGATCCACCTATTAGGGAGTACATATGGTGCTTAATTTTCTGTGTCTGGGATACTTCAATCAATATAATTTTTTCTAATTCCATCCATTTCCTGACAGATTTCATTAATTCATCTTTTTTGATGGCTGGGTAGTATTCCATTATATAAAGTATCACATTTTCCTTATCTACTCGTCAACTGTTGGGCATTTGGATTGATTCCATGACTTTGCTATTGTAAATAGAGCTGCTATGAACATTGTTGTACTTATGTCATTGAGGTGAATTTTTGCTTTATGGGTATTATTCCCAGTAGGGAATAGCAGGGTCATATGGCATTTCAATCTTCAACTTTTTTAAAAATCACCAGACTGACTGCCAGAGTGGCTGTATAAGCCTGCATTCTCACCAGCAATATAGGAAAGTTCCCTTCTCTCTACATCCTCTCCAACATTTGGTGTTGTTTGTATTGTGGATTTTTGCCATCCTGACTGGGGTGAGATGATATCTCAGAGAAGTTTTGATTTGCATTTCCCTGATGGCTAAGGATGCGGAGCATTTTTAAAGATATTTGTTAGATGTTTCAATTTTATTCCTGAAAGTTTCTTTTGAGTTCCAAAGCCCATTTTTTAATTGGGCCATTTATCTCCTTGGTGTTTAGTTTTCTAAGTTCTTTGTGCACTCTGGACATCAGAGTTCTATCAGATGTGTGGTTAGTGAAGATTTTCTCTCATTCTGTGGGTTGCATTTTGCTCGGTTTAAAATCTCTTTATCTGAACAGAAGCTCTTTAATTTCATAAGATCCCATTTGTTGAGTGTTGCTTCTAGTGACTGTGTTTTTGGATTTCTGCTTAGGAAATGTTGGCTAAGTTCCCTACTCTTTCAACTTTTTTATAATCTCTGGCCTAATATTGAGGTCCTTGATCCATTTGGAATTAATTTTTGTGCATGGTGACAAGTATGGGTCCAGTTTTAATCTTCTGCATGTGGACATCCAGTTTTTCAGCACCATTTGTTGAAGATGCTGTTCCTTTTCCTTTGGATTTTTTGGGCCCCTTTGTCAAAAATCAAATGGCTGTAATTGTGTGGGCTTATGTCTGGGCTTTAAACCCTTGATCTATATGTCTATTTTGGAGCCAGTACCAGGCTGTTTTTATTACTATGGATTTGTAGTATAGCTTAAGTTTTGGTATGATGATACCTCCACAGTGTTTTTGTTACTCAGAATTGTTTTTGCTATTCTGGGCTTCCATATGAATTTTGAGATTGTTTGGTCAAATTCTTTAAAGAATTGCTTGGGGATTTTGATTGGTATAGCATCAAATCTGTATATTGCTTTTGGTAGGATCGCCATTTTTATGATGTCGATTCTGCCGATCCAGGAATATGGGAGGTCTTTCCACCTTCTGGTGTCTTCTGTAATTTCTTTCTTTAGGGTTTTAAAGTTTTCATTGTAAAGGTCTCTCACTTTCTCGGTTAGGTTTATATCAAGGTTATTTTATTCTTTAATAATATGAGTATGTTTATAGTCTGTTGTTATAGAGAATACAGGGTAAAATATATATTGTGTCCTATTTTAAAGCATTCTGTTCTTTACTTGATTAACTGTGACTATAGGTATGCATCACAATGCCTGGCTATTTTTTCCCTTTTATTAAGAATATCCTTGATTGAAAGTATCTTTTTTCTTTTTAAATTGTGATGGATGCCAGAAGAAAATTCAGTCATTACAGTCTGGCTCCATGCCTTGATGTGCCTGGTGCCAGCCCTTTTCTCATTATTTCTTTAACATCTTTAATTTAAATGTCATTTGAGAGGAAGGAAAGTAATATTTTATGAAACATTCTTGTTATGAAAGTAGGTTTGACCCGATGGACCCCTGAAGCACCAAGGGGTCAGCGAGCCATCCTTTGAGACCCACAGCCGTAGAGGAAAGGCGTAGAGAAACATTCTTTTCTCCTTTGTTTCAGAGGTATTTCATAAATCAAATCGAGTGTCAATTTAAGTATTTTGGTATGTTTAGATTTCACCTCAGTCATGGTACAGTCATACTATAAAGAATACAATCAGAAGTACCTTCCATTTGAAAATGCCACATGTATCAGTGAAGAAACACAGCTTCTGTGCCTTCGTCTTATGGTACCAGAATAGTATCTCTTCTGGCACATTGGGTATATTAGCTAATATACTTTTAAACCACATTATGCAGAGCATTTGCTATTCTTTTACTAAGTAGGCATAATTGATTAAATATTGAACTTGTGCCTGAACTAAGTTTCTAGCATCCTTTTACCAGAGATCCTGTAGATGAAGGTCCTAATTTGTTAATCAAATATATGTATTTTCATGAGCAGGCCCTATCCTGAGGTTATTCCGCCCTTTGCCTTGTTCTTTGTTTAGCATAATAAGACTATTTCTTAGAATTTCCAGGGAGTTTTGAGCTCTTTAGAAAAGAACTTCCAATGTGTTTAGAATAAAAGAAGACTAGGGAGATAGCTCAGTGGTTCAAATACTTGCCAGACAAGCAAAAGGACTCTAAAAGCAAGCATTGGGTTTAGAAAAACCAGTTTCAGAAGAATAAGCTAGAAGAGGCGTCAGAAATGATTCCTATTATCAACCTGGGTCATCCATATTCATATATATTAACATGGCACATATATTCACAGATATGCACCCACCCACATGCAAACACATTACATACCTATATATATGAAAAGAGAAAAGAAGGAAAGAAGGAAGGGGGAAAGGGGAGGGAGAGAGAAAATACTATAAAAGAAACATTTTGATGGACTTATTTGAAGAGGCTGAGCAAAAGAGAGCTGACTTATAACCTATTTCAGAGTAGTTGCCTTTTAAGAATCTTCAAAGAAGTATACCATTCTTCCTTAGACACCTCTTTCTCTCTCATTCTCCTTCCTCTATCCTACCTTTCAGGATCTTAGTGTCTACATTAGACATCAATATGGTCTGACTATCCACCATCCCTCTAATCCCTTCCCTCCTTCCTTTCCCATTTAACTAACTGTATTCATTTTTTGAAGTAGTTGATATTTAATCCTTTCGATTTTGTATCCATTCTTGAATATTAGGAATATACATCTGAAAAAGTTACTTTTGCATTTGGAGAGATGACTAAAGGGTTAAAATTTTTGCCTTTCAAGCAAAAAGATTTTCCATCTTAGATCACATGTGAAAATGCTGGGCAGAAATGGTCACAGCCTGCACTTCCATTCATGGAAGGCAGAGCCTGGGAAAACCCAGAGCAAAGCAATAAGGAGGTAGAGTAATCCAGAATGATTTCAGAAATCACCCTTGGGCCTCCAGGCATGCACACTCAATTGCTCTCTTTTCTGCACATCCACATCTACATGTACACACCCACATATGCAAAAAAAAGTTATACCTTAATATTACCTACTATTTAGTTGATATTCACATTTTTCAGTTGATAATCTATTGTGTTTGTAATTTAATTCCTTTTAAACATTCCCTCCTCCCTCTAGCATGTACCTTTTTTCCTTTGTGGCATTGATTTTTTTTTTTTTTTTTTTTGATGGAAGAGCCATTTGTTTTGGGACCAGGGACAGATAGAATCTCCCATAATTGAATTTGTCTTAATATAAAGCCATTTAGTTTTTTTCTTTACCTTCTTTATTTTCTGTAACTTGGAAGTTGGGTCTAGAGTAATGCTGTAGAATGTTCTGCAATAATGTCCTGTTTAGTTTGATAGCTATTGTCCACATGTAGGCATGACACCAACTGTATCTCCTCCCTTTTGCTTGCTTTATTGGCCAGATTAATGATTATTGGAAGTTCCTCTAACTAGGTTATGAATTGTTACTCCCAGTACTTTAACCTCTGTTCACAATAGAAACTGAATTTTAGGAACAAGCTTTACCTCAGACTTTTCTCTTGCAAACATGTATTTCACATTTACATTTCCTATTCTTTTTTTTTTCAAAGTAGCAACTTAATATTTGCCTAGCTAGAATTTTATTCCTGGATTGATAGGAGTTAGAATGCCAGCATCTTGTATGCTCAGGAATATCTGAATAGACCTTTAGTCCAACCTCCTCACTTCCGGAAACGAACCTTCAGATAAGAATTTAGAGCCCAAGTCTATTCTGACTAAGGTTCCTTGTGAGCTTATTTGCTATTTGCTTTTATTTGTAGTGTTTCCTTAAAAAAATTAGTATTACTGTATTTCCTTTTTAAAATTACTTTTGTATTTGATGTAACTTGCATTTTGTATTTGATGTAACTTGCATTATCAGGAAATGACTATGTATCTGATTAGTAGTTTATAGTACTTTTAAAAGTACTTTCTTATTCTTTATCTCATTGATTTGTTAAGAAGACAACCTTTTGCTCATATATTAGAATTTCTGAATTAGTAACATGAATTTCTTCACATGTTCTAGCATGCTCTTTGCTTCTATGCATTCACAAATCCAGCAGCCTCAGCTTCAGACATAGGTGTTGACTCATTCCACTGAGATTATAAATTCAAGCATTATAACTCCTCAATTAAACACTTTCCACAACTTCTGGTACTCTTGGAGTCTTAAGACATAAAATTCCAAGCTTAAGGTAATTAACTGTTTTGACACACCTTTATCTGTTGATTTCTTTAGAGTACTCGTGATCAAGGAATTGTCTTTTTAAATATAATCATAGGTTCAATATGTAGTTAAGCAACACATTGTGTAGAAACAAACATAGGATAATCATATAATTTATTATACTAACATTCTTCAATCAAAATGGTGTTAGAGATAAGATAAATTATATGGTTGTAATGTATGTCTCTGCAATTTGGTTGGTGACAAGGGGGTAAATTGTTGATCTAAGTTTAACCACTGATTGTCAAAACTTTCTAAAACATACCTATTACTCATTCAAGTCATATAAAACCTGGAGATTCTTAACGGGCTCTTCAGTGATTAGTTGACTGTAGTAAAGACTATGAGAATATCTGTTAGTTTGTTGTTGATTTTGTAAAATTAGAACTGGAAATAAAAGAGTGGTTTTCTTGAGGCATTGGTAGATTTAGTTATTTGAACTGCATGCTCAGTGTTCATGCTTTGCTCAGTGCTTGCTTGTGAGTAGGATGACATTTGCATTCACTTTATGATAGTACTGGGTAAATAAGAGTTAGAGTTAAGCTTTTTATCCTTGGGTTTCTAATAGCTACTGCTGATGTGAACCTTATATGTTAAGATTATCTGAAGATAAGACTGAAACTTATTGGCTCAAAGTTCAAAGGAGCATTAGCCTCAAGGACATAAATCACTGAGTTGTTATCCACCAATTTGTAAGCAGAGCTGCAGAGGAACAACATTTATCTAGACAATCTAGTGTTGCTTACCTGCATTTTGAAGTCAGCCTGTATAGGGCTTACTTAGGTGCTTTGAACTGTTCTGCAAAGGTCAAATTTATTTTTTTCCCTCTAATTCGAAGTAGCAGGTGATTTGTATGCTTTTTCCCCCCAGCAGCTGTTGTTAACCCTATTCTTTCCATCCTCAAAGTCTGGCTCTAACTCAGTTATGGAGTCGTCTGAGATTAATTAAGTTACTTAGAGATAATTTCATGGTCTGGCACTCCACTGCTTTCCTGTTCATGGTTTATCTCCCCAAGTTTAATGTGAGCTCTGTGGCTTCCAATTATAGACAATATTTAAAATACAGAATAGCAAGGTTTATGAAGTCAGATACTTTGCTACTAGGTAAAGTAGATGATTGACCAACCAAGCCAAAAGGGGTCCATGCCGAAAGGAGGACATACATCCTGGTTTAAGTCACCTTTGTTCCAGCAGATTCCTGAGCTTCCTATTGTCCAAATAATAGCAACAAAAAATATGATATTATATGGTTGTCATTTCTTCTGAATCACACTTGACCACGCAGAAAACAGACTATAAATACTTGCTTATTGCAAGATGATCAAGGTTTTGCTACTGACTAGGGTTTTGCTTTTGGAAGAACTATCAGAGATTTAATATTATAGAAGGTGTGTAAAAATGTTCACATCCTTTTTTTTTTTTAAAGAAAAGAGGATGTGTAAAGTGATAAAGAGACTTAACTTTTACTCTGGATTCAACTTTGATATTGATACTGCTCTTTTGTGGAAAAGCCTTGGGTTAGGCTGGAGAGATGGCTCAGGGGTTAAGACTCTGTCTCACAAGCTGAAGTTCAGATCCCAGGTCCCACATGAAAATGCCAGGTGGAAACAGCAGCAGCCTGCACTTCTGGTCCTGATAATTGTAGCCTGGAAAAATCCCAGAGTAAAGCAAAAAGGAGGTAGAAGTAATCAGCACGATTCCCAAAGTCACCCTTGGCCCTCCATAGGGACACATATTCTTCCCTCACACATACACACACGCGTGCGCGAACACACACACACACACATACACACACACAAATGAATAAATAAATAAAAGAAAGAAAAGCCTTGGGTCATTTTCAAATGTAGAATCGAGGAGTGAGTTTTAGTTTATGGTGTAATCTGATTCAGAGAATGATACAGCAATGTGTTGGAAGTAGACTCTTAGAATGTTGGTACAATGTGGAGTTCAAGGCCAGCCAGAAAACTCTGACAACATAGTGAAACCTCATGTGAAATAAAATGAAACAGGATAAAGCAACCCAAAACAAAACAACAATAGAAAAAAAGTGAATTGTTGTAATACCTGACTACCTTACAGTTCAAATGTGGGAGACAGTGGTGGGAAAGCAGTCAAGTGCTATGACATCCACATAGAGGTCATAGGACAAGTCAATTTTCTCACTCTACCATGTGGACTCTGGGAATCCAACTCAGAGTTGCTGGGTTTTCATGTGGGTGCCTTTATCTGCTAAACCATCTCACCAGTCTTCATTCAAATGTTTTAAGTTTTCTATTTCTTATTTAGTGTATTTCCAGATTTTTTAAAAAGAAATTATATCCTGAGTCACAAATACATCCTCATTAAAAGTAAAAATCCCCCCCCCATAAATATCCAAACTTTTCAGTTATGTACCTTCTTGCTGACCAAATTCTTTTAGTGTAAAGTTTCGTGGTGTCCTCTACTTTTTTTTTTTTTTTTCTAATCTTGCCTTTCCTTACTCTTTACAGGGTAGGTCAGCTTGCTGTCCGCCCAGCAGCCACATTCTACTCTCTTCCTGTGTAGCACTTCTAATGGCGATGACCTCTTTTCTTTGTGCCTATACTTCTGTCATTGTGTTGTCTTATATTGAACTGCTTTAAAATCTTTTACTGTTTGTGCTTTCATTACCATACTAAGTTAGAAACTTGTTAGACTATGACTTGAAACTTGTTAGACTATAATGACTTTTCTTTCCTTTTGCTTAGCACTGTTCTTGTGTAGTAAGCACCCAAAATAGAGTGGTACATCTTTGTGACTTTGATTGAACTTTATCTATTACTGAATATCTTCATGTGCTTATTAGCCATTTGTCTATCTTCTTTGCAGGAATGTCTATTCAAATCCTTTA
Organism: Typhlomys cinereus; assembly: GCA_023101885.1. Taxonomy (NCBI): domain Eukaryota; kingdom Metazoa; phylum Chordata; class Mammalia; order Rodentia; family Platacanthomyidae; genus Typhlomys; species Typhlomys cinereus. The sequence goes on from JALPQD010000261.1 coordinate 532,186, forward strand.
TTTAAGGATTGAATTGTTAGTATTTTTTATGGTTGAATTCTAGGAATCCTTTATATATTTTAGCTGTCAGCTACTTACATATATAACTTCTAAATATCTTCTTTGCCCTGTTTTTTTCTTCTCTGATAGTGCCTTGTTATATACAAAGTTTAAAATTTTATGGGGCTGCAGTAATGGCTCAGAGGTTAAGCCTCTGCCTCAGAAGAAGGACCTGAGTTCAGATACCAGATACCATGCAAAAGAATAAATGGCAGTGGCCTGTACTTCTGCTCTGGAAGGCAGAGCTTGGGAAACACCAGAACAAAGCAAAAGTGAGGTAGAGTGATCCAGGATGATTCCTGAAGTAATCCTTGGGCATACATAGTGTCCTCTGTAACAGACAGACAGACATATACACAAGACTGCATACACACAAGAAATTAAAAATAAAAATGGATGCTAGATATAAATAGACATCATAAAAACTAAATGTTAATGAAATCCACCATATGTTTATTCTTATATTTCCTGAAATTTTTAAGTTATTTTTTATTTTTCTAGTTTTACAGATTAGTGAGTGGTTGTCTGTGCCCCACTCCTTCCTTCCTCCCTTCTTTCCCCCTTTCTCTGCCACCCTCCCCTCTCATCAATCCATCTCTCTTTCCCACCCTCCTGCCTGTCTGCTTGTGTGGTCCCCAGGGTTCCCTTCCAATTGCCTGCTCTAGGAAGGGCTTAGGCATCTGTTGTAGATTAAGTGGCCCTTCCTTGGATAGACCCACTGTTAGGAGTACTCTTCCTCACTTGTCTATTTCTAGCCCCCGAAGTTCCCCCTCGTAATTATTTCTCCTGAGTTCTTCACTAATCTGTGGAGGAATGTTGATACGTGAGTGAGCCATAGTGCAGGTCTGGTAAGGATAAGTCTCATTGCAATAAGTTCCTGGGTGCAACAGCCCTGTCTTGAATGGAATGTCCTGGTTGGCAGTGAAGTTTTGTTCTATTCAAGAAATCATTGCAAAATTCAATGTTATGGCTTTTTTTAAAAAAAATTCTTAGTATTTTAGCTCTTATAAGTCATTGATAATTAGGGTTACCATTAGATAATATGGAATATGAACACCCTTCTTATTTCTTTTGCATTTGTATATCCAGTTTTCCTGTTACAGTTTTGTGGAAATTTTTTCTCTCATTTATATTTAATTGAATATAAGTAACCAAGTCTCAGCTTTTTCAATTGTCAGTTTTGATAGTAGTAAATTTAAGTAGTCTTTCCTGTCACTATCTTAAAATTTGTGTACACCGTCATCGGAGAGGAGGACCCAGAGGAGAGTTTGGCATGCACATTAAAGGATTCTCTGGGGATTGGGGGAGGGGAGGCACTGGAGGGTGGGGAGGGAGGGGTGAGGGGAGGGTGAGCAGAGGGGTCGGGGGGAGGAGGAGGGAAGGAGGGAACGGTGTACCTATTAAGCTTATATGAGCGGAGATAATAAAAAATGTTTAAAAAATTTGTGTACACTTTGTTTTCCACTGAGAAATTGAAGGAAAGACTTGGCAGATCTGTATGTTGACAATGGAATTGCTATTCATCATCTCTTTTGTTTTCTCATTATGTGTTTGTTTAAATTTAATAATCATTATTGTTGATACTTTGCAGAATTATTACAATATTTTTCTAATCCTTTAAATGACAGTCCTTTTTAACTCACTTAAAACCGCTATAGACTTTTGATTGTTTTTCTATAAAATGAAAGGTTTTAAATAAATAACCTTTTATAAATACTTTGCTATGAATTATTCCAAGATATTTATCCATAGTTTTTTTTTTACCAATTAATAAAGGTCAGATTGCAAGTAATAAAGAGCTTATGTAAAGTCTACCTTAAAATTATGCCCTAGAGTCTGTTACATTCATAATTTTGTCTGTAGTTTTGGTGTTCTCTTCATATATGTGCAAATGTTTTAACCATAGGGATTTATTATCCTTTTTTAAGGATAAAACTTTACTTCTAAATATTATTTTTTAAAAATATTTTACTTTTTATTAGAGCACAAGAGAGGGAAGGAGGGAGGGAGGAAGGGAGAGAGAGGGAGAAAGAGAGAGAGCGAGCACTCACATGGATGCTGATGCTATGGTGCCTGGGTGGAGGTTGGAGGACAACCTTTGGAAGTTCTCTTCCTTCATGTGGCCTTCTGGAGGATTGAACGCAGGTCACCAGGTTTGCAAGCAGACATCTTATTTTTGCCCCTGTCTTCTTTATATATTAAGGAGATAGACATGCCTTAATATACATTAAATTTGTTTGCTCACAAAGAGGATCATCCACAAGCCAAATGAAAAAGCTAAAAATTACTGACAGACATTTTCTGGAAATGAAAGAAATCTCAGTCTTAGAAAGGAAGGCTTTTGGATGCTATACCTTTGAATTTCTTTTGGATTGGCTCATGTTTATATGCTGCATGTCCTTAACACTGCTGAAAAATCTTTTTTTTTTTTTCGGTTATTTCAGCTATCCTGTTTATTGTGTAGCTGTATAAATGTACTTATTAATTTTAAGTTGTTACAGAATGTCTAATTCATTTTACTTTGTAAACTATTTGTTATCACTATCTGCCTGTGTCTTTTTAGAATATACAGAAACAAAATAATATTTATTAAGTATTTGTTCCAGATTGTTTTTGCTTCCTGACCTGAAACTTGGTTACTAGGATTACAGGCTTGAGCCTCCCACAGCTGGCCTTTTAATTTCCTTTTTTTTTTCCATTTACCTCTTCAAGAATGTTAAGGATTAATTCTCTTGATTGAAAGCTAATGACCAAATTGGGTGGAGGACAGAGACTATTTATAAACTCTGAATTACCTGAATGTATTATCATGACTATCAAGTATTAGAATTTAATAAATTAGACATAAATTCAAGTGATGTGCTACCCTTAAAACTTTTTCATTTAGACTCATAACTCATATTTAAAAAGAGAAATAAAAATCTTGCCAACCTAATATTTAAATTATAATAGTATTTTGATTAATGGTTAAATAAATGGGGCTGCAGATGAGGATTAGACTGATATTAGCCATTTTGAGCAGCAGGACTTAGATAACACTGAGGTGGTAAGTAACTTTGGCACAGTAACAAAATGTGGGTACCTAACTTTATGGAAGTTCTTTGGTAAAGGGGTCAGGAACATAAAGTCGTCTTTGGAGTATGATTTAAAAAATGATAGATAAAATAAAGAATGATGTGCTCAATGAACAACAGTTCAAATAGGAAAAGCAAGGGGAAATGATTCCATTAGTAGCAGATGGAATTGCTTCCTGAATTGCAATCTAATTGGAAATTCTAGATCAGCTTTAATTTGTTTTCGAGATTTGTTTATTTGATTGTGTGATTGTGGTTCTTACAATGTCTTTTGGATGTTTCATTTGTGCTAGGCTATTTTTATGATTCCCACAAATCCACCACCAACATTCAGGAAGCCTGAACTTTGGTCTGATGATTTCACCGATTTTGTTAAAAAATGCTTAGTGAAGAATCCTGAGCAGAGAGCTACTGCAACACAGCTTTTACAGGTCAGTGCTTGTAAAGGAAGAATTTCTTTTAACCGATTAGCTTTTTAACTGGCTAAAACTGCTTGGAGTTTCACTACTGTTCTCTAATGATTTTAAGTATGAATCTCTCTCTCTCTCTCTCTCTCTCTCTCTCTCTCTCTCTCTCTCTCTCTCTCTCTCTCTGTCTCCCCCCTCTCTCTCCCCCCTCCCTCTCTCTCTCTCCCCCTCTCTCTCTCCCTCCCTCCCTCCCTCTCTCTCTCCTCTTCCCCTCCCTTCCCTTCCCTCCCTTTTTTTGTTTTGTCTCACCTTCTGATTTCCAGGTTAATTTTTTACCTTTTCCTTTTCCCCCTTGTTGTAGTTACCTGTTTTCCTCAAACAAAGTTCAAAAGGATTCTCATTTCAAAAATGAGTCTTGTGTCCATAATGGTTATATCTCATGGCCTTTCCTTGACTCAGCATTTCTCCCTTGACTTTTTGCTCCCCTATAATATATGTAAATACAAGATCCCTGAACTCCTTGAAAAGATTATTACATGTTGTAAATACTAGTTACGAGATTACCTAAATGAAGTGTTTTAGTATCCCTGCTATATGTAGACTTTGTATCCAGAATGTTTAAAAAAATCTTGATATTTAATACAAAAAGAAATAACTTTAATACTCATAATACATATTTGACAACTTTCTTTTCCCAGCAGAATTACCTTAGAACTCCTCTAATAATAAATTTTAGTCGACAAGCTTGATATTTGCAAGATGCTTCTTAGTGTAAAGCGAGAAAAGAATCAATTCACTTTCAGTTCTTCAGTGACTTCCCAAGATACTAAAAAATTGATAAATGGCTTGTAAATATAATGTTTATTTTTATGACATTTAAAATGTAAATCTAACAAATATAAATCTATATTCTTTGACACAGTAATTATACTTTTAAGATTGTATTGTAAAGAAAATGTTTACTGTATGAAATTATCAATATGATCCATCAAGAGGAGTTATTGGAAAAATACATTTGCCACATATATATGTATATATATGCTTACATCAGTGACTGTAAAAGGAATATCTTCAGCAAGCCAAGTAACATACTGACCTCTTAAGATGGCAATTATAAGGATGAGAGGCAGGAGTTAAGTGCAAATTTATTTTTGCTATGTCTTTGCTAAATCATGTCTTTAAGACTTAAGTTTTTTGCTATGTACAAGTATTTAATTAGTTCAAGTGTTTAAAAGCCTTTGCCTCTCAAACAAAAGGACCTGAGTTTGGACCCCCAATTCCCATGTAAAAAATGCCAGGTGAATATAATTTTGGCCCTGGAAGGCAGAGCCTGGAAAAATCCCAGAGCAATAAGGAGGTAGAGCAATCCAGGATGATTCCCAATATCACCCTTGGACTTCCACAGGCACACACTCAAATGCCATCTTGTACACACACACAAAATTAGTTAATAGCTAAGATGGTAAATTTTATGCTAAATATGTTTCTCCACAATAAAAATGCAAGGAAAAAATTGATCAAAGCACTTATTTTTAAACGTTGTTGCCCTTCCAAGAAAATATTAAGCAGTAAGTCAAGAGTTTATTGGTATCATTATCATAATGAATCTGAATGATTCAAACAAACAAACAAAAATGCCTCAAAGGGCAAAGGTAGAAAAAAAAGCATAAAATAAAAACAAAAGCAAATACCACAAAATATGATATTGAAAACAAATGTCTGATATCTGATTTTTGGATAGGTAAACTCAATTTTTTTTTAAATTTTCCATCTACAGTCTTAAGAAAAAGCAATCATTTTGTTTTTTAACATAGAATGGAATGAATTGAAAGATGCTTAAATATTTCAGTATAATTCTTTATTTTTGTGATGAATAGTACCTAGGAAGAGTAAATGACTCATTGAAGATTCCATAGTGAGCAGTTTTCTACTTGGGATTCTCTTTAAACTAGCTCTTTTCCCTTCTGCACTCTGCTTTCTGCCCTTGATTAACCTGTATGGGTGATAGTGACAGCTCTATTGACTCAAGCTCTAGTTGGGCTTGATTCAAGCATCCTTCTTCATAACAAGGGTAAGCAACACACTATTTTTTTTAATAATACATTGAACTTTTTAGCATAATGTGTATGTATAGTGCTCATTACTCACTATTTGATTTTTGCTTTGTTTAATATTATACCTTGGTGACCCTTTAAGACCTTCTATTGTAAATATTGTTGTCTTGGTCTGACTTCTTATCTGATCCCTTGTTACCTCCATCTTGCTCCATAATACTGAAATAAGAGATTTATACTTTCTTAGGCTTTTTATTTTTAGCTTTCCATACTTTTTCTTATGCCTCCAATAACTTAGATAAAAGAGCCTTGTCTTCAACTGTCTTCTATTCACTGTGTACTTCTAATTTAAATTAGTTATGCTTTCCAGGAAGCCTCTCTGTCATTCTTGTTCAGGATAATTGTCCTTCCTCTTTGTTTCCACAACCATCTTAAGTATATTAGAATGAAACAATTTGTGTCTTTAACTAATTCAGAATCAGAGACCTGTTGTCAGGGGTTTACTTTTACAATTCTTCTATCCAACACTTAATATATAGATATCTATGTTATTTATATTACATAAATATATAAAATATGGATATTTATATTAACACAACAAACTTCTGATATATAAATATTTCTTAGGTAGATTAGCTATCACTAATCTCATTAGACTCCTTTTGGTCTTATTTTCTGAATATCTAGAAGCACTTGTATTTCTTTAAGGAATTTTGTGTTGTTTTATCTGCTATAATTTATTTCAAGTTTAATAATCTTATCAAGTTTTAACAAACATATAATTTATATGTGTTTCTTTACATGTATTTTTATATGTATTTTTTACCATATTGATTTTTTAGAGCACAAAAATCAAATTTTATTTCAGTGATTGACAGTCTTTGACACAGAAAGTTTTGAAAAATTGGGAATCATACACTGAAGACTAATTTTAGATTAAGTTGAAATTTAAGTCAACTTTCAGTGTAGCATCCTTGGAATTCCTGGTATGAAGCAAATCCTCACCTTTTTTTTCTCTTCTTTTCCTCCAGTGACAGAAATGTTAGATCTTAGTTTTAGTCTTATGTGGCCCCAATCTGTTCATTAGATTCTGTTCATTATGCCATGTATTATCTCTTGTTTTATCTTACAAATTATTGGTTCCTTTAGATTTGTAATCTAGTTGTCTAGCTTTTCATTTCAGTTGTATTTGTATTGTACTTCTCAGTACTAAATTTTTTCACGTTTTTGTCTTCTGTTTCTTTACTGAGACATAAATTTTCTTTTGCTCTAAATCTTTATGAAATAATTAGAATATCCATGTCATCTTATGATTAAGATTTGATTTCCTTTGTTAATTTTTTTATTTATTTGCTATTTTTCTAGTTGCTCGCCAGAGAATTTTTTTCAGTTGAAAATTGAACTTTGTAAATGTCATGTTACTGAACTCTGGATTTTATTTTATTTTATTTTTTTATCTGTGTGATGCAGACTAAGTTATATCCCTAGACATCTTGTTTCTTTTTGAGACAGGGTCTTCCTTAGTTGTCGAGGCTATCCTTGAATTTGAATTCACTCCATAAATCAGACAGGCCTTAAACTTGCCTCAGTTTCCTAAGTAACTGTGATTACAGACATCTACTATTAACTTGGTTTAAATCTTTTCTCCTCCTCCTCTTCTTTTTGTTCTTCTTCCCCTCCCCACCCCCTTCCTCTTCCTCGTTCTCTTCCTTTTTAAATTACAGTGCTAGGAATCATACACCAGGCCTTATGTGTGTTAACTAGGTGCTATGCTGAGGTAAATAGCTGGACTCTTGTTTAAATCTTCAGTTATAACAAACATCCTCTGTTACTGTTCTGGGAGAGCAAAGGAATTCCTTCTTATTTATGCTAGCTAAGGGTAGAAGTCTTAAGTTCCTTACTTGGTCTCCATCATGTATAGAGGGCTTGCTATGTTTTGATGAGGGTGAGAGCTCAGGTTCTCCAATATAACTGAGTTTGGATTTCCACCATGACTGCTCCAGCAGGGAGGGAATGAAGTTCCTTACTACTGTCTGGTAGGGAAGCAAGTTCTCCCCACTTGAGGAGGGTATGCTTTAGTGCGTGGAGATAAATGCCTTGTGCTGGCACTTGGACTTTTCTGACATCATCTCAGCAGAAAACCCAAGCAGCTTCAAGGGCACAGAAGTCTAATTTCCTTACTGTCTTTGCTCACAGGGTGTGGCCATACTGTTTTTGGTGCTGTTAAGCTGGAGTAGCATGATAACTTTAGATAAAGTTTTCTGTCTTACTGGGTTGTTTCTGATGCTGAATCTATACACTTTTTTGTGCATTAAACAGAAGATGTGTTCGCTGGATATAAAATAAGGCTTTCTGTTAAATCACTTATTGTAGTTTTCAGATATTTTTTGTTTTTCGTTTGCATTATTTTCATGAAAAGGGGGAATAGGAAGATCACTCTTGTTCTGTTTATTGAGATCGGTCTCTTTTTGTATCTCCAGTTTTTGTTTTATGTAATGCTGTAACATACTAAGTTTGTAGCTGTATCATCTTTTATGTTACATCCTTTACTAATGTTAAATGAATTTCAATCTACTGTTTCTTAAATTGTGCTTTTATCAGTTATGTTACTCATAGCTTTTTATGTTTGACCAGTAATTTTAGGGGTATATTTAGCTTTTAACCCAAGTTCTAGACTAAATATGAGACAGTAATTACTTTCTTAATGTACTTTTTCTGTGGTTAAGTTCTTCAGGATACAACAAAATAAGAGATTATGTTAAAGAAGTAACAAATTAGTTTCCCTGCCTTTGGCTACTGATTTTTGACTGTCTGATTATTAAGATTAATTAAATTCCCTAACTTAGTGCTAAGATAAAATTACTGATAAATTTTAAATGCTTAAAATATATTTACCACCTACCACTTACTTTATTTAGACAATTTTATCATTCAGGTTAATATGTAGGTAATATAAAAATAAACATAACACTACTAACAGGGTTATTTATGAATGTGTTTTTATTTTTTAATTTTCAATATTTTATTTGAGAGAGAGAGAGACGTGACACAGGGCAAATGAGGAGGTCAGATGACAACTTTTTTCCTTCTATCATAGGCTCCAGATTGAACTCAGGTTGCCAGGTTTTCATCCCCGCTCCTTTACCAACTGAGCTATTTCACTGGTTTGCTTTAATTTTTTTAAGCAAGTGAACTTAGCATTCAGTTGTTTTATTTTCTGAAGTAGAAAACTACTGTTTTCTCACTCAACACATGTATTTGTAAATAAAGTAATCATCTAAGCATGTTACCCTGGCGTTTAATATGTTAGCTATAGTTTAAAAAAAACATTTGAATTTATATAACGAATTTTAATTTTCTAGCACCCTTTTATCAAGAATGCAAAACCTGTGTCCATATTGAGAGACCTGATCACAGAAGCCATGGAAATTAAAGCAAAACGGCATGAAGAGCAGCAGCGTGAGCTGGAAGAGGAAGAAGAAAACTCGGTTCGTAATTATGCTAAGAAAATTAATATTTTCCAATTATCAGGATTGTTTTCCTATAATTTTGTTTCTTAAAATATTTTAGTAGTGCCTTCTGTTTCATTTCACAACTAAGGCATGTATCTTCTTTAAATAATCCAAAAAATATATTAAATGTTTGCTATCCTTTTTTGATGTCTTAAGAATTAATAAAAAGTAGAATATAATGTCAGTATAGTAAGACTGTCCAGGGGCTTTATATCTTTAGTTTTGACAATTTGTGTCATATCATTGGAACTTTCTCTTAATTCATCACCAGCAATGCTATACAAATAGTAAATGTGGTAAATTTGTGGAGAAATTGTGTTCTTTATTCTTTGAATGTAAAATGTTACTTGTGGAATACAGTTTGGTGATTTTCTAAAAAGTTAAAACAATTACAATGATTTGGTTATATTCTTAGTTGTATATGAATAGTTGATGCCAAACTTATTGTTCCCAGAGTTGTTAGAATAGGATCAGAGCTTGGGCTCTGACAGCCCTAACAACTTGCCCTCAGCTGCCTATCTCAGTTGGCTAATGAAACAGATGACAGTGAAAAGCTGGACAGAAAGACTTACTCAGTTACAGCTACACTGGAAGAAGTACAAATAAATCCCCACTCCCCTCTACCCCAATCCATCTTTGGGATCCTGAGTTTTATATTTAGAAAGAGGGCACAAAAGAGTTTTATATTTAGAAAGAGGGTCCATCACTGACCCTTCTCTGTGTTGCCTGTAGTCTTCCTCCAAGGTGGTCTGAGAAAGTTGTCAGTTACTTTGTGAAATCTTTTCCTGGGAGACAAGTTCCTCTTCTGGCTAACAATAGGCTTCAGGGTTTTCCTTTTCCTAACATGAGATTGTTGAGGGAAATTCCAATTTCGGGGGGACCATTGTTTGAATTGTGAGTTAAAAATTTTGTGTAGTTACACATTAAATAATACTAAATGCTTTGTGTTAAATTTTATTCTCAGGAGTAGCTCCATCTTCATTTTATTAATTGTTTTCCTTAACCAAAATGCATTTATGTATGTATATTCAAATATAAAAGCATTTACATGAATAGACCTAATGTACCTTTGTATAATAAAGGGATATCTTATATTGCTATTCATTTTTAACAAAATTGCAAATCCATAAATTTCATTTTTTTTCAGAAACATTCATCTGTAGTGAAGATTTAAAATTTAGTATAAAGAAATTATATTGTTCTTCCTTGGACAATTTTTTGCCAAATTGCCTTTGCCAGTTGTCCTAAATGGGAATATATACACAATTTTAAAATAAAATAGTCAATTTCTCATAGAGGTACACCATTCTTGATGTCACTAGAAGATTAATTTAATGTCATTAAAGTGATGCTTTTTAGAATAAAACTCACATATTTTTCACAAAAATTTCAATCTTTTTTTGAAAAAATCCAAAATTTTGATCTAAGTTGTATATAAGAATTGTAGGCATATACGCTTTTTCTTATTCACATTCAGAGAATATCCTTATTTATCTGTAACATTCAAAGAGTAAGCATGCAGTTTGGTAAGTTATCAATTAGGATACAGGTCCTCTTTTTTCTCATTCAGTGTTTGTTCTCATGTAGTATTGAAAGTAATGAATTGATGATTTTTGGAATTTTTTTTAAGTTGGTTGATTTGGTTTAGTCAGATTCTCTATAGGCATTTGAATGACTGTTGCATATATATACACAGTAGAAGAATTATTGTTTTAGTAAAACAATAAAGCAAACATTCTACACCTTGTATGATTATTTTAAAAAATGAAATAGTTGGTTTTAGTAAATTGAATTTATAAGATAAGGGATTGAATGTACCATTGACAAATGATAGTTTTAAAAGTAGATTTAAGGAATTAGTAAGTTAGCAAAGCTCAGATATTTCCCATGTGGGTCATAGTGTAAAGTAAAATACAAGGATTTGAAAGAATATAGAATTTATATTAAGTGAAATGGTGAGCAAAACCCATTAATACTTCTTTATGTCGGACTTGTACCAGATTTTTTTCATATTTACACATGTACCATTCTCTTTATTTCCTTTTATCTATGGAAAAATACTGTGTTGCCTCATATTAACTTAGTTTTATCAATTCTCTTTGGCTTATGTCTTAGATTTCCTGACTTTAGAAAAAAGTGCGAACTTTCTAGGCTTTTCAAGCTGTTCTCCCCAATGACTTAGGAGCGGCATATTCCCTTTAAGCCTAATTCTCAATGTGGCTGTAGGAGAAATGTCAATGTTTCAGAAAATCCTCTTCCCAACAGGTAGTGATAACAGTGCATAGGCAAGATTTCTCATAGCCTTCCTGCCACTGCTGAACAGGAAACTTCACGTCAGCTACTTCTTGAACAATACTAGAATGTACCACTGTAGGTCCTAAAACTTCTTGTGCACTTACTGATTAAAATAGAGGTAGAAAAAAGTAAGAGCAGGACAAACTTCACCTGAGTCTTTCCTGACTGCTTCTTAGATCCTTGGGAAAACTGCTTAGCTTCTCTGTTTATACTTTATCTCTTGTAAATAGAATTGCTATAGGGATGAAATAAGTTAATATGTGTTTGTTAATAGGGTTTTGTACACAGTATACTCAAAAGTTTAGCTTTCATTTCTACTGCTACTATTATTTAATATTACTGCTATTACTATAACATTTTGGTTAGATTTTTGCTTTGCTTTCATGCATGACAGACTATCCTCTCCATTTTGTCTCCATTTAGTTATTTGTTTATTCATCTATATCAGTAGTGATTTGTGGTTAGTTGCTTTACACTTTGGATTATAATCTAATCCTCCTCCTCCTCTCGTATCTCTACCTCCTTTTCTCCGCCTCTTTCTCCTTCACCCTCACTTAAATTGTTCAGCATTTGGTCACTGAGATTCTTTCACTTGACTCCTTTATTCCTATGACATACACTCAGTAGTTTGGAATTTTGTTTTTAGGAACTTCTTTATCTTAAGTTATGCCATGTTTACCTTGTGTATCTCCTACCCCAAACCTAGAATGAAAAGCATACTTGGTTTTCATGAAAGATAGTATCAGAAACCAAGATTGAACTGTAGGTGTGCTTGCTGTTACTGTAAGATCTTCTTGTGTCTGTGCTCTCTCATTTTGCAGAGAATGAGATATGTATCTATACAAGTATGTATTCATATATCTGTAGTAGTGTGGAGTGTGAGGTGTGAGTATTTGCATTCATCTGATATACAGAAGTTAGGACTGGAAAGATGGCTTAGGAGTTAAGACTTAGCCTTGCAAAGTCCTGAATTTGGATCCCAGGTCCCACATAAAAAATGCCATATGGAAATGACAGAGGCCTGCACTTCTGGCCTTGGTGGATGGAGCCTGGGAAATCCCAGAGTAAAGCAAAAAGGAGGTAGAAAGCAATCCAGGATGATTCCTAAAGTTACTCTTGGTATCCTCCACAGGAACACACAGTACACTCTGGTACACATGCAATATACACATACACACACACACACACACACACACACACACACACACACAGACACACACACAATAAATAAAGTTAAAAATATATAGAAGTTAAACATGAGTTCAGACTGATATCTCTAATTCTCATTCATGGCACATGGGTTATTCTGTCTCCCTGTGCTAGAGTTATACTCCATGATTTCAGTGACGAGAAGCAAAATTCTTGCCATCTATCATCCATTTACTGAATTTTTCAATTCAGCATTATTAAGGCTATTTCTCCATAGGAAACAGCATTATTCATTAATGCTTATGTACAGTTCCTCTTGTCATTTAGTCTTCCATTCACTTCTGAAGTTTATTTTGTATGTTTTCTCACCACAACCTTCAGTGTGATTCTTTCATACATTTGTAATACAGTTAAACTTTTCTTTCTTTCTGTATGTGTACGTGCTCACATGTGCACCTACATGGAAGACAACCTTGGATGTTTTTCCTCAGATGCTGTCTATCATTTGTTCAAATTAAGAGTCAGTCATTCAATTAGTCTCTCTCTCTCTCTTTCTCTCTCTCTCTCTCTCTCTCAGTTCTTAGGATTGAACTCAGGTTCTCTTGCTTGCAAGGCAAGCACTTTACCAGCTGAGCTATTTTCCAACCCCCTCTTTAAGTTTTATATTTTTTCCCATTTTTGTTGATGAATTGTTCTCTTTAATATCATACATGTATGCAAAACCTTCCATTTACTCTCACCTTGGGTTCAGATTCCCCAAACCCATGTAAAAACTGGACTGGTCTTGGCTGCCACCTATATTCCTAGCACTTAAGAGGCAGAGCTGGCCATTCAATGAGTTCTGCCTTCAATTAAGGGGCTGGAGAGGTGGCTCAGGGGTTAAACTTCTGCTTTGCAGGCAGAAGATCCTGAGTTCGGATCTTAGACCCCACGTATAGACGTTGGGTAGAAGTGGGGGCGGCCTGCGTTTCTGGTCCTGGTATGGCGGAGCCTGTGAATCCTGGGGCAGAGTAAACGAGGAGGAGGTGGAGGCGTCCATGGTGGTTCCTGATTTCGTCCGTGGTTCTACACACACACACACACACACACACACACACACACACACACACACACACATGCGTACACACGCACAATTGAATAAATAATAATAATAAAAAAAGAGAACCTGCCTCAGTGAAAAAGGTGGAGAATGATTGAGTAAAATATCTGATATCAGCTTTGGGGCACACACACACATACACACACACAGCACATACACACATACCCCTTGTGGAGGCTGGCCATGATGCCGTCTCAGCATTTGGAAGGCTGAGGCAAGAGGATTTGAGTTTGAGACCACCTTTTCCTAGCCTTTAACTTTTGCGATTGCTAATCTGCTTGTAGTCTCTAGTTTTGTGTTTCTTGGAATTTTATGTAATTGGAACTATATTATGTAGCATTTATAGATTGGATTCTTTCACTTAGCCATATGCATTTTAGATTCTTTTATTCTGTGACTCAATAGCTTAGCTTATTACTAAGTCATATTACATTGCCTGATTGTATTACTGCTTGTTTGTCAACTTATCAAAGAATGTCTTGGTTTCTTACTAACTTTGAACAATTGTAAATAAAGAAACTCAGAATATTTGCTTTGCTGACCTTTATGTGATGTACATTTTCAAGTCAGTTGGATAAATCTCTAGGACTGAAACTTGCTGGATATTGATGTGTACTTAGTTTTATGAGAAAAATTCTTCTCTAGAATTGTTTCTACTTTGTATTTCCATCAACAATTAAATGAAAATGTCTGTTAATGTACACTAGCAATTCATGTTGTCAGGTTTTGTATTTTAGCCATTTTAATAGGTATTCCATTTTGTTTTAATTCTTTAGTGATACAGATGTTGAGTATCTTTTATGTGTTTTTTCATCATTTATATTTCTTCTTTGCTAAACTATTATTGTTAATAGTTTCCCTCATTTTCTAATGGGGCTGTGTTATAGTCCTTTACTGATTAATCTTTCTAAAGTACATTTTGTCCTAGTATTTCGTCACTGTCTATGTCTTGTCTTCTTTTTTCCCTATATGATTCTACATTGATTACTATAATGTTATCAAAGTTTTAAGATTTTACAGCGAGGCCTCCCACTTTATTTTCAATATTCAGTATATTGGGTTGGCTGTTTTAGACATTTTGTTTTTCCACATTAACTTTGGGATCATCTTCAAATTTATATATTAGTTTATTAGGATTTGTATTGGGTTGGAATCAGATTTATACATTAAGTTAGAAGGAACATCTTGCTGGGCATAGTTGATGCATGTCTGTAATCCCAGCACCTGGGAAGAGAGACTCTGGCAAGGAGCTCATGAGTTGAAGGCCAGTTGGGTACCTAGCAAATTCTAGGCAAGCCTGTCACACAAGAAGACCCTGTGTGAGAGCTAACCACAGAACAGCAGAAATAAGTGGTATCTTGATAATACTTTTCTATTCCATTGGTGTGGAATAACTCAGAATTTATTTAGATCTTCTGTTATTTCATGCATCAGTATTCACAGACCCATGCATATTTTTATGAGTTAGAGCAAAAATAGTTTTATTTCCATCAAATCTATGTAACTTTTTTTCTTAAATCACTAACTAGGTTTTTCTATATGTTCACTGTGTTTCTTTCCGTTTCAAGGGTATGTCTTTTCTACACTCATAGAAATCATTATGGAGGAAGATAAGACATGGGCTTATCCTGTAAGCAGCCTACAGGTTTGTTGGTAAGACAACAGCCTGAGATGGGCATAAAGGCTAGGACTTGGCACTTCATTGCTGTTTGTTTTCCAAGTTTTCACTTCAGATTCTTTTCTGCTTGCCTCTGTAGTAACCCATATTACCCACTTTGTAGCTTTTCTTCTTAGGCTACAAATGTAGTTATCCTTTGGCCTTTAATGAAAAAGTTTTTAAAAACAACCAATAGTTGACAGAAAAAATTTTTGATAATCAAAACCTTTGATCTTTCTTTCACTTTGGCCACACTCCAAAATACAATTTTGTAGCATTCTTTCTGTGGTGTCTTTCTGGGTAATAATCCATTGCTTTAGTGTGTATTTAATTTCTGGTGTCCATGGCTCATCCACATCTTTTTGTGTAACAACCAGTTGGATATGCCTAGAAGAGATCTCAAGCAATAGGGCACCAGTGCTTTCGGTATTTGGTAGTGAAACCATAGGATTGCTCAAAAAGTATTTAAAGAAAGGCTGTCTTGCTGTTTTTGTAGGACATCTTAGCCATTGTTCCTTCTGAAAAGAGAAAACCTTTTGTGGCATTCCTCCAGGTTCCAGCTGGTTTAGGCTCCTGCATGTTCCTACGCATACTACTGAGAGCTACATTGTGTTTAGCTCTGAGAGAATATTTATTTTACTATGTATTTTTCTCAATTTCTTACTTCCTCAAGGGCAAAAATTGTATCTTAGCACATTGATGGGCACATAATATTGATGTGTAACTATTTAACTGGTTAATATTTATTGAATCAGCACACACTCGTGTGCATACATGAATACATATTAATACTACTTTGTGATCATTTACATGAATTTTATGCCCTACTGTTTAAGATAAAGTGATTATTATGTTGACCAAATCCAGTCCAAAAAATATGAAATCTAAAAATCTTCAATATTTTGAGTACTCACATGAAATTTTCACATATAATCAAATATTACAATGATATAAATGTTTCTTATTGTAGGACTCTGTGGAATTAACAGCTATTAATTGAGTCTCAGCTATTATGCAAAGTTACTGTTGAAAATTAACAAATGTAGGCTGGCATCCATTGTCTTTGAGAAGCATAAGCAGTGTTTTCATAAAATATAACTTTTTATAAGACTGTAATGACATGACAGTCGATATAGTAGTCTTCAGTGTCTCAGCTAAAAATTCTCGGTGACCACTAGTCTATTTCTGAAAGATATTGTGAGTTAATGAAATCCAGTTATGGGAGCTTAGCACTCCAGGTAATGGAATTTTAGTCTTTTGTCTGTGGTGCCCTCTTGTGGATGTTTTCACAAACTACTTATCACGACAAATGGTTTTCACAGGTGTTATTTTAAAATATTTAATTTCATAAGCTCCTTTATATTTTGCTAATCCTTTGACAAGTATTTTGGCTGTAAGAGAAAAAATAAAAGTCATGGTTAAGGTTGCTTTTACTGTTCAATTTACTCTGTTGTACATTAGTATTGTACACAGGGGATAGAAGATAAATCTTTTGTTTGGAAACTGAGTATATTGCCAAGAACTTGTGCAGTCCTGTGTCCTGGGGCCTCTGAAGTTCTGCCCACATGCCTTTTACCATGTAGACTTGTTGTACTGATGAGCAAGTATTTTATGACTTTCAGAGATCCCAAAAGCTTTGATGTAACTTTAATACATGCTTGTGAACATGTAGAAAGTTAGGATCCGTGAAATTTCTGTTTGTTAAAGACAGGTATATTAAAGACAGCAGCTGGATAAGCTGTTATGCAGGTTTTGTAGTGAAATAGAAGGACCACCTACTTACAACAATGGGAAGAAGGTTGCATTCTTTGTGCAGATTTTGAGATACCACAAGTCTTACTAATATTAACTGACTAGACAATGATTAATACTTTTAGATGAGTGAGCTTTAGGTGTGGAAGTGGTGCTTAAGGGCAGCCCTTTGAAGGAAAGTTTTTTGTAGTTTTTAGTACAGTTAAGTTGAATGTGGTACTAGTGAAACACAGTTTTACTAGCTCTTAATAAGCTACTGTGAGCTGTTTTCTTTGTATAGAAGCAGCAGATATCATTTTGTATGAAAGGAAGAATGGGTCATATGCTATCTTTGACCATATTTGTAAGTAAATTTCTGTGGGTTCTGTTGGGTTACTTCGATATTTTATCTTGTTACTGGACTTATTATAGTAATGAGAAGGGTTCTTCCCTGATCAGAGACATTATACCATGGTACAGTAGAACCTATTCATTTTGCCTTTTATAACATGTCTAGTGATAAAATTTTAATTTTTGATAAGTAGTACATTAACATCAACTAATCACCAACCTTCAAAATGAGTTCTATGTAGTACATTAACATCAACTAATCACCAACCTTCAAAATGAGTTCTATGTATAGAAAAAAAGATTCCTACTACAGTTTTCCTATTTTCTTCATTGAAGTTACACTGCACATGCCTTGCTGACTTCTTAGTCAATGTTTTTGCCACAAATAAGTAAGTTTTGACACCCTCATCATGTGCTAAAGTATCAAAGTTCAACAAATCACTTTTGGTTATATTTGGTGTCATTATTTTATTTTCTGTCTTTATTCAAATTGGGATCATCACAGTTTTCTCTTTAGAATTTGTTTGGTCTTCATAGGTCCATAATATTGGAGTTATTTTCATCACATTATATTTGTGTTCAAAGTTTCTAAAATATTGATTTTCCTTTCATAATTTCTTTCAGATTTGACTTGTGAATTTTTTTCTAACATTAGACCCTACTTAGATGAGTTCTAACCTGAAATTTGGATCTCATTAGTAATCTTATTCTAGTCTTCTTCCTCAGTCTTGTTCTCTCCAGTCTATTCATTAGTTTCCAAGGTTCTTAGCACTTCTTTGCTGAGCAGTTTATACTGATTACCAGTATTTAAAGCATTCCATAAGCTGTAGGCCATCTTAATGATTTCAAACTCATTAATTTCCATTCTAGATAGAATATTTCTATTTTTATGTTAGCCAGTGTAGAATGCCACTGCTTACTGTTTTGATTTTCATCTAAGGAATCAACTTAGTTCATCTTTTCTTTATTTCTAACCATTCTCAGTGGTATGTTTATTCATCTATTTATCTTTGAGATGGTTTCATTTAGCTGGATTTTATCGCAGAAGTTGAATCAAGTTCTGGTTAGAATAGCTAGAATACATTTGCATTTGTTTTTCATCAGGTATCTAGAACGATGCCTGGACTATATTAGGTTAACTTTTGAGTGTGAGGTTCACTAGACTGTAGCTGTATCACCAGCCAGGCCAGCCGGGGGGAAGAGGGGGAAACAGCGGGGCCTCAGGGCTAGAGGCGAGGGGCCGAGTTGGTGGATGGGATCACTAACCAGATCCCGAGAATCAGGCGAGAAGCAGGCAGAGATGAGCTGCAGCAGATTCACATTTATTAAGGGGGTTTGGTCTTATATAGGATTGGGGTCCAATCAGGTGTTGCCATCCCTCCTCTGGGGGACATCCACCAGTCATTTAACTGTTTACTAGGTGTCCCTTGCAAGGGGCAGGTTAGACGGCCACTTCCCATTGGCTGTTCATACCTCCGCCTGCATGGTCCTTTATTGGTACCCTCCACCCTCGTGGTTCTCTATTGGAACATGTCTGAGGCATGTCTGTACGTCCAGGTTTGTTCTGAATTCGGTAGCCGGGCTAGGGCCTCCTTGAGTTGGTAATGCCACATTTCACCCTTTTATTTATTTATAATTTTTTTCAGTGGGGACCATGATAGCTGGGTGACCCCAAGCCTCTTCAGCTGCCTGGAATATAGATGACTGTGCCTAGCTTAGGTTGGTGACCATCCTCGTGTGGAGCCTTACCTGTCATTGACTACCAGTCATGAGACCACCACAGCGAAGGAATCATGGTCCCAAAGGGGAACTCAAGGTGGCAGAGAAAAGCAGGTTTTCTTCAGGGCAGGGGTGGCTGAGAGGCTGTGGGCGGGGCAGGCATAGAAATGATCCAGAAGAGCTGGTGAGACACAAATCAAAACCTAACAATTGTAAATTAGTAAGGCATAGCTTCAGTGGAAGATAGCCAGGCTTCTAAGGGGCCTTTGGTGGCTTTAGGAATGTCTGGAACCTGAATGGATGTTCTGAGAACCTGTAAAGCAAGCTTTTGTTGTAAATGCTAAGGAATGCCTGAGGTCTGAATGGACAAAAAGTATGTGACAGAAAACAAATAAGTAGTTGTAAACTCTTAAAGGGAGGCTTTCTTACCTTCTCCTTTACACTTGGCCAGGTGAAGTTTTTCATCTCCTTTGTCTGGATAAATTTTTCCTCATCTACTCTTCCACTGAGAATGAAGACCTTCAAGAGCCCCAATTTTATGCAAATAAGCCCAATCTCTCTTTTTCCTTTTACCTTCCCAAATATAAAAGTCTAACCACTAATTTCCTATCCCCATTGGTATACTCCTGTGGTAGTCCTATAATCAGATTCAACATATTGTCATAGCCATGTCTGTTTGTGGACCTTTATGGATTTCACTTGCTATTTTGAAAACTCGCTGTACATTCATAATATGCTTATTACATTTCCTGTTTTGCTGTTTTATTATATCCTTTAAGAGGTATCAAAAATGTTTTGCAGCTTTTTGTATGATTTGCCCACTTATACCTTCATTTTCTTTCTGAAGAGCAAAATTTTTTCATGATGTAGCAAAATTCATACTCATTAGCAGTGTGTCTAGTTGCATGAAAGCCATTATAGTTACTGCTGTTTATTGGAGCTGTACATACATGATTGCATTTGCATTGAAGGAATTTTCTGTCATTTAACAAGAAAAGTGAAATGATTAGAATATTTTTAATTAGAACCTCTGCTAATGGAATAACTTGATTTCACATGTTATGAATTGCAAGTACATTCCAAAATGTTTGGGTAAAAATCCTTAAAAATCAACCAATTGAATGTTTAGAAATTGTTTCAGTGTAGTAGACAACAACAAATATAAAGATGCTTAATACAAAGTCTCTATTTCTTAGGTTGTTAGAGCATGTGTCTGTCTTAGCTGTGGAGTAGGATTTCTTAATAATGTTTTCAAATATTTGTATTCCATGTGGATTTTATGATTCATAAGCTGGATTATCATCAGTACGCTGTTTTGCATTCCTGGCACATGATGGCAACTGATTGAAAATGCTATTGTATTCCTTACTGGAACTGGTTGCTTTCTGTAGTGGTTGAGCATCTGTTCTGCAGACTTTTTTTATAGAAAGTATCAACATGTTTTTCTTCTGTTTTCTTAATTGAGTAATGAAAGAATATATATAAGTGAAGTATGACTTTGTAATATATATAAGTGAACTACAGCCATTATAAATAACTATTTTATTCTAAAAATGTAGAGGTATCAAATGAAATTTTACCAGTTATCTAAAATATGAAAAATTAAGTTCAGTGTTAATAATATTTTATTTATCTAGTTTTACAAGCATATTGAATACTTATCCATGCTTCCCTCTATCACCCCCTCCCTCTATTTTCCTCTCTTCCCTTCATCAATCCTTTCCACTCTCTCCTGCTCTCCTGCCTGTCTGCTTCTGTGGACCCCAGGGTTCCCTCTGGCTTTCTACTCTTGTGGGGGCTCAGACCTCTTGTGGAATATCAAGTTGCCTCTCTTTGGGCTACCCCACTGATAGGGGCATTTTCCTTCACAAAATTAATGATTTTTAAGATGTAAAAATGTTGCTGAAAAGTTTTCAACACCATTAGCAAATGTATTAGTATTTGAATTTTCTAATTTCATATCAATTTGTTCTCATTTCTTCTGTATTTCAGTAGTTATTGTTTAGGTGCTACTCTCACTTGTGAATTTTATGTAGTATATTTTCATTACCGTTTTTACTATGAATTTGTAAGTTAGATTAGCATTCCTTAGCAAAGTGAAGATAATATGTGGTAAAAGACTTCCCTTCCAAATTTAATCACTATTTTTTATAATTTTATAGGTTACTGTATTCTGAGAATTTGAAACCACAAGATCTCCCTTTTGATTTGTAGAATCAATTCCAACATAAATTATAGGAAGGCTAAAGAAGCCTATTCTATACCAAGAATATATTTTGGTCTCTGTTAAACTTACTCTTTGAATGATAAGAGACCAATGTCTTCCACATGTGAAATAGATTAATGTTTGGGAGTAAACTGTTTATAACCATGATGAGGTATTAAAAGTAGTACATATTAAAAAGAAATGACAAAATCAGTAAGTTCTGAATAGTATAAATCCCAGTTTTTAAAAATAAAACAAGCCCAGCTCAAGTACAAATCAGTCTACTTATTGTCATTTTCTAAATCTGTTAACTTAGAGAGTTAAACATGCTCTAACTAACATGTATTATAAATTAAATTGGACTTGAAAATATTCCAGATAGTTTAAAAGCTTGTCACAGAAGTTAGTTTTGAAGCTTTAGCATCAGGTAGATATAATTAGAATCCCTGCCTCTTGAACCCTTACATGTTGTATGAATCTGGAAAATTTTTATGCTTAATTGAGTTTCAGGTTCATCATTTATGAAAGAGAGATAATAATGATCATAAGTTCATAAGAGGATTACATGGGTGTAACCTATAAAAAGACCTCATCATAGTGTCTCTCTCACTCAACGATGCTATCATCTTATCTACAGAATGCTTTAGTTAATAGCATTATTCCCTCCCAAAACTTTTTTCAATAACCATTCTCCATAAAAGTTGCAAATGAGTATTATGTAAACAAAGCTATATTATATAACTTTATACAACAATGTCCCTTAGTTCTGTTCTTTCTCTTCAAATGAATAATTTAACATTCATTCAGCAAATTGCATTGTAAAAGCAATGCTTTGTATTGGGTATCAGAGAGCTAGCTATTAAAATCTGGTACTGCTCTTTCAGATTTTGGAGTCTTACGTGGAATTTAGATAATTCAAGTATACGGATACTGCCTAGTTTAATAAACGTATGATAGAATAAGATGCCATGGAAATGCAATGGTACCTAATTCTATTGTGGGTTCCATGAGCTGAGAAAGGATTGCCTGAGTATAACTATAATGGGAAAAAGTTTTAATCAGCAGCCACCAGATTCATGGTTATGTGTTTACATAGACCGTCCTCATACTTGAAGACTTTACTTAGTGATGGTGAAGTACTTGTGACATCTGTATCATCCCTTCAAGGCTCAGTGAACATTGAGTTGGAAGATAGTTAGGCAGCATAAGAAATCTTCTGGACAAGGTACAGATAAACTTCACTGCCAAAATATACCTGCACAAGATTAACATATCATCATGGACGGGAGAGGAACATATGAGGACACACTCTTCATTAGAGACTATGAGCAATTATTTAGTAGTTGCTGGGTAGAGGTTCGTTTTCTTCAGTAGTGTACTACTCTTTGGTAGGTTTCCCATGTTTCAGTAAATAATCTCCCACCCATACTCATGCATGCTTCCCTAATCAAACTGAAAGCAGGAATGGGACTTGTTGGGAAGAAAGAGGGTTTTAGTGATCAAGGGAATATGAATGAGAGAGTATATAAAGGGATAAAAATTACTAAAACTCATATGTGTATATGAAAGTGTCAATAATAATAATAGAAACAGTAACTAGTCACAAGATTTTCAAAGGTTCAGTGTACAAAGTAATAGTGAGAAGATGAAAATTATAATGACTCTGATACATCTGTTAAAAATATCACACTATAGCCTATAAGTATCCATAATTATATTGTTTTTAAAAAGTTAGCATTTTAGGGAAAAATAAAAACTTGACTTCAGAGCAGCTTCTTCTGAGGCATTCTTCACTTATGAAAGCAAAATCAGAAACTCTGCTGTTGGATTCCCATTGTACTGTCAACACTTTTCTTATAGCACTTAAGAGATTGTCTTGTAATTTATTACTCACATGCCAGATTTCTCCTAGACCTAAATTCTTTTAAAAAATATAACACTATGTCTTACTCATCTCTCTATTTTCAATACTAGTTCACTATTTGTCATAATACAAATGTGTAATAAATGCTCATTGAATGAATTAGTAAGTGAAAATATTAATTGATTTATTCATGAAATAAATATCATTCACCTAGTGGGTACCATAAGTTCTAGCAGTGGAGAAGTCTTTGATTTCATCAAGCTTCTACTCTAGTGGTAGAGAACGACAGATGTAAGCTATAAGGAATTACGGATGAAAGAGGAGACAATGATGGGGGCTTCAGTGAACCAATAAACTGGTGATCATAGAAAAACCTCACTGAGAGATGATACCTGATTAGAGAGCTCAGTGAAAGAAATTATCATACTGTCTTGTAGAAGAGCATTCCAGTCTGGATGAAAAGCCAGTTTAAAGACTCGCAGCGAAGCATGTTTAGAATACTCAAGAAACCACAAAGCATGCCAACAGAGCTGAAGTTTGAATAAGAAGGAATGTGACAGGAGATGGGATTGACACATGTTCTCAGGCCAGATCACATTTCTCCATGATAATGATTTTGGATTTTATTTTCTAAGTGTGATAAAAGGCCAAATACAAAATTTGTAGCAAAAAGAGTAACATGATATGATTTACTTTTTTAAAGCTCAGTCTTCCTTTCTGTGAGAAACCAAAAGAGGCAAGAAGAGAAACAGTGAAAACGATTAGGAGGCTGTGTTTCAGTACTTCAAGAGAGGGAGATGCAGTTTAGGCCAGCATGGACTGAATAGTTCGCATGAGACTCTGGAAATAAGAATTAGAGAATAAGCTACCAACATTGTCAAGCCTGTGTGATTTAGCATTTAAGCAGTTAAAAACGTAAGTGTTAATAAGTTACATGTAAGTTGGTAAAAATGATGAAGAAATTAGAGTATCTTTCTTAGTTACAGATCTACTTTTAAGTAGGTATGTGACCTTATAGACGTCTCTGACTTTTTGTTTTTTTCAGATCTTAATTCTATTCTTAAGGTTCTTGATTTGATTGTTCTGTGAAATGTAGTTATATATTGAATGCGTCTTTCATGTCTTTATATGGGATGAAACACTTCAGTAGATTCAGAGGTATATAAGACATTCTTGTTAAGGTTCTTAATGTATAAAAACTTGCATTGGACAATTGTTCAAATTATGTGATCACAGATTGAAGTGTAAATGTGTGTATTGCATGTGTGAATTCTACTGAAGTTTGGAAAACAAGATAATTAATAAAAACAAAATTAGCCATAAAGGTAAAAGACATTAAATTACATTAAATGAATAGAGGGGGAGGGCATTCTCTATAGAGAAGACATGAACAAAAAGGAAGACTTAATAAGCATAGCAGCATATGGGATTATGATGAAAACTAAGATAAAACCAACATATCTGTAGTGGAAAATATGTGGACAATGAGATAAAAACAGAGAACATTAAAATCTAGACAGAAAGATTTTGGCTTTTTAATTTAGGCAAGAACTAGAAGCCATTATAAAATCTTCAGTACAAGAATATTATGGTATACGTAATTATGGAGAATTGTCTAGAATAGGAATAGACCTTGAGAACATTGTGAAGTGCCTTGTTCCATGTAGAATGCAAACATTTTGTATACTTTTTCTTATTTGATCATCATAATCCAGAAACTGGAATTAAGAGTTCAAATATTTGCCCAAAATTCTTATGCATAGTAAATGATTTGAGATGGGATTTGAATTAACATCTGCCTAGTGTTAGGTTTGATGGGGCATTTAGGAAAAAAAAGATATAAAATGATAGAAAAAAATTTCTTCTAAAGAACTTGTTGACAGGTTGTATATAAGAGTAAATATATAAAAACATGATAGTATTTTTCTTGGGAAGCTAGTGAATATCACTGTGATGTGTGGTGGCAGCAGAAGGGACTAGAGAGATAGATGGAAATGTATCTTATTTGGAAAATTTGAATTTTAGATGTCCTTAAGCATTCACACAGTAAATAATGACACATCAGACCATTGAAAACATGTTCATAAAGATGTCCTCTAAAAGAGAAAGGACCAAGGAGGAAAAACAAAGGATTTTTGAAGTATAATACCTGATATTACCAAGTCGGGTTAGGAAGAGGAAGGGTATCAAACAACTATCAAACTACCATTATTTCAAATCACCCAAGCTGTGGACATACAGCATTGGTGTTTCTATTTTCCACATTTGTATTCTGACTCCGTCAGAACTTTTTATACTGAAAAAGTTTGCATGATTTAATTTTTCCAAATTGCAGATTATTTGGTTTTAGTTAGATTTTTGTTTTTATGACTCTATCCCAGTATATCTTTGCGTGATTCTAAGGAGGATTTGTAAGTCATATGTACATTATTGATTTATTTGTTCTTTGAAGCATTTAAAGCTAGTGACTTTTTGATATGACAAAGAAAAGGAAAAAAATAAAAATAAATTTGGCTTCATTAAAATTAAACCCATTTTGTATGAAGATACCACCAACAGAATGAGGAATGTCCTTCAGGAGGAGAGAAGGTATTTGCAAATTATTTATCTGAGGAAGTATTTTGGAATTTGGAATATATAATCTAAGAACACAACAGCTCTACAGTTACAAACAGACAATTCAATCAAAAGTAGGCAAAAAAAACTTGATTTTGGTGTTGCTAGTTTGTAATCCCAGTACTCAGAGTCCAGAGACCACCAGGTCAAGTCTTGCCAGGGAGGGGCTACACAGTAATACCCAGTTGCAAAAAGTCAAAAAAGATAAAGGAGAAGGTCTTGAATCGAAAGTTCTCCAAGGAAGACATACAAATTAGCAGTTGACTCAGTGACTCAGTGGCACTTCTAAATTAGCTACTGTAAATGAAACCAGAAGGACACTATTTCATGCCCATTTAAAATGGTCATTGTTAATAAAAATCGAGAATAATAAATTTTAGCAAGAATGCAAGAAAATAGAACCCAAAATACTGCTGGTATGAAATATAAAAAGATGTACCTGTGTGGAAATCAGTTTAGTGGTTCATTAGAAATTAAAATCTAATTTCATCTGGTATGCACACCCACACATGAAGAAGTTAACCATATTATAGTGCAATTTATGTTAGAATTTCATTCCTTTTTTATGCTGACTTATATTCCATTACATATATGCAGCACAGTTTGCTTTTGCATTCTTTTGTTGATTGATAATTGGATTATCTATACCTTTTAGCTTTTGTGAATAGTGCTGGTATGAACACTGATATTTATCTTTTTAAATCCCTGATTTTCATTCTTTTGGGTATATAGCGATAATATTATCTTATTTAATACCATTAAAATATATGTGTATTCTACAAAGGGGAGGGGAGGGAGGAAGGAGGAAGCACTGGGAGAGGGGGAGAAAGGGAGGGGATGAAAGGAAGAGGGGAAGGAGAAGAGTGCAAGGGGGGACATCTGGGGAGAGGAGGAGAGAGGGAGAGGATGGGGTACCTATTGAGCTTGTATGATTAGGAAAAAAATGTGGGAGGAAAAAAATATATGTGTGAGTATTTTTATGAATTAAGAAACCCTAATGTCTTAGAGAAGCCTTTCTTCACTGTGGTACTTTCTGCTTTCAGGATGAAGATGAGCTGGATTCACATACTATGGTGAAGACTAGTTCAGAAAGTGTGGGTACAATGCGGGCCACAAGCACTATGAGTGAAGGGGCTCAGACAATGATTGAACATAACAGCACAATGTTAGAATCGGACCTGGGGACCATGGTTATAAACAGTGAGGATGAGGAAGAAGAAGATGGAACCATGAAACGTATGTGACTTCTCACATTATTAGGCCATTGTACATTTACATAGCTAACAGGATACAATCAGTTACTCTTTAGAACCAGTTTTAAGAACTTTGTTTTTTGTTTGTTTGCTTGCTTTTGTGAAACAGAAAAGAGCTTATAGTACAAATTAATTTTTTTCACTTTTTTGTGTGTACGTATGTGGGGAATGTGTACATACATGTATGTTCATATGTATTGGTGTAGATATATGTACATGTGCATGTGGAGGTCCATGTTGATATCAGGTTTTTTCCTTGATAGCTCTTCACATTTATTTTTAAGTCACAGCCTTTCATTTGATCCCAGAACCTTCCTATAGGCTAGGCTATCTACCTAGCTTGCCCTGGGTTTCCATGTCTTTGACTTCTGGTGCTGGAATTTCAAGAAGTCTCTATGGATTTCAGGCAGCCTCTTTGCCTACCTGGCTTTTTATGAGGGTTCAAGGATTCCAAGCACTTTGTCCACTGGCTCATGTCCCCAGCTTTCCACCCACCATATTTGTGTGTGCGTTATGTGCATGCATATATGTTTTCTTATATTGTATCCATCTGTATGTGTGCAGGTACGTGAGTGGGTGTCGTCTTTGATTATTCTCCATCTTCATTGAGACAGGGTCTCTCACTCAACCTAGATCTTGCCAAGTTTGGCATCTAACTTACCAGTTTTCAGGGGATTCCCTGTCTCTGTTTCCCAAGTACTGAAATTACAAGCAACTGTGACTATTTTTGTTTGTTTATTTGTATTTTAACATTATTTCTGGAAATGCTAACTCCAGTCTTCATGTTTGAATAACAGATGTTTTATCCACTTAGCCATCTGCCCAGCTCTCGTGCCAAGTCACCTTTTAAAATAACTTTAATAAAGCCCAAAATAATATATCTTTAACTTAGTGTTATAGGACTTTTCTGTTGAAGACTACATGCCTATAATTCTATTTGAGAAGTATTTTAGGAAAAAGATAGTATTTCCAACATTTACTTTTCCAATTGAAAAGGTAAACCTAAAATTTTCTTCCAGCAAATGCAATATGATATTATCAGATAAACCACACAGAAAAGTACAAACTGGCAGGAGAAAAAATCCTGATGTAAGAAATTAAGAAACCTTGGAAAAAATATCAAGAGAGGGTTATTCCTAGAAGATTCACCTCCCTGCGTGTTCGCTGCAACTCTTCACATATGAAGCAGGGGCAGAGGTGCTATAAAGGCTGTGCTGTATTACAGAGTGACAAAGAGGGGGTCCTTTGATAGACCTCTCCTCCATTTTTATTCTTTTCCCTCTCTTCCTAATACACATACACTTTAAGAGTACTGCAACTAACAGTGCAGGATGTAGTGTATTGTGAGAGACAAAAGCAGATCACTTCTTGCTTCATAGCTGCTGACCTCTCTTCTTTGCTGTAGTCTTGTATGGTTAGCAATGTTCTAGTACACAGCATTTTTTCTAAGTGAAAGGGAAGCAGGATTCCATCACTATGATTAGAAAATGATAAGGGAACACTCAGCTAATATGACATCTTAGTGTGACCAAATTTGATCATGTACATTGAGTTAGCTAGCTAAAAGAAAGAGAACTGTATTCCACCACTTGTGGATCTCTTGTGTAAATAGCAAAAATGCTATAGAAGCATGAAAAATAAAATTCCCCTTTTTATTTTGAAAAAGGGGAAAACACAGTAAATTTCACAGGTATATCTATTATTAATTGAGGCCCTATTATGAGGTCTATATTTTGCTCAAGACTTTATACGTATTAATTTCCTTATTTGCTTTTTCACAAACCCTGTAGAATAATATTTTCATCACCCTTTGGCCAAGAATTCATAACAAGTCAGTAATAGAATCAGAACACAGATTGGATTTGTTAATAAAATCATGTCTCTTTTGGGGAAGATTCTAGAATACCTGTGTTTTGTTTTTGTTTTAGGGAAGACTTAAGGTCATTCATTATAAGTGAGAAGAATTTAGTAGGAATAGACTATGCTAGAATGATACCATTTCTTTTTGATAGGAAACAAATTAAATTAGTTATTTTAAACAAGATTTAAGTCAGAGATATGGACGTTAAACTAGTGGAAGAGCTCTAAAGAAAAGGCTGTATAGGAAGTCCAGGCATCCAGAAGTGACCTTTACAAAACTACAGAAGCAAGTCTATATGAAACTGCTACCATCACCACTGCACCTTCCCCCGGGAATTGAGTAATACAGATTGAACTCAGCGCCCTTGCTATCAGTACTACTGTTTTCATTTGTCAGCACCTATGCAGCAGTGACAGATACCAGAATGTTGCTGCAGAAACTTCCAGGTCCCCTTGACTTTGCTTATTAGAAGGAATAACTGAGATAACATAACCTCCGTTTATTCTTTTACTTTCTCTTTCATAAAAGAGTACACTTTCTCACAATTGTAATTGTAAGGAGTTCCAGGAAGTGTAGTGTTTATCCTTCCAGCATGTACAGTCTAAAGGTTAGCCAGAAGCAGTTGGCAACTTTTTACTAAATTTCTATCAACAATAATGTAAAATAAATAGTTTTTGATGAGAGGTTTCTCATGATGTGCTTTAATGCCTAGTCCTCAACCCTGACTATCTCAACATTCCAGGAAAACAAACAAAGAGACAAAGACCAAAGAGCTCTTGCATGTTCCTTTAGTAAGCTAGTAAAGGTAATCTTGCCAGGACACAGCAGTAACTGTGATAACAAATAAGCCTGCCTCTCATGCAGCTTGCAAATATTCATAGTATTTATGAGCCATTAGAAACCCGTCATTTTCCTCTCCAGTAGCACTAGGTGTCCATTGCTGGGTGTGGTGTTACTGTCAGCAATTTGGAGTTCTTTGTGGACACTGAGCATGCTCTACTCTTCTAGATGCTCTAGATCTGTGCATTTTCTTCATATGATATTTTACTGCCACAAGGCACAAGCAAAGCATGGAATATTGGTCTTCCTTGTGTAAATAAATGAGTCTCTGGTAAAAGCCCCTGAAAAAAGAGTTTCCATAGACATACATTATTATAAATGTTTATTACTCCATTCTTTTCATTTAACTAAATCTTGGGCTTCCATTTGTCTGCTACCTTCTGTTCTGCTCTCACTGGAGATGGAAAACAGCTGGCTGCTATTTTCTATGCAAGTAGCCTCATGTATATACTTGGATACTTACAAATTTGTTCCTCAGACTTATCCCTTTAACCTCTGTGCAGGTGTTATTTTCTAAACTTCAGATCCTTTAGTGACAAGCCTTGGAACATTCTCTGTGTGTGTATCTTCCTTTATTTTTAATACTGCTGATGTAGTCGGGGGAGGATGCCGATGTTAGTAGCTTCTAGATTCACATCTTGGTTTTTATATGTGTTCTCTATACACTTGGCAACAAATTAAAGGACAAATTTCCAAGATCATTAATCAGGTAGAACACCCACATCTTAAAATCTTGTTTTTAAAAGAACAAATTAGGTAATAGCCATAAATACTTTTGATGTTGACATATATTATGTGCTGCAGTTACTGTGAATTATTTCATTTTTTACATTTGAGTATCTGTCATGTCATGCTAAAAACTTAAAAATTAGACATTGTATTTCATTAATGTTTTAAAAATTCCTTCATATATTGAAATCTTCCTGGAAACTTGTTTAGAAGACATCTAAACTAGCAAAGTTATTGAGTAATTGAGTGGATTAGTTAATATATTTTAAGAAATTATGTTCATACATATATATTTATTATTGTACATATATATTTGTTCTTGTAAATGTTTTGAGTACTGAATGAAGGAGATCAAAAACAGTCTTTTTCCTTAAAATCTCAGAGTCACAAAGGGAATAAGTAGGATTATTTTATTCTTTATTGATAATGGATTTTTAGTTATACAAAGAAGTAAGTTAAAAAAGTTGGTCCAAAATTAGTAATTTCAAATACTAAATTATTAAAATAAAATATATTTTTAACAAACTAGGGTCAGAAACTTAACCGCAGCTAGAGAAATTGATAATAGCAGTTTTTGTGTTTTAAGAAAGTATTTGCTATAGCAACCAGAATGTATAAACAGTCAATTGCTATTTTAAGACTTCTGCTTTATCCTTTCATGGAAGGGTCCTATGTGTGTGTATGTGTGTGTGTGCGCATGCACGTGTGTGCGTCCGTGCATGTGTGTATTAATGAGGGGATGGGAGATAAGAGGGACATAGAGACTTATAGAAAAACGCTAAGAGTGTAGGAAGGTTCCTCAAAGGAACCTCCTATGCTAGTAATATGTCAAAAAAAAAATGTCTTTTAAAGAAGGGAGCAAGAATGTGCAGTCCCTATGCAAAGGAGCATAGAGTAAGGAAAACAGGGGGAGGAGGGAGGGAAGCTCTGAGCTGATCCACTTAGAACCCAGTGCCAAAATTATACTAGAAGTAACAGGAATGTGAGGATTCTAAGGCCCCCAATATTATAGGCTTTTGCCATTGCTGTTGGTTGCTCTCCCTTTTACTGAAGATACAACATATATGGATCACAGAACATGGGCAAAATGCACCAACTAGAACTGGTCTGAGAAATTCCACCTTGCTGGATAGCTTACACAATACCAAGGAATACTGTAGAAGCTACTGGAAGAGAGAAATAACCACAGGCCTCATCAACTGATGAGATCTGCAAGTTGCAATAAAAATCACCATGGCAACAGGTAACCACCAGTGTAATAGTGGCACGAATGTCAGGGAGAAAACCAACAACTTTTTTAACTCAAAACCTGCTTGTCTGAATGGAACACATTCCTATTACTGTTAACTAGAACAAGAACCTAAAAAAATGGAAAAAATTAGATCAGTGAGGAAAAACAGCCATTGAGCTCTGTAAATAGCTGCTATTATACCCATAGATTAGAAAAAACACTTAACACTTATCCTAGATGTCTTCTTCTACAACAGAGGTAGAGGATATCAACACATTGACAGGATGCAGCCTAGAGCAGTAAAGAGCAGTGAAGTGGACAGCAATGGCCAACCATAATGCAGAATACCTATGATCCAGCAGGGCTCATCCAGAATCAGGCCAACCTACTCTCTCCCCATCCTAAGGCTTTGGGAACCTCATGGAAGAGGAGGCAGTGAGATTGTGAAAACTTAAAGATGGGAAGGTTCCCTGTTAGACAAGACATTCCATTCAAGGAGCACCTCTGCATCTAGTAATTCACTCCAGTGAGACTTGTCCTTATCAGACCTGTGTAATGACTGACCCATCACCATGCCCCCATAGGCTATCAAGGAACTCAAGAGAGATAAGAACATACAGTGGAAACCTTGGAGACTAAAGCTGGATGAGTGAAGGGAAATGCCTCTATCAGTGGGTTGCCCACAGAGAGGCAACTTGATATGCCATGAGGCCTAAACCTCCCACAGAAGTAGACAAGCCAGAAGGAACCCTGAGGTCCATAGAAGCAGGCAGGCAGGAGGGTGAGAGGGAGTAAGATGGATTGATGAAGGGAAGAGAGGGGAATGGTGGGGAGGGGGGTGGAGGGAAGCAGGGGTAATACTCAATATGGTTATAAAGCTAGAAAAATAAAATAATTTTTAAATAAAAAATATTTTTCTTAGTAAATTGCAAACTAGAAACATTATTCATTGCTCCATTTCTGTGAACATGTTTTTCCTAGAAACTCAACTATACGATGTGACATGTGTTTCATATATTGTATAGTAAAACACTACTTAGAAAACTTTAACTGTCCCCTCCCATTAATGTTTAAAATAAACTTATCTGTTTTCTTCTTTATAAAGTTTTAAATTTTACTATATTAACCTTTTTTGTGTATAGCAAAAAATATATTCTGTGCTTTTACAGAGCTTTGAATTAAACAATGGAAAATATTTGAATGTGCAAGCACATATACAAATTGAATAGAAATTATACATATTTGAGTTAATATCTTATTATAAAGTCATTCAGAAAACTTAAATCTAATGGAACAGACTACCTTCTTTTATTCAATTGAGGTTTAGACTTTTGTTGACTTTCCATAAGAACACTATTTCTAACAGGAACTGATTATTATCTAAGTTTCGCGTATGGAAGACATTTTATCATAGGTTTTAATGTTAGACCATAAAAGACTTTTACAACTGTAATATTTCTGAATAGAAATGTACTTTTAAGAGCTGAATTTGGACACGTATACCTTAAAACCCAAATATCAGTGATTTAAACAAAGCAGGATTCATTTCTTTTCTCACTTCTCACTTAACAGGAAATTCAGAAATAATATCCTGTACCGGTAGAGCGGTTTCATAAAATCACTGAAAGTCTTCCTGTGATTTCATCTTCATGCTGTCAAACTTTGTCTCCTGCTGGCAGAGTAAATGCTAGCTTTACAGACATTAAGTTTGCATTCTAGGCAGAAGAAATGAAGACATAAGCAAGTGATGTCTGTGTCACAAATACAAACTTTTTAAAAGTTTATCTTATGAATCATTGGTCAGAATTATATCATTTGGCTATTACCACTCCAAACAGAGGCACTTTCTCAATTCCTAACAAACAATAGAAGGACTACAGATATTAGATAGGACATGTATCACAAAGAGACTCTAATACTAATGTGATTTATGTGACATTGAAAGCTCTTAATGAAGATGATATTGGAAACAGTTCCAGAACTACTGAGGATGGAAGAGCAGATTTCTGAAATGAAATTTCCTGTGATTCCCTTTTTTATTAAACTTGGGAATTGGTCTGCCTTTACCCTTCTTTTGTCTACTTATATGTTTATCTACAGATTACCCACATCTTATTCATCATCTACTTTTCTGATTCATTACAGAAAAAAAAATTGTGACTTTCTTTCAGTCTTGCTCCTTCACTCTATCACTAAAGAAAATGTCTGTCAAGCTAATTTTCTCTTGTTGCAAAGATTGTTTTCATACAAGACTCAGGATTTCCCACTGTGTTTGTCTCAGTGAAAAAGCAACTTTTGCCATTGTATTTTTCTTCTTCCTCCTATATGCTGTTGTTCTTACAGTGTAGGTCATATTTGAAGAATTGTTATACTAATATTTGTTTCTCTTAGGAAAGGATTAGTCTTTCATTTATTCCTATAATTGGTGAATTTTTTCAGATACAAAGATCTAATTAGCACTTGTTTGAGATGTGACCATCAGTAATAGAGATCTTGTCTAGCATACACAGGTGCTAGGTTCAATACCTAACTTGAAATAATTTTTAAAAAGTCAGTAATATATCAAAAGACCCCTGACTTTCACTGCAGCACCAGGGTATTGGTAGAGATTCTGTAATGAAGAGTTCCACATCCTAGAAGAAAGCAAAGAACATCATAACTGGAATTTCTGCAGCAAAACCAGTGCTAAGTGGAAGGAAAAGTAGTGAGAGCCTGGTGTTGATAGAGGAGGAAAATTGGTTGGGGAATATAGTTTACTTCAGTGGTTTTGAGGTGCCATAGGGAGCACATGTGTGCTTTACCAAATTTATCAAAAATTCGTAATACTGTTTAAAAAGTGCTGCCCACGCTAAGAAGACTAAGGCAAGAGGATGATGACTTCAAGGTTAAACTGGACTTTGTGGGCTTTATTTTTCCAACAGTTATCCCACCAAAGACCATATTTCCTCTCTGTAGAGTCCACCGCCCATTCACACACTCATTCACACGATTGTACAGCCTGCTGCAATGACGAAGAAAAGTAAGTCCCGCTGTCCTCACCTCCGCCTCAATTCCCCAGAGACTCAACCATGGGGATTGGGAGTTTGTCAGAGCAAATCTCAGTTCATTGGGGGTAACAAAGCAGCTTATATAGACAAAAGACCACAAGGCGCCAAACAGGCAGCCAGTTGTGTCAAAGGTCAACACATCCTTCAGGTGTTAGTGGTCAAGTCCAATGTCACTCAGCACAGAAGGCAGATCAATACCTGAAAACCAGTTAGGGCTCTCTGTAATGTGATCAAGGTTACGCCCAGGACACTAGCCCTCAGTGCTATCTTTAGTCCCATGTGCTCAGCCATGTCCCGGGGCAAATCCTGGGCAGGCCCAACACCTCTCCACTCTGAATCTGACTTTCCTATGTCAACATTAGTGACTTTAATTATGGCAAATGTTAAAAATTTCAGATATCTTTATACATATAACCCATTTAATGACTTTATGATAAAGATCAAAATTTACAATTCACTTATACTATACACACACACATACACACACACATACTGTTTTTGGGTTAGGTGTATAGCTAAGTGGTACTTAGCTAAAATACTTAGTATTTTAATGCCCTGCATTTGTTTCCTAGACCCACGTACATACATAAAGTTACTTAAGGAAGGAAGTTTTAGCCAGGAGGAAAAGTAAATGCAATGAGAAAGAACAGGAGTGAAGGAAGGAGAAGAGAAAAAGAAAGGGAGGAATGCTGAGTAAAGAATTCCTTTTTGAGGTTATCTTTCTGCCTCTTTATGATTTAATTTACTCTACATTTCATAGAAAAGTTATATCAATTTGGCTAAACTTTAATGTGGTGTTTTTCTCTATTTTCAAAAAATGGGCCAGAAGCAAAGAGTGATTTCTAGACCTCATTTTAAAATAAGAGATTGCAATGGCTGCCAAATTTCAATTCCACATACACAAATATAGCTTGTAGTGATGAGGTCAAGGGATAAATCAATGGTATTTAAAAGCTATTGAAAGTGTAACTGGAATATTTTTTTCTGTCCAAAGTTAGTGTATATAACCTTCAATTATTACCTAAAAATTAATTTGTGTCTCTGCACATTTTGTTTAGCTAGTGTGTCAATGAGTAGTTGGGTAGCTTCTCTATATCTTAGTTATTGTAAATAACACTGTAGTGAGCATGTGTGTGTAAATATCTAATGGCCCTGCTTTTAGTCTTTCACATATATAAGTTGAGATGAGATAACTAAATTTTTGGTATGTATATTTTAACCACGGCCTAAAAACAAAACACCACCTAACCAGTATGGAGTCAATAAAAAAGTTTCTTTTGAGAGGAAAAAATCATGCCATTTTACGATAACAAAATAAGACTTTAGGTGAATAAATGCCACTCTTAGTGTCCTTTCTTTTATCCTCACTTATGCAAACTTACCTGTGCTTCAAACCTGCCAAATAAATGCACACAGAGATTTAAGAGCTAAGGAAAGGAAAAGGACATGGGTGCTTATTTATTTATATCAGTGAGTATACCAATAAGGCAAGACCTCCCTTTCTTCCATCTAGCATTATCCTCAGTAGGGAGGTGTGAATCCTCTTGAGTCTTTCCCTTTCCATGGTGAAATAGGCCAAATTTTGTGCAGGCCACATAGCTGCAATGACTTTATGGCTGCATCAGTCCTGTCCTGTCCAAAGATGTCTGACTACATCCCTTCCCCCCATAGGCTGTTAAATTCTTACTGCTTCATCTTCTATAATGTTCTTTGAACATTTAGGTGGGGTTGATTTAGATGTCCATTTTAGGGCAGAAAATGGTAATTATTTTCTATACTTTGGCGAATTTTGATTTTCTGTATTAAACATCTTCCATTGCCAAAGAAAGCTTCTAGATTGTGTGCTGAATATGCTTTTAATCTGTGGGTATAATGTTAAGTTTGATAGCAGATATTTATAGCTAAACCTTAATAATTTTTCCCGTGCTAGGCTCTACATCCTCCCCTTTCATAGGCTCTTGGCCTAGCTTGTACAGTACCAGGAATGTGCTCTCTGCTGAAAAGCGGAGCTTAAATTCCAATTAGAATTCAGTTGGTCACCTTCTTAACATCCTTGCTACTGAGAGATGGCGTAATTCTATTTCACTTTCCCCCAAATTCTAGACCCCTGTGGTTGTTGGTGATGAGTTTGAAAACATGTCATATGAACAGAAATAGAGTATTTCATCTGAAAAACTGATAGATAAACCATTATCTTGGTTTTCAGATATTGAGTATTTATTTGGAACATGAATGTGACAAGAAAAGTTTCAGTGTCCTATACTCCTGATAGGAAATCTTTATTTAAGAAGAATGTATCTTACTTTTTGTGTAGAGAATTATATGGGAAATGTCTTCTTGGTCATCTCTGAGACATATTTTAGAGTCCTAAGGCTTTAATGAATCCAATTTAAAAACTGCCAATCAAGACCTTAGCTATGAAATTTAAAAATCTGTGGTTATTCTAAGTGATTATTTTCTACCTTAATTGTTTAGTATAAAAAAATACAACACAAAAGACTAAGCAAAAGAATGACATGGTTTGTTTGTATTTGGAAAGTTCACTATGTTGACAGTATAAAGTCAAAATTGTGTTCCTAGACGTAAAGAGGAGTTTGGGGGCTTCACCATTATTACCCTTTCTTATGGCATACACAAGAAATATTTATAATCTAAGCTAAGCAGCAAAAGATTGAGAAAAAGAATTAGATTAAAACATTTCTGTTGAGAAATAGGTTTAAAAACACCTTTGGATTAGTTTGATGTAGTGGGAGGAGAGGAACCTAAATTAATCCTCAACTTTATTATTTTGAGGGTTTATTGAATGATGTTGACCTTAGCAGAGATAGAAAGAATATCAGCAAAGGTTGCAAATTTGAAGGAGAGATCTTGCATTTAATGTCAGGACTAGTAAGTTAATTGGTAACGTAGACTCATTAAATGGTACAATATCAAGCAGTTGCAAATTGGCAACAGAGCTGAGGACAAGGCTTATTTGAAAAAGTGAAAAACAGATGTAATTATAACAGGCAAAGCTATAAAAGCTCAGAGGGAGGGGACTCGGCTACAAAGATTAATGAGAAAACAGCTAGATATAAGGAAAATCTGGGTAAATCTTTTTAGTTTCTCCTATTTTTTTTTTTACATTTTTATGTGTATGAGTGTAAGGGGGGTGCGTGTATGTATATGTGTGCATGGGTGCATGTATATGTGAATACACTAATTAAAATCCAACCCATAGGATGATTTTTAGAGCTAGTCTGGCTGGCCAGCTTGTTTTAGGGATTTCCATGTTCTGGTTATTGGGCTGATATTACAGAAAGCCACCAGCTTTGCCTGACATTTTAATTGGCATCTGGGAATCACAAATCCAGTCCTTTTTCTTCTCTGGAAAGTGCTTTAACCACTGAGCCATCTCCTCAGTCCAGTCCTTTCATTTTCTT
This sequence comes from Typhlomys cinereus, assembly GCA_023101885.1. Lineage (NCBI taxonomy): Eukaryota > Metazoa > Chordata > Mammalia > Rodentia > Platacanthomyidae > Typhlomys > Typhlomys cinereus. The sequence goes on from JALPQD010000261.1 coordinate 570,342, forward strand.
ACGACTTTAAGTGTGTAATTGAAATAATAATAATGCATGTTATGAATGTAAAACAGGGGGTATGGAGAGATGGTTCACTGGTTAAGACTCTGCCTCACAAATAGAAGGTTCTGAGTTCAGATCCCCGATCTCACATAAAAAATAAAATGCCATGATCTCACATAAAAAAATGAAATGCCAGGCAGCTGTGACCTGCACTTCTGACCCTAGTAGGTGGAGCATGAGAAATCCCAGAATGAAGCAAAAAGGGGTAGAAGCAATCCAGGATGTTTCTTAAAGTTACCCTTGGTCTTCCACAGGGACACACAGTGCCCTCTGACACACAGACACACACACACGTGCGCACACACTAAATTTTTTTAACAAAATGTAAAAAAAGAAGATCCAAATATTTGAGCGTTTAAATTTTATTGTTGTGGCAAATTTCTAATAAAATTATGATAATGATAAAATTTTGAAGTATTTTTACAATGTAAAAATATTCTGGGTCTTTACCTATTAATTTGATATTTATTTGCTCTGGATAAGTTTTCCTTTGTTTTACTTTGTGCTCATGAACTGACTGTGTACTTTTGAATGTTACCAGTACGAATATATTGTTTGGCTCAATAAAATATATTGCACTATTATATTAAATAAATTGCATAAAATCAATTCTTTAAAAAAATTCTTTGTTCCCTATGTTTTTTGTTCATTTAAGGAAATGCAACTTCACCTCAAATACAAAGACCATCTTTCATGGACTACTTTGATAAGCAGGACTTCAAGAATAAGAGTCATGAAAACTGTAATCAGAACATGCATGAATCCTTTCCTATGTCCAAAAATGTTTTTCCAGATAACTGGAAAGTTCCTCAAGATGGAGATTTTGACTTCGTAAGTATATTTTAATTCTTTTGCTTTTATTTTCTCCTTCTGGATTTTTTTCATCATGTTGAGACATATATACACAACTCATATTTATGTATTTTATATATATTTCATAGCTTGTATATTGATATTTAATATGTGGCTGTCACGATGAAATTGTTGAAATTATAGAAATATACTTGCTGCAAAATATAATTAACTATTAAGTAAATTGCCTCAAATTTAGAGAATGTCTAGATGACATAAATTTCAATATAAAATTATGCCAAATGCCTATTTTGTTATATTTTCTTACTTCTACTCACATCATTATTTAGTAAGATCTTAAAAGAATATAAACTATTTTAATACAACTGTTTCCAAACATGAAAAAATGAATCATTCAATGGAATAAAAGCTTTCATGGAGTAAAACTTTAATATTTGTTACTTTTTCATATGGTTCTCTTAAGTTTTTTTCCAAATAAAATTATAAACCTTTATACTTACATTTACTTATAAACATGATATTTATAAGCAAATAGAAATGTAGATAGATGCATATTTAAAATGTTTTAAAGTAGTATTAATCCATTTTGCTAGACATCATGAATAAATTTCGGGGGATTGTAAGACCCAAGAACTTTTTAATTTTAAATACTTTTCTCCCAAGTATTTTAATTACTTGTGGGTGTTAATAATGAAATAAGATTTAAATATATCTTCAGCAAACTTAATACTAATTACCAGTAAGTACTAACAGTGTGATTCACCAGGTTACACTGTAACATTAATTGTAATACTATTTGCTGTTTTTCAGTAGAAACTTAGAAAAAAAAATCTATCTCTTTTTCTGTAGTAAGATTTCATTTTAATCTACTTTTTAAAAATTGTAAATTATTTAGAATGCTGACATTCAAGCTGTAAATCATTCATGAACATGATGAATAATGTAGAATATTTAGCATCAAAGAACTCTTGTCTCAGAATAAATCTGAATAGCATCTTGGAAGTAGTTTGACGTGAACTAGCTACAGTAGTGAATCAACTGTCACAGTTTAGAAATAGAAAATAAGATGATTTAGCTTTGTTTCCCCAAGCTTAATTGCTTTAGATAACTATTTTATCTGCTCAACATTTTGTAGAATGACAGTTTGGCCAGATTAAGCTAAGTAAGTTCTTTTGTGAGTCTCACCTAGGGTCTCTCAAGTAACTATAGTAATTTACCAGCCTAAGGCAGGTGATTGTTCTTTCTAAAATTGTCTCCTTGGGTTTCTGGCAGTTATGCCAAGTGTTGGGTTCAGTTCCATAATTCCATACGCTATTCTTAGGCAAGCCTTGGAGTTTTATGTAGTAGTGGAATCTTTTCAAGAAGTTGGGAACAGAAGTTGCAGGGCCTCTTGACCTCAACATAGAATTCACACATTGTCCATTTAGAATAGCATTAAAAGGAATGGAATGCACATAATCAAGGTAGTGAGAGACTTTCACACCAAAAACTACAAGATGCTGCTGAAAAAAAAAATCAACACATGTAAAGACATATTTTAATCAGCTGGAAGTCTTAAAATGTTAATACTGCCCAAAGTGATCTATAAATTTAGTGTAACTTCTATCAACATTGTAATGACACTTTTGCAGATATAGAGAAATTCATTCTAAAATTCATAAGGAATCCTAAACAGTCAAATCAATCTTGAAAAAGAAAAATGAAAGTGAAGGTCTCATATTTACTTTTGCCAAAACTTAGTAAAAGCTGTTGCAGTGAAAACTGTGGTGCTGTTGCAGTGACCAAAAGCTGTATCACTGGAATAAAAATGGAGTGCCTGGAACTAAGCCTCATGTCCACCATTGAAAAACTGTCTGAAGAGTGCCAAGATCATTTGTATCAGTCACTCAATCAAAGTGTTTGATGTAATTATGAAGAAAAAAGTTTTGAGTTCATAGTTTGACCAATTACTAGTTCCATGGACAAGTTAGATCCATTGCTTTTAAGGCTTCTTGGGGTTGCATATGGTATGCAGGGAGCCAATAGCAGAATAACCTGCTCACTTCATTGTTAAGAAGAAAAAGAAGATGGGTCTCACAGTCCCCACTGTAGGCATGATCTCAATGACCTAAGGTCCTACAACTAGACCCCATATCTCAAGTATCCTGCCACTTCCTAGCATTATCACCCTTGAGACCAAATCATAATACATGGACCTGTAGTTTGTGTTTGACATCTAAAAGATAGCACCATCCCATGAATAATGGACAACCTTTTTAGCAGTGATATTGGGAAAGCTGAATATGCATAAAAAATGAAGTTTAGTTCTTACCTCATCTCACATACAGAAAGCTAATGAAAATCAAAGATACGGATGTAACAAGTAAAACTATAACATACATAGACGAAACGGGAAAGGCTTCATGACACTGGATTTGAATATATTGTGGCTATGACAGCAAAAAATAGATAAATTAGACCACATCAAAATAAAAAATTTAAGTGTTAAAGTATATATCATTACAGTGAAAAACAACACACAGAATGAGGAAAATATTTGCAAATTGCACATCTGATCAGAGAACAGTATCTGTAGTATAATGAACAACTCAGTGGAATAAAAATTATTTCAAAAGTGAACAAAGGACTTAGAAATTTTTCAGAGATAAATAAGAGAGTAACAAATACATCAAAAGATGCTCAATATCATCTTTTCTTTTTTCACCTGCACTGAGTAGGTAGCCTTGAGTAGAGAGTAAGAAATGGTTAGAACAGTTCTTCCTTCTCTAGTATTTACTGTAGCTGTCAACTGGAAATCTTCAACCCCTCATCACTTTGAAGAAATGGAAAATGTAGCCACAGAGGGGAATATAATGGTAATAAATAAGAAATGCATCAGAAGGATTGCCAAAAGACAGTGAAGTTGGTAGAAGATAGATTATGTTAGAGAAACAAAAAGAATAATGAGAAAAAAAGCATAGGTGGGCCTTGTAGTGATTTGTTAGAATAGTTTGCTCACAGTATAGGGAGTTAACTAAAAGAGTGATTTCCATTAACACCAGTTGTTAATGATCAGGGAAATCTGGTCTTATTTATTCTCTCATATAGATACAGAATGTTAAAATATGTGATTCATCAAAGTATAAAGTGTGCCTAGATTTACATGTCTATCTCATCTCTTTATGATGTATTTCAAGACTACCTTCCAAAAGAGAACTGGATTTTGTGTGATTTCAATGTCTGTTTTATAGAAGTTGCTTAAAATAAGCCAAAATTGTTTTAAAGAATAGAATATTTATCTTTCTGCCTTTTCAAGAAGGAGTAGTGAACACTCATATTTTGAGGTATTCAGAGCAGATTCTTAAAGGACAAAGCTTACTCAGACACCTGTTATACAGGTGTGCATACTAGGAAGCAGTCTTCCTTCATCTTAAAGTCTGTATGCAATATAATTTGTATATTTTAAATCTTAGCATTTGCCTTTTAGATTTTTTTTTCTGAATTGTCATATGTTTCTGAACGTGGTAATAGAATTTATGATGTCACCAATTTGAGAATTATAGTATAAAGAATGGGAGCTAACTATATTTGGTCTAAATGACCTCATTTTTTTTTCACTCTATTTTTAAAAGTTCCACTAGGGTTGTGCCTATGAAGATGACTAAAACAAATGTAATAGGCAAGTCTGTTTATTATAGCACTAGTCTAATGTTTCGGGTTTTGTTACAGTTATTTCCAAACAGTCTTAGCATCCAGATTGTTTAGTGTTAAATAGAGCTCATGTAGATCTCATTTTGCAAAAATTACAGTATCATATTTAAATAGACATTTTGGGCAATGTAAAGATTTTGGAATATGAACAAAAATTTTTAAAAGCCATCTGTTAACCCACTGTATTGCTTTTCATTAAAAAAAATTAGATAGACAATAATTGCTAGTATAAGAAGCATTAGGTAAACCAGTCACTTTTGGTTTTGACTCAAACTGAATTTTACATTAACATTTCTTGATTATCCTGATTCTTAAATATTTATTCAATTTCCGTTGTTCTTTTAAGCTAAGGGATATAAGAATCCTCCAAGGCTGTACTGAAGAAAAACAAATCTCATTAATTATTGCAAAGAAAAAAACAAATCCAAGTATAAACTTGCCTGAGGCTTTCCTACTTTTCTGCAATCCTACCTCCGATTCCTGCCTTGGCAGGTCAGTTTGGTTATAGGGAAACAAAACAAGTTATTTCTACAGAAAACAGCAAATCCAAAGAATTTGACTCTGTTACTAGAGTCACCATGGGCCTCTTGAGGCATCTTTGTTCTTAGGATGGCTTTTCATCTTCCACATTACCAGTAATTGAGGGGAGGAGGGGAGACAGACACATAATTAAGGAAGGAGAAAATGGTGGACAACATGAGCCCAAGAAAACCCAGCAGCAGGGCCAGCCTTGTAGAAAGCCTTCAGCAGCTTGAGCTCTGTAGAAAACCTGAAGACAGCTGCCTCAGTCAGTCTTTTACCCACAAATAGTATGCTGTTGTGTGCTCTATCTGTTTAAGTACAGATGATCCTTCACTTTTGAAAGGGATGTTGGCTACAAGATTCCCTCATAGTGTACCCTTCATCAAAGAACTGCTTGTTCTTTTCTTCTTAGTTCTTTGGACTGAGGAAACCACTTCACTTGAGTGAAGTGTTTAAGCATATTGTCATCGATTAACTTTGCATTAATTAAATAATTATCGTCAAGTATTTCCAGATGCTTGTGAGAGTGTTAGCAAAATACAAAAAGATAGCTACATGTTTTAGACTTATTTCTTCTAGAGTGAAGAAGAAATAAACACATAAAATCTCAAATGTTCCAGTGGATAACCCTGGATCAGAGTTTATGATTACAGGTGTACATGTGGCATGAACTCGGGTGTATGTGGCACATTGTGCTTTCATTGCTCACGTATTCCTTACAGAGCCAACAGGAAATTAAAATTAATGAGAAGGCTGCTCTTTGAAATACTTGCAGAATTCTTGACTGTTTCAGTCCTTTGCCAGCGCACGAAGTTGTGCTGGCAGTCACATCCAACAGATGGAGTGGTGTGTGCACAGTTGTGTCATGTGATTGTCTAGCTCAAGAATTTTTTAAAGTTTTGGCTGCCCATCTATTGAAACACTTAAGAGATTCATAACCTTTATTTGGAAAAGATTTTTACTTGAATTGTTCAAAACCTCCTTCAAAAATAATAAACAGAAAATAATGTAGTATGTAGCTAAGCTATATTTAATTGATTCTATAGTGAAGATGCAAATTTTAGTGTTTCTGAACAACTCCAGTGGTTTCTTTCTACAGTGTATTTTAAACTAATTAGCTATCCAGCATAAGTGAGCATTTGCTTTCTTATTTCTAATATATTTGAATCATAGTTTCTGAAATTTGTATTTGATGCCCATGTCTTTGCAAAGTCGACTGAAACATTAAGCTAAGTCTGCTTGTTTAGGTAATTAATACCTTAAGTTAAAACTCATTATATCATCATTTCCTTTACAAATTAAAGTGAGCAGGTCTGTAGTTATTTGATTAATTAAGACAGAAGGCACAGGTGCAGTGTGTGGGTTCTTGTCACTGTATTGGAATTTATTACGATGTTTAAAGCATATAGTAAAACAAAAAGTTTTACCAAGGAGTTCTTGAAAGCGCAGCCTTTTCTCACAGTAATTTTTTCTTTTTAAAATATAATTTATTTATAAGATTCCATTAAAATGGCTACTTTATATTTAAAAACACTCATAATACTTTTGGCTAGTATTTATGTCTGGGAAAGTTATTTTGACTATGAGGGCTTTCCATTCAAAGCCTTATTTTGAATGTTTAGTCAGTAAGTATTGAGGGCTTTTGGGTAATTACACTGAGAGAGCTGTTAATCAGTAGTGAACTTTAGGATCAAAGAGTAGACAATCACATTTATGATCTTTGAATTTTAGACTGAAGTTCCCTAATGTTTACCTCTTGGAATAAATAAGTCATTGAATTTCAAATAAATTGTTACGTTGATTAAGGACAATAAGTCTGCGTTTTGATAATGGAATGTTTTTTACTTGAATTTTCAATTATCAAAGTGTTTTTAATCCAATATATTTTACTTTTATAATTAAGATTTTCAGAATATATATATATTATATATAGTTCAGTATCAGAAGCTTCTTGGCCGATTTCCATCATGCTTTCTAATGTGTATTTTTCACGGATAGAAGTAGGCTTCTTTGGCTCCTGTTAGCATTACTAACATCTTGATTGAACTACTATTGTCACTTTTTTCATGTTTTGATATGAGATGAGAAGACTTTTAAATGGCGTGAGTGTGTGTGTGTGTGACATTTTCATCAAAATAAAGAATTTTCCTTTTGGATGAATTTTTAGTAAATAACAGCTTTTAAAAAAATTGCAAACCTAACTGAATCTATATATGTAAACTAAGAGCTCTGGAAACTGATGTAGCAGAATTGTGCATTTAAAGACAGCCTGAACTATATAGGTAGACGTTTGTTTCTCAAAAAAAAAAGAAGATTCCAGATTTGTATTGACTCAAAGCCAAAGTCATCTTATTTCATAACTGTCCCTCAATAGTAGAAACATTTTCTTTCCAGAATTGTAGACAGATCTTATGATGACAACTGAGAGAACATAGAGTAGCATTGTATATTGTAGCAGATAAAAGTATTTGGGGGAAATGATGCATTAATGACATTGACTTATTTCAGAGTTCTTAGAAAAAACACCTTTCTTTATGAATGATACATGTTAAAATTTGATATGTAATAAATATTCTATTAGCAGAATATATAAGCCTCACCCACCCTACACTCCATCACAGAAGGGGGGGGGGGGCGACAAGATTGTAAGAGCCTGAAGTAGGAAAGTGGTAGTTCAGACATTTATCTCCTGGACATGGCATAGATGTGATATACTAGATGGCAGATATGTAAACTTACACAAGAATTACTTAGGAACTGTCTTATCAACATCTCACCATGACATTAGAAAAATCTCAAGAAACTCCACACCTCTCTGGAGACTGATGAGGACTAATGCTGATAGGGAAGAAAAGGAGAATGCTTTCCTCAATGGTATACTTACTGATCTATGATACTTGCTAGAGCATGAATCTTGTCAAACATATGTCATCAAAGACATTCTAGATGAAACTCAGTGGATGGCAGAAGTGAAACGATTCGAAAATAGGAGAGAATCTGACAGGGAGAGATGAAGGATTGTAAGGGGAAAAGCAAGGGGAATGGGATTTGTAACTAAGGGGTGAAAATATTATAAATTCACTATATTCATATATTCAACATTAAAAAAAACTTTAAGCAAGTTGTCAAATGCTTTGACTTTGTATCTTAATGTAAGAATATAAGCAAAATTATTTAAGTCAGTAGTTCAGCCTGTCCCCAGCACCACACTAAAAGAACATTATTAAGTTTACAAATATATAAATACCATAAACAGTCATATTCTTTAATTATTGAAAGAAGTTTTTCCTAATAAAATTAATTCAATTGGTATTTATCTCGGCCAATGAAGAAAAAAAAACTAAAACAGGCATTTTTAAATTCTTTGTATTATCATGATTATATGATGAAGAAAAATTTGTTATTCCACTCATTAGAGTTTCTATGATGCACAGAATTCTTAGTTGTCGTACCTTTGGTTTAATCACTCAACCATTTTTGTCTTTTAAACACTAGCAAGCATTTCCTTTCACATAGTTGTATAAGACACAATACAAATATGGTGCAAGTAAGTTCTCCCTTCTTGTGAAGAAGTCTTTGAGGTACAGCTAAAGTCCACTAACAAGTCCTGTTTTCCTATTTGAGTTTACTGTAGAAGTATAATATTCCAAAAATAAAAATATATATTCTTTACCTTCTTTAGGTCACTGAGTTAGGAAAATTAAATTATCCATCCCTTGTCTAAGTGTCCATATTTCCCTGCAAGGTCTTTGAGGTCATATAAAAAGATTTTTCCAGAATTTAAATTCTTCCTGAATTTTACCCTCACTTGTAAAAAAAAAAAAAAAAAAAAAAAAATCTCCTGTCTGGAATCGCTTGATTCCATTTCTTACATTTTTTCTCTTTATCCTTTGTAGCATTCATACACTGAGTGAACTTATGTACCTTTACCCCCCAAAACCATCTTCTTTCATCCCCCTCCTGAGAAACCCTCCAACTCCACTTCACCATTCCTGTCTTGATTCCAGACTTGAGTTACCAAGCTTCCATTAAGTTGGTTACTATAACTCATCTTGCTGTGCTTCATGTGCTGCTGCTCAGTCATGTTAGCTCTAGTGCAGGAGTCACCTAGGTTTCCATTTGAGGTTCTAGCAGCAGGTATTTAACTTGTGTTTGATCAGCAGATAGCTGATCTGGAATTTCTATGAAAGGAATAATATCAAATTTGCTTTTTACAGTCAAAGTGAAACATAAGTAGGAGCTGGAGGCACTGAAAACGTAGAAGAACTGGGTTTGAAGATTAATGGAACTGTCAGAGTAGAAAAAGAAAGTAGAAGCGATGTTACGGATGAGATGCTAAATCCAAGAAATCATCAGGTTAGAATCATCCAGAACGTCTAACGAGTTGTGTGTAGGCAATATAGTAAAAAAGATTTCTGATTTAAGTGATAATGGTGCCACAGTTTGAAATAAAGAATAGAAAAAGAGGCAAGAACAGGCTTTAGATTTAGTGTGGAAGTTAAGCCCATCTATGTTGTATATGTACTAAATATGAGAAATTGTCAAAACGGAATGGAACTATGAATTGGGGGACAACTTGCATGGGAAGAATATATGAAATAATCAACGTAGCCTTCAAGTAAGTAGAACTGGTTACCAAGGACTGATTTATTAGGAATTCCAAGTCTAGGTAGACAAATCAGGAATAGTGAACTGAAGGAATGAGATCTCTATAGCCAGGGTTATGCATGTATTAGCCATGATTAAGGCAAATTCAAGCAGACTGTATATAGCTGCCAACTGAGAATTTATCATAGATGTTACACAGATACATAGATGTATCAAAGAAATTTGAATTTGAAATTCCCAGATCCCATACAAGAATGTAGGTAAGTGTGATGGTTTGCCTATAATTCTATCCGTGGATGTTGGATGGGGATTCCCGGAGCAAACGGGTTGAACAGATTAGCCCAATGGTGAACTCTGGGTTTAATTAGAGACCCAGAATTGCAACACGGTAGAAAATTGATCAAGGATATTCTTGTATCACCTGTGGACCTCCACAGGCACAAACATTCAAGTGCACTTATGTACACATGCTCCCCCACACATGTACACACTCTCACATGAAAACACACACGCACACACATCACAAACACATATACCTAAAAGAAAAAAAATGACCAAAAAGTTGTAGTGTTTATCCAAAATCATAATTAAGAGACAAAAAAGGAAGATTAGGGAGAATAGGTTTTTTAAAAAAAATATTGCAGAGATACAACTAGCTAGCTGTAACTAATTAGAAAGTGTTTACATAACTTATTTATGCCCCGTGGTACCTTAAACAACTGCTGAGAAAAAAACAAAACAAAACTTGATAGCAGAAACTATTTCTTAAATCCTAGTATAGGCTAACAAATCCCCACCCACTCCCATTCACAAACATTGTTTTATCTTGGTTCTCTTTATCACTGAACCCTTCTTCAGGAATACTCAGTCACTTCCTTTCTGTGTCAATTCAAATCCCTACCCTTCTCTGAGTGGGCATGGATACCTTTGAACAGAAGCCCTTGCCTGGTCCTTAACTTCTATATTTCCTCACATGAGTCAGTGATATTCTATATCTTAGTGCTCCCATTTTGCCTTGTGTGAGGAAGTGCTTGTGAAAAATGTATAACCCTAGTGATTCTAGTTCACTCATCCCCTCTTACATAGATTAGGACAATCATTTGGGAGTAATTGGACTTATTTTGAATCTTCTTGGAAAACTCAGGGTCAGTAGTTTGATACCATTAGATTGGTGGTTCTTTGTGAGATAGGATTATTTGTGTCACTTTAGTCTTTGCCCTTGGTCTTCAGTTCAGGGGCAGCCAAAAGTATCCACTCAGCATTCCCTTTCAGGAATAAATATTACTGACTTAAAAATACATTTTAGAATGCACTCCATGTTCTCGCTTGTATGCAGATGATTGAACTGATATCCTTGTCAATGTATTTGGAATGGAAGCATTGTAAGTGCCAGAAAAGTTGAAAAAGACATGTAAAAGCAGGAAGATGGGAAGGGATGGATAGGGTGAAACCTTTTAAAGTGGAGATTTAGGATCCTAGTACAAGGGCGAGGCATGGAATAATTGGGAAAAATAAATAGTGGGAAATGAAGGTATGGGAGATAGGAGGGACATGGAAAATAGGAGGGATAAAAGGACTTAGAGAAAAACCCTAAGGTTGTGGGAAGTAACCCCAAAAGAACATCCTATGCCAGTAATATGTCCAAAAAAAAAAAAAAAGTCTTTTAAAGAAAGGAACAAGAATGGACAGTTCCTATGCTGAGGAGCAAAAACCTCAAGCTGATCCACTTAGAACCCAGGAACAAAACTATACTAGAAATAACAAGAATGTGGAACTTCTTGTTAAAATGTTGGTCGGAGAAGTCCTAAAGGCTCCCAAACATTACAGGCTTTTGCCATTGCTCTTGGTTACTCTCCAAAAACTATCAGTAAGATCCTGTTAGAAGATGCACACAGAATGGATCACAGGACATGGGCAAAAGATACCAACTGGAACTGGCCTGAGGATTTTCTCCTTACTGGATAGCTTACCAGAGAAGCTGCTGGGGGAGAGAAATATTCACCCAGCCCCAATGAGATCTGTAAGTTGCAGTATAAATCACCATGGCAACAGATGTAATAGTGGCATCAATATCAATATCAAGCCTTGTTTGTCAGAATGGTACACATTCCTGTTACTGTAAATTAGAATAACCCCCCCAAATAGAAGGAAATAGAGCAATATGGAAGATAGCCAATAAACCTATAGGTAGGAAGACAATACATCAAACTGCTTTGTAGATAGCTGTTGTTATACCCTGAAAATGGAACTTACGATGGAAATCTTTGGGTCTAAAGCTGGATGAGTGAAAAGAAATGCCCAAAGAGAGGTAACTTGATATGTCATGGAGGCTTGGGCCCCCACAGGAGTAGACAAGCCAGAGTGAGACGTGGGGTCCATAGAAGCAGACAAGTGGAAGGGTGGAAGGGAGTGGAAGGGAATGATGAAAGAGAGGAGGAAAGCTGGGATGATTACTCAATATGTTTATAAAAGAAGAAAAAAATAAAAATGGGAAAATACATTTTAGAGCATTTCATGCTTGTCTCTCTTCAGAAGCATTTTGTTACTTCATAGTTTGTTCAGTGTGGTATGTTATCTGTGTGTGTTTGTGTGTGTGTGCGCGCGCGCATGTGCGTGTGTGTGTATATGTACCATGAGACACTTATTCAGTAATTGTCCTGAAGAAGCACTGATGGAGAAAAATATGAACATGGATGTATTGACTAAAGACCACTGGTCAGTCAGATTGTGATAGAAATGAACAATTTGAAAATAATAAGAAAATGAAAATATTAAGTTTTACTTTGAAGTCAGTTTTGATTAATTAGTGATATCTGATTAACATTTAGAATTCATTTTGAAATATGGAATTTCTTGTGGCCCTTTGTCATCATATGTCGCACCTGTATGTATTTATTTGTGGCAGGGAGAATTCTATAATGAGAGTTCTTAGAAAATAGTGTTGATTTTTTTTTATTTCAAAGGTAATATTTTATAACTCATCTATTTGCACAGATTGATTCTGAAGGTATGATTCTAAAACTAAACAAGATTCATGCTAAGAAATTTAGAAAAATTCCAGCTAATCACATGCCATCATTTCCATTTTAGGTTTCATTACTCTGGGAGTTAAGAAGCTAACATTTTATAAGCAAAAACTATTTTTAATTATGTCTCACCTCAATATCTGTTTCATAACTAAATCATTTAAACAGTGTCACATATATCAATTGAATGATAGCAATTTGATATATTTTCTCTCTTAGCCAAATGAATATTCTTTTAAAGTCATATTTATAATTTAGGGAAAACTTGACATATATTAATATTTTAAACAAGTGTCATATAATAAAGCCAGCTGCTAAGAGTAGAAGTACTTTAAGTCACTTGAGGTTTTCTACTCAGAGATTGTGTTCAGGTAGATAGTATATTTCTCATGGAAAGTAGTTGAAATGTATCCATTTATTTCCCTGAATCACTTTTAAGAAACTTTATTTATGATAAGTTCTAAAAACAAGTGATACTGAGTTCAATCCTCAGAGGTCTACAGGGTGGAGAGAAATGATTAATGAAAGTTGTCCTGTGACCTATACCTGTGTGCCATGTCATGCATGTGTGTTCTCTCTCTCTCTCGCTCCCCTACATCCCCCCCCAAAAAAGCAAGTGATAATAATAGAAAGCGTTCAGGAAACATATCAGTTTATACTGTTCCTTAGTTGCATATTGATATGCTTAGCTACATATGCAGTTCTTTGTATTTAGGATTGCAATAACCAACTTTTCTTTAATGGAAAGTGTTCCAAGGTAGCTAAGTGTAACTATATATTTATATTTTTATCTTAAGAATAAAATTTTTTAATTTTTTATATATTTAATAAAAGGAACCACAGAAAGACAAAGTAAAAGATAGTGACTTCCTCTTCATAATAATTAAGGCTACATATCTTACATACATAAAAGTAGTGAGATATATAAATATTGAATTATTACTAGTTATATTTGAAGTGACCCAACACATATGAATAAGCAGAAAGTTGTCATCCCTATCTAGACACATCTAAAAGAAAGAGTCATAGTCATGAAGTTCCTGTAATTATACTTTTTAAAAAAAAATTTGTTTCATCATATGGTAAATCACTAGCAGGTTAGATCATTAAATAAATTCTTATGTTAAAAAGCAAGTCTGTAGAGAAAGGATAGTTACTTAATTGGGCAAATTTTGAATGATGGTAACTTTCTTTACATTTATTTGGCACCTTGGTTGTGGCAGTTAGAGGATAGCTTGTGGGAGTCAGAAGTTGGTTGTCTCTGTACACCATGTGTATTCCAAGGATTGAACTCACGTCATCAGGCTTGGCTGCAAGTACCGTTGCCCACTGAGCTGTCTCACTAACCCCAACCTTTTATTTTTGTGGACCAATGTCTCTGAATTTTTATTTATTTAGTAGAAGATGTGCAAGACAACTTTGTTAATTTTTACTTGAACCTTTCCCTAATTTTTTTTTTTTTTTTTGCATCTTCAAAGCAAGATCATGGGGTCAAAATATTTATTTGGAAGCATTTTAAAATATGTATACTAATAACTTCTTTTGCTGTATTTTCTGTCAAATTGTAATAATAATCACATTAACTTTTTGTGTATGTATGGTATGCATATTTATGTGTGTTCACATGTGCGTGAGTACAAGTGCATGCAGATACACATGTATGCACATGCATGCAAAGACCCAAGGTTGGTGTCAGGTGCCTTACTTATTGATGCAGGGACTTTTGCTAAATGAGAACTCGCCACTTGTGTCTAATCTGGCTAGTTAGCTTGCACAGAGGATCTCTTGCCTCCACCTTCTGGGCTCAGGAATTACAGGGGACTGTCATGCTATTTGGCATGAAAATCAGTGCTGGAGATCCATGCTGTGTTCCTAAGCACTGGTAAAATAAAAACAACTAGCCACTGAGCCATCTCCCCAACATCGTTGTTAAGAACTTTACATTTACTTTCCCTTGAATTTTTTTCCCTTAATTTTTTTTTCTGTATGAAGCTGTAACATAATCAACCACAACTATTTTTAAATGTTTGTTAACAGCATTATATGCTTCAGCCACTAAAGCTATATAGTTTAGTTTTTATTTTATATGTGTACAGTTGTGCATCTAGTACCATGATCTATTTTAGGATATTCGTATGTGGGTTGTGCATGTTCACAGGGGTGTGTGTGTGTGTGTGTGTGTGTGTTAGTGTGACTGTGTGGAGTTCACCTTATGTGTCATTCCTCAGGTATCATCCACCTTGATTTTTGAGACAGGGTATCTAAATGAGAACTGGGGCTCACCAGTTATGCTAGGCAGACTGGTCAGTGACCCCCAGAGATTCTTCTTGATTCTGCCTCCTCAATACTGGAATTATAATGTGCTATAACACCCAGGTTTTTACTAGGGCACTGGAGATTGAATGTTTATACCTCAAGCTCATTACCTAACAACTTAGCTATCCCTCCAACCCCTACTTGTAGGATATTCTTTTCTTGCCCTCGAAAGAAATTATACCCATTGACAGCCATTCTCTATTTACCTTTAACCCCCACTTTACCACTCCCCAATTAAACCAACTACTAATCTCCTTTCTGTTTCTGTATTTGCCTACCTTGACATCTCATAAATATGTAGCCCTACAATAATAAGACTATAATTCTTACTTATACCTTTCTGGTAGATGGCTATTACTATAGCAAGATAACTATATCTGTTTAATTTGGGAAGCTGAGAACTCTTAAGTATAATAATTGATGACGTTGCAAAATATTACTTATAACTTATAACTTGAAGTCTGAAATAAATTTTTTTTTAAATTAGACTGTTAAGGGACCTTAAGCAATAAGGTAGTAGCATCTATTTCCCATATTTTAAAAGTCATGTATGATTCAAAGATCAGCTGCCATAAGACTAGGTTGTCTGGATTACTACTGTCCTGGGTCTTTTTCTTTTTTTTTATTATTTATTCAATTATTTATTCAATTGTGTATGTGTATGTGTGTGTGTGTATGTGTGGGTGTAGAACCATGGTCGATTTTGGGAACCCCAAGGACCTCCTCCTTGTTTACTCTGCCCCGGGATTCACATGCTCCGTCCTACCAGGGCCAGAAGCGCAGGCCGCCCCCTGCTTCCGCCCACTGTTTATACGGGGTCTAGGATTCGAACTCAGGACCTTTCGGCTGCAAGACAGAGACTTAACCCCTAAGCCACCTCTCCAGCCCCTGTCCTAGGTCTTTTTGATAACTTCCTTTCAGCTTCTTTTAAACCTGCCTTAAAGGAGAGAAGTGTATCTTGGGAGTAGACTACCTAATATGCATAAGGTTCTGGGATTGGTCCCTAGCACTGCAAAACAAACAACAAAGAGGAAACTCATTTTGCAACAGAGACCACCTCAGTCTCTTTGTAGTCTGTTCACAGTAACCATACAGTTCATAGTTTCCTGATAAGTCCAATTTCACTAATTGAGTTCTGGTGTCAAGTTCTCTATTGGGATTTTTTTTTTCCAAATTTGGTACTTATATATGCTATTGGGAAGTTTGGTTCTACACATCTTGGCCTAATTAAAATTAATTAATAATTAAAACTTTAATGAATTTTCTACACCTATAAATATTTACTACCTCAAAACCATTAAGAAGTTGACAACAATTAGCTTACTTATTATATATGTTTCCCAAAATTTAATGAACATAATATTCATCAGATGTTAGAGGTGATTTTATAGATCTAGGCACAGGAATAGTTCTATGGTAATGTGTTCTTAAAAGACACATGCCTAAGTATCCAAGCATGGACTAGCAAAATTGTTCAGTAGGTAAAGGTGCCTGCAAACATGTTCAATTCCTGGAGCCCAAATGGTGAGAGGAGAGAACCTACTTCTGAAAATTGTCTTCTGACTATGGCATGCATGTAGGTTCTCTCTTTCTTTCTCTCTCTCTCTCTCTCTAACATATAATAAAAATATTTTCTTAAAAAAGCATGTAGGCATGAGATGCTATGATGTCCAGCACACAGTGGTGTACAGAATGGTCAGAATGTTTTTTTTAAAAAAGCTAATCAACTGGATGCACGTCCAAGTGCTTTTTATCCCAGAAAGTCAGAAAACTGAAGCAGGAAGAGCATCATGAAAAAGTGCCAGTGTTTGTATAGAAAATATGTAGATACAATAAAATATTGACAATTTTTAGCTAAAGCAGAAATTATATGGGTGTTCTTATTATTAGCATTTCTGCAGGTATTTGAAAATACTTTATAGTAAAGAGATAAGTATATATACATTCCTTTTCTTTAAATTATGCCCCCTTTTCTCAAGGTATGTGTCATTTAAGCATATTCTGGCCACATTTGAGAATCAGTCCAGTGAAGCAAAGATAGAAACAATCATTTAGGGAAACATCAATAGAGGTAGTGAAAATTGATTGGGCTGTCATGCTAATTTCAAAGACATAAGTTAACTAGATCTTTTTTTTTTAAGATTTTTTTATTCAATTGCGCATGTGTGAGTGTGTGTGCGTGTGTGTGTGTGTGTGTGTGTGTGTGTGCGTGCGTGTGTGTGTGTAGAACCACGGATGAATTCGGGGACCACCATGGATGCCTCCACCTCCTCGTTTACTCTGCCCCAGAAATGCAGGCCGCCCCCACTTCCACCTGGCGTCTATATGTGGGGTCTAGAATCCGAACTCAGGACCTTCCGCCTGCAAGGCAAAGGCTTAACCCCTGAGCCACCTCTCCAGCCCCCAAGTTAACTAGATCTTATGATTGAATGGCAGAATAAAAATTAGATTCAAGGCAATTTCCAAGTGGCGAGTAGAGCTAAGTAGAGCTAATTGGGTAGGAGAAGAGGAATAATTCACATTTTTAAGTATAAGATGTTTTTGCTCATCCATGTGGACATCCTGACTATACTGTTATGTAAGTCATGGTGGCATGCATCTATCATCCCAGTATTTGGGCCTGCAGTACATACTAGTTTCAAGATATGCTGAGCCGTATAGTAAGACCCTGTCTCAAAACCAAAACAAAAAGCCAGTTACTTTTATGATTTGAGAGTTTCATGTAAAAGTCTAGGTTGAAATCTGGGAACATTAGTAGATTGATGACATTCAAAGTCATGATAGCAAATGGATCTTTCAAGATTCTTCAAAGTAGTATTATAGTTTGTCTAGGGAAGGCAAAGCTTCGTGTGAGTTTCCAATGGATGCTATAACAAATTACTATAAATTTAGTGGCTTAAAAGAAATTACTCCTTGGGGCTGGAGAGGTGGCTCAGGGATTAAGCCTCTGCCTTGGAGGCGGAGGGTCCTGAGTTCAGATCCTAGACCCCACGTATAGACGCTGGGTGGAAGTGGGGGCGGCCTGCATTTCTGGTCCTGGTAGGGCGGAGCCTGTGAATCCTGGGGCAGAGTAAACAAGGAGGAGGTGGAGGCGTCCATGGTGGTTCCCAAATTCGTCCGTGGTTCTACACACACACATGCATATATACACACATACATACACACACACATGCACAATTGAATAAATAATAAATAATAATAAAAATTTTAAAAAATTACTCCTTTACAGTTCTGGAGGTCAGAAATCTTAATTAAATCCTATGAGACCAAATTATATAGCCAGCACTGTCTCTAGAGTACAGCAGAGAAGTGTGTGTGTGTGTGTGTGTGTGTGTGTGTGTGTGTGTGTGTGTGTGTCTGTCTGTCTGTCTGTCTGTCTGTCTGTCTGTCTGTGTTTGTCAGAGGGCACTGCATGTTCCCATGGAGGTCCAAGGGTGATTTTGGATATGATCCTGGATTACTCTACGTCCTCTTGGCTTTGCTCTGGGATTTCCCAGACTTCACTTTCCAGGGTCTAAAGTGCAAGCCAATGAAATTTGACAATGAATGTTGGTTCATCATGTCCTCTTTATTTGTTTTAAAAAACAATGAATAGTATCTTTTTCCGTTCTTGCTATGTTTCTTTCTGATTTTTATCTTGTGACCTTTCTTTTGTGTGAAAGCACTCCTAGAAGATCACTTGGGAGTACATTTTAGGCCCACTTACATAATCCAGGTTAATCTTGTTTTGCAGTCCTAACATGAATCTTACCCAGAAAACGTTTACCATATAAAGTAACGTCTATAAGTTGTAGGAAAGTAGTTGTGCACATCTTTAGCGGTCTGTCCTTTGGCCCCCAAGGTTTCACATCTATCCCGTATACAAAATACATTTACTCTATCCTAGTATCCCACAAAGTCTCAATCCATTATAGCCTCAACTCAAAGTCAAAAAATCTCATCTAAATATCATCAGCTTAAAACTTAAACTTTCATCACGTAAATCAGGCATGGTTTATGTTGTAGTTAGTTTTATTCTGGAACAGAATTCCTCTTGTTTGTGAACCTGTATAACTTGTTAGAAAATAAGTTATTTACACACTAATACAGTGGTAGAACAGGCATGGAACAACAATTGTAGACATTCCAAAATGATGGAAGGAACTAAAGAATCATTGGTACCAGGCAATTTCAAACTCAAGCAGTTTCAAGGTCTAACTGTACTCCTCCGTGGCTGCAGCTTGTTCCAGGCATGAGTGTCTGCCTTCTGAATCACCCCTCTCCAAAAGAGGAGCTACTACTGTAGCTACATAGTTTTATGAGCCTATTCCATTCCTGTAGAGTTTAGGACATCTGAGAGCCTCCTTTATTTCATCTGCTTCTTCCTGAATCAAGGCTGGCAGTGTTTTCCTGGTATAACAATTACAAAGCATTGTAATTTTCTCTGTCACAGGAATTCGGCAAGAATATCTTTTCTAACTTTGAATCCCATCTCTCTTAGTGGCTTCTGATGGGATAGTTAAGATTCACATATCTACACTCTTTAGTAGTAGCAAAAGATTGTCCAGTCACACCCTTGTCCTTCTTCCCAGAGCATGTTTTCCTAATAGTACATATCTTAGTTTGGTTATCTGAAATTTAATAAGCTAAGAATTTTCCTAATCAGGAAATACTGGTTTCTGTTTGCATAGATTTTTCCCATTTTTTCTTAGTTCTTCATCCAGTCTCACTGCTCTTACATTTTAGTTTGAGCAGTTAAAGTAAATCCAGTGTTTTTCTGGGAAGTCATTTTGCTGTCATATTTAGGTTTATCACTTGCAAGTTCTGATTTCCATCCAACTGTAGGGTACAAATCAGCCAAGCCTTCTTTCACAGTATAATAGATACTACCTTTTCCTTTAGTTTCTGATAAGTGTTCCTCTTCTGAGCTCTCATCAGTACCATCTTAACTGTTACTTCTACCAACATTCTATTAAAAATGTGTGCATTCTTCAAGATTTCTGTCAATTCTAAAGATACTCTCACAATTTTAGGCACTTTTACGGCATTATAATCCATGAAAATTTTTCCTTTCTTCTAGTTTTATTTACAGTTTTTTAACTTTATGATGATGCAAAAACATAAGCATTCCATAAAACCTTTTTTTTTTTTTTTTTTTTTTGAGTTTTGATCTTTTACTGTGCTAGCCACTTTGGGTACAAATGGCCCTTCATGATGCTGGGCAACAGAAGCAAATCACAACTTCCAGTCAGCTATGTGATGCCTAGGGGAAATAGTACTCTGCAGCGTACAGTGTTGGTAAGCTGTGGTGATGTCTGATAGGTTAAGTATATTAAATGCATATTCTATTTATGAAAGATTCATTAGGCGTAACCCCATCATAAGGCAAGGAACATCTGTGTTACTTTAGCTGCTATAACAAATTGCCCTGAACTTGGTGGATTCAAGCAATAGAGATGCATTCTTTCATGGTTTTGGTGGTCAGAGAAGCAAACCAAGCCTTATAAGACTACATCAAGGTTTCAGGAGGGCCACGCTTCAAAACTTTGGAAACTTTTTGAAAGAATCTAGAGTCTTTTCCTCCATCTTCCGAGCCAGCAACATGGCCCTCTTTCTCTACCTCAAAGGCTGTCTTGTGTTTGAAGACTTCCTCTCTATAAAAGAACATTCATGGGCTGGAGAGGTGGCTCAGGAGTTAAGCCTCCACCTTGCAGGCAGAAGGTCCCGAGTTCAGATCCCAAATCCCACATATAGACGCCAGGCGGAAGCAGGGGGGGGGCTGCGCTTCTAGTCCTGGTAGGGCGGAGCCTGTGAATCCCAGGGCAGAAGGAGGTGGAGGCATCCATGGTGGTTCACGAATTCGTCCATGGTTCTACACATACACAGACACACACATACACACAGACATACACGCGTGTGTGCACATGCACACAGTTGAATAAATAATAATAATAATAAAAAAATTAAAAAAAAGAACATTCATGATTGCATATAGAATCCAACAGATAATTTAGAATGGTCTTCCAGTCTTAAGAATCTTAGGATCCTTAATTCAATCACGTTTAACACCTTGAGGATTATTATGCAGCCTACTTCTGGGTCTATTTAGTAATCCCCAGAGCATCCTAACATGTAGAGATGGGGAGATCAGTCATCAAAGGAAACTTAGAAGCCACAGTTAGTAGAGTAGGAAGAAAAGGAGATGCATGTGGTACTTTGGAATCTAAGTGAAGAAAATGTTCTACAGCAGTGAGTGTTCAACTTGTTCTAATTCTATTTAAAGCTTGAGAAAGATGAGGAGTGATAATTTACAATTAGTATTTATTAAGAAGGTCCCTGTTAATTTTGGCAAGCAGTTTAGGTTCCCGTATTGGTCATTTTGTGGTTTCTGTGACTCATAGTTTGAGAGAGCAAGCAGCGGGCCTGGTTGCTTGAACAGCTCAGTCATGACATTGGCAGCCTCTCACCTTGCAGAAGTACCAGGAAACAGGATGCAACTAGAAACAAACCAGGCCATACCCCTAAAAGGCCCAACCCCAAGTAACTCACTTTGTTCAGTTATCCTGTACCTCTTCAAAATAGTACTGTCAACTGGGGACCAGGTATCCAAACATAAGAAATTGTGGTGGCAGATTTCATATTCAAGTCCTAATAGTTATTAAACTCTAAAATTGTGAAAGATTCTCTCTGGTGTTCCAATGTATTACACAGTAGAATCATTACCTTAATGTGAAATAGTAACTTTGTGAAGAATCTTGATGTCTTGATGGACAGACCCACACTTGCTTTTTTTTTTTTTTTTTTTTAGTGGTTACTACAGTAGATTTTACTGCTGTGCTGTCACTCAAGCAGAGATGACATGCTGCTGCAGAGCACAGAAATTAGTTTCTGGAATGTCTTTTTTTCCATAGCAGCTTAGATCTTCTTCCTTCTGTCCGAGCACCACCCACAACTACCTCATCCAATCACAGTCAGCAGGAAAGAATTTGATAATGGGCTTTTGCTCTACTCCCACCTCAGTTCAGATCTTCACATGGGGATTTAAAGACAACTGTATTTACATATCCCAGACACTAGTTACTGTGTTCAGCTCTGTAATAACATGCTCCATCATGAATGACCACACAGGAGTACCTGCTATGGTAGGTCCTACAACAGAGCATGACATGATCCTTGCTCACTCAAACGCTATGCCTTTCTAAACCTTATTTCCATCTAACTACTTTTTGCGTGCTCTTAGACTTACAGATTTCAGTACTCGGTTCTTAGCATATTAGAAATGTATCATTTTTCCTTTCACTAAGGGTGAGACTATCCTACTATAACCTTGTGATTGTTTCTTATTCAATGACTTTTTCTTTGTTCACTGTTGCCATTTTGTATATAGTGGTATCTGTTGTCACTATGATTTTTTTGTTATGATTTTTCCCCAACTGCTTATTTTAAGAGAACTTATTCTATAACTGTAATCCCCACCTTCTGAATTGCTTATCACTGTTCTAAATACACATTCTTTTTATTTTGCTTGCGTGTCTCTCAATATTAGAGGGTACTGTGTATACCTATGTAGGCCCAAGGGTGACTTTGTGAATCATCCTAGATTGTTTCTACTTCCTTTTTTGCTTTGCTGTGGAATTTCCCAGGTTCCGCCTTCCAGAGCTGGAAGTGTAGATCACTGTCTTTTCCCCTGGTGTTTTTTATATGGGATCCCGGTTCTGAACTGAGATCCTTCTGCTTGTGAGGCAGAGTCTTAACTGCTGAGATATCTCTCTAGCCCTCAGATACACATTCTTATCTGAAAAAGACAGTGTTTAGATATCTGTTGTAATACATTTAAAGTATAAAAAAGGTGCCATTAGTCAGAATCAAGAAGTCAGTTTAGATGGAAAGACATGCCTTCAGTTGTTGGTCTGCAACCTTCATGGTAATGTCATTGCTGCTTTCCTAGGAGCACGTTTTAGTTATTTAATATCCTAAGTAGTATATGTATTTTTAACAGCTTCATAAAGATGTAATTTGTAATTCCTCTCGTTTAAAGACTAAATTTGTAATTCCTTTCATTTAAGAGTAAGAAATAGATTAATGACTTAACCTATTTAGAATTGTGCATCCATTATCACACTTTGGAATGTTTTGTCAGCCAAAAAAATCCCCAAACCTCCAACTAACACCCCCTAACCTCCTTCTCCCTCACTTTGCTACTTCCCATCACCAGCCAAGACAACCAATAGTTCATTTTCTGTCTTCTAGATGTATTCATTTGCCTATTCTGGACATTTCATCTTAATGGGGTTATATAATAGGTGGCCTTCCTTCATTTAATGTAATATTTTATATTGTATATATTCCTTTTATGAATGAGTAGTATTCCATTCAGTAAATATACAGCAACAGTTTGTTTATCTATTCATCACTTGGATTTTTCAGTCCTTAACTATTAATTATTATGGATAATTTTGGTCACATTTTTTGTTTTGACATATATTTTAATTTTTCTTGGGTATATACCTAAGAATAGAATTGGTGACTCATGCAGTAGTCCTGTGTTTAGCATTATGAATATTAGCTGTTAGGTGTTTTCTAAGTGACTGTGCCATTGTTTTCCCATTGGTATGATGGTCTAGATTTTTCACTTTTTTTCAGTGTTTGGAATTTTCTATGGTTTTGATTATAAGCATCAAAATGGGTATATATCATGGTTTTTCATTGTGGTTCAGATTTGCATGTCGCTAATGGCTAATATGTTAAACATCTTTTATGTACTTATTGTCCACTTAGATATGTAATAGAACAGTCATCTTCAGATTCTTTGCCCATTTTTATTTGGGTTTAAATTCTCGTGGCTTAATTTTTTTTTCCTTTTGTTTGTGCTTTTGTATCACAGCCAAGAAACTGTTGCTTAATATATGGTCACTTACGTTCATATTTTCTTCTTACTTATTTAGCACTTACATTTAGGCCTTTGATCCATTTTGTATGTGATATGAGGTCATTATTCAGCTCCAATGTTTTTCATGTAGCTAAACTTTCTTCATTGAACAAGCTTGGAACTCTTCTCTAAAATCAATTGAGCAAACCTGGATTTATGTCTACATTGTTACATTTGTTCCATTGGCCTGTAACTCATCATCCTATCACAACCATACTGTCCCGTTAGTATGGCAGTGAGTTTTTGTTAAATTAGATATTTTTATTTTGGTTAAAAATAATATTTACCATTTTGACTATTTGTGAGTGTGAGGTTCAGTAATGTTAAAAATGTTCACATTAACATCTCCAGAATTTTTTTTCGTACAGATCTGAAATTTTATGCCCATTTTACAACTTCCTTTCCCCCATCCCTTTCTTCACCTCCTGGTATTTAACATTCTGTTTGAGTATCTATGAACTTAGATACTCACGTATGTGTAATCATGGAATATTTTTCTTTTGGTGACTGTTCACTTAAAACAGCATCCTCAAAGTTCATTCACAGTGTAGCATGTAACAATATTTCTTCCTTTTTAAGACAGAACATACTCCAGTGTATGTTTTGGCTGTTTTGAATTTCCATATGAATTTAACCTGTGGTTCTTACAAATAAATAATTTGATATTTGGCAGGCAATATATTGAATTCTAAATTCTGTAGCTTATTTAAGGAGTCTTCCCATTTTATAATTATGTCTATCAACTCAATAATAAAAGGGGTGTTTTTCTTTTGTTTAGATTTTCTACATTTTCTTTCAAGAGTGTTTTATTGTTTTCAGAGTAAAAGTTTACACTTGTTTTTGTTAGATTTATTATTAAATGCTTTATTGGTTTTGATGCTATTGTATATTGAATGGTTTTTCTTATTTTTGTTCATTGTGATTGTGTATAAATATATTTTTATATTGAACTTTATTCTGCAATCTTATAGAACTCATTGTTGAGTGGTTTGTTAGGATTTTCTAGATATGAGCTAGTTCAGTTTTTTATTGTTTTGTGTTTAAAACAATAACTCAGCATGTCTGTGTTGAGGATTATATTATATTAAGCCTGAAATCCAACTATGAATACAGACACAAAAGGTACAAATTCTGCTTTCATGATGTTTGCAGTCTATGTAGAACACAAAGCCTTAAACCAATATAACAGTTCAGGATCATACATGCAGGTTGAAGGATATATAAGATTACTGTGATATCACAGAGAAGGGATGCTAAGGGAAAATTCCATATAGCAGCTTATGCAGAATTGTGAAACATTTTGTCAGTAAGTAGTTATAGTTATGATCATTTATAATTTCAAGGTAAAGTGATCTTACATTATTTAAAAATGGTTGGATAGTATGAATTTCAGCTTTAAGACTTTTAAAGTCTTTCAGAATTTAAACAGGTTTGCATTAGTAGTGAGATAACATGTTGAGTTTTCAAAGTATATGCAGATGTTTGATTATGTAGTAAATCTGTTGCTATAAAAGCGTATGATCACATTTGGAAAATTGCTATTGCATGTCTTGGCAGTTTGTTAAGAGCTGAAAACTTTTAAAACTAACTAGTGTTTTGATAGATTAAGTTCAAGGCCACCTTTTGTTTAAATGATGTTTTGTTTTCTGTAATTAGACCATGCTAGGTGAATTAAGTATGTAATTAAAAACAGGAGGTTTGACTAATTCCAAATAAATGAGTACAAAATACAAGGTCATTATCCATCTCTGGTGGGACTCCAGATGAACTATGCACATGGAACTATTTATAAAACATTTTGCATGGTCAGAGCTCCTAGAGGTTGCTGTCCATGGCTTTTAAATTAAAGTATATATCACAAACTTTCAGAAAAATGTACCTGTAATGTAGAAGTATGATCCCACTTATACTGATCATCTGAATGGAAAACCAGGAAGAGATTAGAATCTAATCTTCTGTCTCAAATAAAAGGTAAAATATATTCCTCCTGTTTCAAAAGTGAACATTTAATATGTTACTTGGCACACTGACTTCATAGTTCAGAACTGTGATAACTTTGGAGAATTCAACTCTCAGTTGTTTTCATTTTCACACAGCCTGGAGATGTACAAGTAAAACTTCTCTAGCTTAATCTATTTTTTCCATGCTTTCTCACACTGGGGACTGTGGGAATGGATTTTTCTTCTGAAAAGTGTTTTACATACTTTCTTTTCTTTGTATGGTGTGAATGTCACACTTTTAGAGGACAGGTGTTTAATTTAGTGGTTTTATTCACTATGAAAATCCTAAATCAGTAACTGGAAACTCAAGCTTAAACTTCTTAAGAAACCCCATCATAATTTGACTCCTGATGTCTCCAGTTTCTTCTGCCATTCTTCCTTCTATAGAGTATGAGCTTTAATGTTTCTGGCCTCTTGAGCATCCCTACTCCTATCTTTATCCACCTGACTTTGACTGTCTTTCTAGGCACTGTGATTAATTTTCCTAATGTCTCCAACCCAAAAGGATAGATCACCTAATGAATGTTATTTTCATTCTCCTTTCAAACTTTAGTTATATGCTTTAGAAATTACTTTTAAAAAATGGTTATGCTGGAGCCGAGAGATGACTCAGGAGTTAAACCTCAGTCTCGCAAGCAGAAGGTCCTGAGTGTGGATCCTGTATCCCACTTAAAAATGCCAGGAGGAAATGTTGGTAGCCTATACTTCCAATCCTGGAAGGTAGAACCTGGGAAACTTCAGAGCAAAACAAAAAGGAGGTAGAACAATCCAGGGTGATTCCCAAAGTCATCCCTGGGCTTCCATAGGCACACATAGTGCCTTCTGATATACATACACGCACACACACGCATACACACATCAGTCAATCAATGCTGCACTGTTGCTAGCATACAAGATGGTTTGTGACTAATAATAGTTGCCTAAAACCATTTGTTCTGTGAAGAATTTGATAAGGCAAAAGGAATGCAATATATTAAAAATACTCTGTGCTGGGGGCCAGCAGGATATCTGGGTAAAGGTACATGCATGCAAATCTGGTGACCTGAGCTTGAGCTCCAGAACCCATACACATATTTTAAAAATACTTTGTGCTAAATGTTATATTGAACAGTAATTAAACAGAATAAAAAGTATTTTGCTTATTTTTTAATCTCATATCTTAAAAGTAAATAGTAGACCTTTCTTTCTAGGCTAACTTCCTAAGTTAGGAAAATATTTCATTTCCCAATCTGAACTAGTTAAGATAACTTATACAACTATTTAAATTACAGTAAACTGCAATTGAGAATCTGTAAGGAGCAACAATAAAGTCCACCTGCTAAAGAGGATGCTGTTAGAGAAGGTAGCCTTTTAACAAATAACTAATAATGAGAAAGAATGTATCAGATAGAAAATGGGGGAAATGGTACTACAATATGGACAGACAAATTGAGCATGGGAAAGCATTTTCAGTATTGCTAAAGGATGAAATTAAGTTGGAAGTGGTGTGAAAGAGGCTACAGAGTAGGCAGGTGCATTCCTACCATACAAAGAGTTGATGACAAACTTGATTACAAGGGATTGAGATTAGAAATAGAAAAATATGGAGGAGACTATTTCAACATGAGAAAATGAATAAAAAGAACCTGTGAATGTCAGGCCATAATCCCTAGGAACAGCCTCCACTGTTTTGCTAAATGGACACAGTATTAAACTTCCTTCTAAATACTTACCTTTACTTTGTATTTTTTTTTTTAGTTTTACAAGATTATTAAGTAATAATCCGTGTTTCTCTCCATTCCCCCCTCCTTCCCATTCTTATCCCTTCATCAGCCCATCTCACTCTCTCCTACCTGGCCACTTCTGTGGCTTGTCTACTTTTGTGGGGGTTCCAGCCTCTGTGGCATACCAAGTTGACCCTTTTTGGGGCACCCCATTGACAGGGACATTTCTATTCACTCACTCATCCAACTCTAGTCCCTAAGATTTCCCCTGTGTTATCTCTCTTCCATTCTATGGAGGCATGTTATTTCAGTCATTCCCCAAGTCTTATGATGGGGAGAGATTAGGATGGCCTGATTCTGGGAGAGAATTGCCAGATTGCCGTTAATCTGCAGTATGGCTGGCCATTGTTGTCCACTTCACTGCTCTTCTACTAGCCGAGGCTCTATCCTGTCAGGATGTTGAGATTCTCTACCTCTTTCGTAGAAGACGACTAAATATTTATCTTTAAACCCATTGATTACTACACCTGTCAACCTTCAGCTCAAAAGCTTTTTTTTTAATGCAATAGATGGCATTTGATAGAGAATAGATGACTCTGGAGTGATCACACCTAGGTGATACATCTAGCCATTTCCCCTCTAAGATTAGAGATCATCCCAGAAGACAAAACAAAACAAAATGCAAACCTTTAAGCAAAGGAGTCACTTGTTGCAGTGACCAGAGGTGAATGCAGAGAACTATGGTTGCACAAGATGTTGGTAATAAGCAAAGGCTGTGGAATTGGTCCTCAACATGGTATATATACTGCCTCTAAAAGCTTGGACATCTGCCGAAGAGGGGATGGACAGGATACAAGAGCCAGAAGACAAGAGAAAGAGTTAGGAAATGCCATTCTGCAAAAACAATATGACCACAGCAATCATAAATCCACAGCAGAGGTGTTTACTGACACTAAGCTTTCAGTGGACCTTCATAGTCAATGTTCCTCTATAAATCTGTGGATCCTACAGAGTACTGATGAACAGTCCAGGAAGGAACAAAAGCATCCAGTTTTTGTAGCTAGGGGAGTCCTAAGAGAAAATCCCAAGCCCAGTATCACACAAAAGTCATGGATGAAAGTCAGTGGGACACGAAAGGACATAAATATGGGACAAAAACTTGTAAGGGAGGGGAGGCTCTATCGTAGGGCATGGAGAGGAAAGAAGATAAGATAGAGAGGAGAATAAGCAGAATGCATTATATATACATGTATGAAATTCTCAACAAAATTCACCAATAAAAAGTGAAGGCAGTGGAATTGATAGGGCAAGTTTCACGACAAGCTCTATTCCATTATGATTATATCTGGGAATTAAGAGAGAATGAAGGACTCTCAGGTAATTCCCAAATGTTTTACCTTTTAGGGAGAGGAGGATGTTATGAGTCATTCAAATAAAGGGTAGAGACTCTTTTAGGTGCAACATGTTTAATCAGTTCCTGATGAACAAATACTATAAGATCTTCCTTGGACATATCCTGCATTGACCTCTACAGACATACCACTCTGATTGAGAGTTACAGGTTATTTTCTAACCAGCTGAATTTTGAGCATAGAAGAAAAAAGAAGAGACAAAGAGAGATGGGTCTCCATAGAGTAACAACAGAGGAAGGCATGAAGTATCTTTATGCTGAGGAAAGAAGGCATTTCAAGGACTAGGGGGAAAATATAGAGCTTTAGCAAGAATAAATCAAAATTAAGAACTGGACATTGTTTGACATTCAGGGAATCATGTTATCTTTCTGTTTTGTAGCATTCATGAGCTGGCAAAGCCTAAAGCCTCAGGATGAGCAGTGACTCAAGGGGGAAAAGCAGGCCTCTTCCTAGGAATTGTTTGCGAGAAGATGGTTTAATGGGGAAGTAAAGTTAAGAAAGATTTTTGATTTGGTTTTGTTTGTTCTGCTTTTAGACAAGAGTCTTTGCTGGCTCCAAACCTTTGGGCTCAAGTAATCCTTGACTCAGTCTTCAGAGTAGTTGGTATTGCAGGTGCATCCCATTGTGCCTGGCAAGGAAGATTATTTTATTTTGTTTATAGATATGAAAAACTTGAGGATTTATATGTATTGAAAGGAAACGATCTAATAACCAGTGTTTGAGGATTGACTGAAGATAACTTATGAAATGAAATACCTAAAAAAGAGGAAAAGATGAGCATTAGAAAAACTATCTAAATGGGAAAAAGAAGTGTTATTTTGCAAAAGAATTAAAGACTGCAGGTGAGTGCTGCCTTGTAGGGGGCATAGACGTACCTAATAATAATCACTCCTCTCTTTTTATCTCTCCTCTAGCAATTTTAAATCAGTGCTGCCATTATAGCTCTCTCTTTCTTTTTTATCTTCAGAGAATTAGTTTCTTTTTTTATTTACTCATTTATTGTGTGTGTGTGTGTGTGTGTGTGTGTGTGTGTGTGTGTGAGAGAGGGCATTGTGTGTCCCTGTGGAGGACCAAGGGTGACTTCAGGAATCATCCTGAATTGCTTCTACTTCCTTTTTCTTCAATCTGGAATTTCCCAGGCTCTGCTCACCAGAGCCAGAAATTCAGTCCTCTACCATTTCTGTGGCGTGTTTTTTTTTGGGGGGGGTAGAGGGGGGGAGGGCGGAATCTGAGCTTAGGACCTTCTGCTTGGGAGGCAGAGTCTTAATCCCTGAGCCTTCTTTCCAGCCCCAGGTCTCTTAAAGTTCAGTCCTTCACCACCCCCCAAAAAGCAAAACACTGTTTATCTTTAGGATCATTTCCATCAGCTACCATACTGAATATGGTTCCCTTTCTTAGAAACTATATTCTCTTTTAATTTCCTTTTCTATTTATATTCAGATTTGATCTTAGGCCTTTTGTTCCCACTTTCTTTTTTTTTTATTAAAAATTTAATTATACATTTTAAAATTTTTTACCAGTTCCTTCCCTCCCCCCTCGTCCCCCTCCCCTTCCCCCAGTGCCTCCCCCCCAATTCCCAGAGAGTCCTTTATTGTGTACGCCTAACTGTCCACTGGGTCCTCCTCTCCGATGACATATAAGGACCCAGTGGCATTTCCATAAGCCCTTTCTGTTGTTCCCCTTAAGCATAAGATCACTACTATGGCTGTCAATCCCTTGCCTCCAGGGGTCTCGGTGCCCTTAACAGATGCTAGACTTTATGAGGGCAACAGTGCGCTGGACATTGCGCAGGGCATGCAAAGTCCCATTATGATTGCTTTGGCCCCAACTATTGTTGAGAATCTTGCAAATCGTTGCTCCTCCCATCCTTTTGCTCTTACAATCTTACCGCCCCCTCTTCCGCAAATGTCCCTGAGCTCCAGGATGGGAGAGATTAGGCTGTCCTAGTTCTATGTGATTGATATAGAGTCTCTGAAGTTCTGGATTGTGGTTTGTTGATTTTCTTTTGCAGTTTTGCTGCTCCTGCAATTCCCTTCACTCCATTCTGCTGGGCACTGTATGTCACCCCCTGGCCAGAGACAAAAAGCTGTTAAACTGGAGTCTTGTTGTAATAGCACATTCAAGGGTAGATGTAATAAGAGTAGGAAACCTCACTGAGGGAGGGGTCCATCACCCATTTGCAAAATGATTACTTTTTATCTGCTAGACTATATGCCCTCCCCTTCTGGTGAGATCAGGAAAGAACGTCTGTGAACTTAACCAGGTTTCTCATTACTTACTTGCAGACCTTGATGGAGGCCTATTTTCTCTGCTGTAACATGGTCTCCTCTCTCCTTGTTTCTGGTGTGGCCCTCCTAACCCATCTCTCTTGTTCATAATCCTTGCAATTACTGTGTTTCATAGGTTTACTTTTGAGTGTCTCAATGTGGGCTAGGTGAGTTTGGTACTAGGAGCCACCTATTAGGGAGTACATACGGCGCTTAATTTTCTGGGTTTGGGATACTTCACTTAATATAATTCTTTCTAATGACATCCATTTCCCAGCAAATTCCAGTAATTCATCATTTTTGATGGCTGAGTAGTACTCCATTGTATAGATGTACCACAGTTTCCTTATCCACTCGTCAACTGTTGGACATTTAGGTTGATTCCATGACTTTGCTATTGTAAACAGTGCTGCTATGAACATGGTCGAGCTTGTGCTATCGAGGCGAACCTCTGCTGCATGGAGGGTTATTCCCAAAAGTGGGATAGCAGGGTCATACGGCATTTCAATCTTTAATTTCTTTAAGAATCTCCAGACGGCTCGCCAGAGTGGCTGTATGAGCCTGCATTCCCACCATCAATGTAGGAGAGTTCCCCTCTCTCCACATCCTCTCCAGCATTTGTCGTTGTTTGTATTGTGGATTTTTGCCATCCTGACCGGGGTGAGATGATATCTCAGGGAAGTTTTGATTTGCATTTCCCTGATGGCGAAGGAAGTGGAGCATTTTTTAAGATAATTGTTAGACATTTTAATTTCATCCCTGGTAAAGTTTCTTTGAAGTTCCAGGGCCCATTTTTTAATTGGGCCAGTGTTTTCCTTGGAGTTTAATTTTCTAAGTTCTTTGTGCACTCTGGACAGTAGAGCTCTGTCAGATATGTGGTTAGTGAAGATTTTCTCCCATTCTGTGGGTTGCCTTTGAGCTCGTGTGACAATCTCTTTATCTGAACAGAAGCTCTTTAATTTCACAAGATCCCAACTGTTGAGAGTTGGTAGCA
This sequence comes from Typhlomys cinereus, assembly GCA_023101885.1. NCBI lineage: Eukaryota > Metazoa > Chordata > Mammalia > Rodentia > Platacanthomyidae > Typhlomys > Typhlomys cinereus. The sequence continues at coordinate 602,646 of JALPQD010000261.1, forward strand.
GTGACTGTGCCATTGGATGTCTGTTTAGGAAGTGTTGGCCTAGCCCAATCAGCTCGAGGGAGTTCCCTATCCTTTCAACTATGGTTTTTAAAGTCTCTGGCCTGATATCAAGGTCCTTGATCCATTTGGAATTAAGTCTTGTACATGGTGACAAGTACGGGTCCAGCTTTAATCTTCTGCATGTGGAGATCCAGTTTTGCCAGCACCATTTGTTGAAGATGCTGTTCTTTTTCCATTGGATTCTTTGGGCCCCTTTGTCAAAGACCAAATGGCTGTAACTTTGTGGGCTTATATCTGGGTCTTCAATCCTTATCCATTGATCTGTGTGTCTATTTTGGAGCCAGTACCAGGCTGTCTTTATAACTATGGATTTGTAGTATAGACTTAGGTTTGGTATGGTAATACCTCCAGCTGTGTTTTTGTTACTCAGGATTGTTTTTGCTATCCTGGGTCTTTTGTGCCTCCATATGAACTTTGAGATTGTTTGGTCAACTTCCTTGAAGAATTGCTTTGGGATTTTGATTGGTATAGCATTGAATCTGTATATTGCCTTTGGTAGGATGGTCATTTTTACAATGTTGATTCTGCCAATCCAGGAACAAGGGAGGTCTTTCCACCTTCTGGTGTCTTCTGCAATTTCTTTCTTTAGGGTTTTAAAGTTTTCATTGTAAAGGTCTTTTACCTCCTTAGTTAGGTTTATACCAAGGTATTTCATTTTTTTAGGGGTTATAGTAAATGGCATGGTTTCTCTCAAGGCTTTTTCACTTCTTTCATTCTGGGCATATAGGAAGGCCTCTGATTTTTGCACATTTATTTTGTATCCTGCCACCCTGCTGAACTTCTCAATTAGTTCCAGGAGCTTCCTGGTGGAGTTTTTGGGATCCCTCAGGTATAAGATCATGTCATCTGCAAATAGGGATAGCTTGATTTCTTCGTTGCCGATTTGAATCCCTCTTATGTCCCTTTCTTGTCTTATGGCTTCAGCTAAGACTTCAAGTACAATATTGAATAGAAGTGGTGAGAGTGGACAGCCTTGTCTAGTTCCTGATCGAAGTGGGAATGCTTCCAATTGTTCCCCATTGAGCATAATCCTTGCTGTGGGCTTGTTGTATACAGCTTTTATTATATTGATAAAGGTTCCTTCCATTCCTACTGTCTCTAGCGTTTTGATCATAAAAGGCTGTTGGATCTTGTCAAAAGCTTTTTCTGCATCTATCGAGAGTATCATGTGGTCTTGGACTTTGGACTGGTTTACATGATGAATTACATTTATTGATTTGCGTATGTTGAACCACCTTGTGTGCCGGGGATGAAGCCTACTTGGTCCCCATGAATGATCTTTTTAATATGTTTTTGAATCCGATTTGCTAAGACTTTGTTGAGAATCTTTGCGTCTGTGTTCATCAGGGAGATCAGCCTATAGTTTTCTTTTTTAAGTGAATCTTTATTAGGTTTTGGGATTAAAACGATATTAGCTTCATAGAAGGAATTTGGTAGTGTTCCTTCCTTTGCTATTTGATGGAACAGTTTAAGGAGTATTGGTGTTATTAACTCCTTAAATGTCTGGTAGAACTCTGTGCTGAATCCATCTGGTCCAGGACATTTTTTGGTGGGAAGATTCGAGATTACTTCCTCAATTTCCTTATATGTTATAGGACTATTTAAATAATTCACAACTTCCTGATTCAATTTAGGTAAGTTGTGTTTACTTAGAAATTCATCCATCTCTTTTGTGTTGTCAAACTTCACAGAGTATAAGTTTTTGAAATATGATGTTATAATTCTCTGGATTTCTTGGGTATCAGTAGTGATAACTCCATGTTCATTTCTAATTTTGTTAATTTGGGTTTTCTCTCTCTTGCTTTTGGTTAGTTTAGCTAGGGGTGTATCAATCTTGTTGATTTTTTCAAAGAACCAGCTTTTTGATTGGTTGATTTTTTCTATCGTTTTCTTAGTCTCGATTTCAGATATTTCTCCCCTTATTTTGCTAATCTCTTCTCTTCTACTGCTTTTGGGATCAGATTGCTCTAGTTTCTCTAAAGCTTTAAGCTGCATTGTTAAGTTGTTTATTTCTGATGTTTCCATTTTTTTGACGTGGGCATTAAGAGCTATGAACTTACGTCTTAGAACAGCTTTCATTGTGTCCCAGAGATTTTGGTAAGTTGTATTTTCGTTATCATTCACTTTCAGGAAATCTTGAATTTCCTTTTTAATTTCTTCCTGAATCCAGTTCTCATTCAGCATCATAATGTTAAGTTTCCAGGAGTTAGTGTATTTTCTCTTTGATGTGTTGTGGATGTCCAGCTTTAGGCCGTGGTGGTCTGATAGGGCACAGGTTAGAATTTCAACTTTCTTGTATATGTGTAGATTCATTTTGTGGCCCAATATGTGATCTATTTTGGAGAAAGTTCCGTGTGCTGCTGAGAAAAATGTGTATTCTTTGGTGCGTGGGTGAAAAGTTCGATAGAGATCTGTGAGGTCCATTTCTTTCAGGGTTTGATTAAGTTCCAAAGTGTCTCTGTTAAGCTTTTGACCTGTTGATCTATCCCATGTAGAGAGGGCGGTGTTGAAGTCCCCAAGAATTATCGTTTGGGGGGTTGATTTCTTGCTTTAGACGCTGTAGGGTTTTCTTAATGAATGTGGAGGGGCCCGTATTGGGTGCATATATGTTCAGTATTGTGAAATCTTCCTGGTGAATTGTACCTGTGACTAAAATGTAGTATCCATCCGTGTCTCTTATAATTTTTTTGGTTTGAAATCCACTTTGTCTGATAGCATAATGGCTACCCCTGCCTGTTTTCTGCTTCCATTTGCTTGTAGAATTGTTGACCAGCCTTTTATTTTTAGAGCGTGCCTATCTTTTGTGGTGAGATGGGTTTCCTGCAGGCAACAGATTGATGGATTGTGATTTTTAATCCAAGTTTGTAATCTGTGTCTCTTGATCGGTGAATTAAGTCCATTAACATTTAGTGTTATAATGGAGAAACTATTGTTAATTCCAGACATTTATTATGTTTAGTAGCTTTTATAAGTATATTGCTTCGCTTTTAATGGTGTTATATTTGCCTTCTGTTCTCCTGGATATGCCTGTTTTTTTCTTCACGCTTGAGTATCATTTCTAGCAGTTTTTGAAGGCCTGGTTTGGTGGCCATGTATCCCTTAAAGTTGTCTTTGTGCTGGAAAATTTTTCTTTCTCCCTCGATCATGACTGATAGTTTTGCAGGGTAAATCAGCCTGGGTTGACATTTTTGCTCATTCAATACTTGAAGTATGTCTGTCCAAGCTCTTCTTGCTTTTACTGTTTCGACTGAGAAGTCATTTGTTATTTTAATAGGTTTGCCTTTAAAAGTGACTTGTTTTTTCTCCCTTGAAGCTCTCAGCACCAGTTCTTTATCTTGAATGTGGAGTGTTTTAACTATTATTTGCCGAGGTGTGCTTCTATTTTGGTCGTATCTGTTTGGGGTGCGGAATGCCTCTTGTATATGAATGGGCCTCTCTTTTTTTAGATGAGGGAAGTTTTCCTTGATGATCGTTTGAAAAATTTCCTCAGGGGTGGTATTTTGAGATTCTTGCTCCGGTATTCCATGAATACGCATGTTAGGCTTCTTCAGGGTGTCCCATATCTCTTGGATATTTCTCTCAAGTATCTTTTTGGCTTTAACAACCTCTTCCATTGAGCTGGTTAGTACTCCCACTTTATCTTCAAGGTCTGAAATTCTGTTTTCTGCTTCATTAGTTCTGTTGATAAGACTCTCTGTGGCGTTCTGGGTTGAAGATAACTTGTCTTTTAGCTCAGTTTTAAACTCTGCTTGAGTTTGTTTTAACTGCTCTATGCCACTTTTTGTTTCTTGCACTGTTTTTCTCAACTCCTCCAGATGTCTGTTATGTTCCTCTTCAAAGCGATAGATTCGATTATGTAATTCCTCCCGGATTTCCTCTTTCATAGTATTGAACATGGTAATGATCATATTTTGAAAGTCGTTATCCTGGGTCAGGCTTTCTTGGCCTTTTTCCGCGGGTTTGTTCTTGTTGGAGTCTAACATTATGGGATTAATTTCTTCAGTGGGAAATTTGTTTACTTGAGTGTTGCTTCTCATGGATTTGCACTTTGACTTTGGCATTGTCATTTTAACTCTTAAGATCTCTCAATTTCACTAAACTGAATTATTTGGCCTGGGGTACTGGTGGGCGGGGCCCGAACGGGGACTTACCTAGGGCGCGGGGTGAGGCCCGGGTGGACCGCGCGCGTGTCCGGACCGGCGGAGCGGGGTGGGGTGAAAAGGGATGATGAGCGCGTCGGCGCGGAGCTATTTAACTGGAGGTCAGCTGGGGCGGGGCCCGGGCGCAGGGGGAGGTCCTCCTCGTCCCTCGGCCCCCGCGCGGCTCCGGCTGGATGGTGGGAGTGGGAGCCGGGTCCCTGTGGGCTGACCTGGGGTCCTAGAGCGCGCGGTGAGGCCCGGCTGGATCTCGCGTACGCGTCCCGACCGACCGGCGGAGCGGGGTGGGGTGAAAAGGGTGTTCCCACTTTCACACCTCATCCAAATTAATTTAGGTTTCCACCATGCTCATTTGTTGTGTGTTTTTGTCTGTGTCTTTGGAGGCCCAAAGGTGTCCTAGGGAATTATCCTGGATTGTTTCTACTTCCTGTTTGCTTTGCCCTGGGATTTCCAGAACCGTAAATGTAGGCCATTGCCATTTCCACCTGGTGTTTTTCATGTGGAATCTGGGATCCAAACTTAGGTCCTCTGCTTTGAGGCACAGTTTTATTCCGAGTCATCTCTCCAGCCCATCCACTGTGTTCTTGCTCCTGTTTCAGCTTCTCCAACTCTTAACAGTCAGAAGATACCATCTTTAAAATTTGTAAGTCCTCATTCAGAAAAATTTTATAGAATCAAAGTGCACTTTTTTTTTTGGTAGAGAAAGATATCTGATATAAGTTGTGATCTTTGCTTTTATGTTTCTGTTTTTTCTCAGCCTTTTCCATACTGTCTTCTAATTTTTAATACTGGAGATTTTACTTCTACTTCAGACCATTGTCTCAGATTTATGTATCTAACGTCTTCTGATGTGTCTCCATTTATATGGTGGTACAGCTGTCATACAGAACATATCTAAATTGAACTCTTGGACTTCGCCACTCTTGGACTTAGGCATTCTCCCAAATCCACTCTGTATTGGGCTTTTGGGAGCACCTTTTTAAAATTTAGTAATAACATGAAAATGTAGTGATTTTAGAAGTGTTCAGTTACCATTGTAGTGCCTTATTGGGCTAATATTAATTAGGAAAAGATTCAATTGTGTAAATTTTATCCCTTTTGTTAAAAAATGTGAAATGGAAGAAATCTGTTAAAGCACGAGACTACTTAACAGCTTTTATGTAAAAGATAAGTAATAACTAAGGATAAGTGACATCTATGGTAGGATTTAATTTGTAACTTTTCATTATTTTATTAATAGTGCATAAAATAGAGTTTTCTATGTCATTTTCCTATTCTGATATTAGCACTATCATTAATTTTAAAAAAGTTTGCTTTATGAACCCACATCCTTTGGTATATTAAATTTATTCTAGTTTGTTGTGGGGAGTTTTATATACACACACACACATACACAGATACACACACACATACACTCACATACATACGACCCTGTAGATGACCCTGAATTGCTGTACTTCCTTACTGCTTTGCTCTAGGGGTCCCAGCCTTCTAGGGTTTGAGTTTCAGGTCACTGCTTTGTCTGCCCTCAATTTTTACATGTGATCCTGATATCTGAATCCAGATCCTTCTGCTTGTGAGGCAAAGTTTTAACCCCTGAGCCATCTTTCTAGCCCTTTACTTCTAATATTAATATTTTGAACTTAAGTTCCCAAAAGTTGTTTCTAAAGTATTTCTTAAAGAATTTGAAATGCAATAAAATCTTTTATGCTTATTGCTGTTATTGATAGTCTTCATTCTAACAGATGAAAAGGCAGATAATGGTCTTTATTAACAGATTAGCTAATTGTCCTGAGCACATTCATCATCATTTATTTGAACTAACACATTTGCAAGTTACAAAACAGTGCTTTCTATTTATTTCATTTAGAGAAACAAGGTATGATTTCATACATACACTGTCTTATGCAAAACAAGGATAGAGTTACAATAATAATTAAGCAGTTATTGATGATGCTTTTGAATGTACAGTGGAAAAAAAGATTAGCTGTTCCTTGATATGTCCTAATTTTTCTACTTTTTATGTGAAAAATATAAACTACAAAAAAAATAATTCTCTGCCTCCTTCCTTGAATTACTAACTAGATCAGTAATTTTCATACTTTCACTATCTGAGTCATGTAGAAAGATTTATTCAGAAACCTAATAAAACCTCATAATGGTCAGAGTCACCCAACAAGCTTTTAACACACCTAGAATTTCTCCTCCTCCTCCTCAAACAGGAAATTTTTGATTTATAAAATAACACTAAAGGTTCCTTATGATTTCAGTGACCTACCAGGTTTGAAATTCATCAGTTAAACATCATATTTTCTCTGTGCAAGACACTATTTTAGGTCACTTCAGTAATTTTAAAATTAGCAAAACATAGTTTTTGCTTCCAGGGAACTTATATTTAGGGGTAGGCTTGGCCAAGTATAAAAACTGTCAAAAAAAAAAATGGGTACATGGCAGTTGTGAAATAGGTTAAAAGAGAAATATGCCCTGGGAACTAAAGCAGGAGGGTAAAGTGTTGGTTATTAGTTGTTAGTTAATACTGTTTTGCAAGAAAAAAATGAAGTACATATAATACAAAGAAATAGCATTATTTAAAATTGATGATCTGTCATCTAATTACAGAACCCTAAATAATTAATTAACAGTTGTGGGTATTATAAAAATTTGCCAATAGGATAGTCATTTACAAAATAAATTTTTACAATATTTCCTTTCTGTCTTTTTGAAGATCCTGCTTATCATAGCACAAGTATATATGAAAGATCTACAACTGTAAGAAACACTACAACTAACTATAACAAGTAAACTACAGAACTAGAGATACATAACAATTTAGTAAGTGAAGGAGCATTCCATATTTGGAGGAATGATAGGAAGACTTTAAAAATAGTTTAAAGTTATACTTCTTACTCTACTCATGCTGTCCATCATTTAATGCAATTACAATTGCAACTTAAGTTTTATTTCTTTTTTCTCCCCTGTACTGAAAGTGTATTTGTGGAGTTTATTTGATGGCAATAAACCAAACAGACTTAAAAACAAAGAAGTAATATGAGTTGTTTATATAAGCAGATATTAGAAAAATTGTTAACATTACAATAATTGAAACAGTATAGTTGTAGTTAAGAAAACAGAATAGATAAAAGTAAGGCTTTAATATCCCCTACTAAATGTGTTTGATCTGATGTTGAGAGTTAACTAAATGTGTGAATAATAATTTCTATATGGATCGAAAAGTAAATAGAATAAAAAAATGAAATGTGTGTATATACATAATCGCAATACAAATGAAAACATTATACAATATATTTAAAAAGAAATGACTTTCTTAGAAGATATGGTTAAATTGAATATGCTTGTGACTTTTTTTTAATATTTTTTATTATCTCCGCTCATACAAACTTAATAGGTACACCGGTTCCCTCCCTCCCTCCTCCTCCCCCCACCCCTCTGCGCGCCCTCCGTCATCCCTCCCTCCCCAACCCCCAGTGCCTCCCTTCCCCCAGTCCCCGGAGAATCCTTTAATGTGCATGCCTGACTGTCCTCTGGGTCCTCCTCTCCGATAACATACAAGGACCCAGCGGCATTTCCCTGAACCCTTTCCTGTGTTCCCCTTAAGCATAGGAACACTATTTTGGCTGTCAATCCCTTACCTCCAAGGATCTTGGTGCTTTTAGCAAATGCTAGACTTTGTGGGGACAATAGTGTGTTGGACATTGCGCAGGGCATGTAAAGTCCAATTATGATTGCTTCCACCCTAACTTGTGTGGAATATCTTGCATATCATTGCTCCTCCCATCCTTTTGCTCTTACACTCTTACCGCCCCCTCTTCCGCAAATGTCCCTGAGCTTCAGGATGGGGAGAGATTAGGCTGGCCTCGTTCTAGGTGGTTGATACAGACTCTCTGAAGTTCTGGATTATGGTTTGTTGATTTTCTTTTGCGGTTTTGCTGCTCCTGCAATGCCCTTCACTCCATCCTGATGGGTATTGGATGTCACCCCCTGGCCAGAGATAAAAAACTGTTAGAGTCTTGTTATAGGAGTATATTCAAAGGTAGATGCAATAAAAATAGGAAACCACAGTGAGGGAGGGGTCAATCACCCATTTGCAAAATGGTTACTTATTATCTGCCAGGCTATATGCCCTCCCCTTCTGGTGAGATCACACCCCCTCAGTTGTAGATGATCAGGAACGAAAAGTCTGTGAACTTAACCAGATGTCTCATTGCTTACTCACAGTCCTTGATGGAGGCCTATTTTCTCTGCTGTTACATGGTCCCCTCTCTCCTTGTTTCTGGTGTGGCCCTCCTACCTCATCCCGCCTGTACATACTCCTTGCAATTACTGTATTACAGAGATTTATCGTCGAGTGTCTCTAGGTGGGCTGGGTGGGTTTGGTACTAAGAGCCACCTATTAGGGAGTACATACGGCGCTTAATTTTCTGGGTCTGGGATACTTAATATAATTGTCTCTAATGACATCCATTTCCCGGCAAATTCCAGTACTTCATCATTTTTTATGGCTGAGTAGTATTCCATTGTATAGATGTACCACATTTTCCTTACCCACTCGTCAACTGTTGGACATTTGGGTTGATTCCATGACTTTGCTATTGTAGACAGTGCTGCTATGAACATGGTCGCACTTGTGCTATCGAGGTGGATCTCTGCTGCATGGGGGGTTATTCCCAAAAGTGGAATCGCAAGGTCATATGGCATTTCATTTTAAGGAGTTTGTTTAAGACAACAAAATCAACTAAATAGAAAACTCCTTAAAATGAGAAGCCTTTCCTGTATTATACAAGATGTCCAGTCCAAAGGCTATGGTAAATCATCTACTGCTTTCACTTTCTCTGGGGCTACATATCTATTGTTAGTATCAGTCACTAAATTCCTTGTCAATATATCATTCTTTGAGACATGATGTGTTTTTCTTACCTAAATATGGGAAATTAGTTGCAGTTCCCAGCAGACGAGGTTATTACTACTAAACATTAGCAACTGGTTTATAGCATTTGGATATAAAAAAAATCAACTCTAAATCTTCTGTTCTTCCTTTCTACCCCCTCTTCAATAAATAGAAAATAGTTATTTGGTACTATATTGTATTGGAGAACTTAGGTATATAGAATGTCCTTTTACTAGTTCTATCACTTAAGACATTCTATAAATTATAAAGCTGTATCTGAATCCCACCCTCCAGGATACATCCTTCTCATTAAAAAACAGACTTATGCCTTATGTAAATAAGATAATTATTTATTTTATCTTAATAAAATGGCCCTACATTTGCCAGCAGCTCTGTCTGCATAGGTCAGTTTGATGAAGCCATACTTCCCCATCATGCATAGTTTTGTTTTGTTTTGTTTTGTTTTGTTTTGTTTTGTTTTGTTTTGTGTTGTTTTGTTTTGTTTTGTTTTGTTTTGGCAAAGTCACCCTACTTGTCTTTCTTATTTCACAGCTAACACTCATTGGATGATCTGTACCACAGAGGAAAAAGGCAGACAGACGCTGCTGACCTTTTCAGTTTTGCTCACTTCTCCCTGTACATTTCAGTTAAATCTTTGTGTCCTGACAATTAAACCAAAAGTTTTACTAGTACTCAACATAACTATTAGCTATTACATTGAGTTATTGGGGTGGGACACAAGGTCATAAACATCCCCATTTTCTAAATGAGCAAACAAATTATATATTTGAGAAATCTTGCTCAAAGAAAAGAGAATTGGATACCTTTTGAAATAACTATCATATATTACAGACTGAAGGTTTGGAGATAAATTAATAAAAAGTTTTAGACTTGCAGTATGGAGATAGCTATTCAAATTTCATCTCTGCATATGTTGTATTATTTGACCTGAATTTGCTTTAAGTCTGAGTATTGACTTCCTAGTGTATTAAGTGAAGGAATTGGACTAAATCATCCCACACATTATCTCTAGTTAAGAAGTGGCTTGTTCATTGTATGTACTCAGTAAATATTTGCAAAGTGAATAGCACAACATAGTCTTCTGTCCTAATGGCGATAACATGTCTTTGATCTTCCTAGCTTAAAGTAACCTTTTTCCATTATGCTATTGATATTTCATTTGCATCTTGCAGAATTTAATGCTCTCTATCATATTTACAAGACTCAGAGTATATATTATGTTGACTTTTGTATCCTCCAGCATTTTATACAGAGTATTTAGTAAATATTTGTTGAATAAATTAGATAAATTTACCTGATATATTGAAGTGATTGAGACATGAGCAGAGCATGTGTTCTTATTTCCCAAGAAAAAGGTTAATCAATCCTTAGCATGCAAACAGTCTAAACAAAAGTGTAAATTTTTTGCTTGATGTGAAACTAAAACTTAAGACGGAGCATCAATACTCACAGTAGCCACCTCAATTGAGGCTTTTAAAATGTTTTAAACTCATTAGATTCTCATATTTTGAGTTTTCATGCCTTTGCATTTTATAGATATCACCTGACTTTCTTTCAGGTATTAATTGCTGAGAAGATATTTGCCTAGAATTCATTCTTCCTCAGATCTTTTCCATTTCACCTTTCCCTCCTACTTCCTCTTCAATATCCTCACCCTTAAGTTCCAGCAACATACTGTCCTGAAGTTTGTGAACTTTGTGGTAAAATGGAGCTCCTATTTGTTCAGAGTGGAAGTAATGCACCTCAGAGTTGTAGGAACCTGGTTAAAACACCACTTCTATAAAGACTTATTGAGTCACTTCTTCATTTTGAATCTTTAGTGCCTTTACATACACTCCATGTTTTCTGATTGAGCTAGTATATACACTGATTGCATTATGTCATTGTCACTTTAGTTGTTTGTTTATGTTTGTTTCCCTAGCCAGGTACAGACAATATTTTATTCCATATGTGTGTGTGTGTGTGTGTGTGTGTGTGTGTGTGTGTGTGTGTATCAAATCATATGATATTCATTAAATAAATGTTTGGACATGATTTACAGTTGCTATATTTTTCTCATAACTGTTTTACACAGAAAGATATATAATTCTGAGTTTATAGATGAGAGACCTATACATAACTTAAAGGAGTTGAACTTGTCCAGTGTCAGCAGACAAGTAGTTGGAGGAGGTGTAATTCAAATGTGGAGCTTTCTAGAGTCCCAGCTTTTTTGCCAATATCATGTTGCTTTCAAAATCTGTCTTTTGCTTTGTTTTTCTGTTTTTCCTTGACTATTGTCCTTAATCAACTCACAGTCTTAGCTCAACATTGCTGCCTTTTCTAAACTAGATTTACCCTGGTGCTTCACTGTGCTTTGTCTCTGTGTGGCCATTGAGGCTTCTACTTCTCTGCCTTTAGTTATGCAACTCTCTATGCCATTTGTGTTTGTGCTATTTTGGAATATCCGCATTTCTGTGCTACTAATTGAAATCCACCCAACTTGAACCTATCTCTTTTATTAACATTTCTAGTACCTCTAGTTATGTTTAGTCTTTAAAAAAAATTTACAGAAAAAATGGGTTTCTGTCCATCTCCTCTCCCCTTTTTTTCCCCCTCCCCTTATTTCACCAGTTGATCCTGTCCCTCCTGCCCTCATGTCTCTGCACATGTGGATCACAGAACTCTCTACAGGGTACCTGTACTAGAAAGGGACTCGGTCTTTATGACAGTGTAAGCAGCCCTTTGGCGGGTAAACCCATAGGTGGGTATGTTTTCCTTTACTTACCAGCACCAGCCCTTAGGCTCCCACTGTGTGTAGTTGTTTCCCCTGGGGTCTTCACTGGTCTGTGGCGAAATACTGTTATGTCTTCCACTGTGTAGATCTGATTGAGCTATATCTCATTTCAGTGCGCTCCTAGATGCAGCAGTGTTGTTATGACTGGAATGTCCTGTCTGACAGTACACCACCCCATCTTTAGGTTCTTATAATCTTACCCCCCTCTCTTCTGAAAAGTTCTCTGAGCCTTGGGATGAGGAAAGATTTGGATAGCCCGATTAGGGCTGAGCACTCTAGGATCACCAATAATCTACACTCTGGTCAATTGTGGTTATTCTACCTCACTAATCATCCATTGCAGTAGGCTGCATCTTAGTTAAGTGCTGCCATCTTTTTTTAATCTATGGGTATAATGAGAGGTATTTAGATGGTTGTTTACTATCAGATATTTATAGTTAATACTAAGATATCTGTTCCTGTCTAGTGGTTATTTTCTCCCTTTCCACTATTATTTGGACAGCTTTACAGTACTGGGTATGTATTCCCTGCTGTTAAAAGAGTGGGGGTGAGAATCCAGTTAGCAGGTAATTGGTTACTACTGAATGTTTACCACTCCTAACTATGTCCTATCCCCATTCTTCCCTCCTGTTTTTCTGTAGATGCCTTATTCATCTATTTGTCCATGTTCCTTTTTCTCCACTCTTTGGGATCTTCTTCCCTTCCCCTACCTTATGTTCCTTTCTTTGTGGGTGTTATAAAAGTTTCCATCGGATTATGTCATTCTGAAGATTTAATGCTAGGGTACACTTATAAGGGAGAACATGCGTTGTCTGTGTTTCTGTGTCTGGAATACTTTTCTCTGTGAATTGGTTTTGAATTGTAATTCTTTGTGATTTTGTACATTCTTAATAATACGTTTGAAAATGAGGAACCATGTCTTCAGCTCACTGTACTGTAGAGCTTTGCAGAATACTTTGTTCATGAAGTATATGTACTACATAGAATTTTGGATAACTGAAATTAATCTAACTTTTAGGACAATAATAATAGCTTTATATAAAGTTGAAATTGATTAGTTTTATATAGGTAGTGATTTGGTCTGTCACTAAGCACCGAGTATATAAAGTTCTTCTGCATATATCAAAAGATTTTATTTTTTTAAGAACTTCAAGAAAGCAAGTTTATTTTATTCTTCAGTGTTTAGTATGTTACAATAGTTTATGTGTACACATGTATTTTTATATTAAATGTGCACATTAGTTATTTAAATCCATAAAGAGGATCTTATATGTTTTATGTATCCTATTATATATAGTATGTCTAGACTCATTATTAAATTCTGTGTTTTCTATTGTATATCATTTTTAATCTAATCATCATTAGTTGCACTATTGAAAGTACAGTTTCATTATTTGCTTAGTCTCTTCATACCATCTTTACCCTCCCACTTCCTCTTGGCTTTCGAAAAGAAAGACAGATGATTATAGGAATTTTTTTATTCACATTGAAAGGACATTCATTGGTGTTAAATAGTCTTTAAACTCTTATTATATTCTAGCTTAATGTGGATATTCACTCATTTCTTTACCTAATTCTTTTCTGCCCTTCAAGAGTAATCTTAGTGCATTTCCTAGAGGAAAGCTTTTCTAACAACATCTCCACCTATATTCATAACACCTGCAGTTGTCCCTTCCCCAATTCCCAGCATTGTCTTAAATACTTTAGCATGCGTATGAAATAGGTAGGCTCCAATGTTAAGGTTGGTAGACTGAAGGAATGGTCTAAGTTAGAAATGGTGTGTTCATGCATGTATGTGTGTGTGTATATATGGTGGAGAAAGTTTTTGTACACATTTATATTTGCCCCATTAAAGCATAGTAGTAGATTTCTGTGTATAGATAGAGAAGGCTGTCCATAATATACTCCATATTGAAAAAAATCAGGTTTCGAGACAGAAAAATGAAATACTCAGTATACACAAATGTGTGTTAGGAAAAGTTCTGCAAGTTGCAAATACCAATAGTTTCCTAGTGGGTTAGGCAGTTGGAGGTGAGGAGGGAGACTTCATGCTTGATTTAGTACAAAGTACTAATCGTGGTACTTTGGTATCAAATTAATTTTTAATAAAAGTTTGAGATTTTTCTCTTGGTTCCTATAGGAAATGAAATTGTCTTTTATGTTTAATGACTTCCTGTTCTTTTTAAAAATTTAGAATTTAGAATAGAGCAAATATATTAATTTTTACTAATATATGATATGTAATAATAACTTTTATGTATTAGAAAAATGAAACCTCAAGTTTATTATTGTTGAAGTTTAATAAAGGTAGTAAAAGACTAATTTTCATTGACTGAAGGTACCATCTTGGGTTTTTGGAGACTACCTTTCCCCTATTTGCAATCATTCCCCCAGGTTCCTAACAGTTGATCTTAATCACCATGAAAACTGTTTCTTCCTAGCATGTCCAATGAAATTAACAGCTTAAGATAACCAAGCTAAATTGCCACACCCTACTTTAAACTGATCATTTGACCCCTTGGTTCTTTATCCTTTTTAGGAACTAGGAAAATTGTCTTACCAAAGATTTGTTGAGCCTTCAGAGTTTTGGTCATTTTAAAGTGTTTCCTGAAATTCGTTCACATGATCCAGTTACCAGACATGAATTTTCTGCATTTAGCAAGCCTAAGCATTTACTGTATTTAAAAAACTGAATTTATTGATTTTGAAATTTGTGATTGCTTTCTAAAGTTTTTTTCATCTAAATTTACATTGGAAAAAACAACCCACAACAGAACACATTGGTTCATTTTTTTGTGTGTGCCAAGACTTTCAGGGAAATATTTTATATGATTAATATAGTGTAGCTAATCTGGTGTAAAAAATCAATTTTACCCATTTTAACTTAGGAGAGCATGACCATTCTGTGTGAATTATTTCAAGAGCCTATGATTTCTCTAATCCAAAATTAAGTGTTTGCTATTTATGTGTATTGTGGTAATGATATAAATTAATGTTGGGCCATATTCCTTTAATAAAACTGAATTATATTTCACTAGCAGATCCCTGTGTTTTCCAGTCTTACCTTGGGAGCATCCTTAATTTGCCTTGAATAAAATAAAATTAGTGGACTCTAGACTTGGCTCAGTGAGATATGGTTTCATAGTACCAGACCATTCTGGTACATCTTGGTTCTGTTTGTGAACATCATCTTTATTCCTTTAAATCTATATGTCCTAAAAGATCACTCTTCCTCTTTTTTCTTTCTTTCATCCTCTTCAAAAGAGAAACATCATTTTAAAAATCTGAATGATTCAAGTTATTTGGAAGGGTATTTGTCTCTAGGTTAGCATGTTTTTCTCTAAGATTTATGTAAACACTTTGGGAAGAAACTATTTGAAATACCTGCACAATACTCTATTATCCAGAGTTACAGCATCTCACAAATCGCAGAACTTCTACCCAGGGAATAATGACTTACTGTGGGTGTTCTGGCTCTCTGTCACATTAAGTCTTCTAGAATTTCTGGGAGGTAGCTAGCAATTATTCTCTCTTGGCATATGTAGAGAGTTGGCACCAAGCAGTTAGAGGTCATGCACAGAGTCCCTAAGGGATTACTGTTGGAATATTGGTTATTGACTGTAATAGTTGCTGAACTAATATTGAAACTTATCAACTGAGACCATCTTAGAAGGAACAAAATTACTTAATTCTAGAAAATGAGTCTTTACCCTTCTTCCAGATGTTAATCTCTGCCTTCATTTACAAATTATTGTTTTGTATATCTATATTTCTTTGCAGCCTTTATAAAACCATTCCGCTGTCTCATTTTTATTCCTTGAAATTTAACTTAAAAGCATTTAGAAAAAGCTTTCTAAAATCATTTCAAGCATTTAGTTTTGACCTTAATCAATCTTAGAATTCAAACCTTGGAATTGTTTTTATGAGGGAGAAATAATATTTTTAAAGTACATAACTGGCCTGGAAGAATGCTGTTATCTAAATACACGCATGTCAGAAATCTGTGCAGGGTGTTTTTCTCTAGATGTCCTTGGAGAAATGAATGTTTTAAATGAAGTAATGTTGGTATATTTGCATTGATTTCAAAATATTAAGATAGGACAAGCAGGAAAAACCTTGAATGTGAATCTCTTTGTGGCCTTTTAAGTTAATCTCTGATGCTATCTCAAGGGAAATATAAGAAGTATGGGATTTGCTTCAGTTTAATGACTCCAAATGTTTCTAGGATGGAAGGTTACAAAATGACAAAATAGAAGCCTGACTGTGAAGACTTTATTATATCATTGAGAAATACCAGTGTATTCATACCAACAACTTTTCCAGTATTCTTGTGTTTTAAATATTCTTTCCAAAAAGTTTTTAACTTGTGTTTTAAAAATTCTTTCCAAAAAGTTTTTCCAAATTCTTAAACATCCAGAGTAGCTGTTTATCATTCATTCATTCAACAAATATTCCTTTAAAACCTACTGTGCACTAGATACAGTAATGGGCAAACTAGATAAAGGCTAATGTTCATCCAAATGGACTTTCTAATAATGTTTGTTAGAAATATTTATTAGGGAGGAAGGAATTTTAAATAAAGTCCTTCTAGGCTGTTTTCTTAAAAATTTTTTTAACCACAGTGAAAAATTTTAATGCATTTAAAAACCTGAAAAATACTATATTGGAACCTTAAATTTTGATTTAACAATTTTTCATATTTTGCCATTTTTGTTATATGTCTCTATATTTTTGTGTTCATGATCCCCAGTCAATTTTGATACAGTTTTAATTCAGTTTTATTATCCTGAATTTTTCCATGACTAGAGAATTTCTGATTTAGTAGATCATTCTTAATCTCACTTGATTTCATGAAAGGAGCAGAAAGACAGAATGGAGGGCATAGATAGCAAAGTTAGATTTCCTGATGGTCCTCTGTAGTAATGGTGATGTGTGCTGGTCAGGATTGTTACAGGGCAATGTAATCATCTTTCTTGTCTGAGGTCAGTGTCATGGTGCATTTTAAAGAGATTTTTATCATGTTTTATTTGTCCTAAATTATATTGTAGTAGCTGTTCCCCTGATATCAACATAGTCCTTGTGGCCTCACTTATTGCTTGCATACTCTATCTTTTTACATTTGTTGGCATTCACTTCTTTTTTATCTCTTTGTGTCCAAAAGAAAATATACAAATATATAAAATATTGTTCCATTTATCTTCTAGACTTTGTATTCCTGAAGAAACATCTGCCTATTTGTATTGCTATCCCCCTCACTCTAATGTAATTTCATCTGTCATTTCATAGTTTCTCTTTTAATCAAGGTAGTCATATACTTTTGTGATTGTTGTTTAATGGATCATGAGCATCTTGAATTTGTAATTGTGTCTTCTGCAAAATTAGGAATTTTTCAACTGTTTATTCAGATATTTTTCCCTGACACATTCATTCTCACCTTCTTAGACTCCAAAGAAGTTTCATGTTACCATTTAATATTGTTTGCAAGTTTTCTGCTTTTCTCACTTTTTAAAGCTTTTCTCGTCTTTAGATTGGATTATTTCTAGTCATCTTTTTTCTGAGAGTCATCTCCTTTCTGCTATTAAGCTTATTTAGTAAATTTTACTTTCAGATATTGAATCTTTCACTTTCAAAAACCTTTGTTTTTGTTGTTCTATTTCTTCAGTGCCAAAGTTTCCTAGTTTTTTCATTTATTATGAGCATATTTTCCCTTACCTGGATAAATGTAATTATAATTGATTTGCAGTTCTGTTACATCTGGTATCTGGGTCATATCAAGGTTGGTCTCTGTTCATTGTCTTTTTCTTTGAAAGTGGATCACATTTTCTTGATTCTTCCTATGGCAAGTAACCTTGGATTACGTCCCAGAAATTGTAAATGTTTTCTTGTGGAGGGAGAAAATATGCTTTTGTTCATTTTCCAGAACCATCAGTAGTTGGTTTTGTATTTTGTCCACAGTTTAAGATTATTATCTGTGAAAGAGTTACTCTGTTAGAAACTTGGTCAGAACTAGCAAAAGTTGAACTCCAGATATACATTTTACCCCTCACTGCCTCTCAGGTTTCCTGCTAAACAACAGGACCACCCCATCACACAGAAAAGAATGACCTCATCTCTCCACCCAGGTGGAATCAGTTAGAGTCACCACAGTAAGACAGTAATAAAGATGAAATTCCTTAGTGGTATCCTTTTCTTCGCATTTTCCCATTGATCCTTGCAACATTCTTTTTTTCACTAAAGATGAAAGTATTTAGATAATTTGATAACAAGTGCCATTGCTACCTCATTAGGAAGAGAGGAAAGGCACAAGATGAGAGTGACGCTGATGAATGTAGTATATAAGGACAAATGAAGGAAAGGTCTGGTGGCACTGATACAAGCACACCTGCCCATCAGCTGAAAGGGAAAGGAGGGGCTAGAAGATAGTTCAGTAGGCAAAGTGCTTGCCATATAAGCGTAAGGTTCAATCCCCAGAACACATGTGAAAAATCTAGCACAGTGGTACATTCTTGTAATCCTAGAGCTGGAGAGGCAGAGGCAGGCAGATCCCTGGGGCTTGCTAGCAAACTAGCCAACCTAGCCGACTTGGTAGGTTCCAGGCCCAGTGAAGGAACTTGTCTCAGTAAAAAAATGACAACTTCTGGGTTCCATATACAGGTGCCCATGTTTGTGTGTGACAGAAGGAATTGAGAAACAAGTCAGAGCCATCTCTGTCCATCTTTGTGCTAGGCCTCTAACATGTGTGGTCTATAATGTTCAAAACAATTCAAGTATTCAAGTTTCAGAAACTGAAAGAATATTTATGTTTTTTCTCCATAATCAGTTTTATAAGTAGCTAGACAGAAAGAAGAATGGTGTTTTGCTTTCTTACATTTAGTTTTAGTGTTGGTCATCTGAAGAACCTTTGGGTTCTATCAGCTTTCACAGGCAAACCCTAGTACCTGGCTTAAATATATATATATATATATATATATATATATATTTATTTATTATAATATATTATATGTAATATTATGTAATAAATATATAATTCTACTTTATTTCTATTATATTATTTCTACTATATTAAATAGTGTTCAGAAAGAAAAATGTAGGGCTGAATAGATGGCTCAGAGGCTAAGACTCTGCCTTGCAAACAGAAGGTCCTGGGTTCAGATCCCAGGTCCCACATAAAAACACCAGGTGGAAATGGCAGCATTTCCAGTCCCTGGTGGGTAGAGCTTGGAAAATCACAGAGTGAAGCAAAAAGTAGGTAGTAGCAATCACAGATGATTCCCAAAGTCACCTTTGGTCCTCCACAGTGCCCTCTGACACACACACACACACACACACACACACAGAAGGGAGGGAAGGAGAGAGGGAGGGAGAGAGGGAGAGAGTGCCAAAAGCTGCTATTTTCTGCCATACACACCCCAAGAGTCTTAATTGGGGTTTTTCTCTCCCTTTAATTTTCTTTCCTTTTTAACATTTATTTACATGCATGTGGAGGCCAGAGAACCACCTATGGGAGTTGGTTTTCTCTCTGTACCTTGTGGGTTAGGTGATCAGACTCAGACCATTGGCCTGATATCAAGCGTCTTTACCTCCTGAGCTATTTCACTGGCCATCTCTTTAATTTCCTTTTTGTTCTCGATGCTCAAATCTCCAGAATACACCACCCATTCTTCAGCTGGGAATAATTTAGAGCCATTTGGTAATGTCTGGACACATTTTTTGTTTATCCCCATTTAGGGACTGCAATTGGCACCTGGTAAGTAAAAGCCAATAATGCTACTAGCATCCTCCAGAGCACATCACACACGCGTGCGCACACACACGCACGGACATGCACATGCACACACACACACACACACACACACACACACACGCACTACACATGCATCAAAAGATTACCTATCCCCAAATATCACTACTACCAAGATTCAAAACCCTGAAACACGCTCATGTGTCCTAGTCCTTCCCTGTACTTTGCCTTTATTAGGGCCACTCATTAGGGTGATGATTGTGCTAAACCAGCCATTGAAACTTTACACCATATAAATTCAGTTTCCCAGATCCAGCCAAGGTTACAGAGCTACAGGGGAGACCCTTCGATAGAATGCAGAGATGAGAAGTGGCTGAATGAGTTGCTAATGAACACGAGAGGAAACTGAGTGGGATTTGTGGAGGAGAGGAATTCAAAAACTCCCAATCCTCAGTGTAGTCTTTGAAGAAGCATCATGACTTAAAGGCAACTGGGATTAAAACTCATGTCTTGTAATGGATTTGTGTGTTGTAGAGGAAATAAAAAAAGTCCCCTATTGGGACTTTTCAGGTGAATTAGAATGCCGTAAGTAGACCAAGAAGAAAACATTAGTTGATTTTGATTTAACAACCGTTCTGCATGGCACAGGAGCCTTCTAAAAGAGCTGAATATCCCCAAAAGCAGATAGGATTGAATGTTAATATGTTAAATTGGGGAAACATGCAAATGTGACAATGTAACAAGGCAAATGGGTTCAGGCTAATGATGATTGCAGGAGGCGTGAGTAGAAAGCTAGGGATAAGTTTAATTTAGGTGGTTATATAGATTTCCATCTAACCCAATTTCCATTCTTAATGGTAGGAATGATACTTTCCTTCTGGATAGAGGGACATCTTTCACATGGAAATGTCATCTTTTCTTTTAAAAAATGAGGGTTATGTGCTCAGTTTGGCAGCACATATACTAAAATTGGAACGATTCAGAGAAGATTAGCATTGCCCTTGTGCAAGAATGACACTCAAATTCATGAAGCATTCCATATTTTTTAAAAAAGAAAAAAAGGGAAGGTTAGAAGGATTTTCTTACACTTTCTGTTCACCAAATGCCTTTTTACTCAAAAAAAGTATATCAGAGTGGCATAGTTTAGGATGTTATGCTCTAAATTTTTTATATAAAAGTATTAAACCATACGTGACCATAGGGAAGATCATCAATAATGTATATATATGATTTATAAATGAGAATTTGAAAGCATTTTGAGTTGACTGTAAAATAAACTGGGCTGTGGGTTTTTTAAGATGAAATCAGTTGTGAATAATTATTACTTGCTCCATATAATTATTTGTGTATTTTAAAATGCCAGTTTTGTAGTAAGTTGTTTTATTGCACTACTAGACTGTATTCATGCATTTGCCTTACTTGCTTGCTGATAACAAGATTGTCGGTTCTCAACTTGGGAAAAGGGAGTCAAGCAACATTGCTTCCACCTGGAATTGATTTTCCCCCTTTTTTATTATTTTTTATTAATTGCGCATGTATGCGTGTGTGTACATGTGTGTGTGTGTATGTATGTATGTTTGTAGAACCATGGACGAATTTGGGAACTACAGTGGACCGCCTCCACCTCCTCCTTTTTTACTCTGCCCCGGGATTCACAGGCTCCGCCCTACCAGGACTGGAAATGCAGGCCGCTCCCGTGTCTGCCCGGCCTTTATTCATGGGGTCTAGGATTCGAACTCAGGACTGTCTGCCTGCAAGGCAGAGGCCTAACCCCTGAGCCACCTCTCCAGCCCCAATTTTCCCCTTTTGTATTTGAATGAAAATCGTAATCACAAGGAGTCCACACACAACCAGAACATTAACCTACCACCCCTTTAAAACTTCTGATAGTTATAAAGTACAATTCTGTTATAATGACCCTCTGTTGGTGCCCTTTACAATTCAGATTAGATCTTGTACCTTTTAATAACCTACCTTCAAGTCTGCCCATTATTAGAGTTTGCAGGATAATAAAGCTTCTTGTACTAAGAGGTTCCCAAGTTTTTATTCCTATAAGGAAAATCATGATTCTCACCTTCCCTTCACACACACACACGCACATGCACACACAGAGGATTATTATTATATTAAATATACATGGAACATTAAATTTTTTCCCCTGGTGGCTTAAATGAAAAAATTAGTATTTATGCTTCAGCATGTGTTGTTTTACAAATCAAGCCAAGTCTTGTTACTTGTCTTGAAGGTCTTACAGAGATCTTACAGGACTCTTACAGTCCTAAGCTATTCACTTCAAAGTAAACTAGAACATCTTGTTTCTCTTCTCCATATTTAACTCATGATTAAATATCAGTTCAATCAGAGCCACTTGGGGAGTGGAGAAGGACCATGAAATACAGGAGGAGGAATTAGCACCATTGCCTTAAAAATGACAAAAGAAGACATTGTTTTTATTAATTCTGTTAATTGTAAGATTCTCATCCTTTAGCCCACAGAAACACAGAAACAAGGTTTGCTTCACTTTTTCAAACCTCAGCGCTAGCTTTATCACAATATAGGTATCAGATAATGCTTTAAAAGACAGGTGTGCGTATGTGCGCGTGCATGCATGTGTGTAAATGTAAGAGAGCACATAAGTACTTGTGGAGGCCCAAAGATGACATTGCTTTGCTCTGAGTTTCCCAGGCTCTACTTTCCAGGACTAGAATTTCAGGCTGCTGCCAATCTGCTCATCATTTTTACATCTGAGAATCTGAACGCAGGTCCTTTTGCTTGTGAGGCAAAAGCTTTTAACCCCTGAACCATCTCCCCAACGCCTGTTTGATTTTTTTTTTTTAACTCCAGGTTCAGGGTACATTGGCTCAGATGTCATTTTATATTACATAGGATCTGCTCTTCAACAAATTGTATTCAGTCTTATTGTGGACTCAGTTTTAGCCAGTCATGATGATCCACATGTATAATCTTAGCATCTAGGAAGCTGAAACAGGAAGATTGCTGTAAGTTCAAGGCTAGCCTTAGGTACACAGGGAAACCTGCCTCAAGGGACAAGACAAAAAGAAAATAGAAATAAAAAATATATAAACCTGGACATGGTGGTGCGCATCTGTAATCCTAACACTCTGGGGGTAGAGGAGAGGAAGATCTGGAGTCAAAGTCATACCTGGCTACAATAAATGGTTTGGACTACATGAGACTGTCCCCCAAAAAGTCAACAAACAAAATAAAATATGATTTTTTTCTTTCCAAAAGTAGTAGCCTTCAGAAGAGTTTGGTAAAGATTTATTATATTCAGCTTTAAAATCATTCTCATGGTATTTAAGAACTGAGAGACTTTTGAAGCTAGGTCATCTCTTCTATTGTTAACTTTTTTGTACATTGTTTTTCTTATAAATGGATGTACTGTGTTCAGCCTTCTCTTCTGGCTCCTGTTCCTGGTGCTTCTGAACAAGGTCATCTAAGCACAGGCCTTTTGGGTACACAAAACTGAGAGCCCATCAAGTTTCTGATGTCAACCATATAAATAATGGTTCTTAAAAAGGCTCAAGAATTGTGCTAACAAGTCAATAAACTGAGTAAGGCATTTCTGCTCATAATATAAAAATATGTAGATAACCTAAGATTTTAGAAAGCTTTACATTTTTTTCTTAAAGTTTAATGTGGGTTTGAGTTTGAATATCCTTAAATACATGATTGGAATGTAAGATAGCTAATAAATTAAAGGATTATTGATAAGACATAATTGTTGTAGAATAAAGCCCAGCTTTATACTTGTATATTTCATATTGTACACTTCTAATGTAATAGAGATTTTTGAGAATAAAAATGATTAGAGTACAATAACATACGTTATAACACAAGCACACACACAGAGAAAAGATAACTTGCTTTGTTTGTAGAGAAGACTTGACCAAAATAGAGTGAACTTGATTGCAGATATAAAATAGAGCTTCATAGATAGAAAAAGAAAAGATGCCGTCAGTGAAAGGAGCCAACATTTTCAACAAGGAAAGACATATCATCATAATCTAGCCTCTTAATATTTGAACCATTGAACTCACTCAGCATGAAGGGAGCCTGGTGGATCTGAAGTCTAAAAGAGAAACATTATACTTGCATAGGCAGGTATGATGTAAGCTTTAGGTACAGACCTCAGCAGGGTAGATTCACGCAAGACCATATAAGATTTCATATGAAACAAAGAGCCACGTAAGGATATTTAGGGGCATGGCATGGCCCAGTACAAGTTTTTAAATAGTAAGTCTGGCTGTTGTTTAGAGAATGAATTGGAGGGAAACAAAAGGAGTGGATGTTAGGAGGCTATTAAAACAACCTGTCCAAGCTAAACGGACCTTGACCAGCGTTGCAGTTATTCTTCATGTTGCCAATAAATTCATAACCAAAGAACTTAGGGGAACAAGAGGGGTTTATTGTGGCTCATGATTGTCCAGTTGCAATTGTTAGTCCATATTGGCAGAAGAGGTTGTACCAATACTAGGAGCTGAGGGAACTGGCCACACTACATCTACAGTATGCTGAGATGCTACATCTACAGTGCTGAGAGAGGGGCAAACATCACTTACCAGAGTGCAAGTTTGTCAAAAACCAAACCAGCTTCCCTCATCTTACCCACCCACCTAAGAAGTGGTCCCACCCATTATGGGCAGGGTCTTCTCACACCAGATTGTTTCCTTCAGTCTTGCTCAGGGCTTACCCTAACTACTAATTCTTCACAAATGTGCCCAGAGTGCATGCAGCCTTCAGTTGTCAAATTGACACCTGTAACTACCACAACCAGGATGTATCAGAGGAGATGAAGAGTACATACTTGGGAGAGATGTCAGTGAATAATGTAGACAGGCACTGTAAATTTTAAGTAATGGTAGGTTCTTAGCAATAAGATGGATGGTCAAAAATCCCATTTATTGACATAGGAAAGGTTAGAAGATCTCTGTCAGTTAAAGGCTTATTGAATATTGTAGTGTCCATAAAACATCTAAATAGAATTACAAAATTCTAGAACTCGGAAGACAAGTCAATATTAGAGATATTAAAACAACAGTTATTGTCAAAGAAATGGTATTTAAAGTTGAGGATGTCCACGAGACTATCTAGGAAATGGAATATGTACTACGAAACTATCAAAAAATAAAAAACATTAAATAAAAGCTCAGAGGACTTTGATTAGTTCCAATACTTAGGATTTGAGAAACAACAACCAATAAATGAGACTGAGAAATAACCAAGGGTAGGCAGTTTATGGGAGGAGGAGGTTTTAAGAAGTATGATGTATACAGAGTAAAGTTCAGCTTTGGAACATAAAAAGATTCATTTATTTGCAACTTGATGATAGGAGACAGCAGGGAGCAAGGTGAAGTGCAATTGCCAATTGAAGAAGTTTGTTTCTCCCTCCTGAGAACTTCAACTTTCTAAATGAAAATGGAATTGTGACAGAGGAGTGGGTAGGATTCAAGGCAGGGCTAGTTTGATCATTATTTATATAAATGTATTTATATTTTCTTTATGTACATATGTATTTATATTTTCTTTATGTGTTTGGAGGCAGAGTCTTGTTTAGTGGTAAAGGCTGCATTGACTTTGAAGTCCTCATTGACTTCAGTCTCTTGAGTGTCAGGATCATAAACATATACTATCCACACTAGCCTTAGAATTAGTTTTTTTGTTTGTTTAAAATGGAAGATAATAAATAATATTTCTTGTTGATGTAAAAGATTTGGAAGATGTACAGATTACAAATTGCAGTTAGGTTTTTGAGAAGACCACTCTAGGGTGATTATCCATCAGAGGTAGCCTGAGTCCTCCATTAATGTCAGTGTGGAAAATGTGTAGCAGCAATGTTGGTGTTGCTTTATTTTCAGAAGGAATTTGAAGCTTTGTGTTTTGATTAGAATTGCAAGATATCTTCTTTCAAGTGAAGTAATGGCTTATTTTTATAGT
This sequence comes from Typhlomys cinereus, assembly GCA_023101885.1. Classification (NCBI taxonomy): domain Eukaryota; kingdom Metazoa; phylum Chordata; class Mammalia; order Rodentia; family Platacanthomyidae; genus Typhlomys; species Typhlomys cinereus. The sequence continues at coordinate 628,262 of JALPQD010000261.1, forward strand.
ACTTTTGAAATTATCTTGATCAGTCATGTGAAAGGCTATCATGTCATCCAGTGATTTCTCAGGAATTAGAAAAGAGGAACAAAATTTTTGAAGGCACTTGACAAAATTAAAAAATTACAAAAATGCTAATTGCTTTATGTAGCCATTGATCTAATTTTATAATGTTTGGACCGTGTTGCCAAGTCAATGTGAAAGACTTAAGTCTTCCATTTTCTTTGTTTTCTGATCTTATTGCTTCTTTATGTGGTATTTTGCCAGTTCAGCAATAGTAATTACTCTTAAATTATTTATTGTGGATAAGGCAAAAATGAAGTGAAACTAAATTTTCTGTCATAATAAAATTCTTAGTTTATTGGGAAAAATTTTACTTTTAATCCTTAAAACATAAAAGATAATAGACTTAGCCAAGTGTAATGATCTATACCTGTAATCCTAGCATTCAAAAGGCTGAGACAGGATTATTGTGAGTTCAAGATCAATTTGGGTTGTATAGCCAATCTCAGAGAGAGAGAAAGAGAGAGAGAGACATAGAAACTATAGACCCAATCTTAGTCATTGGAAGATCTAAGTTTTGATAGTATTGAATTTCTAAAGGAAGTTACCCAGTTGTTCTCATCCTATTATTATCTGTGAATGGAATACAATATCTACTTACAAAATTGCCACCTGATGGCATTTAAATAGTAAACATTTAAATAGTAAAATAATAAAAGATATTTATGATTTGAAAAATATTAGACATCAGATTTTCATGACTGATAAAATTCTCCCCATAGTATTGTATATGGGAATAAGCATTCTAGGAACTGAATACTCAGCTCCTATATTCATTTAGTTTAATTTTTAACCTTTTTTTTACTTTAAAGTGTTTGCTAATCTGAATCTGATTTAAAATCTTTATGAAACTCTTTATTATGGACGCTGAACAATGAGACTTCCGAAGTTGAACACTTTTTAGAGTGCTATCTCTGAAGTTAGGTTCCCTAGTATTCAGATTCTGACCAAGGATTACTCCTTCGTACATGAGACTAGTGTCTTTCAGTGTAAGCAGTGTGTATGTGTGTGTGTGTGTGTGTGTGTGTGTGTGTGTGTGTGTGTATTTATGATAGAATTAATCTGTATAGAAAGGTTTTTTTCCTTTAGAGTCAAGTGCCTGAATATAATTAAATTTTAAATAACTAAGTACCAACCAAATATTTTCGTTAGCATAGCTTTACCTTTAGGGTTTTTTATAATATATTCAGAAAAACATTTTCTCTCTGATATCTGAAAATAGCCTAATTTTGGTTGCAAAATTTACACATAAGTAGTTTCCTACTTAACCACAGCTACTGTTGATGTTATCTTTGTCTAGAAAAGATTTTTAAAGTATATTGTGCTTTTGAAAAAAAGTTGAAATTTTTAAAATAAAAAAATTTTTGAAAGTGGAAAAATGTGCAGCACCAAATATGGCCACCAGAGGGTATTAGATAGCCAGAGACCTAAGCTGTCCTTGTGAGAGGGGTTTCCCTTGACACTGTTGTGTCCTTAGAGCTCAGTGGCTTCCTGTTTTCTCAGTTCCAAAAGTCACGATCAGAAAGTGGTCCATCTTCTGGCTTCTCAAGGACTAGTGATATAATTGGAAACTCCCCATCCTTCACAAATTTAAAAACCCCTTCACTCTCCCTTTACCCCCAGCCCCTTCAGAGGAGGCCTGATTATTCAGAAGTTGCGTTGGAAACAATTCACTTAGGATTGTTTTCCTCTTTAGCAGTACTACCTTTGCTGCTTCTCCTCAGGTATTGTGTTAGTTACTTTCTTAATGGGAACTAAGATAGTAGTTACATTTGTTATGGTAAAAAAAATCTACTACTACCTTTTTCTTAAGAGTCAATAATATCTTTAAAGAATACTCAGAGCACAGATATGCCAGGTAAGTAGGGAAGCTTTGAGTGCTGTCAGCCTGACAAAGTCATTTATTAGGAAGCATATTGTCTTTAGTATAATTTGGAACGACAGAAAACTTGGAAGAGAGCTCCTTTCTCCGGGCAACATAGTCCAACATGGCTGATGGTATGACTGTTACGTGTGGGTAACAAACAACTTTATGATACATGTGCATTGAGACAGTGAATACAACTATAAGAAAACAGCACCAGTTGGACTATGCTTGTTTCCTACAACTGGGAATGATGAGTGACCATTGTCTGATGGTGACAGGGCTGAGATGCAGTTTTTAGATCACACACTTGAGAAAAAGAACTGTTGCTGAAAAAAGTTTGGTCATGTGGATGTCCCTAACAGAAAATGGACTAGAAGAGCTGAGAAGGAGCTTGGGAGTCCAGAGATCTGTTGCATCATGTATAAGAATTGTGAATTACATGGTGTCTAAGAATATAAAATAATTCAGAATAGTTGCCAAGTGGTACATTATTCTTTGAGTAATAGAGTATATCAGTCAGGTACATTATTCTTTGAGTAATAGAGTATATCAGTCACTTGCTAGCAATATCATATGGAAAGTTCCTTAAGAACACATTGAACAGTCATATAGTTATTTTTATTACTTTTTTACAGGAGGTAAACCAACAATATGTCTTTCATTTAGTTAGTAACCAAAGATGCATTTTTCCTTTAGTCCCTATTACAATAGACTTTTTAAAGAGTGAGCTTAAATTTTATCCTGTAAAATGAAATGTAAAGATTTACTAGTAAAACTACTTCATATTGATGTGTATTCAAACCAGAGCTCAAATTCTTATTCCCAAGTTTCCGCTCATAACCATGGTCTCCTGATGCAAAGTGAGATCAGTCACTCTGAAATCCCAGCCATAGTCTGCCTGTACTTCCACACTAGTAGGGCAGCCACTCAGAAAGCAGGTGGCTCAAAATAAAGATCAAGTCAAAGCCTTGTCTCCCCTGGAAGAAGGTGGCAACTAGGTCTTGTCCTAGCACTGACAGTTTCTGAGAACATTTGGAAAGGCAGTCATTTTACAAGGTAATGTTAGAAGTAAAATTGTAATGCTCTTCTCTATTAAATGATTTGATATAAAAAATTGGGAAATTTAAATTGTGGTTTTTCACACCCTCCTATTTACAAACAATTAAAGCCTTTGTAGACTGTGCATTTTCCATACTGTGATCTAAGTGTGAAAAGTTTAGTTCAGTTTGTTACAAATGTTTATTTTAAGCTATTATGTTTACAGATAACAATGTCATATTACTTTCTTGCCTTTTCAGTGTTTTTGTATAATTGTCCAGTCTCAAGTGATTTAGTGCACAAACATTATCACCTTCTCCAAAACCAAAACATCGAAAACTTGAAGCAGTTCCTTTGAAAGTTGAGCTCTCATTCATAGTGCCAAGTTTGAGTTACTAATTAGTTACTTCTATGTTCCTTTATTCCCTATATTCTTATCTAATTTTCTACCTCCTTTGGTCTTAATAACATTTATGAACGTATTTGTTTGTGCTGTATATACATATTCATGTGTGTGCACTTTTGCGTACTGACATGTATAAGGAGGCCAGAGGTTGATACTAGCTGTCTTCTTCAGTTCTTCACCTTAGTTTTTGAGACAAGGTCTCTCACGGAACCTGGAACCCATTGATTTGGCTAGGCTGGATAACAGGTGAGATCAAGTCTTCAAAGACCCCTCAAGTACTGGGGTTACAGGAACATATCACAGCACCTGATACGCAGGATCTAGGGGTCCAAACTCAGGTTTTAATGCTTGCACAGCATGCATCTTACCCACTGAGCTATCTCCCTAGACCTAAACATATTTTAAGATAAATACTAATGAAAGGACAATTTAAAAAGTTCTGTTTGTCCTCAGTACTTTTCTTTTACTTTGCCCAAAGCCGATTATTATTAATTAGTACATTAATTATTAATTAGTTTTATGTTCTGAACATTTTCATAAGAGTCCTTCTGTCCATATTTGAATCTCTTTATGTAGTTCTAACTGAAATCATACATTTATCTGTTAATAGATGAGAATTAGAAATAGTTTTGACCACACACCATACCATTCTGAGATAGAGACTGCTAGAATATTTTCTTATTGATAAATTCTATTTTCTAAGCTCATGTGACAAGTAACAGTGGTTATCTTTGATAACTCGTTTATTTTGCTTTTTGTGATTTTTTAAACCATGTATTTTGCTACATTTTGAGTTCATATTTTCTCAGATCATGGTTCTTACTCTTCAGAAGTATAGATTCAGATACTTCAAACTAAATTATCAGGGATCCTGTTTATTTCTAGTTGTTTCATGATCAAAACATTATCAAAAAATCCTATAATCTGATTTGTGTGTTTTAGCTGGCCTATATTTTATTATAAAACTTTTTCTAGACAAAGTGAACTTTTCATCTTTATGATATGATGGTATAATTTAAATAATCAAGAAATAATATGATGTCACAGCAGTCATAAATTCTGTAAATGGTCATACTTGGTGATATTAGCAAAAAGTATGTCCAGCATACTTCATTCTTGCCCAAGGAGTAAATAAGGAGTAAGTATTACCACCATTTCAAAGAATTTTTGGCAGAAACCATTTTTCAAAGAAAAAGATAAGTCCATTATTATAAAAAGAAATGCATTATAAGACATGTAAAATAATCATGTAATGGATCATGGGACTATCCTTGATTGAAATTGATGAAATGCACTGAAAAATGCTCTGACTTCCTGAGATAGTCTGATTTTCTTTGATCACAAATTCTCCTACTTGATACCACACACAGATACATTATTTAAGTTAATGAATATGTGCTATAATGTTGAAATAAACTTATGTTGCTATAGAATTGTCTTTGGAGTCCACAGCAGGGACCCCAGGTTCCAAAGAAACCTGTCAGCAGACATTATGAAGCCCACCACTTTTCATTCAGTCAGTAAATATCCGTTAAAGGCGTACTGTGTTCCAGAAAGTGTTGCAGCTCTAGGAATACAGATATTTATAGGACAAAGTTTCTTTCCTAATGTAAATGACAGTCTAAAGCAGAAAACGTTCAGTCCTGGGTTTCATCCCCAACTTGAAAAAAAAAATCATTTGGAATGTTCCAGCCTTAACACCAGACTTCTTTTGCCTACAGGGCTGCCTTCTTAGGGCTATCTTAGTGCTTGGGAAAAGAGGACAGAGGTTGGGGGGGACAAATACAATGACTTTAACATTTGTTTTCACTAATAAAGAAAACCCAATAAGTTTCCTGTAGTCAGAATGCTACTCAGGGCCCTGCTTTGGGCAGGGACTACACAGACACATGCTGCATTTTCTTAGAAGACGCCTTTCTTGCATGGACAGGCCCTCCTTCATGTACCCATGTAATCAGAAAAAGATGTTAAAAGTTTGAGTTAAAGTTGAAATAATAAGGTTTAAAAAGCTGAAAATTCACTGGGAGCTGAAGAAAATAACTTTCTCCTTACTTAGATTAAATTCAAGTGAGGGACGTCCAGGGAGTCATTCAAGGGCAGTGGTGGTACCTGCAGGAAAAAGGCTGGCTGACATTTGGTTTCCCAGGCAGTCAAATACTAAGCTAACTGAACCCCTAAACCCACTCATGTGCCAGTAAAACAGAGCTCAGAAGACAAATGCCTAAGCATTTGCAGAGTATATAGTGGAATAGCAGGACCGTGTGTAGCATAAGAGAGAAGGATCAAGTGAATTCCTTATCTTCCTTCCTTGGGTCCCAGTAGCCCCAGGAGAATGTCAAGAAGAATTTCCATTTCTTAGCTCTAAAAGAGAATGTCCAAATTGATGCTGCTGCCCAGAGGGCTTCAAAACCATAGAAGACAAGACCCCTCCTCCTCCCAGAATAGGATGGGTACCATAGTATTCACTACCATTGAGGGGGAGGAAGAAGGGAGGAGAGGAGGTGGGGAGAGAGAGAGAGAGAGAGAGAGAGAGAGAACTAATTTGTATTTGGTACAACATAATTATCTGGACTTGTAATGTCCAAAAATGACCAGAGCCAGTGAAGTGCATCCATTCTTTAAGAGCTGTCAGGGAAATTTGTCATCATACAGATGATTAGAAAAAAATTAAACATGTAAGCTTATATAACAGTTCCTTGAACTTTCAACTATCTTGTCAGCTAGTTAGCAGAAATATTTTAAAGGTGTATGTGTGTGCGTTGTTGTTGCTGCTGCTGCTGCTGGCTAGGGCCTTGCTGAATCAGCTAAGCAGGCCAAACAGCCATCAAGCTCCAGGAATCCTCCTGTCTTCACCTCCTCAATGCTGAGATTATAAACATGATTCAGCTTGCCTGACGTTTCCCTTGGGTTCTAGAGTTCTTACACAGAACTTTAGATTTGGAAGACCAGTGCTTATTGACTGAGCTATCTCCCCATCCCTAAACACATTGATTTTTTTTAAATGTTTGTGATATTTAAGTACTTGTCATATTGTTAATTTTTAAATTTTTAAAAATTGAAACATAGAAACAACCAGTTTATTAATTCTTTATTTATAGTTTCATCCATGTTTTAAATTATTCAGTTAATCAAAACTAGTATAATTTTTTCATCTGCTCTTCATATATCCAGAAAGATTTAATTACTAGTTGGTTTTAAATTATTTAAATTTTCTTATTTCCTGTGCCTAGAACTTGAAAATTGCTTACAATATATTGTAAGAACATAGCTGTATTTGAGTTGTTTTTCCTGATTACTTTTAGCAGACAAAACTATGTACTAGAAAACCAAAAGCAGAAAAGGAAATGGTGTTCAACTGCCATTGAGGAGTGCAACTAAATTTCATCATTCCTTTTTAACTCTGTGGCCAAGATTTCTCCAGAACAAGATGATTATAGTAATGCTCATTAGTTTGTAATTCGCTTGCTAGATCCAAATTCTACATAGCTCCGAACAACCCACAGACGGTCTTGCTTAATGTGTGAAGGAGATGTGTCTTATTTTGACTTTGTAAGATCATATTGTTATTGATAAAATGTGGAATCTATCCCAAAGGCCATGTATAAATATGTTTGTTTCGTTAAACAACTGGAAGAATGGAAAAATGCTTAGTAAACATATACATTTATTCATAAGGCCAGTTATGCTAAAGCAAAATAATACCTTTCAAGAAAAATACTTAACCAGGTACAACTGGGGAGGAAAGGTGATATTTTATTTATTTATTTTATTTCAACTCATACAAACTTAACAGGTACACCAGTCCCCTCCCTCCCTCCAACCTCCCATCTCCCTGTGCCCCACTCCCATCCCCCAGTGCCTCCCCCTCCCATCCCTGGGGCATCCTTTAATGTGCATGCCAAACTCTCCTCTGGGCCCTCCTCTCTGATGACGTACAAGGACCCAGTGGCATTTCCCAGAACCCTTTTCTGTGTTCCCCTTAAGTATAGGAACACTACTGTGGTTGTCAATCTCTTGGCTCCCAGGATCCTAGTGCCTTTAGCAAATGCTAGACTTTGTGAGGTCAATAGTGTGTTGGACATTGCGCAGGGCATGCAAAGTCCAATTATGATTGCTTCGGCCCTAACTTGTGTGGAGTATCTTGCATATTATTGCTCCTCCCATCCTTGTGCTCTTACAATCTTACTGCCCCCTCTTCCACAAATTTCCCTGAGCTTCAGGGAGAGATTAGGCTGTCCTAGTTCTAGATGGTTGATATAGAGTCTCTGAAGTTCTGGATTATGGTTTGTTGATTTTTTTTTCAGTTTTGCTGCTCCTGCAATGCCCTTCACTCCATCCTGATGGGGAAAGGTGATATTTTAAAGTAAAATTTCCCTGTTTTTCATTTGTAAGCAATTTTTACATGTTACGTGAATGTTTGAAGTATTTTTGTCAATTTTTGGAAGACTCCAGAAGCACTTTTTGGCCCAATTCACATTTATGTGAATGGGTTTGAAGTTTCTGTGTGCTGCTTAAGCACCTCTAACTGTGTGGTCCAGGGGGAGTCACCAAAGTTTGATAATACCAATTTTCTAAATTGATGTTCAGAATTAATGGATTTGCTGTGCAGCACTTAGCATAGTATCTAACACACACATTGTAAAACACCAATAATTGGTACTTTCTTTTCTCCTCCATTGATAATCCATTGAGAATCAAGTTTCTCTCTTTGTGAGTGAAAAGGTGAAAATCTTAAATTTTTTTCCTGATGATCTAACATTTAAATAGCCAAACCAGAACATTCTGTGGCAGTTTCCACTTACAATCTCAGAATATGGGCTGCTCATAATAGAATAAACAATGTTTGTTTGAGTAAGAAGAGTCTGCTGGTAGATTTGATAACAATGCATTTTGTCAGATCGTGTCTTCTAAGGGATTTGTAATGAATTGTTTGACTCTTCTTAGTGTGTCAAGTAATGTCTTCAATTATTAGTCACTCTTATTTTTAAATGCATATTTTAGATGTATATGTAAGTTATTCTTTAAACAGGCATCATGGTATTTTGGATTATCTTGGAAATTCCTTTGTTATAATCGTCTCAGTGTTAGAAATTAAGTCATGAAATGTCTTAATGTTTTAATTTTAAATCTTAATACTTTTACTCCATCGTTCTATCTCATCTTTAGAAAGCTCTTATGTATTTATATATTTAAAGTGATCAGTGGACTCAGCTGGGTTTTGCTGGTACTTCTGTTTCCTGCTTTCCTTTCAGAAAATGAGTATGATGCCTCCATAAACAGTATTTCATAAAACCAAACCAGATTCTATGCAGCACAGTAAAACTTTCAGCTAAAATGGAATATTAACTGGAAAAGGAGTATGTTGCTCCAGGCCACAAACAACCCAGAACAGTCTGAGGCATGCACTGGTAAATCTTGCAAAATGCTATAGGCAATTCAGCATCAAAATTGCCATAGAAAATTATTGTTCTTAGGCATTCTGTTGATAGTTCATATTGTTAGAATTACAAGCAGATGGGAAAATAGATGAGTCAGGATACAGTATTAGCAATCCATATTTTTTTAATCACAGGCTCTAATAAGGTCTGTGGCATCTGTGGGGTTCATTTAAACAGTTGCTAGGAAGAGTTTGTTTCCTCAGTAAACACAACAAACCTGTACAGCATTCTCTTGATTGACTGTTTAACTACATGTGTTAACATGTGAGACTGCTCACTTCTTTGTGGTAATATCTTGTTTATTTTGGCATACTGATTATTCTAGCAACTCAGAGACCTAGTAAGTCTTGAAATGTTATCACATTTATGCATTTTAAAGCTTTATATATTTAGTAGCTGTGTGTGTTTATCTGTGTCTGTGTATCAGAGGGCACTGTGTGCTTGTGAAGGCCTAAAAGTGACTTCAGGAATTATCCTAGGTTGCTTCTACTTCCTTTTTTGCTTTGCTCTGGATTTCCAAAGCTCCACCTTCCAGGATCAGAGGTGCAGATCACCACCATCTCCCCATCCCCTGGTGTTTTTACATGTGATCTGGGATCTGAGCTCAGGTTCTTTTGCCTTTGAATTAAAAGCTTAACCCCTCAGCCATCTCTCCAGCCCAGATTTTAAAACTTTATAATCCTGTCTGTTATTTTAGATTAAAGCTTTTAAGAATTCTCTTCTATAATTAAGAGTATTTTGACAAAACAGAAAATACTATAAAAATCTAAGGCTTTTCCTAGGGGGGTCATCAAACAAAATTATTTTAGGAAGTAATTCATTCTTATCATTTGAAAGTGGTATTTTAGGTTTTTATAATCGGCTGTATGTAAGTTCTAATGTTACTAACAATGCTTCTTGATTAGTGATAAGCACCTCTCAGTATTCTCATATTTAGTAATATAATTATTTAAAATTTGAACTCTCAGAATAATTATCAGTAGGTTGACTTAGTTTTATTTTCCATCTGTGTCACTGTGTTATTTGCAGTGCTGTTTTAAGTAAGTGCTAGCAAGTGAAGTGTTAATTTATATTTCATACTTGGGTTTTTTAAAGATATCAAGAAATTTAGCTTTTGAATATTGATCTGAAACTTCGCCTCTTAGGTGCAATATGGTAATCTGGGGCTGCATCAACAAAATGAGTTATTTATTTGAGCTGAAGTTAACACATCAAAGTATACTAATTTTCAAGCAAAATGTTGATTTCTATTGAATTTTTTCATTCAGTTTGTGAGAAAATATTTGTTTATTTAATTGTTGAAATCTCATTTAAAAATAAGCCAGAAGAAATAGCTGAATGTGCTTATGCTAAAAACAGTAAAGTTGCATCTTCTCTGAGCTTACATATCAAGAGACTGGGATAAAAATGTAGTCCACAAGATTTTCAGTTTATCGTGACTTTCACTGTTGAATACTTAAAGATCAGTTTCCTTTCGGCTGAGGTTGAAGACCTTGGGAATTGCTCAGTAGCATACATACTTCATTTGTGCTAACCTCACTTTTCACCTCTCTAGTAGTACTATCTGAATCACTGTGGCCCTTCCAGAATATCTTTTGCTATTTGGAAATGACCAAATTTCCAATGAATTTTTTTTATCAGGCACTTACTCTGCACTGTGGAATGGAAATGTTTGACCTGTGACAGAGTACAATTGACATGTTTCCACCCTCTTCTGCTTTTTCCCTTTTCTCTCCTACTTTAAAACCACACAAGAAAACATGTTAGTTTTTAATGAAAGAAGCATAAAATATTGCTTTAAATGTTGGAAATCAAACAAGTCATACATGCAAAAACCTTGAGAATATTCTGAATCACTCTCTGTCCGCTAAATTAAACTGTTGCAACTGGATTGTCGGTTCTTGTTTGCTTCAGAATCAGACAGGTTCTGCGCCTGAATTGGTTAGGGGTAGGGTAAGAATTAAAAAAATTGATTTGTAATTTTCTCCCATAAACATATGCATACAGTAATTGAGTGTCAATAATACTGTGAAGAGTATAATGCTACCCTGGCCCAGAGGTCTGCTCTGCCCTTAACTAGCAGCATAACCTGAGAAGGGAATCTAGAATACTAGTCTGAGGTTCTCACTCGCACTAAGATCTATGAAAGTTTAACTCATAACTTTATATTTCTGTTAAACAAATGACTTATTCATAAATTGACTTTTAACAATCCCAGATACCAGAATGTGTTTAATTTATTTCTCCCAAGCCAATTTAACTTACATGGCCTCTCTCTTTTTAATAAAAACTGAGTTTATCCTATTTTTCTTAATATGCCTTGCCCGCTGATATTTGTCATTTAAATTTTTCCAAGAAAAAAACTAAATTACTAATGAACAGGAAACAAAGCTTCAAGTAATAAGTCAATATTACTCTGAAATTCAGTCTGTTCTTTACAAACTACACATTTTTAAGGCGCTCACAGTCCTTGTGTTCAGCTTGTTCTCTCAGCGTGTCAGTTTGTTTACTCAAGCATGTGTACATAGCATTCATCAGAATTATTATCTACGGTATTCTGCCAAGCACGGTGTATTGTAGCACTGAATTAAAACTCAGTTTTATTAAATAGAATTAGCCTGAAAAATATATGAACCATTTTCAAATGGGTTATTTGTTTGTACATTTATTCACATATAATAAAACTCAAAGTAGTTTTAGTTTAAAAGTGTTCTGACTTACCAAATTCTAAACTCTAGCAAATGTAGATCTAAGACTGGTCACTTCAACTCTAGCTAGAGTCTACATTTGTTTCTGGAATTACTAAACTGATAGATAGCTATGGTAACAAACTACTTTGTGCTTTGTATACCTTCAACATATGGTTATAAAATAACTGTTCTTTCATATATTAAAAGATATAAAGTCAAGTTGATTTTCCATAAAGTCTGTTAATCTGTAAAAAGTGACAAAGCTAAATGCAAAAGAAACACAACTTTTTAAAATTAGATTTCTCAGAAAAACCTGATTGTAATGAAGGAAACTTTGGTCACCATGACTTAATTCAGAAAGCTCACCTTTTCTTTCTAATATTTTGCTTAAAAAAAACTTTTTAATTTGGATTAGCAGATATAGCCATTATCATCATTATAAGTTGCCATAAAATTTTATCTAGTCTGTAAACCTTTTTATTACTAATACATTGAGCAGTGCAACTTTGTAAAACATTGAAAAGACCACTTCTGCTGCTTCTTTCCCAAAGCATATTTCTGATGACTGTAGAAACCAAGTATACATTGTTAGGGCTTAATCAGTGAACTTTTATACCAGTTGATCTATTTTTTCTATGCAATATTATGATCTAAAATTATTTAGAAACTTAGAAATCCTCATGTGTTGGGAGCTTAGTCCTTTGCTATAGAAAGGTGATTGGATCATGAAGACTTTAAGCTTATCAATTCATTGATGAGTTCATAGATGAATAAGCTAGAGAAAGGCCACTGGAAACATGCCATTGAAGAATCTATCTTGGCCACTGTATCTTCTCACCTTGGTATTCTGCCTCACCTTCTGCCCAGATATACAGAGCCATGTGACTAACCATGGACTGCAGCTTCTAAAGCTCTGAGCCAAAATACCTTTCTTTCCCCCTTCCCTTTTGGTACATTGTCACAGTAATATAAAACTGACCAAGATAGAGTATGACCACAAATGCCAAGGCTTGGGGATTATTTTCTGTTGGATACCATAAGTAGATGGTAAAATAGGGACAAAAACCTTTTTTTAACCTCTTGAGGTAAAGCTTTACCTCTTGAGGGCATCAGTTGTGTCTGTAGCATAGATCTCCTTGATGACCTCCAGAACCCCAAATCACCATATCTGAAGTTTCCACCCTTGATGCCTTCTTCAAGCTCAAACTCACTAGAACTAAAGCCACTTTTATTAACCTTAGTGATGATATCAAGGTCTACTCTGTTTCCTGTGTCTCGCACCAGAATCACCATAATCACTCAGTCAACACAGAAAACCCTACCAATTCAGCTTCACATCTCAAATCTCTCAGTTCCTTTTAGTTGCAATAACCTACTCTTAGGTCTTCCTACCTCCATTTTTTTTCTTCATCACAATTGGTGTTCTATACCCACTAAATTTCATATATGACCATGTCACAGCCAGCATTTTTTTACATTTTTTATTATTATTTCTGCTCATACAAACTTAATAGGTACACCGGTTCCCTTCCTCCCTCCCTTCCTCCTCCTCCCTCCCACTCCCCTGCTCCCCCTCCCCTCCCTCCTCCCTCCCCATCCCCCAGTGCCTCTCCCTCCCATCCCTGGAGCATGCCTTTAATGTGCATGCCAAACTCTCCTCTGGACCCTCCTCTCTGATGACGTACAAGGACCCAGTGGCATTTCCCTGAACCCTTTCTCGTGTTCCCCTTTAGCATAGGAACACTACTGTGGCTGTCAATCCCTTGCCTCCAAGGATCTTGGTGCTTTTAGCAAATGCTAGACTTTGTGAGGTCAATAGTGTGTTGGACATTGCGCAGGGCATGGAGTGTCTTGCATATCATCGCTCCTCCCATCTTTGTGCTCTTACAATCTTACCGCCCCCTCTTCCGTGAATTTCCCTGAGCTTCAGGATGGGGAGAGATTAGGCTGGCCTAGTTCTAGGTGGTTGATATAGAGTCTCTGAAAGTCTGGATTATGGTTTGTTGATTTTCTTTTTCAGTTTTGCTGCTCCTGCAATGCCCTTGGCTCCATCCTGATGGGTATTGTATGTCACCCCCTGGCCAGAGATAAAAAGCTGTTAAACTAGAGTCTTGTTATAAGAGTATTTTCAAAGGTAGATGTAATAAAAGTAGGAAACCGCAGTGAGGGAGGGGTCAATCACCCATTTGCAAAATGGTTACTTTTTATCTGCCAGACTATATGCCATCCCCTTCTGGTGAGATCATACCCCCTCAGTTGTAAATGATCAGGAATGAAAGTCTGTGAACCTAACCAGATGTCTCATTACTTATTTGCAGTCCTTAATGGAGGCCTATTTTCTCTGCTGTAACATGGTCTCCTCTCTCCTTGTTTCTGGTGTGGCCCTCCTACCCCATCCCTCCTGTTCATAATCCTTGCAATTACTGTGGGTATTAATGAGATTTATCTTTGAATGTTTCTAGGTGGGCTGGGTGGGTTTGGTACTAGGAGCCACCTATTAGGGAGTACATACGGCGCTTAATTTTCTGGGTCTGGGATACTTCACTTAATATAATTGTTTCTAATGACATCCATTTCCCAGCAAATTCCAGTAATTCATCGTTTTTGATGGCTGAGTAGTACTCCATTGTATAGATGTACCACATTTTCCTTATCTACTCGTCAACTGTTGGACATTTGGGTTGATTCCATGACTTTGCTATTGTAAACAGTGCTGCTATGAACATGGTCATGCTTGTGCTATCAAGGTGAATTTTTGCTGTATGGGGGGTTATTCCCAAAAGTGGAATAGCAGGGTCATATGGCATTTCAATCTTTAATTTCTTTAAGAATCTCCAGACGACAGCCAGCATTTTTTTCTTGTAACAGAAAATTTGTAGTAACCTACTTAAGACCCTTAATCATCTGGCTTATCTGTATTATCCTATTTCCTGCTTTCTCAGCTTACCCTGTACTTGAGTGGATTACCTGTTTGTGCAAGTGCTTTATCATCTAGACTGAAAACTTGTGAAAAGTAGAATATTTTATTCCTTTTTTGAGTTTGGAACCAGCCTGCAGAATAGAGAGCTCAAGGTCAAGGTTAGCATGGGGCTGGCTATGTAGTGGTGTCTTGCCTCTAGAAAAACAACCAAAAAAGGAAAAGGAGATTGTTTTGTAACTAAAGAGTGACATGACTAAGTCTGCATTTACCAACTCGGCTTCCACCCCTAAGCGAGCTGTTCACCTTGAGTCTTCATGGGAGCCTGAATAGGACCTAATACTGATGTGCCTCAAAATATTTTTAGAACTTCTCTTGAATTTCCTTCAGAGACTGTGACTCATTCTTCTCAGTATCCTCAGAATCTTTTTTGGCTAAGAGTGAATTTGATTTGGGAAGCAAGAGTCACTTAGGGCCAGGTATAGTGAGTAAAGTGGAGGATCAGCTGAGAAATGCTGTTTCAGTTGACTATTTGGAGTGACTATTAGTAATGAGAGAGTTTTCTAGCTTTGTCATAAGAATAACCAAAAAGTTATCTTCTTAAAACAAAATATAGACTACAAGTCATTTTCAAGTCTACCTGCTCACACGTAGCGTTTTTACTCCAGAGTTGTTGATGACACTGTGAAGTTCAAATCTCCCAATCCCCAGATCTTCCATTCTTGCTTCCTTCATTCCACCCACCTCACCCCCAGCCCTCTTCGGAGTCCTTTGTTTTCTGTGGTTTGTCAGCCTAATGAGAAGGGCCTCTTCCTCCTCTGGCCCTGCCTTGCTCTAAGGCACCTGCCTTTCAAGGACCAGTGGAGTCCCCTGCTGCAAGGGGAATTTAAATTTATGTTGAAGTACCTTGCTTTGAGGAGAGATCTGTTCAGAAAAAAAATAGATGCTATCCTCAAGAAAACACACACGTGAAACCGAAGTTTGCACAAGAAAAGCTTGTGCATGGGCACCAGACCATGATCTGCACCACACCATGGTGCTGTGTCATCCAGGCTGCATCAGTTCTTCCTCATTCACACTTCCCACTCAGCTCTTAGTTTCCAAAGGGCAGTGAAGCTGTATTTCTCTGCTTTCTGTACTTTACCAGTCAAGGTGCAAAATATATGGTGACAGCATTCTGCAATTCATTGTGATTTAATGTTTTTTTTTCTTTAAAAAAAATCTGTTTGCCTGCCACCATTACTATAACAGTTTTTTAAAGACAGAGTTTTAGTGTTTTTAAAATGTCAATGTAAAAGCTTGCTATGTTAGGTGTGTATTATAAGATATACCCAGGTGACATCCCCAAAATGTGCTTCTCAGAAGATAACCCTTATCTTCCTGTTCTGAGCATAAGTAAATAAATAAAGCCCAGGGAACCATAAATCCTGTGATATAGCAGAGCAGATCTTATCACCTTCACACAAGTGAGGTGATTGATCCAGACTAGGAGCAAGGCAGCTTCTTTTTGTAGGTAGATAATCAGTATTATAGGCCCAAGAAGAGCAGAATGTCCCCATGTCCTGGTAAATCCTTGCCCAAAGAATGTTGCAAGGACTGCACCTAAAATCCCCAAACCCCTAAATTGTTCTGTGACATTACTGGTCTTTACTTTCAGTTCATCTTACCTCTTAGATTTTTCTCAGGTTTTTCTTCTACTGACAAGCTTCTCCTGGACATCAAAGATTCCACTTAACTCACCAGCCCATCAGATTTCCCCCACATACATTCAAATAACCAATCAGGAATGGTCTTGGCCAATGTATTCATGGGAGGAAGGAAAGGGGTGAAGTGGACCTTCCATTTTCATGTGGTCAGAGCAACCACTGTTGTGAAGCTGCTTCCCTGTCCTTTTTTAATTCATGAGAGGAAAGAACCTGACTTTTAGATGAATCAACCTGAGGCCTTTTTCCTGTGTTGTATGGAAAATTAGTAAAGAAGTACTGTTATCTCCTAAACATAATCACACTACTGTGTTAGATAAAAATTTCACAGGCAAAAAAATATTTAAGTAAAAAAAAATTCACAGACACCACATGCTCAAGTTGACCAAGCCCATATCAGTAACTTGTACAACAGTTTATGTCGTTTGGTTTATTTTGAATCATAAAGTTAAAATACTGTTTTGCTAAAATGCTTATGATAAAAAAATTTCTAGACAATGTTAGTTTTCTATTTAAGTGTCAAAATTTTACGATTTTTGGTCAAATGGAGAATTCATCTGTTAACTCAACCTTTATTGGATCTT
Organism: Typhlomys cinereus; assembly: GCA_023101885.1. NCBI lineage: Eukaryota > Metazoa > Chordata > Mammalia > Rodentia > Platacanthomyidae > Typhlomys > Typhlomys cinereus. The sequence continues at coordinate 644,959 of JALPQD010000261.1, forward strand.
CCCAGTTCTTAAATGATCTCTGTAAATTGGCCAATTCGTAAATGATCTCTGTAAATTGTTGCTTTCCACAGCTGGCAAGGTGCCAATGGTTAGTGGGATAGCCCAGGAACTTAACCTGGCTGTCTGCTGCTGACCGTGGTGCATTTGTCTTTGTGCTTTTTTTTTCCAAGTGAATGTTTAATTGAGTATTTTTTTCTATCATTTGCATATTCCTTTTTTTCAGCAAAAGTCTTTGAATTGTTTTGTTAAAGATTACTTGATGCTCATTCAAGATAGTTTGGGGTTTCTTCGGAAGGATTTTTTTTTTTGTGTGTTAATTGTTGATTAAAAGACAATGAAAAGAATTTTCTGAAATAATTATTCTAAAACTCATTAGTCTTCAACATATGGATAATTTTATACTAATGTCTTTGTTTTTTCCATATCTAGTTAAAAAATCTAAGTTTAGAAGAACTACAAATGCGATTAAAAGCACTGGACCCCATGATGGAACGGGAGATAGAAGAACTTCGTCAAAGGTACACTGCAAAAAGACAGCCCATTCTGGATGCAATGGATGCTAAGAAAAGAAGGCAGCAAAACTTCTGAGCCTTATTTCTTCTCCATTTTAATACTCACTCTGGAGACCAAGGAACCACTAAGCATTGAGAGAATAGTATCATTTCTTTTTCAATCTCTAAAATACTTTGCAAAGGTCAAAAAACAATGATGGTACACACCTGGATAAATTCCCAAAGACAGAATTTACTATTGTGGCCACTATGTTTTCATCTTAAAATTATGAGAACAACAGGAACATGTTCTTTTTTTCCTCTCAGCTGTTTTACCAGCAATATATCTGATATGAAATTACGCTGTATTTGGAGACCTTGAATATCCAAAGCTATTGTTCAATTGTATAGCACTGAAAGGCTTACATTACAATATTTTTATTCCTATCAAGAAGCCTATTTATTGTAAGGTAGACTTATTTATTTATGCTATTTCACTTTTTTTTAAATGACAAGATCAGGATGATAGTTTTGGTGATGGTTAGATTATGTCCAACCAAGTTAGAAGCAGGGAGCTATGGAGTACATTCCTTGATTTTTTTTTTCAGAACACTTTCCCAATAAAAACAAAATAATAGCAATAACATTGCCCAAATGGACGAAGCATTTTTATATTGAAGCAATAATTCCATTTTATTACCTTTTGAAGTGTTAATTTCTTGACTTTAGTATTTGTTACAAATAAAATTATAGATAAAATAGAGCTATAAGGTTTAAAACCAAAGAAATCAATGAATTCTTGCACACAAAAAAGTTTGATACTTTAAAAGAAATAAAACCTTGAACAAATGTAATTTGTTGACACTGTGTCTTATGTAGAACTGCAGTAATCTCATCAGATTTAATCTGTGAAAATGTGCTCTATTGTCACAGGACTTTTTTGTTGATTTAATTTACTTCCTAAGACTTAGTAGATATCATGTGCCTAAAGTAAACAAAATGGTTAAAACATTTATAATGAACTGTGCAAGTCTCGGGGACTGAAAAAAAAGATTAAACATATGAAAAAGAAAGTCATTTTTAAGCTGAACGAACATTTGTGTAATTGAACTGGGACCAGTCATTTCCTAAGCTACATATGGCCATCTTGACAGTGTTTGTTCTTGTATGTATAATTACTATGTGTAAGTCATAAAGACAAATAAATTTTACCATGCCACACAGCACATTTCATCTCTGTATCTTTTTGAAAAAAAAAAAAATTATGACCTGAACTCTACTTTTCCTAGCAAAGAAGGTGGGTTTAGGCAAGACAGGCTACCCGGGGCGTTAGAGCAGCCTTGAAACCTCAGTGGTTCCCATAGCAGACAGACTCCAGGGATTGTGCCTCCCAGGCACACATCAGTGCAGTGTTTGTGCTCACTACAATCAGGAAAAGGAGCCCTGGTAGTCAGCAGCACACCACCTTGACACAGCTAGGTATCCAGGGAACCCGAAAGTGCAGCTTTCCATGTAACTCCAGTTCACTGTGTGGACCACAGGAGACATGTTATCTCTAAAAGCTTCCGTCCTTCTCCAAAAAGCATTGTGTTCAAGGAATGCCTTGAAGAGCATCTGCTCTGCTCTGTTGAGTCCTTCCAAATAGCATATTGTACGATTGCATATAAATTATAAGATTGTGAAAATTGGGGTATTTATCAAATCATTATTGATAAATAATGATAAATATTTGAAGATTATCAAAAATAAAACATGGTTAAAAATAACAAGCCTTATTTTTGCACATACCAGCGTTTTGTGTAATACATTGGAGACATGTTCAACTTACTGCTCGGCCTGATCTTTACTGATATTCATTTGGGACAGAGGAGTTAGTTGGCTCAAACATGATTCCTTTCTTAATTGTTTTTCTTTTCACTAATCTAATACCTTGCCTGATATGGGATCAATGGCAGATTTGCTATCAATCCAAGCACAACCACCTACATGAAATAGAGATTCATGAGTTTCTCACTAGTTAGCCAGTTGTACTGATTGAGTCTAAATAAAGTTGTTCTAATGCCATACTCCTGTCACATCATAACTTTTTATAGACTTTACATTCTAAGCAGTTGCATCTATTTATGCACAAATACACAATGCTGAAGGAAATTAAAAGCAATAAATATTGTTTTACTTTAGAACTGTATGAAAGAGTGACACATTCTAGCATAATCTACTTAAAATTTCTCATTGCCTATACCTACCCAAAAGAAAGAACTTAAGTCTACTTGAGGCTTGATTAATCATGACACTGGAAACAAAGATTTTTCTAGTTATTATTGTGAGTTTAACAAGAAACCTTTGTTTTGACCTTGCTTGCTGAGAATTTGCCAAAAATAAGTAAGCATGCTTTGTGCATGCCTCCATCCTTTAATAGATACAGTATGGTGGATATAATTGAAGTTATTGAGGTGAGGCTTCATCGCCATGAAAAACCAACATTGTTGGGAATATTGTCTTGTGGATGACAGTGGTTTTTGTTGACTTAATGACCTTTCTTGACTGCAGCTTTGAAGTACATTAGCACAGCTCATTTGAGTACAGATTCATATTTAAAACATGAGTGTTTTAGCCAGTATATAAGAGATAATAACCCTTATTATTTGGGGGCACTATATGTCAAACACTGTGATAAACCACCTTCCATATATTAGTAGTGTACTTTTTTATTTCTTCTACACATTTACTCAATTATACCCCCAAGGTTTAAAGTCATGTTCTGTCAGATATGTAGTTTCTCCAACAGGAATTATATAACACATTGAAAGGATGTTTTTAACTTAGTCACAGGAAATCTTCAAATTAAGCTGACATATTAGCATTCAATAGAAATGCTATTTTTGTTTCCTATCTTATATGCTAAAGATTAATGATTAAAGTAAATGCTAAAAAATACCAGCATTCTAAATGGATTTTTAAAAAATAATTGAAGTTATACCACATTTCTAAATTGATTAGGCATACATACTTATATATTTCATCAGTATGCATTTTGAAGTACAAGGTATTCTTTTGGTCACAAGAGATTAGAAATTGGGTCTAATGGACCATATAATCTTGTACACCTTTGTTGGATGCTTTGATGCCACTGAAGGGTGGCAAGTCCCTCATGAGCCAGTGAGCTTCTGTTTGCTCCACAGCCTCTCAGAAAATGCAACCTCGGCCTACCCCCTCCCACTTGGTCCCAGTTTACTTTGTTTCCAGGAAGCTTGAGATTAGTTTTATTAATAGAATTATAGAATTCTATGATCTGTGTATCTGTTTTCCCTGACCCTATATCTATGAAGACTAGAAATAACTTACTTTTTTCATTTTTATGTGAGGGGAGGGGAGAGGTGTGTGTGTATTAATGGGCTTTTTGTGCATATGTGTGCTTGTGTTTGTAGAAACCCGAGGACAATAATGGGAATCATCCCTGATTACATTTCTACCTTATTGTTTTGAGATTGGGTCTCTAAATGAACTCAGAGGTTGCCTGGAGGGTTAGTCTGGCCAGCCATCTTTCTCTGAGGATTCCTAGACTAGAATTACAGGCAGGCTGCCACATCTTCCCCTTCGAAATATTTTTTTTTAAGGAAATACAAGTATGAGTTCCTACACCAAGAAGGATATAGTTCTCTGTTTTCCTGTGTGTGTGTCTGTGTGTGTGTGTGTGTGTGTGTGTGTGTGTGTGTGTGTGTGTGTGTGTATTCTCCCCTTAGGGTTCTTTCAAGCATTGGATATGGCAATGCATGTCAAGGTGATCTGTTCAGGCCCAGACCTAGAATTGTGGGTTCTCCTTATGGGCACATGTCCCCTGTGGGGAAGGAAGAGTCATAGGGTGAAGGATCCCATGAAACAAGAGTCTTACCTTTCTCTTTTGGAAGGAACCAAGATGAGAAACACTGTAGCACCCAACACCTTCTGGCCTCATGATCCGTTCAGATCACATTTAAAACGAGCAGATTCAGGTTGACTCGGCAAACACCTATCCCAGGTCAACCAGCAAGTTAGAATTCCTAAAAAAAGAGCCCTCCTTACCTCTCTCTCTGTACTGTGCCATTTTTATGCTCCTATTTATAAATCATTTCATACTCTTAATGGAAAGATGAGGATACGAAGCACGAAAAAGAGGGAGGCAAAAGGAAATGCTTTTTTTAGCATTACACAAATGACAGAAGAAGTCAAGAATTATAAGTGGTGTCATAACCCACGTTTCTTTTCTTGAGAAAGCACCAGAGTTCTAAAATGTCTCTAGTAGAAAACCCAGTGCTTGCTCAAGATTAAACCTAGCAACTAGTTGTCTTTTAAATTCTGACAGATTTACCAAGGTCAAGCGCAATTAGCCGAGTAGATGCTAAATAAAACTAAAATACTCTCCAATCTTTAAAACATTTTGGTGTGTATGGAGCATTCTGATTGGGCAGTCCTACAGCTGTGCATTTTTCAGCCTCGCCATGAATTCCATGTCAGCTTTCCTTTCTACTGAAAAGGAAAATATTCTTGGCAGGAACATTCAAATGAGAAGACATAACAACTTGGAACAGAAGACTTTGATGAGAAAGAACAAGATCCACTGAAGAATCTGAATTGGAGAGTTGTTTCATTATTGATGTATCAAAAAGCCAATTTGGGAATTCATTCTCCGTTGACCTTTCAAAACATACATCCGATCTTATTTTTGAAACACACCAGCTGATGGAAATCACCATTTTACATGCTTAGAAGGTGGTCTTTGATAGCAGATCCTGGTGCTGACAGACTACTGTGTCCAAGCCCTCTGAAGTTGTGAGGCTTTTTGATTTTGAGACAAAATGATTGTGAAAATAAGTAGTGATTTAGGTTGTTTCCACAAATCTAATGGATTGTTTGTTTTCTATTCTTGTTTGACAAATCCTGATGCTTTGCCTCTGACACTAATCCAAAGCAGGGATAGCTCATATGTACTGTGCATATACATATGTGTGCAAATGTGTATATGTATATACATATATGTGTGTGTATATATATGTATACTCGCACAGCATTCTTCTGAAGCACATGTTTCTAACTTAGCTAAACAGAAACAACAGATTCTTGATAGAAAAGTCTATCTTTACCTTGTTCAACTTTAAGTAAGTTAATTTCTTCAGTCTTGTTATAACAGACAAGAAGTTTATCTCTGCTACAACTTGAGAGATGTCCTTGAAGCTGACTAATTGAAGTTAACTAGCTTCAGGAGTGTGCACAAGTTAATCCTCTTGTGGTCTAAATCTTTATCACGAGGAGAAGAAACCTTAGGGTTATAAAAAGCTATCAAAAAAGCCTCCAGAACATTATCTGGCACCCTGTGGCCACTTCCTGTAGGATAGTAGTGGGTATTGAGAGAGACAGACAGACAGACAGAAGGGGGAGGGGAAGGGGAGGAGGAGAAGGAGGAGGGAGGAGGAGGAAGAGCAGAAGGGAGCGAGCCCAAAGATGGCTTTCAGAAGCCACTTCCTCACCATGGTTGTTTGTTATCAACATCTCACCCACTGACTTCTTGCCAGCCCCGTGTCCTCATTCTTATTCTCCCTCCTCATCTCCTCCCTGGACAATTACAGCAGCCCCTTAGCTATGGCTGCTGCAGCCCTGTTCCCTTGACCCCATCTTCCATCACATGCTGGGTGTTGTTTCTTACAGCAAACAATGCTCACTGCAGCCAGGTCTTCTCATCTCTCAACAGGACCCATGGCAGCTGGAGGTGCTGCCCTTCTTACGAAACTCGAGTCCCCACTGTCAACTGAGCTCAGGGCATTTCCTCTGCATGCCCAGTTCACTCTGCTTGCTCCTGCCACAGTGGTGTGGTGGTGCGCTGCGCTTAGCGAGTTGTTATCCTGACTTCCCAGCAACCATCAGTTGCCTGAGGGCCGGGACTATCCCACTGTCTCCTCATCTCCACAGCACCAGCTCAGGTCCTGACACGGTGATTAGCGTTAGCTGAACAGTAGAGAAACCTCAGGTAAAAGAAAGGTGGATGAGTTGGAGAGGTGGCTCAGGGGTTAAGTCACCCTTGGGCCCGCACAGGCATATACAGTGCCCTCTGACTGATAAAGACACACACACAACACACACACAAGAAAGAAAGAGAAAAAGAAAAGAAAGAGAAAAGTAAAAAAAGAAAAAAAAAGGAAGGAAGAAAAAGAGAGAAAGAAAAGAAGAAAGAAAGAAAAGGGCAGGAAAGAAAAGGAAGGAAGGAAGGAAGGAGGGGAGGAAAGAAAGAAGGAAGGGAGGAAGGAAGGAAGGGAGGAAAGGGAAAAGCTGAAAATTTGGATAGAGACAAGTGTTTAAAGGTCTGTTTTTAAGTGCTGGGTGCCCTGGACCCCATGAGGACACAGGTCATGTCGATTTTGTGCATTATTCTGTCTCCAAGTGCCATTCAGTGTCTTTGCCAGATGCGTGAATGGAAGAACAAATGAATGAACAAACAGAAACCACGGCAGAGATGCCTTGAAAACAAACCACTTACAAGAAAACAGGCCTGACAGTCACAGAATTAGATCTGTGTCATCTCTCAAGCCTGAGTCAGATCACTCTGCACCCCACAGCCTGAAACCTGAGGAAACATTTCCTTTGCCCCTGAACAAACAAATAATTATCCCGTTGGTCATGAGTGATGAGGTGGCACATCCTGCCCCTTCCCTGCATGAATCTGCCGCTTCCAAAGGGAGCTGTCATACATCCGGGACATTCACGTCACTGGCATCTGCAGTTCACACAAAACAGACCGGATGCATCACGTCCACTTCACAGAATCAAGAAAAAGAGGGGGCTAAGGAGGTGCTTTGGTGAGTAAAGCGCTTGCCACTCAAGCATGAGGACCTGACTTTGACGGTCAGCACCTATGGGGTGATTGCTTGCAATCCCAGCACTGGGGAGACAAAGACAGGCTGATCCCTCAGGCTCACAGGCCAGGCAGCCTAGCCCAAGTGTTGTGCTCCAAGTCCCAGTGAGAGACCCTGAGTCAAAAGGGAGGTGAACAACTACTATGAAGTGGCCCCCAGAGTTGGCTTCAGACATCCGAGGATATACTCACACCCACCTGCACATGCACATACCTGAAAAATACTGAAAATCAAGGGCTAGTCTTGAGCTCCTGATCCTCCTGCCCCTACCTCCCAAGTGTCAGGATGATGAGTGTGCACCACCAATGTTTGTTCTTAACATTTTGTTTTCAGTGGTATAGATATCAAAATGAAAATTAAAGAGTATCTCTAGTCTCAAAGCTTCCTGCATTATAAAGAGCCATCCCCAGCACTGAACGGTGCTTTAAAAAAAATCAGTATTTGGTTAATATATGAAGAAATTAAAACATACTTGCATACAGCAAAGTTACAGCAATAATACGTTGCTACTAGTTCTATTTTTATGATTTACAAATTTATGTGTGTAACTAATATGCAAAATCCAAGTATTAATAACAGAATGTTGATTCCCAGTGGGAAAGCAGTGTAAATGATATCTGTAACACTCCTCAACCGCGAAATCAAGTTATGAATTTAATGGTAAGAGATTCTCAGTCAGCTTGAACGCCCATATAGATGTGTAGCTGGAATCCTGCTTTGTTCCTGTTTCCAATTGTTCCCTAAAACCATGGTGCAAACGCTCAGGGCATCTTGATGTTTTTGACTTCTTATCATAGACAGGTCACTACTCAGCAGCATTCAGGAAAACTAATGTGTTCTAGACACATGTGTTCTAAAGATATTCAGATGACTGCAGCACGTCCCATACTAGACTCAGAGGAGGACCTGTAGTTCCAGAACACTGAAGTGAGGGCCAGCAAGGAGCAGTAAGGTGCTTTGGGAGCTTGGAGAGCAGGGTAGGGGTTTTGCTTAGTTGGTGAAGTAGATTGAGTACAACTACAATAAGGAAATGGTAAGGAAGAGAAAGACGGATCAGGGAACTACTTAGGAAACTGAGTCAGTGGAACTAGCTGGCTAAATGGACTTGGGAGACGATAAAATAAAAAGATGAGAGGTCAAAGCCAGGGATGGGGTTGCAACTCTGTGGCAGAGTACATGCCCAGCCCTAATAGATCCCCAGCGCCACTCAGACAACAAGGGTAACCCTGAGGATTCCATGACTGGCCAACCAAGAACACCTGGAGTCAAGGATAGGGTAGCGAACTCCGTGATGGACATGCTGACCCCAGGAGTAGGCATCCTGGGAAACCAAGTCAAACTGGGTGAAAGGAGGTAGTGATGTGGATGAAGACTTCTTCTGTTGCCAGGCAGAGACCGTGGAAACTGTCCTGTGTGAGGGGAAGGGTCAAGGGTAAAACTCTGCAGTGTTAGCACAGCCAGAGGAACGACTCACAAATGACCACAAACAAAACAAATAAAACATGTTTATAAAAAAAAAAAAAAAAAGAAGCAGAGAGAAGAGCAAGTTCAAGGAGGAAATCCGTGTCGTGATTTGAAATGTGTTCCCCAGGTCTGGGAAAGTCATGACACCTTTAGGAGGTGGAGCCTTGTGGGAAGAAGGCAGTCACAGGGGTGAGCCTTGAGGTGGATTAACTGCATCCTACCTGGAGATACCTGCTCTGGCAGTTTTACAGCTCTCTGTCTCCACAAAGAATGTGACTTAGCCTGTCTCCAGCATCTGCCAGCCAGTCATTCTGCTTCTGCCATGAAAGACTGTATCTCCCCTCTGGAACCGTAAGCTAAATAAATCTTCCTTTCTCTCTTAAGTTGTTTGAGCCTCAGTGGTCTCTCACAGCAACATGAAAGAGTAACCGGTACACCTGATATCTGATGTGGACTAGTGCAGATGTTCAAGAATGTGGCTGACTAGGTCTCTCTCTAACTTTGGCATCCTCTTACAGTTGTGTAAGGTGCATTGCAGTGGTTATGGCTCTTGGCTTTGGAGCCATTGAGAAAATAGACTAGACCCCAGCTCTGCCATTTTCCATGGGGCAACCTCAGACAAGGTGCCACGCTCTACATGAAGGCTGTCATCACTCTATTAATTGATCATTAGGGGGACATGACCAAATGAACTCAGGGATCCCACCATGCAATGCAATGAAAAAGAATGAGATTGATCTTCCTGAATCGTCGCAAGAGAGAAAATCCGCTCTTCAGTCCCCCAGGTATGAAGTCACAGAATCTCGGGGCGGTTTCTCAACAGTGCAGTTGTGACTCTTGTTCTGAGGATTAACATTGGAAGAAGGGTTATGTGGGTTTCCACTTTTTTTCTTTCAGGCTTGTTTTTATATGCACCTTTTGAGTTTTTAAATTATTTATATATTAAAAAGAGAAGAGAGAAAGTTCATAAATGGGTAGAGGTCAGAGGACAACTTTCAGAAGTCAGTTCTCTCCTTCCACTCTCTGGGGATCAAACCCAGGTTGCCAGGTATTCAAGCAGGTGCCTTACCCTCTGAGCTATCTAACTGGACCTACTTTTTTTTAATGACACGTTTTCAACTATTATTTATATAATTGAAAATTTACCTGCTGAACACTACATTACATGTGGTAAGACTCCAAAACAACATCAGGAGCCCTCATTTACAAGCACCAGTCCCAGGCCTGCTGCTTGCTTCCTTCACAGTAGTCTATCTACAATGATACAAGTGATACTGTTCCACTGGTCTAGCTGTCTCACCGTTCTGTGCTTCGGATTTCTCATCTACAAATGGAAATAATGATAGAACCATTTTGTAAGGGTTGAGAAAATTAATTGCACAAATACACATGAAATCTCTGGAAGCATACTTAGCATACATTAACTATGAAAGTTGTCATTTTTATCCCTATCTTGATATTCATTAAGCTCTCCCTGCTGGTAAATATCTGACCTAGATTTTTTTTTGGATTCATGCTTGTGAGTGAGTGTGTGTGTGTGTGTGTGTGTGTGTGTGTGTTTATCAGATGGCATTGAATGTGCCTGCGGAAGCTCAAGGGTGACTTTGCTGTTTCTACCTTTTTGCTCTGGGATTTCCCAGACTCCATCTTCCAAAGCCAGAAGTGCAGGCCAATGCTATTTCCATCTGTTGTTTTTACATGAAATCTGGGATCCAAACTCAAGACTTTCTGCTTGCAAGGCAGAGGCTTAACCCCTGAGTCATCTCTCCAACCCTGACCTCGCGTTTTAATGAGGCTCTCTGCAATTTTTTGCAGTTTCACTGTGCTGTGACACACATATATACCACACATCTGCATACGTATACATACACATTCACACATGTACAAACATATACATATATGTACACATACAAACATGCACACATACACACAAATATATACAAAATACAAATGCATGCATGCACATGTACACATATATACAAATGTATACAATACCCATATACACATGTGCACACAAATACACATGCACGTGTATCTTTTTTTTAAATTTTTTCATATTTTATTATTTATTCAAGTGTGTGTGTGTGTGTGTGTGTGTGTGTGTGTGTATAGAATCACAGGCAAATTCGGGAACCACCATGGACCGCCTCCACCTCCTTGTTTACTCTGCCCCGGGATTCACAGGCTCCGCCCTACCAGGACTAGAAACATAGACTGCCCCCGCTTCTATACGTGGGGTCTAGGATCCGAACGCAGGACCTGCCGCCTGCAAGGCAGAGGCTTAACCCCTGAGCCACCTCTCCAGCCCCAGCACGTGTATCTTTTAAGAGGGTAAGGCGTGCAGAGCAGTGTGAATGTACTTAATGCCACTGAATCGCACACTTACTATGGTTATACTTTATATTACATGTATTTCACTACCATTAAAATTTAGAAAAATCAAATTTTAAAATCTGAACTAGAGGCTGGAGAGGTGGCTGCAAACACAAGGGCCTGAGTTTGGATCCCTCGTGTAGAAGCCAGGCATGGTTATCATGAAGAGCTCATTGGCCAGCCAGTCCAGTTGAGTCAGTGAGATCTGGGTTCAGTGAGAGACTCTGAGTCAAAAAACAACATGTTAACAACTGGCCTCCAGGCACATGCACACACACCCATGTGCACATGCAATACACACACACACACACACACACACACACACACACACACGGTACAAACAGAAAAAGAAAACCCATACTATAGTAAATTTGCCCTCAAGCTTACCAATGTAGAAGCTGGAGCTGAGTCTGTGGCCACGGACGGCCCTGTACTCACTATGGATCCCTGCCACGCTGCCACCTCCCCACTTGCACCTAGGGGTGCATCCCAGTAGCCTTCTGTCTACTCCCTTCACCCTTCTTCCTATGCGGACCTAGTGCAGATGGTTTAAGGCTGTCAGCAGCTGTCCCTGAATTTACCTGGTTTTGCCTCCCAGGAATCTGGACAAGAGACTCCTCCCTCTATAAGTCGTCTCTTGAGTGCCTCTTCTCAAGACCAGAGCCAGCACCTCCCACCCGCCTGTCCTAGCACCTGGCAGCAGGAGCATGGCAGAGGACAGAAGCAGCTGGAGTCATTCTTCCGACACCAGTGACATCCTCCAGCAGCCATTGAGCTCCAGCCAGTGACCCCCAGGGCTGAGCCAGTAGGCAGTGCAGATCTCCTCCACTCCTTACAGAGTGACATGGTCAGCGTGTCAGTGACTTCTACCTGAAAGCCTGGCCATGAAGGTGCTCTGCACTGGACCCCACCCAAGAGGAATTAGAGGCTTATAGAATGATTACTTTCCCTGTTACCCACCAGGAAGCTGTCTTGCCATTTCCTGATAGGAACTTGTGGCAGACCTTCCTCAGCTCCAGAACTCATCCAGAATATGCCTCACAGGGATCCTGTCGCTTGCAATCTCATTGGTGGCATTGCCTGACAGCCATAGCTCAGGTCTCCAGCCTGAGAGGGTTTGCCAAAGATATCATTGCAGTGAAACTCGGGCATGAGAGTGAGGCTGCTAGTCCTTGCTTCAGTCAGATGAACTCCCCAGGGATGTATGCTTGATTTGTCTAGCAGCATGGCCATGAGGGGCCCTCTGCTCTCATTTATTCTCATACAACTTTTACAGTACCAGACACTAGAGATAAATGTACCTGCACTCAAGAAGCTTCCAGACCAGTGGAGGTGGTGGGCATCACCCAGTCAAACCAAGTAACAAATTACAATAATAGCCAAGAAGTGTCAGATGCTGGGAGACAACACAGGGAGACAGAAGCAGAGAAGCTTTCTGTAGAAGCACTGGACTTCTATTCCCTTTCCAGAAGACTATGACTGCTCCCTCTCCCTTCACTCCCAGATCCCCAGACTGCAAGTCTATCAAAGTTTGCCAGTTTATTAAACCATCTCCCTCCATCTTATCCCCCTGTCTAGGGAATGGTCCCACCCACTATGGACTGGATCTTCCCACATCAATTAGATACTCTACTGCAGACTTGCTTAGCACTTGTCTTAGCTATTCATTCATTATGGATGTCCTCAGTCCTCAGCTGTCAAGTTGATACTTGTATTTATAACCAGCACACAAATCCACACAAGACACATGACATAGGTACAGAGATACATGGAACACAGGCACATACATCACATAAATGCTTACAAGCTAACCTAGACACATGCAGGTACAGGCACATGTACATGTATACATACTCATAAATACATCTATGCATCTCTCTGTGATGATTCAAACCTGCTCTTGGGAGGGGCATCTGAAGTGTCTATCCACCCACAATAACCATATAAAAGTATTGGGCTGTGGGGACCAGGGTCCGGGGGTGGTAAACTCGTTTCCAATGAACTGGACCAGGGCCTGGTCAGTGCTCTCAGACTCAAATAAAGAGGTTCCTGCCGGTTGCTGATCTAAAGACATTGTGCATGAGGCCAGCACCTCAATCTCACCCAGCAGGTGACACCTGTGCCGCCTGATCTTCAGACATCAACTCTTCCCAGGAATATCCACACATTAGTGTAGACCTGTAGTGTGTCCTGTGATGGAAAACATTGACACAGGCTTGCATATTCCCACTGGAAATGGGGGAGCTCCAGTAAATGTAAAAGTCAAGAGTTTAGGGGTTGAATGGAGTTTTTATTTTTCATTTTAAGAGGACTTTAAATACACATGTGACAACTATTTTAAAATTGTGGACGTTAACAAATAAATCAGTTTTTCTTCTAGGGTTCTCTGGGCTCGCATGAACTCCTCATCCCAAATAGCAGTCCTCAGATCTCAAATCCAGGAGAGGCACAAAGCAAACTGTCTGGCTTCTCTCGAGGAGCCAGTGGGCAAGCCCAGGGATACCCTGAGTTCTATGCATTGCGGTTTCCCTTCTCTCCTCCCACACTTTCCAGAAAAAGAAATGCAGAATACAAACCCCCGTGAGGGTGGCCTTTGTAATAACCAGCCCTGATCGCAGCGGGCTGTGATTCAGCTGCTCCCAGGAAAGTTTGCCAGAAAAGTCGATAGAAGGCTGACAGATCAAAAGCAAGTCGTGCCAGCGCTCCTCCTAGGAAGCAGTTAGACGGGTGTCTGACTGCTAACACCTCGGTTCTTTTCATAGTAGGTCTGAAAATAGCTCAGAGTTCTTTAAATGTCTGGAGATGTGGGCGATGAAAAGAGTTTGGAGTGCAGAAAACCTCCCCAGGAACCCCAACTCTGTTCCTGCTACACCCCCACCCCAAAGCTGTCTGATGCCAGACACAGCTGGGCACCTCTATACCTCTTTGTTGTGGACTCCGAACTGACACCCAGAATAAGGGATGAGCCGGGTCATCCAACATTCCCCTGCAAACCCTGTGTTCATACCTTTGTGTGTCCCTGGCTCCAAAGCTCTTGTGTCTCCATTGCCTGTCCTCATTGCCACACCGAAAGACAGCTCTTTCCTGAAGTGATCCCTTTTCTGTCATAGAGCCTAATATGCCCAAGCAGATTGTTTTAACTTCCTGAGTTATGGATTTTTATAGATGTAGCTGAATTTAATACAATACCAGGAATGGCTGTAGACATCACCAGGAAGTCTGAGATACTGGAAGGGTGCAGATGAGCCTGTGGGGAGTGGTTGCAGAAAAAGAGAGACCCTTGGGGAAGCCTGAAGATGACGATGATGATGATTACCAACTGAAGGGGGAAGAGGTAGGAGTCTTCAGAATGAACACCTAATGGAAGGGCTAGACCTACAGGTCAATGTGGAACACTTGCCTAGTAGGCATGAGACCCCGAGTCTAATTCCCAGCGCGCCGCGCGTACACACACACACACACACACACACACACACACACACACACACACACTTCACTCACCTGGGAGCATTTAAAAGCAGATGCCTGGTTCTACCCCAAGAATGTGATTTTGTAGATCTGTGATGCTCCTGGGTCTACTTTACTAAGCACCCCTAGATAATTTGGAAGTAACAAGGCTTTGACGTCTATACAAGTCAATGACTAATGAGTGATATTCTTTCTCGTCACTGCCTCTAAATTGAATATGGTTCTTGACAATTAGCTGCTAACAAACGATTGCTATCATGATTAAATGGGTAAATAAAAGGGGAGGAGTCAAAGATGACTGAAAGTTCCTAAGGGGCTGGAAGTACTGTGATCATATTAATGGAAAAGAGGAAGAAGTCAGGAGGAATTTTGAACTAGGGGTGATGTCATAGTTAGGCACAGTTGTCAACTTGACAGTTGAGGGTTTAAGCTCTGGGCATATTTGTGGAGAATTAGTGGTTGGATTAAGCCCAGAGCAAACCTGCAGGAAATTGTCTGGCTGATGGGGAAGGCCCAGGTGGGTGGATTAGGCCCTGGAATAAAACATAGAGACCTGGTAGAGAGAGTTGGCATCCTTGGCCAGACACACTGGTCTGGCAAGTAAGGATCGTCCCTCTCTCAGCCATTACATAGAGATGGTATGACCAGTTCCTCAGCCTGATGTTAGCACATGCTCTCCCATCAAGCTGGACTATAGACTGTAACTGGAGTATCAGTAAGAAAATAAACCCCCTAAGCCATTTGATGGTTATTTATCAGCAACCATGCAGGCAAACTGCAACAGGTGCTAGGTCCCATTTTAAACCTGGTGACTTGTAAACGCACTTGGGTAATATGGGGGGGGTGTAAGAGTGAGTCAGGCTGGAGACACAGGAGCTGTCACATGCTGGCTATGGCTGTAACTTGGATGAAGAGCTCTGCACTCTGAGGGATGCATGATGGAGAAGGCCAAGATGAAGAATGAAGACCAGTCCAAGCATCATGCATTATCCAAGAATTAGACAACAGGGTGCAAACAACTTATTGGTCTTCCTATGAGGTCTAGGGATTTGCAGAGTGTAAGAACTGAGGAGAGGCCTCCAGAGTTAGCCATAAGGAAAGTACCATGGAGAAGGCGTAGTAAGAATATAAGTCAAATACAGAGACAGAATGAGGAAACAAGGAGAGGAAAGCAAAGGCCACTCGGGCTAATGGCAGAGATGGCTCACTTCCGCTTTCTCAGGTGAGGAGGAAACAGGCTGATAGGAACCGGGTCAGCTGAGAACTGCAGATACTGACCTTCTGCAGGGCACCTCCCTGTGTACTGTGTTTCTGTACTGCCCTGCACCTCTGGCTGCAGCTCCCATCTCAAAGTTCCCACAGATCACTCACACTGCTCATCTTCTGTGTGTATCACAAGCATGTGCACAGCACAGTTTGCCCTCAGGGAAAGGTCTGAAGGCTCTCTCTGTCTCTCTCTCTCTCTCTCTCTCTCAATAGCATCATCTATCAACCCATCCTGCCCCTCCCTGCCCCTCAGCCTCACACTCCATCCCAATGGAGGTCTGTGGAGTTGGTCTTGGTGACCTTCTTCGTTACTTCACCTGCTTTGGATCTGGCTCACTTCAGGAGTGCCCTCGGGTTGCCCTGGGCCCCTCCCAGGCTTCTGAGCCGCTTCCAATCACTTTCTGATATCATGAAATAATCAGGATGTCCCATCCCAATGACAAAAAGATGCAGCTTTAAGTCAACCATACCGACTTGGCTATTTTCATACCTGCTGGCTATTTGCTTGTTCAGGAACCTGTGCTTGAAGGAGGAGGGGAAAGAAGAGGAGGAAGAGGAGGAAAGAGGAAGAGGAAGAGGAGAAGGAGCTGTTCTGTTCCTTAATTTCCTGATGACTCCCAGCAGCATCTCCTTTCTAACTAACAGCTGGTCCTTTTCCTAACTGCTCTGAATGTCACCTCTTGGTCTTTGATGTACTGTCTATTCTTTCCCTTCTGTCCTCTTTGCCTTTTTCTTCTTTCAATCTCCTGTGTCTTTTTTCTTCTCTTTTTCCTTCCTTCTTTCTGTCCTTTCTTTTGCGAAGAAATTTCCACACTTCAGAGGCAAATTAGTAGCTTGTTGGCTACTAATCCTGTCATCTGTTTGGAAGAATCCAACCAGGATGATAATATTGATAAACAAGGTCGCCAAAGGAGGAAAACACAGTCTTTCAGATTTCTGCAATATCGATGAACTGTGTGTCACTAATGGCAGATCCCCAGGTAGAAAAACTATTTAAAAATTCTGAAAATAAGAAATATCTTTGTGAGCACCAAGTTATTCCTTCGGGAAAGGTGTTCATTTTGCTTGCAAGGCATCTTAGCCCCTAGATATCCATAACAAATGTTTATCATCCTGCTGGATAGAAGAGACAGGCCATACCCACTTGTTGGGAACACAAGGATTGTGGTTGTCTTAGAACCTTCTGGGTTTTGCACATGGTTGTTCCAGAACACCCTTCTGTTATTAATTTTCCCAGGGGGACATCTACACATCAATGCTGTGAGTTACATGTGGGGCGGTGAGAGCTGTGTACTGAAGGCTCCCAGTAACCTTGCAGGAACAGGGGCAATAGAAATTTGCCCAGCTTCACAAAGGTAAAGGAGAAAATTAAACAGTTAACTCTACCGCCAAGTGGGATCAATGTGATTTCCCTCTTGACCTAATAACTTTTAATAGAGGGAATTTGAAGTATGCGTAAATAAGTTTGAATAATTTAAAGCCTACAGGAGACAATGCTGCTGACTTGAAGACTCCTAGCACTGTAAAAGCCCATGGATTTCTCAGGTACCTTGTCCATTTCTCGTCACTGCGCTCCGGAAAGTGAAATGAAACCAAATAGGCTGTTTGTAAGCAGTCACTCTACTCTGCTTAAAAGTTACATCAGGAACACCAGGAGAAGCTCACGCAATAATAAGAATACAGAGAGGCATACAGAAATTCAGAGTTTTCACATCAGAATGAGCAACTGGGTGGGGCTTTAAAATTGATCTCATCCAGTCACCTCACTTCACAGCAGTGGAAAAGGAAGCTCAGAGAGTGAAGGAATTGAAGGTAGAAACAAGTGGTGCCCTTCCTGCAGCCTTCGGGGGACCTCAGACTCTTAAGTCCCAGATTCATGAATCCTGCAGCAATATTTACACACCAACTGGCCAGGATGCTCAGGGTGACCACTGGCTTGCTGTCAGGAGCGACTGTAGTCACAGAGAGACAGGCGTCAGGGACAAGCCATGGAGAAGCTAAACAGAACAGTGGGCAGGAAGAAATTCCTGCAGGGGCCTTTGGTCCACAGCACCCCTTCTTATAGAGTGCTCTTAGAGCCGCTCCAGACCCCACTCCATCTCCCACTGCCTACCAAGGAATATTTTGGGAACTACTGCTCAAAAAACTCAGCCACTTCAGGCAATCTAGTCCCCAGCTCCCAGCGTCCTTGTGTTTGCCACTCCACATGGAATTGAAGGGCCTCGAGGAAGTGAAATAATTGTTTTCTGGTTAATTTACACACTTGGCGAGGCCTGCCTCCTAAGTGTGCCAGCCTCTCGCCTTATTCCCAAGTCAGAGCACGGTGTCTGGAGTGCGGCAATCAGACATAATAGTGCAGCGGAGCCCTATCGACGCTCCCACAGTAGTGTGTTAATGAGTGCTAAAATTGACATCGTAAATACAGCGTTCTCAATGTTGAAAATTACAACTCTGAAACAAGTCATGCTGTTAAAACATACAAGAAATACCAGTTAAGCCTTCAAGTAGAGACCACGCAGCCCGTACAGATCACGGCTATCCCAAAGTGCATAACAAATCATTTTCATTGAAAGGAGACAAGAAATAGCAGGAAGTTCAGTGATTCGAGTGCTGAGATGAGTAGAAATCACAAATCCAAACATTAAACACCAATTACTACCCTATGAGCTACAAGTCAGCTCGGCATTACAACATGCCCCCCTCGGCAGCAAACCCAGGAATGTGGAGGTTTGGTGAAAAACATAAGCCTAAGACTCATGTATCCATGCCAAAAAAAAAGTGTCACTTCCAAAATGCTCATTCCACAAGTCTTGAGAAACACCTGGCCTGTGTGTTAGTCCCAGTGACATCCAACAGAGCACATTCACATGCTGGGAATAAAGCTGCTCTTCGGCCAACAGCTGGTCTATAAGGATTATGGTTCACTTTCACAGCCTGGTGGCCAAAGCTGTCACTTCATCCTTTGGCCTTTACTCCATTAACAAGACAGGGAATTAACCCCGCCATCTCTAGTTAGTTCCACAGACCAGGGCAAACTACTGTGGGAAGCAGTATCTAGCAAGGTACAATCAGAGATCTTGTCTCTGAGATAGCACTCTCGGCCCTCACACTTTGGTGCAATTTCTGGGAAGGGAAAAGTTCCCCAGGTTCCACATCATCACCCCTACCCCCCACCACCACACCTTTCATAGGAATTCATTGTGGGGTTCAAAGCAGCTGTGTTATCCTCTCTCCTAGTCTCTGACACCACCACTCAATGCTACTCAGTGCTATTGGGCCATTATCATGCTCAGAAGTGACTGAAGTTCTCAGTGGGCAAAGGAATATTTTTACAAGTATACATGTATGTACAAGAGATGTTAATGTCAAGAAGACAGGTTTTAAAGCACTTTGGGATTTCCCCCAATGAAAGGCACCAGATAAATGCAAATCATTCCACTAAAGAAAAGTCAAGTTTTCCAGCTTTCACATCTGCAAAGGTACCCACTTAACAGTACCTCTTTGTTTGGCGGCAAACCTGCTTGTTCAGAAAAAAATCCTTCTGAGAGAATATTCTGTTTCCTGCCTTATTTCTATTTTGCATAAGTTGCATGGTCAGTGACCATGGATACTACACATGCTATGACCCGATACCATCAGTCTTGGCAAACTGAATAGTCCTCACAACTTTGTACCATCGCCTGCCTTTGGTGCAGCTGGAGATGGTTTTGTAAATTTCCTGCCTGCTAGGATTAAAAGCATCAGTCCAAAGCAAGACTTACATGTGCAAATTCTGAAAAATAACCTTGCTCTTCTAACTCACCGGCTGCTTGCCTTTAAGTCAACTCACATCCCCGATGCTTCTGAGAAAGAGACGTAGAAACGTCTGCATGTAGGCACTAAGAGGTTGCCAAACGCTGCCCCTGTAAGATTCCAATCTGACGAAGAATTTGAACCAGAGGCTCGAGGGCATACGTGGCTAGTGCATTCATCCAGCAATTCGCCCACGCTACAGTTACCATGGCAACTACAAATACACAAAGTCCTCTGAGAAGAATCCTCTCCGTATTCCTGTAAGATATGGACTATCCTTAACCAACTAAAACATAAAATGGACCAATTAAAAGGAGGCCCAAACTTTGGATCAGAAGCCTAACTCCATTACTAAATCCCTGGATTCTACAGTCTTGCTGAAGACTGAGCAATAACAAAAGCCACTGGAAAACTATTGGATTAGAAAACAATGCGAAAGAATTATCTTACAAGGGACCTAGGTTCTCCTTCACAATATTATGTATTGGTTAATTAAAGACCACAGGTTGTTGAAAAAGGAAACAGAGGTATTCTTTCAACACACCTTAGTTTAAAGGTCTTTTGTCTCACTTTAAGCCTTTCAAGAAATTTCCAGTTATTTATGATATTTTATGAAGTAATCATTTTTGGCTTTTTTAAATCATTCCCTTTTTTCTGGCCTCTACCCACCCTCTCCTCTCCCCCCAATGAACTGCAACCATAATGGAAATAAGAACTACAGTGTTTCCGTCCTGGGTGAGCCACACTGCCTTCATGCATATCTATATTTTAAATCTACAATTCTGTATCACCAGGTTTCAGTGTTACAAACAGGAACTCTGGGGCAATCAGAACATCACATATACCATACTGTATCCTAGAAGCAGAATTATCTGAGCAAATTCTGCTTGGAAATAAAAGGCTCTCATTTTAAGAGCTTTCAGAGCAGACAACCACAGAATTCAAGCAACTGTCCTTGCTAGAATACCTAACAATATTCACCTCAAAAAGACAATACATTAATAACCTCTTCTAGTTGAGAAAGACAACATGACCTTATTCCTAAACATGTTAAAAAATAAATGCCTCAAAAACATGCTAATATCGAGACATAGAAAGCTTTGGTCAAATAGCCTAGACAGAAGCAAATGTCTCTATGATTCCTCCAGGAAGAATAGAGGCCTGACCATGAGCGAAAGGGCTGAGCCCATGTGAACTCTGCTTTCTCGGCTTCTAGAGTTTTGTACTGTATTAAGCTAAAATCCCTATCTCTAACATATGTGTACTGGGAAAAATCTTCAGTCTTCACTACATGTTTAACTGAGTAACATTCTCTCACAAAATGACATTTACAAGATGAACATCAATATACATCTTTCTAAAAAAAATGATTGGTGTACCCATGCAAGCTGTAATGATAGGATCAGATGGAAACACGGTTCATAGACTCGCCTCTGTCAAATGTACTTAATTTTGCTTTCTCTTCATCTCGGCATTAAAATTAAGCAAAAGCAATAGATAAAGAATTGAGATTTTTGTTTTCACATGATTGTGATCAAAATCTCCTGCCATCCTTATTGACCGTCACAAATGTGTTTCCACAGGACAAACTTGCTGGGGGCTTTTTGTGTAGAACTTACACACAACAACCTCAGAAACAGGAGCACAGACAAAACTCACAGATCAGTACTAGGTACAAGCACTAGAATAATGTACACGGTGAACAGAGAAATTGGCATTCTGGAAACTCATCTGGCAACAGAAACATTCTATGCCTGTGATGTTAAAAACCAGTGAGTGTCATTTCACTGAAAGGCCCGAAGGCATGGTGTCAGACACACCACCCTCTGAAAATGACTCTAAATACTGCAAAAGCAATCTGGGGGCTCATATCTCATGCAACTCTCCCTCTGGGGTTGGGCAAACTCCTTATGCCATAACCCTAAAGTGCCCAAACTGTGCCAGAGGTGCAAGAGGCAGCTCAGCTATGTAGGCATGAGGACAACAAGCCTACTAACTAATGTAGAGACTCATTTAAACTCAGCTCGCTCGGTGAGCTCCTACTCATATTTGTCAGGCTTGCCATGAGAGATTTAACTTTATGAGCATAGTAGTCCCTTAAATTGACTGAGGGGACCTCCTTCATTCCATCTCCGAAGTCACAGCTGCGCATGGCACTCTCAAGTTGCTTTTGGCGACGATAAAAGTGGGAGAACTTATTGAAGATCAAGGTGATGGGCAGTACCACCACAAGGATGCCCGCCAAGATGCAGGCAGAGGCGGTCAGCTTCCCAGCTGTAGTCCCAGGGGACCACATCTCCGTACCCCACAGTGGTCATGCTGACAGTGGCCCACCACCAGCAGGCTGGGATGGTGGCCAGACCCTCGTTCTCCTCCTTTTCGATGGTGTAGGCCACCACAGAGAAGATGGAAATCCCCACGGAGAGGTAAAGCAAGAGTAGTCCTACTTCCTTGTAGCTGTATTTCAGGGTGGCCCCCAGGGAGCGGAGGCCAGTGGAGTGTCTGGCCAGCTTTAAGATGCGGAAGATCCTCATCAGTCTCAGGACCTGGGCCACCCTGCCCAAGTTGGCCAAAGTAGGCGAACTCTCCACCACCAAGTTCACCACTAGAGTGATGTAAAAGGGGACAATGGACATGAGGTCGATAAGGTTTAGGGCATTCTTGAAGAACTTGAGGAAGTCGGGGGCCACGGCAAACCTGGCCACCAGTTCAAACGTGAACCAGGCAATGCCAAAGTGCTCCACGATTTCAAACCTGGGATCCTCTCCCGGGTTGCCCTGGCTATCAGGGATTTGGAAGTCCGGCAGGCTGTTGAGGCACATGGTGATGATGGATCCCAACACCACCAGGATGGATAGGACGCTGAAGACCCTGCTCAGGACTGAGTAGCCCGGGTTATCAAGCGCCAGCCACAGCTGCCGGCGGAAGTTGCCTAGTGGCTGCCCGTCAAACTTGGAGGCATCGTTGTAGAAGGCTAGGATCTCATCGAAGGAGGACGTGGTGCTCTCCTGGTCGCTCTGCTCGTCCCATTTCTCCTGCTCAGGCTCCACTTTGCGGCCGTGATAGCTGTAGCTGCAGCAGGAATCGATAAAGAACTCATTGATGCCCCAATACTCAATCTCCTGGCTGAAGGAGAAGACGCACAGCTCAGCCATGACGTGCAGCTTGCCGGTGTGGTAGAAATGCAACACGTAGGGGAAGAGCTCGGGGTTACGGTCGAAGTAGAACTCACGCTGGACGTCGTCGTAGTCGTCACAGAGTTCCAGGATGGCCTCTCGCGAGTGGCAGAGCAGCAGGCGGCCCAGACGCGTCTCGGGGAAGCGCAGCAGGGTGTGGGAACGCAGCCGTCTCTTGAAGCCGCCCACGTTGATGCGGATCTCTCCATCCTCGACGACGTTGGCCTCGGACACGTCCCACAGGCTCTGGCCGGTCATAGTGGAGATGCCCAGCAGCCCGCGCCGCGCGGGGGCGCTACACCTACAAGCCGAGGGAACCATATCGGCCTGAGCGCCCCACGGAGCGCCACAGCCCCCTTTGCTTTCTCCCACGGCGGCCCCAGCCCTCTCTAGAAAGGTCTTTGGGTGCTGTTGGGCACCGAAGTGGGGAAACCGTTTGTGGGGAGTTGGCCCCCCTCCTAAGGCAAGGTAGGGTATGTTTCTACTAGTCTGGCCTGGCCTCCACCCCCTTTTGGGGGTATCCTGGCGATCGCTTCTCCCGTGTGCCAGGATCGTGCCCCATAGCTGTGACAGTCCAGGGGACTGCGCGCTGACCTTGCCCGTGGGCAGACCAAGGAGACGCCCCCGCCCGCTCGCCGCAGACAGGCGGGACCCGAGCTGAGATGCGCACCCGCAAGGGCTGGGCCGGGAAGGGGGCGCGTAGATTTGGGAGGGGGCGGGGAAATACGCTGCTCCAGTTTGTAAACCTGGGCCAGGGGAGAGGATCGACCTGGTGTCCCGAGTCTCCAGCCCCCACGGACTGGAGCCCCGGTCGTCCCACCGCCCCCAGGGTCCCCCCGCCCTCCTGGCGCGGTGCCCCCGGGCCGCGTGCGCTGCGCCTTCCCCGGCAGAGCTACCCGGGCTCGCCTGACGCGTTCTGGAAGCGCTTACCTGGAAGCCTCGGCACCCGCGGCCGAGGCCGGCGGGAAACTTCCCCGACCTGCTGGCGAGCATCGCGGCGGCTGCCGCTGCCGGCTGGCGGTGCGTGTGCGCGCGGGTGCGAGTCTGTGTGCGCCCGTGTGTGCGCCCGGCAGGCGGGCGGGCGGGGTCCACGGCGCGGCTCCTCCAGTCTTCGGCCCCGCACGCCACCGCCGCCGCCTGCGGCTGCGAGAGGCTCACAGGTGGCTGCGTGGCCCCGACGCTGGTGGAGCCCCCCTCTCCCGATCCGCGCGCCCCTCACCCGCCGACAGAGGCAGGAGCCCACGCCGCAGGCGCCCGCGGAGCCGGAGCGGGAGCGGAGCCCGTGCGCCCTGGCGCGGGCCCTGCGCTGGGGCGCGGCGCGATGGTGCTGAACGGACAGCTCCGCGCACTTCAACCCGCAGCGCGGCCGCCTCCCGGATCCAGCGCGCATCACTAGGACCCCATTGCGCCACCAGCTTGGCGCGAGGCCGACACCTTTCCCCACTCCCTTCTACATTTTATGACCATCATCCCCAGGACGTGAGCAGAGGGTTGCCTGCGGCGACCTTTCCCCGCTGAGTCTGGCGGGAACCAGTTAGCTAGGAAAGAAGGCTTCTATGTGACCGAGGAAAGGACAGAAACACAGTCTCTCTGATCTTCCTCTTTTAGAGACCGAAGAAAAGTTCCCTCTGCCTAAGAGATGGGATGATGGGAAAACAGGAGATGGAAGGCAGAAGACAGATCAGGGAAGACAGGTTGAGATGTGATGGGGTTGGAGATGGAATAAGGGGAAGGGGTGCACAAGGAAAAAAAGGAATTCTGTTTGGGAACCCTGTGTACTGAGTGGGCACCATGTGAATACAGATTGGTGTGCTGTGTGGGTTGTAGGGGAGTGTGTGTGGAGATGTGAGGGCAGGGGAGGTTCTGAGGATACTGTCTATGTGTATCGCATAGAAAAGTGTCCTCAGATGGAGGAGATGATCCTGTGGGGGAACCCTGGACATGTGTGTCGCTGTGTATATATAATACGTGGGACTGTGTGCAGGGTGCAATGTGCTTGGTGGCATGGAAGTCCTCAGCACTTGTATCCTAATTCACAAGACTCCTGGACCCACTTCTGAGCTCTTGTTCTCCTGGAACTGATTATCCTTAAGAGCTTGTTGCTGGACTGAACTTCTAGGAGCTCCCTCTCTTTGACCTCTGAGCACTTGGTATGATTTCCATTTGCAAAATCTGTGGGGTGTGTACCCCCTTAGAAAGGAGTGTCTATATATCTTAGAAATCCTTGGACAGACTTCAAAAGGTGGCTTGAGACTCACACAGCAGCCACTACAGCCATGGTGAGTAACACATTCTTTTTGTGTGGCATCCAGCTGAAGAGGTGGTCTGGTTGCTGTAGAGGGTTTGGAAGGCTGAAGTAGCTCAGGTTAGTTAGAGTGCTTGCCTAGGATGTGTGTAGTTCTGAGTTTTGATCGCCAGCACTGCATAAACAAAGCAAAAGAAAAACATGCTTTGGTCTTCTGTGGAGACCCTGAAGAGAATCCTTGAACTAACACTTGGATCCAGGTGTGCCATTCAATTGCATCTGAATATATGTGAATGAGTGCAAGTGTATTGTTCACTGAGGAGACTCCACACTATGACCCTAGAGGCCTCTGTGAATGTGGGAGGGAAAATAGTGTGGCAAGGATTGCATGAACTTCTTTACTATTGTGTGTGGTGCTAGATGTGTGTGTGTGTGTGTGTGTGTGTGTGTGTGAGAGAGAGAGAGAGAGAGAGAGAGAGAGAGAGAAGAGAGACAGAGAGACAGAGAGACAGAGACAGACAGAGAAATCTGGCATTTGGTTTCTGTGTTCCATGTCTATTTCTTTTTGTTATTTTTTCAGTCCACCTAGAAATCATGAGTTTCATTATGACATTCTATACATATATCATTACACTTTGCTCATATTTGTTCTCCCTTCTGCCTCCCACCTTTCTGATCCCTTTACCCAAATCATCTATTTCTGTGAAAGCCTGTGCTTCGAATATGCTCACCTTATCCTTTGTCTAGATGGGCTGGATCTATCATTTGAAGTCTGGGGCTCCCTCACACCTGGCTGGAGTACAGTCTGGAAGCTCCTAGGTCTCCTTCATTCCCATGGAGTGCTGCTGAGAGAGTGCCAGCCCTTGTAAAGGAGGTGTGTTCCAGTGCATGTGTAATCACTTACTTGCTGTTTCTTTCACTCCTTTTCTATGCTTCCCACGCTTTGAAGGAGGATGGCTGTGAGGTCTCCCCATGGTGGGTGCCCTTAGCAGTAGCACTTGGAGACAACTACGGTCTCTAGCCTGCACTGTCATCTTCTCAACTACTTCTGATCACTCCAAAAACTTTCAAGCCACTGTGGCTCCATTGCCACATCTGTGTGTTCTCTGCTGTGTGCCATCATTCCCAGATACTACCTTTCCCACAGCTTTAGCTCCTGACTCCTTGGTTAAGCTTCTGAGTTTTGATCCCCAGCACTGCATAAACAAAGCAAAAGAAAAACATGCTTTGGTCTTCTGTGGAGACCCTGAAGAGAATCCTTGAACTAACACTTGGATCCAGGTGTGCCATTCAATTGCATCTGAATATATGTGAATGAGTGCAAGTGCATTGTTCACTGAGGGGACTCCACACTATGACCCTGGGTTTTTTTTTCCTTTCGCTGCTTTATTTATCTGCCTGGTCCTTTTCTTCTTGGCTGTTTTGTTCTCATTGGTTCCTTCCTTGTGGTCTTGGAAGATTTTTCTCATGAGGGAGAGACCCTTAGCCTCTGTCTCTTTGTCTCTCACTGGCCCACAGTAACCCCTCCAGACTACTGGGGTTCAGCCTGCTCTCAGGACTCTCAAACCTTCATGTCTTTTTCAGTGGCCACGGGGAACATCAGTTATTTCTTGGAAAGACTGAGAGAGAAGCTCCTAGATCTGACAGATGCCTTTGCAGAGGGTTAAGTGAATGTGACAGGCAGAGCCACTTGTTTATTTCCCAGTCACTGCACTGAAGAGAAATGGAACGTCTCCCTCCTTCTGTAGCACAGAAGCTGTTTTTGTTTATGGTTTATTTAGAAGTCTGAGCCCTGGTCTTAAAATATAGCCACTTGTTCCTCCAGCATCACATGTCTAAGCTTGCCTAGGGGAAATGGTGAGGAGGTGGAAAGAGGGGGAGAGGCATCCTGGGAAGGGGGATGAGGGGACCCCAGGCGGTGGCCCAGATCTTGCACCTGGGTGACTATTCTAGCTGATTCCTCTGCCAATACAGATCTCAGCTGAGCCCACACAGCGCAGACTCAGCTTTTCCCCTGACAGGCGAGGGGGCTGCTTCAGCCGCCTGGCTGACTGAGCTGGGCTGCCTGACCTACATTCCTCACTGCCAAGAAGAACTGAGCCCTATTCTTCAACTGGGCTTTGATTTCTCACCCTTATGGAATGCACTATTCACCCAAACCTGTCCTGCGGCCCAGCCCAGCCCAAACAACTCTTAAAAACACTCCTGTCTTTGCATTCTCAAAACCTTCCAGTAGCTTCCCATTGCACTGAGAAGGAAGGCCACCTGCCCCCACTGCTCTGAGACCTTCTACAATGTGCTCCTTCCCCTCTCTGATTTTATTGCTTTGCTGTTTTCTTTTTCTTTTTTTGTACCCCTTTACCCCCAGTACAGCTTGCACTTGCTATTATGACAAGTTCACATGACAGGTTTCTTCTTGTCACTCAAGACTTGAGTCTTTAAGAGAGCCATGTCTTTCAGAGAGCCATGACTTCCCAGTCTAAAGTGAGCCCCCAGTCTGCTCTGTCATTGTTTTCACCACAGTTACGTTAAACAGCTATTGACTGAAAGATGAGGAGAAGCCTTCCACTCCCAGAGTCTTCATCCCAACTCTTCTTGGTCTTGATGGACTAACAAGAACCCGGGGCAGGAGGGGTGTTGTGCCCAGAGCTGTGGTCTGCAGCCCCCAAGCTGTAACAACCAATGAGATCTAACAGCCTAATGAATCTCAGCTCTAGATGCCTTGAATCTTGCACCAGACCAATTGAACCAGAATATCTGGTGAGGATTATAGGAAGTTCTCCCCATGTACACCCAAAGTGGAGCCCATTAAGAGCCTGAGCCCACGTCAATCAACGTGTGAACCCAGAACTGTGTAAGGTTAAGCCTACACTACACTGTCAGCACCAAGGACAGCAGCTAGTCTCCTCTTTTGGGGTGGTGCCTGTGATGGATGGGAGCCTCCCAAGGGATCCAAACTTTCGTCATTGCTTGTCATTGTCAATCCTCACCTGCAGAAGGGTTCCCTGTGCCTGCTCCTCTCAGAATCTCTCACGCTGCAGAGAATTAACTTGCAATTAGAAATAATCATACTTTCTTTTCCTCTTTAAAAGAGGTCAACTTCTGAATCTTTCTATTATTGACAGTAATAATGAAGACTGAGGGGGATGTGGAGATGGTTCAGCAAATGAAGTGCTTGCTTGCTGTGCAAGCATGAGGTAGTGCACACTTGCAATCCCAGAACTTGAAGAGGCAGAGACAGATGGATCCTGGGCTCAGTGACTATGCAGCCTGGTCCAATTAGCAAGCTCCAGGGCAATGAGAGAGACCCTGTCTCAGAAAACAAGACAGCTCCTGGGGAACAACACCAGAGGAGGGTCTCTGGCTTCTGCATATAGGTGCACACATGTGCATGGGGAGTCACGCGAACAAACATATGCACACACGAGCATGCATACATGCTTACATGTGCATGCATATGCCTGGCACACATAAATAAAATAACAATGAGGACTTACAGCAACTAAACGGCCTTGTAGGAGAATTTACAATGGGAAGGACACAAGGAAATTACTGGGCTGTAGATAGACCGGGGGGGGGGGGATGCAGAAAGCAAGCAAGGGAAACTAGTGAATGGGGGAACCTGGGCTGAGCCTCAGGCCTTGGGAAAGCCAGCATGAGGGAGAGGAGAAATGCACAAGGGGCACAAGTAGGAGAAAAGTTGGTGGAAAGTGACACTATGTAGTTTAGCTGCACATTATGGATGTGATTGCTCACTGCCCTGTGTTCTCTCAGGATACAATAGTAAATATTTGGGTGGCTTTCTGACTGCAAAGCTGAGAGGTTTTCTTAGTATGAAAACCCTTTGCCTAGCCATCTCTAAAGGCCACCACCCCCATCTAAAGCCAATCCTTCCATTCCTTTGTGTTCCCTGAAGGCTGGTGAGAAGCACCAGCTGAAGTACTCTTAATGAAATGTTTCTAAGGAGTGGAGTCTTGCCTCCGATGCTTCTTGCTCTAAGTTCATTTTCCATTGGGAGGGCTCCCTCTACCAACTCCACTACGCCCTATTATCTTGGACCCTTCACTGAATTTCCCAGAAGACCCTTGGCTGGAAACATTAAGGGAGACATAATAATAGGAAAATTAGCAACACACGAGCAACATGACTGCAAAGGCAAGACCCTTCCCAATCATTTCACCACCTGTCTTGGGGTTTGGCCATCTCTTCCCTTTTCCCCTGGTCCTTCTCAGAGCTCATAGTATTGTAAGTTTGAAGCCCAGATGTCCACAAGCCCCATCTCCCAGCTGCCTTGGGTGTGTCCTTTGCTTTCTGTTTCTCCTCTCCTATCACTCTTCCTCTCTAGGTGATTGACAGCTGGACTGAAACCCTCAGCCCTTCCCCACAGCTCTGCCCAGTGGTGTGCCTGACTTAGGACAATCCACTCTGAGGTTCTCACGTGTGTTTGTGGACTGCTGTGCTCTCTTTCACATCATGATGGCATGTGTCTTATAAAGATTAAGACAGTGGGGATAATGAGCTAGACATGATGGTGGTGGTGGTGGTGGTGGTGGAAGCTGGGCCACTGGCTCAGATGTATGCCCTGAAGTTAGTCCAATCCAATCCAACTTCAGATGGATCACTGAATGTTCGCTGTCTCTGCACCTTGAGTTCCTCGCCTTCAAATATATGATAGCCTCTAATTCATGGTTATTGTGAGAACTATAGGAAGCACCAAGGAGCTAAGGCCTGGTGTGTGACAAGTTCTAAAAATGCCAGCCATGACTGCTGCCAGTTACTGTCCTTGTAAACGTGTTCAGCCCTGTGCAGGCTCTCTGCTTACCTCTTGCTTTAAATTGAGTATTGCTGCTATTCCACTCATGTCCATTGAGTGGGTGGTGTTTAGATCCAAACATGTCTCTCTGGTTCCAAAATCTTTCTCTTAACTATCCTAAGGAATGCATCCTGTAGTAAAGACCTCCTAGTCTCAGATGCTTAACACAAAGAGGAGATTTTTTCTCAGTTCAGTCCTATGGGGATTTGGATATAGCCTTCTACAAGGTGATCCCAGGACCAAGCTCCTAAAGTCTGGGACTCCTTCCTTGGCACTCTCTGGATCAAGCAGAGAGATGGGAGAAGGGACTGTGAAGGATGATGTGACATGTTTTGGGGGCCAGGTCTGGAAGTGGTAGACTTCACTTCTGTCCTCATTGCTTAAGCACATATATTCAATCATATGGCCACATATAACCACAAGGTGGGTGGGGAACAAAGGATTAGAGAAATTGGGGGCAGCAGCAGACTGTGCTGCAAATGGATGGATACCCTATGTTCTTTTTCTCCCAAAATGGGAAGAGAAAACACAGCAGAGTCCCCAAGTCACTGTCTTGGGCTGAAAAAAAAACTGTCATCAGCATGCAGATCCAGGGCTCTCTGTCTCTCCCAAGCCCTCAAGCAGAGAAAAGGAATGATCCCAGACTAGCTAGGACTTTGTTTTCTCAAGAAACGGTATTTTCCATCCTCAACTTCTCCACACTCCACATGGATCTGGATTCTGGGTTGAAGCCATGGGACTGAGCAGAAAATGTTCATCCTAAAGGATATCAAGTATGTCACAGAATTTGGCGACCAGGAATCAGACTTGAAAGCTATAGACCAAGACACACGTGAGGCAGGTAGCGGGATGCCCAGCCCCACCATCATCCTGGATACAACACCATGAATGGCATGGTGGTAGAGAGAAGTACTTGGCTGGACTAGTTCCTACTGTGCTGACTGCACTTCTGAGTGTTCAAGAGACTGCTGGGCAGTAAGGGTGGGGGCAGAGCAGGGAATCTTTCCCCTACCAATGTTCATGGGAGGAAGGGCACTCACACGAAGGAATCTAGAAGAGGCAGAATTCACCAAGACCATGGGAGAAACCCAAGAATCCCATTTACTTGAAACTTTATCTTGCTTTTTCCTTCCTTGATCTGGATCCCCATCCCAATACTGGGAATGCAGAAGAGATTCGTGAATACATTCACTATCTACTCTGACCTGTTTGTTCTTTATCATGACCAGCTATCTACCTGGGACACCCTTCCAACTCCCACAAGACCTCTTCCTCCCCCCAAAGGTGCTTACAGCTGCTGTCCTCAGCCCTCACCCTTCTGTTGTGCATGTGACATCCACCTACCCTTCTACCCATCCATCGCCCATCGATCCATCCACCCACCTACCCATCCCACACCCTGGATGCCTCTGTGGGCTCCTGTTTCCATGGTTACTTCCAGGGCCCGAGTCTGCTCTGGCTTTGCTGAAAGATTCCCCAGCAGTAGGCTGCTTCTCATAACAGCATTTACTACTGGACCCAAACCCTCCTTCTGGGGTCCCATCCTGCTTAGAGCTTTCTCGTCCCTGCAAAACCAGTATTGCTTATGCATTGATTCCACGAGGTAATCAACTTCTTGCATTGAAAACAAAATCCGGTGTTTGATAGTGAACCCCTGAGGAAGGATGCTGGGGGGACTCTCACACCGCATTCATAGCCTCACTGCAGCCATTCCTTCCTCCCAGGGATTCTGGAAGTTTCCTTGAGTCATTTTTTTCAACACAGGAGGGTTCCTGAACACCTCCTCAGCACTCTGCTGTGCTACGAGGGTGACAAGCACCATATGTGCAGAGCGCCCTTTTGTGCTGGAGGCCCACTTGGGAACAGCTGTCATGGTTCTGAAGCTTGGGTGGGCTGCAGCTGTTCTCAGGAGGAGCCCCATGCTCTCTGACCCCCGAGCCAGCCTGTCTGGACTCTAGAGGTTTCTCCAGGTCAGAGCCAAGCTGCAGCTTGTCCTCAGAGGCCTTCAGGAGGGTGGGAAGAAGCAATCCCGTCAGATACCCAGCTGAGGGAAGACACAAGATGTTCCCACGAGTGACAGAAAGCCAATTCACACTCTTCCCTGCAGCCAAAAAAAAAAATTAAGCTAATTTTTCATTTCTCTGCTTACGTGCAACTCAACTAAACATAGACATCTAGGAATGCAAACAATGACTAGATTTTCTTAATTTAGGACAGTTTTAATTAAATCTTGCTAAAATGACGGAGGCTTGGATATTTTTATCATGGTGGGAAGCTATGTGATTTGGGACAAAGGAAGGTAGGGAACACAATGCCTAAACACCTCCACTTCTGGCCACCTCCCACCCCAGACTGCTCTGCCAAGCCAGCTCCTGTGAGCTCCCAGGTCCTGAAAGGAGTAGCCCCTGTTAGGAATGCTTATGTCCTTTGCTGGGATTTATCTTAAAGGAAACTAGATCTGTTGCACTGTACTTGTTCTAAATAGCTGGGGCTGGAAAGGAAAAACCCAAATAACTTGCTGGGAAAAAGGTTAAGTCACAAAATTATTTTTGAGGGGAAAAAAACCAGACTTTCCAGAAACTCAGAATATAAATGTTTGGAAACCCTGTCAGAGGGAATCTTCCAGGACTGAAGACTCATCCGTATCCAGTTTTCCTCTCTCTCTCTCTCTCTCTCTCTCTCTCTCTCTCTCTCTCTCTCTCTCTCTCTCTCTCTCTCTCTCTCTCTCTCTCTCTCTCTCTCTCTCTCTCTCTCTCTCTCTCTCTCTCTCTCTCTCTCCCTCACAGAATTGACTTCCTCTTACTCCTTCCAAGGGAGACACTCTGACTTGTTCTAGGTAATACTCTGGCTGGAAATGATGTGTCACATATAAGCCAGCACTTTGATAGCAGTGTGAAGAGTTCCCTCCTGCTGTGGAAAGCTCCAGGACAGATAAGAAGCGGCCTGGATCCCTGAGCTGCCTATCCTGTGACGCTCAGTAGTTCTGATGGCTCCCAAATCTGGAGGAGATTATGTGCTTGAAAGAGAAAATACTTTTGGATTCTATGACTGAGAGTTGAGAGGTGGTGATGGCCTCCAGCAAAATGTCTTCTCCCCAAGGAATGTTGGGTGAACATTTTCCTTTGGAGATACCCTACAACCATCCAGCCACCTCAGACAGAAGTTTGGCAACACCAGGCAGAAACAGAGGCCTGTACTTCCGGCCCTGGTGGGCGGAGCCTGGGAAATCCCAGAAGGAAGCAAGAAGGAGGTAGAAGCAATCCATGATGTTTCCGGAAGTCACCCTTGGCCCTCCATGGGGACACAGAGTGCCCTCTGATACACACACACACACACACACACACACACACACACACACACACACACACACAAATGAAATAAAATAAAATAAAATAAAAAAGTTTGGCAATAGACCAAAGAAATAATTGAGCCAAGGTCCAACTTAAAAAACGAATTTATTGCAGTTTTGACTGCAAAAATGGCCTTTTAATCCACCAGCCTTTAGTCCACCAGCTGTTGTTTACTGTTTTTCCATATCCTGAGGGAGTCTCCCCCCTTCCAACCCAAGCGTGTAGGTTGCAGGAACTTCCTGAATCTAACCAGCTGCTTAAATGCTGAGACTTCCTCTAGGATGGGATGCTTCAATGTTAAACAATATCCTCCTTAGCTTAGATTAGCGCAAAGTCTGAAATGGCCTCAAGCTGTGCCCAGAGGGAAAATGTCATACAACATGGAGACAACACATGTTGCTCTAGAAACCATCACTCCATATACAACCTTATTTTAATTATATTATATTATTATATTGGAATTTTAAAAAGCACCTGTCCATCTTAGGTTGGAATAAGAAGTGTGCTTTGCTGGGACTAAATAAAACTTTTGGAGAACATAAGCAATCTGTTAAAACAAGAGTTACACATTGGATTATGGGAGATTTTCTGGAATAACGAACAACACTAGGAATGGATGAAGAAGAAAAGTTTAATCCACCAGTTCTCCCAAGAAAAAGACTGTGGCCAGGAATAACCAGCTGAGTAGCTTCTTAGACTCTGGCAGAAGGGGGAAGGAAGCTGCAAGCAAGCTAGTAGCCATTACACAAGTGGAATCTGCAGGCAGATAGATATTCTTGCAACTAGTCCTGTAGACAGAGAGAAGTAGGAAAAGGGGGTTTTCTGCAGGTGCTTGGTTCAGTGAACTCTGTAAGATGTGATGTGTGGTTAGGTCAGAATCTGGCAAGTTTCCATCGACCGCTTAAAGCTAAAGCTAGAAGCATCTGTGGTAAGGGCCTCAAACAGCTGAGGCAGAGGTCCGAAACACTGGGGCTTTGGAATTAGCCCTGGAATTCTACCTCGTTAGCAACAAACTTTTGAAACTTACCAAACTGCGGTATAAGAGGAATGGCATCCTCTCCAGTGTGGGAAACAGGTTTGTTAGTTTTTCTGAATTGTTGCTGATAAATTCATGATAAAACAGCATAAGGGAATAAGGGTTTTATTCTCTCTTAGGATTGTCCAGCTACAGTTCTTAGTCCAATTTGGCAGGAGAGTTCATACCAACAACGGGGCCAAGGGAACTGGTCACACCATCTCCATGTAACAGCTGAGAGAGGTATGATCTTTACTTGCCAGACCAGCATGTCTGGCCAAGTATACAAAAGGATGCCAACTTCCTCAACAGTTCTCTGTATTTTATTCACCTGCCCAGGGACAGTCCCACCCACCATGGACTGGGTGAGCCTTCCACATCAACTAGACAATCTCCAAAGCAGGTTTGCTCCGGGCTTAACTCAACTACAAATGTGCCCAGAACTCAAACCCTCAACTGTCAAGTTGACATTTGTATTTAACTATGACAAGTTTACTTCTCGGGAAATTGTATGTTCAGACAGATTCAGGAATGGAAAGCTCACATTCTTAGGAAAGAAACACATGCTTGGAAAGAAGGAAATGGGGTATCTTAAAAGAGGATTTTAGGAAGTTTTTTTTTTTTTTTGGCAATACACTTGTCTAGTATGTCTGCATGTGCAGAGCCCTGTATTCAATCCTTAGCAGCAAACAGAAAAAAAAAATTTTCCCGTGTGATATGCTGTCCTATCAAAAAAACCCACTTGATGATGTAATGGTCAATGATTGTAATTGAACGCATGCGATGTAGCTCAAAATGGTAAGTTTTCATGTTCACATAGAATCCTAAGTATTTGTTCTGAATTGGAGAGAGACTCTTCTGCAAACAACTGTTCGGTGAACTGGGTTCCTTGTCCTTGTCCTTTTCAGTGTGTCCTTCCCCTGTGTGCAGTGCATCAACACCCACCCAGGAGAAAGGGAAAAGGGCTGGTCAAAGATCTGGATATTCTTACAGTTCATGTCTAGACCTGCACATGATATGTGCTGGCATCTGATAGATCAAAACTCCAGCGGGAGGCCACTTATAATTACTGAAGAGGCTAGGAAATGTGGTTTAGCTGTGTGGCAAGGTGGAAAGAGAACAGGGTTTGATGAGTCTGATTTAGATTGTAACCTCACATAAAAAGAGCCATATGTAAACAGCTCTGTGCAGGTAACACTTAGGGGATGGTAGATGCAGTTTTGCCTAAGGCACAGTCATCTGCTTTTTTGGATTAAAATAATAATCATAAACCCTGAGCAGAAGCTCCTTCTGGGATTGTGAAATTATTGGGCTTATGATACAAATGAGATAAATCAGATAAAAGCATGAGAGAGACTTGAGATAAGTGGTAGAAACTACACTGACATCAAAATTACTGTTTTACAGAAGTATATGGTTTTCAGGACAGGACATCAAAATTACTGCTTTAGAGAAGAGCATGGTTTTCAGCTCCCAAAACTGCAGACTCAAACAAAATGCAGGGTTTGTGGATTGGTTAAATGAAAGATGCTTACAAAATCTCTCTTGCAAACTGGATGTCAGCATTACAACCAGTTCCCATAGATACTATAATGGTTCGAATGTGAAATGTCCCCCATAAGTCCATATGTTTAAACATGTGGTTTCCAGTTGGTGGTCCTTCTGTGGAAGCTGGGGAGACCTTCAGGGAGCTGGAAGTGGCTTGTTAGGTGGCGGCCTTAAGGTTTTTATAACGTAGTCCAGTTGCTCCATTACTTTCTGCTTCCTGGTCTGTGGAGATGCAACAAACCCTGCCACAAGTTCCTACCTCTATGGAAGCCCTCATGCTTCTCCCACCATGATGGAATGTATCCCTTCAAACTGTGAGCTAAAACAAACCTCTCTTCTCACAAGTTGCTTTTGCCAACAATGTTTGAAGAAACATGGTATTTCTTCTTTTTTTTTTTTTAAATCAAGGAGTTAGCCAATGTCAAGCACACTTGGGACTAATTCAGGTTGTTGCCCTGTTCTAGATGGGACCAGTTGTCTCAGAGAAAAGGACTTCCAGTAGTGTCGGTGATTCCATTGGAAGATTTCAGGGATGGTAGAGAAAATTCCACCAGATATTGAGTGGAAGAGATGATTTCCAACTCTAATGCCACCAGATGTCTGATTGATTAGCCACACATCTTACTGCCCTGGGGGGAATAGAGGTTAGAGATGTGAATAACTAGGAGTGTGTCACCAGTGTATATGTTTTCCTATGTTGCAGTAGGAGAAGTTGCTATAGCAAGGATTCCCCGAGGGAGCAGCAGAAGCTAACTTGGATAATGAGAAGCTCTCAGATAAATCTTTGAGAGAGAAAGATCAGCTTCTGTCAAAGGAGGAGCTGAGCAGTTTGAAATTTAATTTTAAACTGGATGGACCTCCTGAATTTCCTCTGCTGGCACAACTAGTCAAGACAGGAAAGAAGCCAGTGACCCCTCTCTGAGCAAGGCTGAGTAAAAGAGCTCAAACTGGGGCAGCAAGGGGTCAGTGTATCTCAACCTGAGAATCCAGATGGATGGAGAGAAACTTCTCTGGTCCCATTGAGAAGATCCTCTAGTGAAAGTCACAGTACATCAGTCAAGCTAAGATTGAGGCAGGATAACTGTGAACAAGCCATGGCAGGTATTATTAACCTTTTCACTACCACTCCCACCAGTGCTGGCAAAAATGTCCAACCTTTTGACATTACAATGTGACCTGGTCATCTGTGAATAGTAAGTTGAGCTACATTCATAGCTATCCTGGGATGTGTGCAGCCTGCAAGTTACAGGTTGGAGATGTCTGTTATGATATAAGCCAAGGACTTAGTTAGGTCAAAGGCAGTGTTTAGATATGTCCTCAGGTTTGTCATAATAGTCATTCTGGTCACACCATAAGGTATTCCTCAGAGTCTTGTGTAAGAAGATTCTGTTGTCCCCAGTAAACCCTGAATTTTGAAGTAAGTAATGTGCATTTTTTTTTGCACATTCGTGTGTGTGTGTGTGTGTGTAGAAAAGGGCACTGAATGTCTCCATGGAGACCCAAGGGTGACTCCTGGAATCATCCTGGATTGCTCTACCTTCTTACTGCTTTGCTCTGGAGTTTCCCAGGGTCTACCTTTCAGGATTAGAAGTACAAGCCACTACCATTTCCCCCTGACATTTTTATGTGGGATCTGGGATCTGAATTCAGGTTCTTTTGAGTGTGAGACAAAGGCTTTAAACCCTGAGCCATCCCTTAAGCCCCAGGTAAAGTGCGTTTTATCTGTGCCGAGAACCAAGGTTGTAACTTATAATGCCAAAGGAATATGGTCTACAGAGACTGGGGTGGGTGACTCAGATGTTAACGATGCAATAGGATAGGGCAATCTGGAAGGCAGCAAGCACATCCCACTCCTTAATCCTCCATTACTCTAGATCGAACGGAAAGAAAGGAGCAGGGAATCTGAGTTGAATGAGGGCATGGGGTTGAATGTGAAGAGGAGGGTTAATGGTCACAAATCACTGTTATATTTTGGTTGTTCTCCATAGCTCTGAAAATAAGTTAAAGGATCCACAAGATGACTCAGTGGGTAAAGACATTAACATGGGGATCTGAATTTGGTTCTTGGAGCTGCATAGTGGAAGAAGAGGACTGACTTCTGAAAGTTGTCCTCTGATCTCTCTACATAAGCACCATGGCATATGTAGTATACCTTCTCTTGCTCTCTCTCTCTCTCCTCCTCTCTTTTTCTCTCTTTCATAAATAAAATTACAAAGGGAGTTATTCAGTTTATTTGTTAGCTCTGGAAAAGTTATAATAAGATGAAAAATTTTATTGCTTTGGATTGAAAGCGACATTGGTGGTCTTTCATGAGAGGGCAGTCACAGCAATGAAAATTTCGTATGCCATTTCGACAAGAAATTCCATCTTCCAAATCCCCATTCTCAAGAATTTCAGAGTCATACTTTCGTTTTATCGGTTTTGCAAGAGCTATGAGGGAGCATACACATGACTGGATCTGACTGTCTGAAAATATGGAAATATCCTTAATCTGCCAAGGACACTCCAAGACTATATCCCCAGGGCAAGCATAGTACTGAACCCTAGGCTTTTCTTCCTATATATCCTGCAGCATTGTATCTAGTCTCAGAGTTACCTCGTCTTTCCATGTTTTATGTCCTGGAACCCCCGTTAGAGTCATTTCTCTTGCATTTGGGTGTATTATTTAATCAAAATAAAGGTACAAGTATAGTCATTAAATGAGGAATGAGCATGTGGTATATAAAGCCCAGATGCGCTAGACACAGGAGTAGGCCACATCCCAGGCAGGATGGAGCTAGAACAGGGTGCAATCTCATCATCCCACTCAGAATGGAACTCAGTTTAAAACTTATTTCTGGGATCTTTCATATACATTTTAAAACTGCAGTTGACTTCAGGTATCTGAAACCCCAGTGAATAAAACAGGGATGATGGGAAACAATTGTCAGCCTGATCTGAACATTGAAACTAACTGAAACTCAAACATGGTGGGAACTACTCTATTGGTATGTAGTTCACTGTGCAGATGATGTATCAAAAAGAACATGCTGCAGAAATGAGTTTTCTAGTCTTGAGCTTTAAGTGATAGCAAAATTCCTAGCTATTCAAGGGTAATTTTTTCAGTGAAGACTTAGAATCTACTTCTTTCTCCTCATATCTGCTATCTGTGAATGTTTGCTTTAGTAGTTACATGAATATATATACATATGCAGGCACACACACACACACATTTAGATGTAAGTTAAGATGTAAGAGGGATGGGGCTAGGATCATGGCTCAGTAAATAAGATGCTTGCCTCACAAGCATGAGGACCTGAGTTCAGAGCCTCAGCACCCATGTAAGAACTGTGCAATGTAATGTAACTGTAACTCCAGAAGTGAGTAGGTGGAGATAAGCAGGTCCTTGGAGCTCATTGGTCAGTCAGTCTCGCCCAACTGCACACTTAAAATGGTTATGTTTTGTGTTACATATATTTTGGTACCATTAAAATTTGGAAAAATCAAATTTAAAACCTGAACTAGGAGCAGGAGAGTAGTACTAAAGTGCTTGCTGTGCAAACATGAGGAGCTAGGTTTGGATCTCTCCATGCAAAAGCCAGGCGCGGTGTCATCTGCATTTATAACAGTGCTAGAGTGTGTCATGAAGACAGGCAGATGGATCCCTGGAGCCTATTATCTAGTCAGTCCAACTGAATCAGTGAGCTCCGGGTTCAGTGAGAGACTGCGTCTCAAAATTAATGTGGAGAGTGATTAAGACAGCACCTGACACTGACCTCTGCCCTCCACGCATATGCATAACAATTGTATACACTCACGCATGCATGAGCATACACACACAAAACAAAAAAAGAAGACAGATAATGTAAAAGAGCCAACCACAGTCATATCACGACATATTTAACACTATTAATTCAATAGTGTATTATCAACAGCGGATGTTTATACAACGATGTCACTCAATGAGTGTCAACTTAATTGTTCATTCATTTATTCATCCATTCCTATACACATGTCTAACTCTTCAGAAAGACATTCTAGGCAGCTGCAACACATTCTGCCCCTCTTCTCTTTTTTTCTTTGATTCAACAAGTATTCATTAGACTTCATGTTCATCATATACAATAACTCTCCATATCCCTGGGTTTTTCATCCTTGTAGCCAGCTAATTACAGATCTCAAATATTAGTGGAAATTCATCTGTGCTGAATATGCAGATGTTTCTTGTTGTCTCTATTTCCTGAACAAAACAGCACAAAAACTACTTGTATAACAGTTACATTGCATTATGTATTGTAATCTGTAGGTAATTTAAAGTGAGAAGATTTGCATACGTTATATGAAACTTTGTCCCCATTTTATATAAGAGATTTGAGTGTCTATGAGGTTTCAGGGTCTGTAGGAGGTCAGGAACTAATGTCTTGAAAATACTGGGGGATAACCATACCTTTGAGCAAGACAGACTGGTAAAGAGGAAGAGAGCCTCAGAATTGGGCAGTTACCGTCTATATCCCAACATTCCTGGCAGAGCATGAGGGTAAAGGTAAGCATTGGCACGTCTCCACGTGTTCCCTAGGAGGGAGGCTGAGCCTTCAGTGTTTCAGCTCTTCCTTGGCCTTGGACTCTTGGCAGTTCTGAGCTAAACAGACCTCAAGTTGGATAACCATCTACAATCTTCCAACCCCTTTCCTACTATCTGATTTTTAATGCACCAAACCCCCAAATATTCTAGTATCTCTAGAGCCACAGCTTTTAATTTTCCTCCTTTCTAACAACCCAGATTAGAAATAATGCAGAAAACCTTCAGAGACATCATATGCAGAGAAAATAAATTAAGACTGTTTCAATGGCCTTATACTCTAAACAAAATCTAATCACCAGCCCCTGGCTTGGGCCAGTTCTTTCTTCTTGGATGGGTGGCACTCTGTGGTGGAGAGGGGAACAACTGAGCGTGTTTGGGGGGGGGGCACATGTTTTCTCTCTCTCACTCAACCTGGCCAAGAAAACTTTTGGCAGAAGAGGTGTAGGAGATTGACTGAACTCAGAGACAGCTGGGAATGAGTCAGAATGGGCTTAAGAGTAGTACAAGGCCCCAGAGTCATTTAACTATATTTTTCAAGCTTTAAAATCAAAACACATGGTTTGGCACATGGTTTACAATAGGACAGAAAATCTGGAATTAGAAAATTCAATTTGCAGAATTGTAGCTGGGTCCAAAGTGGGATTTGGAAGTTAGCTCTTGGTTGAATGGGTGGCCCATCTGTGGAACTCTGAGCACCTGTTTACATGAAGGACGGGCACAAGGTCTTTGCTGGCTGGAGCAGACAGAAGAAGTAGAGGTACCTTGAAAAAAGAGAGGGAGACATTGAAGGATGGGGGGAAAGTGGTTGGCTGTGTCAGTCTTGCTTGAGTTTCCTCACACAGACAGACCATATATAAGGAAAGTCACAAGGACTCTTCTCGTAAGATACTCTGAGTTCATGCAGGCAGGCAGGCTTTGGAGCTGCCTGGAAAAACACAGGATATCCCCATTTTTCTCTGATTGCATGGAACCCAGTACTGCTCTTTCTTATTGAGAGTCAATGACTGCAAATGTCTGCAAGAAATGACATTTTATCCTTACCCAAAATAACCAGCATTCTTCAAGGGACACCATCAGCAGTGGATATCCGGAAAGTTTCAGCTAAGTGTCCAGGCCGTGCGACTTGTAGACAATTGAAGGACGACAGCCCCTGTGTGAGAAAAAGGACAAGCAGAGGAACTCTAGATTAGTGGTGTTTGTGAGCTTCCAGTGCGGGAGGCTGGGCTAAAGAAATAGGAGTCTGGAGCTGCAGAGACAGCTCAGGGGTTAAGCCCCTGCTTCCCAAGCAGAAAGATCTGAGTTTGGGTCTCAGATCCCACGTAAAATGCCAGGTGGAAATGGTGGCTGCCTGCACTTCTGGGTCTGGAAGGCAGAGCTGGGAAAACCCAGAACAAAGTTAAACCCAGATGGTAATTGACAAAAGGTTAGTGATTTGGCCTGGTCTAGTCTGTAAGGGCCGAGTTCTGAGTTCTGAGTTCTGGTCTTCTTAAATGCTCTTTTCAAGATCTTTTTCAAGGAAGGTAGAATAATCCAAAGTGATTCCCGAAATCATCCTTGGACCTCTGATACACACACACACACACACACACACACACACACACACACACACAGAGAGAGAGAGAGAGAGAGAGAGAGAGAGAGAGAGAGCAGTCTGCTTTGGAACAGAAGACATTTTCTTCCAAACTCAAGACTGGGTCACATGGTGGATGATATGGTTGGATAATGGGATAGTGTATATGACTTCAGAACTGACCTAGGAAAAACTTGCCAAAACACTACTTGATTAGCTTGATTGGAGATTCACTTGATGAGATCCGCAGCTATGTGGGCTTGTTTACCCAGTCTTTTTTCCTAAGCATAATGGGATCCCACAGGCCACTTCATAACATCTGCAGGAGTGCTGCCAACCAGCCGCTGGATTTGGATTATTTTGTGATCCAACTTTTTGAGGAGGTTATGTCAGTGAGACCTATTTAGAATATAAATGATTGCTTAAACTCTCTTAAAGGCTCTAAGAATATATTTTAATCATAGAGTCTTCCTCTAAGCCCAGCATTGCATTCATGAATAAATTGTTGTGTCTTTGATTCGACAGAAATTGGGTAGACTTGCTGAATTAATGAACCTTTCTTTTCTTCTAGTCCGTCTCATGACTGTGGCAATGTGCATTTCCGCCAGCTTTGCAAGATGCAGATGAGGTATAATTTCCCCCCAATTGATCTGTTCTACATCACTGGATTTCAGCTATTTGCATTCTTTATGCCAGAATCAAATTTGGCTTATTATTATTGTTGTGGAAAATAATTATAATCCTTTAATCGTCATGGTTCTTGACAATTAAAAAAACTCACAAATCTTTTTTAACTCCACCTTCCCAATAATAGTGAAGAATAAGCAGAATAGAATTATCATTGGGGGACCTCCAATTCCAGAACTGGCCCTTGTTACCAGATGGTAATTGAGGTCTTAAAAGGTTAGTGATTTGGCCTGGTCGAGATAACTAGTCTATAGGGGCTCTGCCTGTCCTGAGTTCTGGTCTTGTTAAACTCTCTTTCCAAGATCTTCAAGGTGAATTTGATTGTCTTTACCCTGCAGCTTACTGCGAGCATGGTGGATATGGACACAATACCTGATACAGAACAGGTGTCTACTTGCTCCTTTCTCCTCCTGTCTCTCATTGACTTAGGTGGTCTTGAAGTCCATTGGGGCTGAAATGTAAAAAATGAAATCCTTTTGTTGTAGTTTCTTTTCTTTTTGCTGTTGTGAGGGTGCTCTTATGCCCAACTTAAGGGAAAAAAAAGGAGATTTATTTGGCTATGGTTCCAGAGGGGGCATGGTCCCATTATGGTAGGAATTGCATAGCAGAAGACATGGCTGAAGGCAGAAGCAAAAGGGTGACTCAGGTGTAGCCATTATCAAGGCAGAGAGCAAGCAAACTGAAAGGAAGCAGGGCTGGGCTACCAAACCTTAAGCTTCTCCTATACTATAACAAGGTCTTCTACAGTGAGATTCTAC
This sequence comes from Typhlomys cinereus, assembly GCA_023101885.1. Taxonomy (NCBI): domain Eukaryota; kingdom Metazoa; phylum Chordata; class Mammalia; order Rodentia; family Platacanthomyidae; genus Typhlomys; species Typhlomys cinereus. The sequence goes on from JALPQD010000261.1 coordinate 688,420, forward strand.
CTCTCAAAGACGTCACAACCTTCCCAAACATTGACATCAGATAAGGATTCAAACACATGATGAGTCTGGTGGGGTGAGGAGGGGTGGCAACTCACATTCAAACTATGACATTTTTTAGCCAGCCTGGAAGTTGGGACTAACAGTCATGCCACATGCACACACATGCCAATACACATACCTACACACATTTCCACGGGCTAGCAGGTAGTTGACTAACTCCTCTCTAAATTCCTAATCTACAGCAAAATAAGAGAAAAAATGCCTCCTTCCCCCCCATAGACTGTTCTGTCCTTTCAAATCAGCTCTCTGCCTCATGTTCATGGCATCCTACTCTTCAGATCTGAACTTTGCCTGACTCCTTAATTTTCATTTCCAGGCATGTCTCACCCTTGCTGTCTTGTACACAGCTTTGGGCACCTTCTAGCTTTCATCCCAATAAGTGATGTTTTTGCCTTGAGGATATTAGCAATAGCCTGGGACACTGTTTGGGATTCAGGCTTCCTTAGCAAGCTCAGCTTGAGTAGAGATAGGGTGGATAGGATGTCACTAGTGTGATCTTCTCTGAACTCTGGGGTCAAAACTGACCTTTGCTGTGGTGAAGCCCCTTTCAGAACAAAGAAATGACTATTTGACATAGCTGATGTACAGGTGTAACCTTCTCAAAGGCTACACAACAAGATCAGAGTCTAATCTATGTGACACAGTGAATGCACATGTGCAACCTTATCACAGCATGTGGAATGTATAATTACCACACATGGGAAATTAAAAAAAAAAACTAGACTGTGAAAGGAAGTAATAAGGGTTATGAAAGGTTGTTTTTCTTTGGTTACAACTGTGCATTTTGGGTACAAACCCAAAAGCCTTGGGCTAGCACAAATAAAACAACTTTTTGGAAGGTAGCTTTGATGTTCTGCCTGCGCTGTGAAACCTATGGCCCAACCTCCTCCTTCTACAAAAGGAGCATTCCAAGCTTAATTCTGGACTTAAGTGAGATGTTTCCACTCTAGATAACCATGTCTTGAGTGTATTTATAGATTATACACCCATTGTGGGTTCCTCTAGAAGGACTTAGCTAAAGCCCTCCAGGTTTCAGTAAAGAATGGCATCACACTGCACGTAACAGAAGATTTGACTGGAGACTTTGTAACCAACAGACTGGAAGAGATACCTGGTTCAAAGCTTAGCAAGGCTACTTCCTGACCTCGGTCTTTTCTTCATAGTGCTACCTTGGATTCTCAAGAGAACTGAGGTACCCGTAGACTCTTATGTCTGCTTATCAGACAAGAAGAGAAAATGTACAGTGCTAGCCAACATCTCTGCACAGGCCATTGGTCTATAATAAGTCATAACCACTGCAAGGACTGTTGGAAGGAGAAAAATGTGCATTCTCTATAATGTGACTAGCCTCTATAGAGCTTCTCTAGTCTGTGTAGACACAGAGAAGGGGATTAGGTTGGCTGTTGATAAATCAACTTTCCAAACGGTTCCCAATCAGGCATGTGAGAGCTAGAGCCAGACTTAATTAGATTTAGAAGGAAAACAATGTAGGCTACTTTCACCTGGATGTAATGAAGGGAATTGATGTTCTTCAGATTCAAACCAAGTCTTGAGGTCGCTATGGAGGCCGGGTATCATACTGTATGTTAAAATGCATGGGTAGATAAGTAAGTAAATATTCATTTAACAGACACACTTACTGTCTATGTGTTTACTGTGAGTCAGGCACTGCAGGGTCGGAGAATGAACACAGGCCCTTGGCTGCACTCAGTTTATTCTGGAACAAGAGCAGCAGGGAATGGACTGCCAAATTCAGACGGGAAGGAAGGTTTCCTGGAGGAGTTGATACTGAGCTGTGTCTTTGTGGGAGATAAGAAGGTGCCTAAAGCCAGGGAGAGGGCTCTGTGGATAAAAGTGTTTGTTATGCAACTCTGATGACCTGAATTGGATCCCCAGAATCCATGTACAAAGCTAATGTTGGGCCACCAAGCTAACTCAGTGGGTAAGGAGCCTGCTCACAAACCTGAAGACCTGAGTTCAATTCCTGAAAGAGAACCTACCTCTGAAACTGCACATTTTTTACCTGTGCACATTTTTTTCCCTTCCAACAGGCCTCACAGTGGTTATATGACACAGTGTAGCTCAATGGATCTGTGAAAGACATTTACTAGTGCTATACTTTCCTCTTTCCCCTTTCTTGTCTGAGGCATGTATTCTGTGTTTCTGCTTTTCTGTTTCTCTCTCTCTCTCTCTTTCTCTCACACACACAAATAAAAAATATTTTTAAATAGCTAGATGCAGTGGTTCATATCTGTAACCCTAGCACTTCTCCTGAGCTAATAGGTTGGAGGAGATAATCTGGTTCAAAATTAGCCAGAAGCTCAACTAGACTAGAATGTTTTGTAGCTAAAGATCAAGAGAGACCCTGCCTCAGTGTGGTAGAAGGTTAAGAACCAACAGAAGAAAATTGTCCTCCTACCTCTTTATGTGCACCATAGCATGTACTCCCTCACATTTACAACACATGTGAGCACATGCACACACATACACACAGTTAATTAATTAAAGGCTCTGGATGTCTAACTATATCTGAGGATATCTTTCTATATACGTAATAGAGTTCTTAATGCATACCCAGCTTTTGACTAAGAAGAGAAGAAAGAATATTAATAATGTTAGAATAATATCACTGTCACTTAATAGGGGTTTGCTATGCTATGTTTCTGTCATTGGCACAATCTTGAATGAAGCATCTTCCCATCCAAAATATTACAGTTCCTCAAAGGGTATCATTAGCAGTAGATTATTGGAAAGTTTTACTGAACAGGAGATGATGGGTAAGGTTAGGAGGATTACTGGATTTCCTAAGAACAGAAAGTTGTATATGAGAAAACTAGGCCAAGAAAAGACATTTTGGCTCTTGGTATCTGTTAAGTCAGAGAAGGCTGCATGACAGAACTAATGAAAAGCCACATAGCAACACAGGGCAGTTTTTCCCAAAACTGGAAATTGAGAGTCAAGTGGTTGAAAACATGGTTGGGCAATAGGACAGACTATCTGAATTCAGAACTGGCCCCTGACCGGATTGCAGTTCTCGCTTGTTTGGTTGACTAAGTCCTAGCTATGCCTGCTCTTGTATGCAGTCTAGTGCAGACTGGGAACCTACAGTCAGGTCTCAAAAAGGCAGCAGAAAACTGACCTATAACAACTTTGCTGTGCATGAGAGTACCTAGGCCTCAGGAAGAAACTCAAAATCTTTCTAGCAGGAAGACAAAGGCAGCCATAATCACTGTACAAAGGGGCCCAGCTAACAGAATGTGAAGTCTATGTTCAACCAAGCTCATGCCCTGTAAAAACAAAAATAAACAAGCTTGCATCTATTCCTATGGCAGCTCTGGATGGAAGCAACCGTTTCCCTCACTTCAGAGGTGGTTGTAGCTCAGGCTCCACATTCCCTGCCATGTCCCCTTGCATTGCTCCTCTCAATGTATGCATGGTGATTCTCTTCTAGAAACCTGTTCTGCTTGCACATGAGGCAGGTCACTTGTGACCCACCTCCCTTGCTTCTCAGGAGCAGAAATTCTCAGATGGATGGGAATTGGATCTATATCCATCTAAGGAAAGAAGAGCTCCCCAGCTGGCACCTCCAAGAAATCACCTCCCGATTAGAAAAGTAAAGCAAAGACTGGGAAGATGCCTCAGGGGTTAAAGCCTTTGTCTCACAAGCAAAAGGACCCAAGTTAGTTTCCCCAGGTTCCATGTAAAATAGGCTTAGTAGAAACGGCAGTGACCTGAAATTCTAGCCCTGGAAGGTAGAGCCTGGGAAACCCCAGAGCAAAGTAATAAGAGGGTAGAACAATATATATATATATATATATATATAGAGAGAGAGAGAGAGAGAGAGAGAGAGAGAGAGAGAACACAAAAGTAAAATAAAGCAAGTTACCCAGGGTGATATGTGACAGCCAGGGCAGGACTCTGGGCTGATGAGCTCAAAGCCTGGTCTTTACCTTCTACTCCAAGCCTTTTGAGTCAAAGAGCATTTAAAGCAGGACCTGCTTTGGACTACATAGTTTTTGGTATGGTTGTATGGCAGGGGAGGAACTGGCTGCTCTTGACCTTTCTCAGCAGCCGTGGGAACAGCTGAGTGAAGGATTGATAACTCAGTTGTGAATTCTCCTGCACAGCTGGCTGAAGGCCCGGGAAATCTTCAAAGAAAAGGTCAGATTCTCCCTGATGTCTCTACACAGCATGGGGTCACCTACCTCAGCCTCGGGGAGGGAACAGAGCAGATGCTCATCTCCTTGGTCTCTGCTTGGAAAATTACTCATCAGCAAATGTTACAGAGAATTCCCTTCATGTTCCCTTCTAGTGGGAGTGAAGTTCCACCTGGTGAGGTCTCTTCCAGGACCGAGGGAAGAGGCAGACTGCTCCCAAGCATGTCCCTCCCCAGCTGACCCTGAACAGATGTGGCCCTCATGCCTCAGGATAAACACTCCCGGATAGACAGATGACACATGCCGAACTTACCAGAGGCCAGTCAGCCCCCAGAATTGCAAGAAAATAGATCCTTCTTGATCCACAGATGTGGAGGCAAAGAGGGGGCCTTGTATCTGGCTTGACTTTGTCTTCTGGGGATACACAGCCTTCACTGTGGGACCCAGACTTTGCCTTCCTTACAGAGTTCATCCCCACTAGATGAATGGAACAAACACAGGATCCAGAGAGCTCAGATCTCTTCAAAGGAGAAGAGAGGAGTATATCAAGGCAGCTGACCTAGCTCAAGACATACAGGGCTTAAGAAATCTCTTCCCAGAGAGATATCAGTTTGGGCAAAGGATTCAGATATAGTTAAATGGTCCCATATGAGAAGTTTACAGGCCTTAGAGTCAAATGGGCCTAGTTTCAAATCTCAGCTCTTCTTAGTGACATCTCTTAATGAAAACGAAGTGATGATAATGACTAGTAGATACTTTATGGTCATGGTAAGGAGTAGCGGATACTACATGCATGCAACTGCTATGTACTTAGCAGGTCCAAAGTAAATGCAAAATTATATCAATGATGGTGATGTCTAAGGGGGACCGGAGAACAGCAAGGACAGTGTGATCCCATCTATGCATATTGTGGTTTCTGAATAATCTATCTACTGAACGTTATTATGATAGTAATTAATTATGAGACAATGTTTGCTGCTCTATTTCATTTCTGCAGGTATTCTTTGAATTTCTTTTACTGTGCATGTGCACATAAGCAGCATTATGCATCTATAACATCAAGGGATTCATGATGCACTTGAGTATGGAAATTTCAGATTAGGAACTTAGAAGAAGACAAATTACTTCATGATAGAAAGTAAAGAGTTTGAGTTCTAGTCTACCAGGAGGGTCGGCTAGAAGAGGTAGAAGGAAGTACAGCATGTGGTCAGCAACATGACCTCAAAATTTGCATGCAGACCGTTAAACTGCTCAACCAAATGTTTGTTGGCAAACTTTTGCCCTTGAGCCTGAAATCAGAGCCAAATTCCATGCAGGAATTAATGTGAGGAAGGACAGAAGCAGCATGTGAGGACACTAACATATGAGTGAAGGGTCTATCTACTCCTCTGGAGGTCAGCAGAAGTCTTGGGAGGCTAAAGAGAAGCACAGAGCATACATGGCTAGAGTCATGATCTATCTCTGCACAGCCAACTGTCCCCAACACAGGGGCATGAAGCAACAGTAACCATCTCCAGATCCTGGGGGGTTGACGTTGCCCTCCCCAATGTCAGTTCATATTTGAGGTTCCTCCTGCAGTGCAGACCACTGGCACCTATAGCCCGAATCAGTCCTAAAGTCCTCTCCAGTCAGATGTGTGGGCTGGAGCTGAGGCTGCTCTCCCTCCATGTGGTGACTCCAGCAGGTCATCTTCAGAGAACTGGATTCTCACGTGGCTGCTCATCCGAAGGCCTGTGCCCCGAGAGGGAGCGCCAGGTGGTAGCAGTACTGCCTTTCTGACCCAGCTTTCGAATGTCATGTAGAGACACGTGCTCTGCATTGTATTAGACAGAGCAGTCAAAAGGCCCACCCAGATTCAAGGGAGAGATGACCCAGCCTCCGTCTCCTGATGGAAGAGTTGCAAAGTTCTGGAATGAGCATGTGGGATTGAAAATATGGCTGTGGCCACTTTTTGAAAATACAATCTGCCATCAGACACAGCGCAGATGCTAAGGGGCAGGGCAGCCCTCAGCTGATAAGTGAGTTATGATGGGGGGAAAGAAATCCTTAACACACTAGTTTCTGTCTTTAAAAAAAGACAAAATATTAACAGAAAAAGATTTCAAATCAAATCTAAGATCATTTCAAAGCACATGAATGATGAGCAGAGACTTTTATTGCAGCAGATTTATCAGAATATTGGCTGTGAAAATCATAATGAAATGAATGAGTCAGAAAGAAAAAAAAAAAACCGCTTCTCTCTTGTTCCAAACTTTCTGGATGGAGCCAGTAATGGCAACGCTGAACGGGAAAAGCCTGGAAGAGGGCTGGGGGTCAGCAGAATCGGACCTCTACTGTTGGCAAGAACTGCACACATGAGAGACTTCGGAGTAAGGCAGTCATGGCAGAGCCCGGGGAAGGGGGGGTGGGGTAACGAGCCTCAACATGCTAATTCTGCATGTGACTTTCTACATGTGTGCTCCCTTGGAGGTCACACCTTTGAGGGCATGGGCGTGGAGTCCTGGGGATCTCTGTTCCATTCAGGGTTTGAGCAAGCGAGTCAAGAGCCCCCTTTCATCATGGAGAGTGACCTCAGGGGTTGTCCCCTGCAAAGAAAAGCCCCTCGCCAGCAGTCCGCTCCCATTGCTCTGGCTTCCCCATGGCTTTGCCTCATGAACCCCAACAGTCAGGCTTGGAGTACCTAACTTAGGACCTGGAGCGTGCTTCGAGTCTTTCAGGAAGCAGTCCTCTCGCCATTCAGAGTCTCACAGGGTGTGGGGAGCAGCTCTAGTAGTGAAAGGAATCACGAGATTGCATTTGGGTTCAGAGGGATATACAGCCTTGGTCAACAGCAGCGAAGGTGTGGTGTGGTACTCATTGGCAAATGTGCCCTCACTGTCTTAGCGTTCTGGACAGCCGGGTTGAGAGCAAACCAGCAAACCATGCCCAGTATTTGACTCTCTCTTCTTCTCTCTGATTATCAGGGTTGGCATTTTTGTGGTCTCAAGGATATATCCTTTCTTCCATGAGCTACATCCCCATCTCCTATATGCCAATTCACTACAGATCTCAGTGGGTGATATTTCAGCCAATTCTTGCTCTGTTTTTTTTTTTTTTTTTTTTTTGAGGTTGAAGCGCAAGGGATCAGTGCTTTCTCTTATAATGCAAACCCTGCAAAGACCTTAGACTCTGAAGCTTATAACTCCTCTCATTTTACCTCCTTATTTTACATGTCAGGAAACAGGCCTACAGAGGGGGAGAAGGATTTACTCGATAGTCTCTCCATCGGCATATCAACTAGAGCTTGCAGAGGGGCCCACTTGAAGCATGGCATAAATCTCCTTCCCTGGTGCCAAGATCCCCCTCCAACACTCTTCCTTACAGTGGGCAGCCCATGCTGGTGATCATGCCAAAGAGTGTCAAACAGGAACGTGTCTTCCTTCTTGAAATACGTTGTGAATCAGCAGGCAGGCCCCTCAAGACCCCAGCAATGCTGCTTGCTCAGAGCTCAGCACACAGTAACCCAGAAACATATGTGGTAAGCAATAACAGTCATAAATTTTATGAGATTATGTGTTCCTAATGTGAGATTTCAAGCTGATCTGTTTGTTGCACTATGCCAAGCTTCAGCGTGATTCAATCAAGTTGTGCTTAATCTTCCCTTATTTATTCTTGGTGAGGGTGAGTCACGGAGCATGTCTCTGGTCCAGTCTGCTGCACTAATTTACCCCAAGGATTTTGACGGACTGGTGATTTGTTGTCTCTGCCTGCTCAGAGTTTATTTGCTTATATCATCAGATGGGTCTGGTGCACATGGAATAGAAGTCTGCAGCCATGCTATGGTGTGGACTCCCTTGAAATGTCCACCAGAGTCAGGGATCACCTTGGAAGTGCTACAGTTTCTTTTCCATCCAGGCTGAATCATGTGCAATGCTTTGTTACCTGTCGATTATCTGGTGGAATTTAACTTGACAGTTTCTTTCTCACAGAGGAAGGCACATTGGTCGCCTCCCTGCTTTTCTGACTCCAGCCTGGGTAGATTTGGAATGAGAGGGGATATTATCATCTCATCAGAAGACATAAAAAGCCTGGAAACTTTGCCCAAGGCTGGAATGGACTCCACCCACCAAGCCTGTCCATCTTGTGATCAATTTTTTTTTCAGTCTCTAGGTAGTATAGATAGGATCTGGGGTCTTACATCAAATCCCCTTGGACTAAACACAGTAAGGACCAATCTGTGGCTTGTGAGAGCTTGGAGACCTTCTGGCTGCCATGGGATGGGTGCAATGTGGCCTTCAAGCTTGATGTGGGGCAGTAAAGAGTTTCCCTTGACTTCTGTTTGATCACTGTGCCAACCGTCCCAGTGTGCCTGGGACTGAGGAGGTTCTCAGGGTGAGGGACTTTTCAGAGCCAGAAGGCAGAATGTTCTGGACAAACAGAAAAAATCGGCCACCTAACTCTGATGACCCTTGATTTTGGCAACTTAGGCCTTCAGATTTAGTGAGAACTCGGGTAGGGACGGAAGGGGCCACTCCCCTCAAACAGCTGCTGTCTGACTTCAGGTCCTGGGAATTAAGGTCATTGCTTGGGCTTACGCATTTGCCTCCACTGGAACTCCACAAATATAATTGCTATTGTAACAAGACTGAGATATAGGCCATTTAAGAGGTAATAATTCGTGGGGGCAACACTCTCAGGAGTGAATTAAGGCCATTAACAGCCCACCAGCCATGCTAGTTAGTTCCTATGAAAAGGCATCATAACGAATGAGTCTTTCCCCGCACTTCTGTTTCCCACACACTTGCTTAACCTTCTGTTCCTCCCCCAAAGAACAACCCAGCACAGAGGTACTCACCAGATACTGAACTACTGGGCCATGTCCTTGGTCTTCCCACATACCTCAAGCAAAAAAGCAAATTTCTTTTCCTTATAAGTCACCCAGTCTATGGAATCCTGTTCCAGCAAGAGAAAATGAACCAAGACCTGCCCCTCCCTAGAGTGGAGGCCATCTTCCCATCTTCTCAAACACATAGTGACCTTTGTAGAGGGAAAGCAGGTTGTCCTGCAGGTATGGGACTTTGGTAGACTCTGTGTGCACCCTAAGGGGTAGAGTAGCCACAGTCTTTATGGGGAAGACATGTGAGAAGAAGCTATCAGGGAGACAGCCCCATTCTTGGAAGCTGCTGGCCTGAAACTTGCAAAAAGCTTAAGATTCATCTCTGATAGGAAGGGGAGGTGTGTGTGTGTGTGTGTGTGTGTGTGTGTGTGAGAGAGAGAGAGAGAGAGAGAGAGAGAGAGAGAGAGAGAGAGAGAGAGAGAGAGTAATAACAACATCTAGATTCTCCCATACTCTCTTTGAGAGTAGGTACTGTGGCTCTTTTGCTCCTCTCTGCCATGCTGTACTGTTACCATGCTCTGTCTGTCTGTTTGTCACCATGTTGTAACAGTTACTCTTAACTATTGCCGTGAGAGAACACCCAAAGTCAAATAACTTATGGGAGGAGAGGAAATTTATTTGTCTTATGTTCCCAGAAGGGAGAAACAGTCTTTCATGGCGGAGGCGACATGGCTGGTGGTTGAAGCTGCAGGCAGGCTACATCACTGCAAACATCCAGTATGGTACTGGGTGACGGCTGAAGGCTGGAGGATTCCTGGAGAGTCTCTCTTCTTCTTCCCAGTCTTCTGTTCTGTGGTTCCTTTTATCTGGCCTACTACTGGGAGGTTCCAATCAGATCTATGGCTGGTCTTTGTATTGTAATGTTTGATCCAGATAATTTTTTCAGGTGGTCTCAGCTGATCGTAGTTAATGCCAGATGTGTCAAGTTGACACCCAGTATTGACTATCATACATGTCTTCATGTAAGACTTTCAGAATCAAGCAGTTCCTGGCCAAGAAACAAAAGCAAAGCCATCCCATTCCCCAGTGGATTCAGATGAGGATTGGTAACAAGACACTGGAGGAGAACCAAGCTGGGTCTGTAAGAATTCACAGGGAATGGAATAACTATGCTGAATCATGGCCAACCATCAATCTTACCAGAAAGAGCTATTTTCCATGGTAAGGGATTTGGACATGTTTAACTGGGAATCAGATTTGCTTTTAAATCTGCTATATATGAGCAAATTAGTTGGTTCATTAATAAACATTAGACGCTTTAAAAAAAAAAAGAATAAGTATCATGGAACCAGACTCTGCCATTTAGTTTGAGCTTGAGTAATTTGTGACATCTTGGGTCTCAGTTTTCTAATATGTGAATCAGGGCAAAAACAGCAAGGTCACTGCAAGGATTAAATTCATTAATATCACATAGAACTTAGAATAAGACTTGATTCATAGTAATTAATAAAAATATTACCTGTGGTATGAGATGTGGAAAGAGATGGTGAAGCATGTTAAACTGTTTTGCAAGGTGGAGTGCAAAGTTGTCTTGGTTTTCCATGCAACCATGTGCCAGTGGGAAGCTTTATTTGGGAACCCCGACTACTGTGCTCTCTGTACCTGCCGTTTGCCTAACCACATCTCTTTTTCTGCCTTGCTGCCCAGTCACTGGCTTTCAAGCTGGGATGGACAAATTGCACTTCTTTCTTTGAAGGTGGACCTATGTAGAGACTGCAAAGTTTGATATACCATTGGCTGAAGACCTGGCTTGACAAAAGCTCAGAAAAGACCTAGTGATGGTAGCTGTCCCACATGAAGACTCTAAGATTTCAGTGGCAAAGCACTTCTCCAGGGGCTCCTCCTGACCCATGTGTTCACTGAGCTGCAAGGTGCCTGCCTTCCCCAGACCTGTGGCTTCAATCATATCCCCTTATCAAAACCCAGATACCAGCACGCTGGGATCCAGCACAAAGCATTTGTACCCCACATCCTGGTCACAACAGCCAACATCTGCAAATCCACAGCTTCTTCGGATGCTTCTCCAGGCAACATGTTGCATTTCAGCTCGTGTATTGTGCTGGATCTATATGGCATTACTTACTTGAAGCAGTCTTGCCAAATGAGTTCTGAGTAAATAAATGTAATAGTGGACATTTTTTGAAAGCTTACCTTTGGCTAGGATTTTATAATCTATGTCTTTATTAATATACCAAAATGTTCTAAAAATATCACACACAGAGTCCTCTAATTTCTTTTTTTATTGCCCTGATGGCATAAACTCAACTTTCCCATCATGCATTTGACAATGTTTCAAATGTATGTTTGGTAAATGTGTATTGAATATGTGTTTCACTGAAGTTGGAAAGAAAGTGAATGTTTAAGTCCTGATTAGTATAAAAACTTGAGGGGCGTCAGGAGAGATCTTTGCTATACCACCATTTTATACCAAAATTAATAGATTCATAGTCAAGGAAGAGAAAATGCCCTGGGATTATTTCTGAGCATTATCTATGTTTTCCATGCATGGTTGCAGCACTGTAATATGCAAAGCCCCTCTACTTATTTTATTGTTGATTGTTTAGGCAAATTGTCTACTAACGCTGTTTATAATCCTGTTCCAGCTGTGTCTTTCAGTGGAAAGAATCCACAAAATATTTACATACAGAAATATCTGCATTTTGGAAATCCAGAGAAACAACAAAAATTGTCTGTCTTCTCCATCCATCAGAGCTATGTCTCATGCATAGCATCAAAGCTATAGCCAAATTAATGAGGAACATGTAGCTCTTTGTACCTTATTAAGACTAATTCCATCCATTGCATCTGCTATGATTTTAATTATTCAGTTTAGTATTTCATTCCTTAAATAAGTATAATATTATTTGGTGTCAATATTTATATTATGCATAAATGTACTGCCATAACATTATCAAATTTTGCTCTGCATTTTGCCAAATGGATAAAATTTCCATTATCATGTTCATGCTCATAAAGATTTTTGGATGTTCCTCTGTCTGAACAGAAGATCCTGCTTGCCAAAAATTAAGCCACATAGACTCCATTCAACAACAGCACAGCAGTTTCCCCTCATGTTTGCAGTTCATTAGCAACACTAATAGTTTCTTTGAAAAAAAAAAGATCAGATGTCAACTTTTCAGTACTGTATTAGTGAGTATAAGGGCTATGCCCCCATCTCGGTGGGCTGACACGAGTAAAATTGATTCACATTTGTGCAATGCCAGCTGAAGGTCTGGGTGACTTCTAGAATAGTTTCCCTCCATAGCCTGGCTCACTCTTGCAACTGTACCAACTGGAGCCTCCTCAGTCAATGTGCCAACTGGCACAGGTAGATGGCTTTATACTAAACATTACTTTGACTGTAAAATAGGAAGGTTGCAGTTGTTACTATCTGTTGGTCAAAACTGGAATTGTACACTCTTCCAACCATAATGGTGCAGAAAGGAAGAAGAATTCATCCCTCCTATCTGGAAGAGAACCACGTGTCATTGATACCATGTGTCTTGATGGTTTAGTGGTTGCTGTGTTCTTTATGTTAACAGAAATTTGTGGCAAATGCTTCCATTTGACCCCCAAAAATGTGACCATAGAGATAAAAATATAAAAGTAGTCAAGAAAGAATGTGGTAAACACAATCTACTGCTAGTTTTTTTTAATTTGAAAGAATTAATGTATAATACATTTGTGAAAACATTCTATAATCAATATATTTTGAAAGCTAATTATCTTATATGAGGATAAATAAATCCAACCATATATAATATGATGTAATTCCTCATTTGTAGTATCTGAGTTCAGTGGTCTCTCTGACTGAAGCCATCCCTGAATCTCTAGTCTCTTTCTGTTTCCCCTAAGTCTTTGTAGGAGCCTCTGGTGATGATTTTAAGCATTCTTTCCAGGCTAGACTGACATCTTCTCCTTACTGTACTTCCTGCTCTGGCTGCCTTGCCTTCTTTCAAGCGCTCAACAGCATTAGCGTCTCCAAAGACATAGCCTTACACACCATCCTTTCCTGTCCTCATCTGTGGCTGGCCCAGCAGTCCACGAAATTGTAGAAGAATAGCCCTAGTAATGCTCAGTCTGTGCAGTACTTAGCTAGTGTTCCATAACAAACTGCTTCAAATTTCAGTGACCTAAAACAATGCTTGTGGTTCTGTAAGTTGAAAGTTTAGTCTAAAATTAGATGCGCTTACATTTGTGTTTATAGATAACTGCCAGTCAACTTAGCTGAATGTGACAGTTTGTTTCACATGCTTGGAGTTTCTGTTGGGGAAATTGGGTTGATGAACTCTGATCCACAGGACCCCTTGTCTTCAAGAGTCTGGTAGAGGCAGAGGGTCCCTAGAGAAAGAACCAAAGTGTGCAAGGCTTCTGGCTTATTTTTCTGTTGCTGTGATAAAATATCTTTAAAAAAAAAAAAGAACTCAAGGGAGAAAATGTTTGAAAATGTTTATATTGGCTCACAATTCTAACAGTCTAATGTAGTGGGGAAGAGAATACAAGCGGGAAGCCGGAAGCAACCGGTGACATTGTAATCAGAGAGAGAGAGAGAGAGAGAGAGAGAGAGAGAGAGAGAGAGAATGAGAATCCACAGTGGGCAGGTCTTCCCACCTTAATTAATATAATCAAAATAATCCCCCAAAGACATGGCCATAGATCCCAACTGGTAGCCAAAGTAAGCTGTAGGATTAGCCCATAATAGAGGTGATAAGAAAGAGGCTCCACTTCTTTATGTGAGGCGCTTCAAAGTCATGCGCAAAGCATAGGGACACTAGGAGAAGTAAAGAGCTCTGGTCGTGTTTGTATCCCTCCATAACACACTTCAGAATTGAGGGTGGAGTCCATTATGTTGTTATCATTTAGGGGTATGAGTATGGATTTCTTCCTTCGCCAATTTGGAAAACAAAATAGTTACAGTCAAACACTCAAACACACTTTTGTTGGGAGAAGAGAAACTAAAAGATAGCACAGCAATCCACACAATACAACAATCAAGCAACAGACATTTCACAGGGAGAGGGAGATCCAGAGCTGGAAATCCAGAAGGGTTCTCAGGGCCTGAGGTATTTGTAGAGCAGGGCATGGGTTGAGGAGCAGGGTGTGGTAAACGTTTGGGTCACTGCAGGATTGAATGAGACAGGAGATGCCCCAGGGTCTGCCCGTGGTCATGCCAGTGGTCGGAGGAGGCAGGCGAGCACTCTTGTCTCTGTTTGTTGGCACTGTTCCATCTGAATTTTGAAAAAAGCCCACCAAGTGAATTTCCTGCTGACAGAAGAAAGTCCTCCAAACAAGATTCTGGGAAGGAAAATCCTGGAAATTTGTCATTTTGAAAGAAAAGCAAAATTGGACTTAGCATTTGGGAGCAGCCACAGACAGTCGCCAAATGGCTCCTGCAAGTCTTTTAGCCTCGACCCAGCTCCTATGGCGCCTCCGCCTTCGGTATGGCACATATGAATGAAGGTTCACGTAGAGTCACCCTGTCCCCCTGGGTACTGGTCTCATATTAGAACATGCTGGGCCCATGGCAGTGAGCATAGCCCACGTTCAAACTGAGCCCCAGGAATGTGAAGTGGCATGGATGTTCACCAGGGAATGGGGGTCAGGGAGCACTCTTCAAGAAGCCTCTTTATTTTTACTGCTTCCTTGGGACTGCTCTGGACAAGTGACTTTTGGGCAAACTCTCCCTGTATTGGTTACTGTTGCCTTGCTGTGACTAAAAAACTTAAAAGAGGAAGGATTTATTTTCACTCATTGTTTCACAGGTCTCAATCCATCTTGACTGGGAGGGCATGGTGGAGCAGAAAGAAAAGAAAACAGGAAGAGACCAAGGGAAAAATATCAAAATATCATCCCCAATAGCATGCCACCATGAATTTACTTTTTCCAGCTAGGTCCTATTTCTTATCTTTTACCACCACCTAACCATGCCATCATAGTAAGAGTGTACTGAAAGAGTCTTTCATTCATTAGTCCAGACCTCAGGATCCAGTTTCTCTAGAAACATCATCACTGACACACCCAGAAGTATGTGTTAATAATATCCTAGACATTCCTCAATCAGATCAATTTGACAATTAAAGTTACCCATAACCCCCCCTCCCAGGGAGAAAGCTAAAAATCTGCCTCCTGACTGTCAGTACAGGAAGGATGGAAGGAGAGAAAGAAGGGAAAATGACATGCTGGACTGAATGCTGGCTTCTTTCTGGACCCCGTATTGTCAGAGATCGTTCATAGCTTATTCTCCTGAACAGAAAAAAAGGAGCCTCAAAACACAGAGAAAAAACAAGAACTAATCATATGACCATCTTTATGTGCCACTTCAGGATCATTCCTATGCCTTGCCTCTCAGTGACAACCCCAGGAAGCTAGCGATTTGGTTTTACTTCTGATGCCACAATCTGTATTAATCAGGGTTCCCTGGAGGAACAGAACCAACCTAATGGTGTACTTTTTCATGTGAGACTAAAACTTCCAGTAGTTCTAGCATCCTAATCTTTTATAGTCTCCAGCATTGCTAAAGTTACTAGGAAGTGTAGCAGTAAAGGCTGGAAATGTGGTCTTTACAAAATTGATAAGAGGTTTGATCTCATGAATCTTTTCACCAAAATGTTGCAGTCTCCTGCCTGTACTTGCCAAAATGATGCAGGTTCTCTGGGATCTTATGTGTATCCAGGTTCTTGGGTTTGTTTGTCAGTCGAAGACCAAAACAAGAACACACATAGAGGATTAAGACAGAGTTTATTAGAAGACAGAACTCACAGACATGCAGTCCATGAGGCGCAAGAGAGACCTGGAGAACTCATGGACTGTAGGCGTGGGATCCATAAGGGATGAGAGAAAAGTCAGGTAGGAACTCATGGATATATGGAATCCTATGAGGGAAAAGGGAGGCAAAGATGCCTGCAAGGTCAGGATTATTTATAGGTCTAGGCAGACCTGGGAAAGATAACTTTTTCTTATTGGTTAACTCCACTTTCTGTAAAACCTGATTGGAGCTTTTGGTCCTCTGCATCTCACTGGTCTGTTTATATTGGGGCCCAACCCAGTTGATCTTGTGCCTGACCTCATGGTAGGACTTAGCTACAATGGAGAACTAATCTCCATTGAGAAGTTGGTGCCTTTATCTCTGTGAAGCATTAGAGTCAGTTCCTCCAGATTAATAGGGTGTGTTCTTTCAGGGTAACCCCAGCCCTGGGGACCACTTTTGCAGATCTTCAGAGACTGTCCCAGTATGGCTGCTGTAAAACTACCTAAATATCACATCACAGCAAGAGCAAGTGAACAAGGACCAATGCTTTTTAGCTTTCCAGCTTACCAACATGCTGGTCAGCTCTCTCCATCTTTATCCATCTGCCCTGGGAATGTCCCGCCTACTACTGTGAGCTGGGCCTTTCCAATGAAAACAATTTTAGACAGACTCGTCAAAACTAGAGAATTCCTCATAGGTATGCCTACAGGTTCAGCTCACAAGTATGAAGTTGACAAACGGATACTAACTGGACAAAAAGAAGTGATAGCCTTGGAGTTTCTAGGTCATGGGGTCCCAAGGGACTCCTGAAGCACTCTACTATGATTATGGGATTTCTGTGCAGGTTCTTGTCTTCCAGAGCTGAAGACTGAAACCAGAACATGTGTAGAGGATTAAGACAGAATTTATTAAGTGAGAAAGAGAAAGGAACTCTTGTACGTGAAGTTCGCGAGGAGCAAGGGAGCCAGTGGACAGGTGGCAGGGTCAGGGCACTGATGGGTTAGGCCCAGGAAAAGTGGCTTTTCCTTATTGGTGGTTTAGTTTCTTTAAACCTGATTGGTACTTTTGATCTGTTCATATTGGGCCTTAGTTCAGTTCAACTTTCTGGTCCAGCCGTTTCTTTTGAGGAACTTAGCTCATCTGCATTTGAGGAACTCATCTCCATACTCTTTCATTAAAAAAAATCTCTGGGGGAGATTAGAGCCAGTTCTTGCAGACTGTCAGGATGTGTTCCTGTTAACCCCAGCAGTGTAATTCCATTACAGGAGCCTGACCACTTTTCTCTGAACTTTCAGAAGGTAAATTAACATGATAGTCAAAGGACTGTCCCAACTGACTACGCTGTTCTAAAATGGCCTAGAAAAATCTTTTCTAGCTAAAGTTCTTATTCTAAACTACCTAACAGGAACTATTCTCTCTCTCTCTCTCTCTCTCTCTCTCTCTCTCTCTCTCTCTCTCTCTCTCTCTCTCTCATTTTGAGACAGCTTTCAGTTTCAATTCAAAACTCAAGATAAAAACGTAGAAGTGCTCTGCCTTTAGAGAGAAGAATCACACTACCTTTATCCTCACGTCTTGTTTAGGATGAAATATAGAAACAGGTGTAGAAGCAGCTTTAGCAACAGGAAACATTCCATGAATATATTTTTCTTCAGTTTTTTTCACTCAGACCTTGGCAACTTTCAAACTGAATTGAAAGCATCTTGAAAAATTAATATAGTGAAAATAGGTCCCCAAAATACTATGGCAGAATTGCAAGAAAAAGCCCAGTGAAGGGAAAGAGACACGGGAATGAATAAAATTACACCCTAAAACTAGACAGAGATGGAGTTTTACTGAGCATAGCATTTGCTTTTGAGGAATGAGATAAGTCAGATAGGTAGAGATGACTAATGGCTACTAAATGCCTTGTATATGTGCCAGACACTGCAATTCCATTACAGGAGCCTAACCACTTTTCTCTGAACTTTCAGAAGGTAAATTAACATGACAATCAAAGAAATGTATATAGGTGCAAGAAAAAAAACCCAAAACAACTTTTCTTGACTTTGACTTTTAAGATGTCTTGATAAAAGACACACTGAGGAACACAATAAAGAATTTCCTTTAAAAAACTTTAATGGGTTCATGTGCCAGGTAAATTGGAACAAGCACACTCCACTTTGTCCCTCATTAGCTCTGAAATTTGGAATTCACACTGTAAGAGAAAGGCTCAAACATGTCATGACAAGGGATAAAAAAAGTTTATTGATTATTACATGGTGATATGGGCTAATTCTCAAGGGGAGAAAAAAGCAATGTCTAATGGTGATTTGGAATTTTTATAATCCTTGTCTTGTAGGTGATGTGAAGGACAGAGGGGAGTGAGTTATCATCCCCTGTCCCCATGAGGTATGTGACTAGGAGTCATGTAAGCGTGGACTTGGCAAGCACCACCTGCAGGTCATTGGGGACGGGGGAGGGGGATGGGGGGAGAGTCGGCACAGTGACCAACAAGCAGAGCTGCTTTGAATATGGGGGTTCGATGAAAAGGAATCTATCACATACAAGATGCAGCCCAAGGAGGACTCTGGAAAAGCCTCAGTAACGCATTGGGGAGAAAGACCAGAATTTGGTGAACCATTAAACTGACCGACAGAGGGTTTACCACTTCATCCCTCCAGACCTCGCACAGCTTGGGTAGTGTGGGAAGTGTAGGTCTGAGCAGCCCCAGTCCCAGATTTGTGACCAGAGATCAGAAAGGAGGACCCAAGACAGTTGAAGAATAAAAAAGTGGGAAGCAGGTTCCTAGAAAGAAGCTGAATAAAGGTGTCTATCAACTGCAATGCTCATCCTTGAGCAATGCCTATGGATTTGGTCTTGAACAGTTGATAGACCACCATTCAGGAAGCAGACTGACCACTAGAGGGGGCATGTCTGTAGTCGACCTCAACCTCACTGAAAAGACTGAAAATTGAACTGGAATTCCAACCACACAACCCACAGAAAGAAGGCAGATTGGCAACAGAGACCTAAACTTAACCAGGTTCATTGCCTGCAAGGACAAAAATAGCAACATTCTTCATGGGGTTTAAATAAGATCCGAGGTTTCAAAACATAAGAATCAAAATATCTAGGATGCAATTCAAAATTACTTGGCACATAAAGAATCAGGCAAACATCAACTTGCATGGGAAAGCACCACAGTCAGATGCCAGCATCTGGATGTCACAGATGTTGGAACTGCCTGACACCGGCTTCAGAGCGACACTTGTAAGATGACCCAGAAGTAAGGTCAAATTCTCTCAACATAAATGGAAGGATGGGTCTCAGCAAAGAAGCAGAAGATATGGGGGAGGGGGGGACAAATGGCATTTTTAGAGTGGAAAAATCAAATAAAAGTGCAATAAGAAACACAGTGGGTGGGCAGAATGCAACTGAGCATTATTGAAGTGACAGAGGAGAGAGTGAATTTGAAGATAGATCAAGAGAAATGATCTAATTTGAACAACAGAAAGGGAAAAGTGGAAACATAAATGTAGACTATGAGGCTTCTATGACACCATAACACTTACCACTTAAGTCATCAGTGTTCCAGAAGAGGAGGAAAAGAGCTGGAAAAAAATACTTGAAGAAATAATTTCTTAAAGTCCTCAAATTTGGGGCTGGAGAGGTGGCTTAGGGGTTAAGCCTCTGCTTTGCAGGCGGAAGGTCCTGAGTTCTGATCCTCGACCCCACGTATAGACGCCGGGCAAGCGGGGGTGGCCTGCGTTTCTGGCCCTGGTAGGGCGGAGCCTGTGAATCCCGGGGCAGAGTAAACAAGGAGGAGGTGGAGGTTGGTGGTTCCCGAATTCATCCGTGGTTCTACACACACGCACACACACATACACGCACGATTGAATAAATAATAAAAAAAATTTTAAAAAAGTCCTCAGTTTTGATGAAAGAAGTTGAGTGAACCCCAAACAAGATAATTCCAAAGAAATCTGTGCCCAGTCATTTCATAGTCAAACTACTAAAAAGTCAGACTAAAAGAATATCTTGAAAATACCCAGAAAGGCAATAGATCCATAAAGGAAGAATGATTAAAATACTTAAGAACTTTTCAGTACAAACCTGGGGAACCAGAAGGAAATGACACCACACGTGTAAAGCGCTGGCCTCCCAGAAGTCCATACCTAGTGTTTCTTCATCTTCAAAGACAACACTTTTGTTGATGAAGGGGGAAAGGCATTTCTCAGGATAAAGAAAATGAAAAGAATGTAGGTTGTGGACTTGTTTGGGAAGACATGCTAAAGAAATCCTCCAGAAAGAGGGAAGCATATAGCAGACCTTGGAGCATGGAGAATTAATGAAGTAAAACAGAAATGGAAGGTTCCTGGAAATAGTTTCACTGAAAATGCAAAGGGTTCCAATTTCAGTTAATTCTAACATCAGCCCTGAGGGTACTCAGTAGTATATTAAACTACAGCTATAAAAACTGTTGTTGGGTTGGAGAGATAACCCAATTGTTAAAGCATACTCATTCAAATAAGAGAATGGGAATTCATATTCCCATGAGGTAGACATGGCATCCTGCCTGTAATTCCAGTCTTAGAGGTAGAGATAAGGGATCCCTGGAGGAAGTGGGGTAATGAGACCAGACATATTGATAAGTCCTGGATTTGACTGAAAAACCCTACCTCAAAGAATAAAATAGAAGAGCAATCAAGGATGACTTCTGTAACTAACCTCAGACTCTCCCAATATGCACATGTGGGCATGTGCTCACACACACATGTTCACCCACACACATGCAAACATATACATATACCATCCATGCATACACATGTAAAATGGACAAAAATAATGAGTGCCCCACACACATGCAAACATATACATATACCATCCATGCATACACATGTAAAATGGACAAAAATAATGAGTGCCATGTGGGAGTAGAGGTTGAGGAGGAAAATGAGAGACAATGCCAGGACACATCCATCTTCTGTTGAGAGATATTTCATCCCATCAACTGTTACCTTCTTATTGAGACCCTCCCTAATAAGTATGTTTAAAACTGAAAACTCCTCTTACCCTATCCTCTTCATGCTCTGCTTTATTTTTACCCATAGAAATTATCAGTGCTATCACCATATAATTCTACTTATTTGTGTATTTGTGGCTTGTCAGATCCCATCATAAAAGTAGTTTTTATTTGCTGCTCTCTGCCTAATGCAAGGCCTAGCATATAGTGTGGGCAGAGCAAATATCCACTGATTCTCTTAACTTAATAAAGTTTACTCATTTATAGATGCGAATGTTATTTCTTAGTAAGTTAGAATGACCAGTGTCTCACAAGGCTCGCATACTGGACATATTGACTTCATGGCTTAGCTATCTGATTCCTCTCCTTTCTGATGGAAGATGACCAATTGGGGGACAATTATTCCTCTCCTCATCTCTAACATATGATTCAAGAGTTCCATTCCATTTACTGCCTCTGGTTGTTGATTTGGGATAGGCACCAAGTCAATCATAGTCCGTCCCTGGGCCTCTTGAATTGAAACTAAGTAGGAAGATTCAGAAGCTAAGAGCTGTCCTCATGTATGTGTGCAGTTATGTGGGAAGGGATGGAAAGTCTGGCACATCCAAGACAAGGATATGTTCTGCACTTTCAGTCTCTGGAATCAGTCACTTCCCAAACCAGTGCCATCTGCACTCTTCCTGTAATCCAGTTATGTGAGTCCTTGAATCTGGTTTTGCTTAAGCTACATTGAGTTAGGCAACTACAAAGAAAGTTCTGAGCAGCAGTTTATTGAAGTTTTAGTTGTCATCATTATCCAGCACATTCTTATAGTAAACAATGGCCAAGATCTGGTGGAGGGAAGAGCATATAACTGACATGGAATCCCCTGTTGCTGAAACCCCTTCAGTTTAGTTGAGAAGAAACTGAAAGACCCCACCAGTGTCATTTCCCAGGGTGGAGTAAACATCACAGAAACATGGTAATGAAAAAGGTGAAGGATGCTCACTCTGAGCTTAAGTGGCTAGAAAAAGATTCATAAAGAAAGAAAACTTCAGACTGAAAGTAGAAGGATGGGTAAATCGTCCACAAGCCTGTAGGAGTGAGGATTTCAGGGAACTTTCTGGAACAAAGTCTTCAGCTATGCGTTAAGAATCCACACAGGTCAAACTCTGGTTTCTCTTCAGATCATATAAATCTTTTGCCTTTTACTGAAGAATTCACACAGGTCATTCATAGAAGATGATTTGCATGGCTTTCAGTATGCTCTTCCATTTCATTGTGTCCTATTTCACAAAAGTAAGGCAGCACATGACAATGCACCTATTTCACAGGTGGTTCTCAGCCATTTAATGACACCCTCACAAAGACAGTCTAGTAAGGGGCAGATCTACACCTTAAAACAAAACTTTTGGCCTAAGTGGAAAGCATTGAATACAATTCTCTTAGGAACCCAAAATATTTCAGAATCAAAGAGAAACAAATATAGAGTCACAGAAGGCACAAAAAAGCATGTGACTTTAAATTTGATGACTCTATAATGTATTTGTCTTTAAAGGAAATGTATTTCCTGTCTCCGTTTGCTGAAAAGACCTACAGACAATGACTTATTAGATGCTGATGAGCACCAGGCAGTTATCTATGAATTCTATGTCCCATTAAAAATCTGTGAGTCTTATTTGGATCTGAAATCAGTTATTCCCATCTTCGATAAACAAGAAAAATTTCTTATTATTCAAAAACATTAAAAATTGATCTTGAGTATTAGTTTATATCTTTGCCATCACAACTAAAACTCTGACTTGCCATTCAATCCCTTTCACTTGAGCCAAAAAATATCATGTATATGTTTTACCCTCCTACATACATAGTTTAGAATACAATGAGAATATTAGTATTACAAACACAATTACTAGAGCAACTTATGTTTACAGACAGTTTTTTCATTATGATTTCTCTTACTAGGGTTGTATAATCACATTACTATGTGTTAAAGACACCTGGAATTATTTTTCTGTGTGAATAACCCACCAAATTGATATGTAGTTGGACTTAATTATTTTATTTACTTTCCATTTTTAGGGATTGCATGTTTCTATTGGATCAACTATTTCTACAATTAGATTAAGTATCTACATTCTATTAAGCGATAAATCTACCCAAGAAGATGCAGCTGGAGCAATCTCACTTGCATCCTTGTTTCCTTTGTTATAGTTCTTCCTCTCCCTGCAAGTTGACTTGTGTTCTCCTGCATTGTAAATATAAGTGCTCTCTATATGAATATATAGCCAAGTAATCTCTGATTTCTGAAATAAAATATTGTAATATACACATGCTTTCCAGAGTATTCTGCACTGGTTTTTTATGTAATATGGTTCTTTTTTTATTATTATTTCCGCTCATACAAACTTAACAGGTACACCGGTCCCCTCCCTCCCTCCACCTCCCCCCTGGTCCCCCTGCTCCCCCCTCCCCTCTCCCCTCCCTTCCCATCCCCCAGTGCCTCCCCCCAGTGGCCCCCCAATCCCTGGAGCATCCTTTAATGTGCATGCCAAATTCTCCTCTGGGTCCTCCTCTCCGATGAGGTGCAAGGACCCAGGGGCATTTCCCAGAACCCTTTCCTGTGTTCCCCTTAAGCTTAGGAACACTACTGTGACTATCAGTCCCTAGCCTCCAAGGATCCTAATGCCTTTAGTTCATGCTAGACTTTTTGAGGTCAATAATGTGTTGGACATAGCACAGGTCATGCAAAGTCCTATTATGATTGCTTTGGCCCTAACTTGTGCTCTTACAATATTACCGCTCCCTCTTCCGCTAATTTCCCTGAGCTTCAGGATGGGGAGAGATTAGGCTGCCTTAGTTCCTGGTGGTTGATATAGAGTCTCTGATGTTCTGAATTATGGTTTGTTGATTTTTTTTTTAAGTTTCGCTGCTCCTGCAATGCCCTTGGCTCCATCCTGATAGGTATTGTATATCACCCCCTGGCCAGAGATAAAAACTTGCAATCCTCGATGGTGGCCTATTTTCTCTGGTGTAACATGTCTCCTCTCTCCTTGTTTCTGGTGGGGCCCTCCTTCCCCATCCCTCCTGTTTATAATCTTTGCAATTACTGTAGGTATTACAGAGATTTGTCTTTGAGAGTCTCTAAGTGGTTTGGTACTAAGATCCACGTACTAGGGAGTACATACGACATTTAATTTTCTGTGTCTGGGATACTTCACTCAATATAATGGTTTCTAATTGCATCCATTTCCCGGAAAATTGCATTAATTAATCATTTTTGATGGCTGAGTAGTATTCCATTGTATACATGTACCACATTTTCCTTATCCATTCGTCAACTGTTGGACATTTGGGCTGATTCCATGACTTTGCTATTGTAAACGGTGCTGCTATGAACATGGCCATGCTTATGCTATCAAGGTGTGCTGTATGGGGGGTTATTCCCAAAAGTGGAATAACAGGGTCATATGGCATTTCAATCTTTAATTTCTTTAAGAATCACCAGATGGCTCGCCAGAGTGGTTGTATGAGCCTGCATTCCCATCAGCAATGTAGGAGAATTCCCCTCTCTCCACATCCTCTCCAGCATTTGTTGTTGTTTGTATTGTGGATTTTTGCCATCCTGACCAGGGTGAAAGATATCTCAGGGAAGTTTTGATTTGCATTTCCCTGATGGCTAAGGATGTGGAGCATTTTTTAAGATATTTGTTAGACATTTTAATTTCATCCCTGGTAAAGTTTCTTTTAAGTTCCAGGCCCATTTTTAATTGGCCCATTTGTTTCCTTGGTGTTTAGTTTTCTAAGTTCTTCGTGCACTCTGGATAATAGAGCTCTATCAGATATGTGGTTAGTGAAGATTTTCTCTCATTCTGTGGGTTGCCTTTGTGCTCAAGTTACAATCTCTTTATCTGAACAGAAGCTCTTTAATTTTACAAGATCCCTTCTGTTGAGTGTTGGTTGTAGGGACTGTGCTATTGGATGTCTGTTTAGGAACTGTTGGCCAAGGCCAATCAGCTCGAGGTAGTTCCCTACCCTTCCAACAACAGTTTTTATAGTCCTTGGCCTTATATTGAGGTCCTTGATCCATTTGGAATTAATTCTTGTATATGGTGACAAGTACAGGTCCAGTTTTAATCTTCTGCATGTGGAGATCCAGTTTTGCCAGCACCATTTGTTGAAGATGCTGTTCTTTTTCCATTGGATTCTTTTGGCCCCTTTGTCAAAGACCAAATGGCTATAATTTTGTGGGCTTATATCTGGGTCTTCAACCCTTATCCATTGATCTGTGTGTCTATTTTGGAGCCAATACCAGGCTGTTTTTACAACTATGGGATTTGTAGTATCGACTAAGGTTTGGTGATACCTCCAGCCATGTTTTTGTTACTCAGGATTGTCTTTGCTATCCTGGGTCTTTTGTGCCTCCATATGAATTTTGAGATTGTTTGGTCAACTTCTTTAAAGAATCGCTTTGGAATTTTAATCGGTATAGCATTGAATCTGTATATTGCCTTTGGTAGGATGGTTATTTTTATGATATTGACTCTGCCAATCCAGGAACATGGGAGGTCTTTCCATCTTCTGGTGTCTTCTGCAATTTCTTTCTTTAGGGTTTTAAAGTTTTCATTATAAAGGTCTCTTACTTCCTTGTTTAGGTTTATACCAAGGTATTTCATTTTTTTAGGGGCTATAGTATTGTTTCTCTCAGGGCTTTTTCACTTCTTTCATTCTGGGCATATTGGAAGGCCACTGATTTTTGTACATTTACTTTGTATCCTGCCACCCTGCTGAACTTCTGTATTAGTTCCAGGAGCTTCCTGGTGGAGTTTTTGGGATCACTCAGGTGTAAGATCATGTCATCTGCAAATAGAGATAACTTGACTTCCTTGCTGATTTGAATCCCTTTTATGTTCCTTTCTTGTCTTATGGCTTCAGCTAAGACTTCAAGTACAATATTGAATAGAAGTGGTGAGAGTGGACAGCCTTGTCTACTTCCTGATCGAAGTGGGAATACTTCAAGTTTTTCCCCAGTGAGTATAATCCTTGCTATTGGCTTATTGTATACAGCTTTTATTATATTGATGAAAGTTCCTTCCATTCCAACCTTCTCTAGGGTTTTGATCATCTATCGAGAAGATCTAGGGTTTCTGCATCTATCGAGAGTATCGTATGGTCTTGAACTTTGGACTGGTTTATATGGTGAATTATATTTATTGATTTGCATATGTTGAACCAACCTTCTGTGCCTGGGATAAAGCCTATTTGATCCCCGTGAATGATCTTTTTGATATGTTTTTGAATCAGATTTTCTAAGACTTTGTTGAGAATCTTTGCATCTGTGTTCATCAGAGAGATTGGCCTATAGTTTTCTTTTTTAAGTGTATCTTTCGTAGGTTTTGGGATTAAGACGATAGTGACTTCATAGAAGGAATTTGGTAATGTTCCTTCCTTTGCTATTTGATGGAACAATTTAAGGAGTATTGGTGTTATTAGCTCCTTAAAAGTCTGGTAGAACTCTGTGCTGAATCCATCTGGCCCAGGACATTTTTTGGTGGGAAGATTCGTGATTGCTTCCTCGATTTCGTCATGTTATAGGATTATTTAAATAATTCACAACTTCCTGATTCAATTTAGGTAAGTTGTGTTTACTTAGGAATTCATACATCTCTTTTGTGCTGTCAAATTTCACAGAGTATAGGTTTTTGAAATATGACGTTATAATTCTCTGGATTTCTTGAGTATCAGTAGTGATAACTCCATTTTCATTTCTAATTTTGTTAATTTGGGGTTTCTCTCTCTTGATTTTGGTTAATTTAGCTAGGGGTGTATCAATCTTATTGATTTTTACAAAAAAACCAGCTTTTTGACTGGTTGATTTTCTATATCATTTTCCTAATCTCGATTTCAGATATTTCTCCCCTTATTTTGCTAATCTCCTTCTTCTACTGCTTTTGAGATCAGATTGCTCTAGTGTCTCTAAACCTTTAAGCTGCATTGTTAAGTTGTTTATTTCTGATGTTTCCATTTTTTTGATGCAGTCATTAAGAGCTATGAACTTACCTCTTAGGACAGCCTTCATTGTGTCCCAGAGATTTTGGTAAGTTGTATTTTCATTATCTTTCGCTTTCAGGAAATCTTTTTTTTTATTTATTTTTATTTTTTTATTATTATTTATTCAACTGTGTGCATGTGCGTATGTATGTGCGCGCGCGTGTGTGTGTGTGTGTGTGTCTGTGTAGAACCACGGACGAATTCGGGAACCACCATGGAAGCCTCCACCTCCTTCTACCCCGGTATTCACAGGCTCCACCCTACGAGGACCAGAAGTGCAGGCCGCCCCCGCTTCCGCCTGGTGTTTATACATGGGATCTGGGATCCGAACTCAGGACCTTCCGCCTGCAAGGCGGAGGCTTAACCCCTGAGCCACCTCTCCAGCCCCTCCTTCCCCCCCCCCCCCCCCCCGCTTTCAGGAAATCTTGAATTTCCTTTTTAATTTCTTCCTGAATCCAGTTCTCCTTCAGCATCATAGTGTTAAGTTTCCAGGAATTAGTGTATTTTCTGTTGCTTGTTGTGTTGTGGATGTCAAGCTTTAGGCCGTGGTGGTCTGATAAGGTGCAGGCTAGAATTTCAACTTTCCTGTATATGTGGAGGTTTGTTTTGTGGCCCAATATGTGATCTATTTTGGAGAAAGTTCCGTGTGCTACTGAGAAAAATGTGTATTCTTTGGTGCGTGGATGAAAAGTTCGATAGAGATCTGTAAGGTCCATTTCAGTAAGGGTTTGATTAAGGTCCAAAGTGTCTCTGTTAAGTTTTTTACCTGTTGATCTATCCCATGTTGAGAGGGCGGTGTTGAAATCCCCAAGAATTATCGTTTTGGGGTTGATTTCTCACTTTAGACGTTGTAGGGTTTGCTTAATGAATGTGGGGGAACCCGTATTGAATGCATATATGTTCAGTATTGTGAAGTCTTCCTGGTGAATTGTACCTGTGACTAAAATATAGTATCCATCTGTGTCTCTTATGATTTTTATTTTTGGTTTGAAGTCCACTTTGTCTGACAGCATACGGCTATCCCTGTCTGTTTTCTGGTTCCATTACTTTGCAGAAATTTTGGCCAGCCTTTTATTTTTAGGATGTGCCTATCTTTTGTGGTGAGATGGGTTTCCTGCAGGCAGCAGATTGATGGGTTGTGATTTTTAATCCAAGTTTGTAATCTGTGTCTCTTGATTGGTGAGTTAATTCAATTAATATTTAATGTTGTAATGGAGAAACTATTTTTAATTCCAGACATTTATTATGTTTAGTGGCTTTTGTAAATGTATTGTTTTGCTTTTAGATTTTGGTGGTATTATACTTCCCTTCTGTTCTCCTGGATATGCCTGTTTTTTTCTTCAAGCTTGAATATCTTTTCTAGCATTTTTTGAAGGCCTCGTTTGGGGGATATGTATCCCTTTAAGTTATCTTTGGGCTGGAAAATTTTTCTTTCTCCCTCAATCATGACAGATAGTTTTGCAGGGTATATCAGCCGGAAATGACATTTTTGCTCATTCAATACTTGAAGTATGTCTTTCCAAGCTCTTCTTGCTTTTACTGTTTCCATTGAGAAGTCATTTGTTATTTTAATAGGTTTACCTTTAAAAGTGACTTGTTTTTTTTTCCCTTGAAGCTCTCAGCACCATTTCTTTATCTTGAATGTGGAGTGTTTTAACTATTATTTGCCGTGGCGAGTTTCTATTTTGGTCATATCTGTTTGAGGTGTAGAATGCCTCTTGTATATGGATGAGCCTCTCTTTTTTTAGATGAGGAAAGTTTTCCTTGATGATCGTTTGAAAAATTTCCTCAAGGGTGGTATTTTGGGATTCTTGCTCTGGTATTCCATGAATACGCATGTTAGGCTTCTTCAAGGTGTCCCATAACTCTTGAATATTTCTTTCGAGTATCTTTTTGGCTTTAACAACCTCTTCCATTGAGCTGGTTAATACTCCCACTTTGTCTTCAAGGTCTGAAATTCTATTTTCTGCTTCATTAGTTCTGCTGATAAGACTGTCTGTGGCATTCTGGGTTGAAGATAGCTTGTCTTTTAGTTCAGTTTTAAACTCTGCTTGAGTCTGTTTTAACTGTTCTATGCTTGTTTTTGTTTCTTGACTGTTTTTCTCAACTCCTCCAAGTGTCTGTTGTGTTCCTTTTCAAAGTGATTGATGCGGTTATTTAATTCCTCCCGGATTTCTTCTTTCATAGTATTGATCATGGTAATGATCATGTTTTGAAAGTTGTTATCCTGGATGAGGCTTTCTTGACTATTTCCCATGGGTTGTTCTGGTTGGAGTCTATCATTATGGGATGAATTCCTTCAGTGGGAGATTTGTTTTCTTGGGTGTTGTTTCTCATGGATTTGCACTTTGACTTGGGCATTGTCGTTTTAACTCTTAAGACCTTATTTCAATTTCTGTGCGTTTTTCACTGAACTGAATTATTTGGCCTGGAGCAGCTCCTGCTCCAGCTGGCTGGTGGGAGGAGCTGGGACAGTGGGCTGCCTGGGGTTTTGGGGCGGGGGGGAGGAGCTTACCTAGGTCGCTGTAAGTCCTGGCTGGACTGCGCATGTCCTGGGCGGGTGGGGAAAGGGCATAATATGGCTCTTAAGGTCATATCACAGTAGCATGTAGAAGCATTTCTCATTTCTTTTTATAGCCATATGACATTGTGCAGTTTAATAAGTAAACTCCATAACTGACTCAACCAGCTTCCAATTAACAGGCATCTTGGCCCTTTCCAAAAGTTTGCTCATGATCAGTGCTACAATCAACTCTTAAACACACACGTCCCTTCACATTCTTGTTCTTGGGTATAGACCGTGACAAGTCCACACATGATTTTGATGAATATGGACGATTTCTGTTTTCTCAGAGACTGACCCATTTTGTATTCCCAGTCCCCAAACTTTAAGTGTCTGCTTCCCCATTGTCTTCCTAACTGAGCTGCCAGACGTTTGGAGTTTTACTTGGAAAATGGCATCTTGGCGTACTGCTATTTTACATCATTCTTATTAGGCTCAATTTAAAGTTAATCCCCTAACACAGCTTCTGAGTCATTGTAGCCCATTCAGTAATTATTCTTGAATTTACAAGAGCCTAGAGTGGCCTTCAGGAAGATTAAGCCAGCTGCACAAAATGGGATAGTTTAGAATACAGAGGGAACAGAGGCAATGGGTGCTTAGAATTTTCAGGACACGAACTTGTCATAAGACATGTAACATTAATTTCTGCAGCAATTTCCGTTTTTATTTTATCTTCTTGCGTGTGTGTATGGGGGTGCATCTAATCCTTAGCAGTCCAGATTCAGCCTCTGTCCTTGCTCATGTGCAGTCTCCGGGTTCTTGGAGCCTGTACTACAGTGGCAGAGAGAGGTTGGGAAGAGGACTCTGGTTCTTGGTCACCATGTGTCCGTTCTTTCAGGTGGTTCTTGGTCATGAAGGCAAGGAGTCAGCAGGGGTCTGTGACCTCCTTCGATTTCATCCTCAGTCCTTTTGCAGTTGGCCTTGAGCTCTTTCACGTCTTTCATGGGAATCTAAGGAAACGTGGCTCTCTTCTCCATGGCTAAAGGCTGCAGACGACTCCAGGAAGACAGAGCTGTATTTTCTAACCTCACCTGCAGCCACTTTCATTCCTTAGCTCCTGAAATGGGTTTGTCTCTTTCCTGCAAAATGAGACATGTTTCTTATTTTTTAATGTCCCCCAAATCTATCTAAGGTCCTCAGAGACTCTCCTTTCAGACCTCAATTGCCCAGCTTAGGGACTATTTCTCTCCTGGGGGAAGAGAGGTAGAGAGGAAAGTCCCTGACTGAGGACCTGGTCCTCAACTTCCTCGCTGGCTATTAACTCAAACATCTCCTCAAGCAATGTGCAGGTGTCTTTGAATGGAGGACTGCCACTGGGGACAAGTTGAGGGTGGGAATCTCAGTTACTAGCTCCAAATATGATTCCAGTGCTATCTGGTAAGAGTGTATAGCTATGATTCAGTTATGACATGATGAGAGAAGAAATGAGATGCTGGTTGAGGGTCTGAATTGATCGATGAAGGACAGAGAAAGGATTTGAGATGGGATTTAGACCTTTCTGAGCTGAAGAATGACCATACAAGGCACTGAAGGAGCCATTTGGAAACCGGCATGCCAGATCTGAAAGAAAGATTTGAAGAAAATAAAGGGGGAAGACTCATGTTTGTAGGATGTGTAAGACCATTGTCCCCCTTGCCAGCATGTGGTCTGTCTCTCCTGCATTCTTGGAAGGAAAATTCATTTCAGAGCTTTTTTATAAACAAAATAGTCTGATCTATAGATACATCTGGGGCTGAAGAGATGGCTCAGGGATTTAAACTGCCTCATAAGCAGAAGATCCTGAGTTTGGTCCCACATAAAAACACCAGGTAGAAGCAGCAATGGCCTGTATTTCTGGCCCCGGTGGGCGGAGCCTGGGAAATCCCAGAGTGAAGCAAGAAGGAGGTAAAAGCAATCCATGATGATTCCCGAAATCACCCTTGGTCTCCACAGGGACACAGTGCCCTCTGATACACAAAGACACACACACACATACCCACCCACCCCCCACACACATGCAAATATGTATGTATCTATGTATGTATATCTGTTAAGTCATCTACTGACTCAGCAAGCACCTCCTTAGTGGATTCATTTGAAGTGATATATCTGTTCCACTTTGTCTTCTGCTGCTGTAACAAATACTCTGATCCAAGGAATTTAAATTTTTTTATTATTATTATTTATTCAACTGTGTGTATGTGCGTGCACGCGTGTGTCTGTGTGTGTGTGTATGTGTGTGTCTGTGTATGTGTAGAACCACGGACGAATTCGCGAACCACTACGGACGCGTCCACCTCCTTCTGCCCTGGGATTCACAGGCTCCGCCCTACCAGGACCAGAAGCGCAGGCCGCCCCTGCTTCCGCCTGGCGTCTATACATGGGATCTGGGATCCGAACTCGGGACCTTCCGCCTGCAAGGCGGAGGCTTAACCCCTGAGCCACCTCTCCAGCCCTCTGATCCAAGGAATTTAATAGAGAGTTTTGACTTAAGGTTCCAGAAGGAAGACAGTTCATCATGAAGAACAATACACGTTGACAAGCAAAGGCATGGGATGGAAGCAGGAAACTAGCTGGCAGCTGTACTCAGAAAAGAGAGAAAGAGAAAGAGAGAGGAGAGAGAGAGAGGAGAGAGAGAGGAAGAGAGAACAGGAAGCTGGGTTGAGTTACCTAATCTCAAGGCCTACCCCTAGTGAAATACTCTAGCAAGTCTCCAACCCCTAAAGGTTCTATAACCTTCCCAGACAGCAGCACCAGCTGAGGAACAATTGTTCAAACACATGAGCCTGGGGCGGGGGGAGCAGTTCATATTCAAAACACACAATATCTGAGAATCTCCTCCCCTTTCCCACAGATACAGCTCCTCTGGAAAATAGGGTTGGATTATTTTTCAGTTAACATGACAAACATTCCTGGCATGAATGAGGCACAAGCATATGGGACAAAATTTGCTCAGGGGCTGAGTCTGACCCAGTGATTTTTCTATCTTCCACAGCATTGTTTTTTTTTTCTTTATTTTTAACTAATTGCTTAAATGTAAGAATCGGTATTCTACACCTGAAAATAGTGGATTTTAAGGTTTTCTTGAAAAACATCCAGTTTTGACTGCAGCAGGCCTGCTTTCCTGAATGGCAGAATCTGGGAGAAGGGCAGGAAACCTGCTTTCTCGGGTCTGCGTCTCCTGTTTCATGATAGATCGTGCCTGCTTTGTCTCATTTACTCACGCTCCTCATCTGGCCTGGGATGCTCATGTGAGAAATTCTGGGTCAGAGGACTCAAAACAGCAGCTCTGATAAGACACACACTCAGATCTTGACGACACAGGCTACTGCTTGTTTCAACTCCTCATGCTTCAATCTCTCCTTCTGTAGAGTGGTGATGATAATCGTTGTCTACTTCTCAGGGCGGGGAGTAAATAAGCTAGGTAGAAATTGTTAAGCAACTGGCAGCTATTCCTATCAAAGATGAGTGACACGAGTTACTGGTTTACCCCTTTCTAAACCTGTGAAGCAACAACTGCTAGGTTGATTTTTGTGTTGCTATAACGAAACCCTACAGATCTGTCAGGTCCTCAGAAGCCCTACGGGTGAAAAAACCACATCTTCCCTCCCCGCTGAGGACCAAACTTGCAACACCATGAAGCTTTGAGGGTTGTAGTCCATAACATCAAGACAAGCATAAGACACAGTGATCCAAAGCAGAATGGCCAGGAGCAGGAAAATTCCCTCAGGCCAGTGGCACAAGCCACCCCTAGTGAGGCCAGGGACCTCAGGGCCTGGATTTCCTTCCCCCTTGTGTGGGAGGCGGTCAGCGCAGCTGGGCCTGCCTGGACTTTGAACCTCTGCCATGTAGGACAAAGCCCAAGCCCTGGGAAGGCTGGTCCCCAGCCCTGCCGGCCAACCACTATGTCGGGATTCCAGGAACTCAGGCCCTATCAGTTGGGCCGGGTTTCAGGAGCCTGGCTTCTTGCCATTCCCCTTCAGTCATGTGGCTGCTGGAGTGGACAGCACAGGCGGGCGGGAAGGGAATGCGATTAGCTGTCAGGCTGCTTTCCAAGGCGTGGGGAGTGTGTGGGTCTCAGAGGAGAGATGGTTAGAATGTAAATGGGACCGTGGGAGCCCTGGGGAAGCTGGGCAGGCCCTGGCGTGGAACAGCCTGGGAAGGCTTATCACTTCTCAGGGCTCAGAAGGAGCTTTCCACAGTTCTCCACCCCAGCTCCAATCTAAGAAACACCGCCATTCCCAGGAAGATCTGCCTGTGGGGTGGTGGAGGCAGGCTGAGAGGAAAAGCCCACTACCCTGGCCAGGAGAATGTCTACAATCCCCTGCACTTTCCTGGGTTACACAGAGAGTGAGCCTTTACAGCATCATGAACAGGCCACTGGAATGTGCACCTGCGTGTCTGAATCGGGTGCATTTATGTGCAAACCTTGCTCTTAACATAACCTTCCAAGAGTGGCATACATCTTTCAAACCTCCTCTGGAGACAGGGAGACAGACTACCTGCTCCCAGAAAACCTAGGGGCACAGAAGGGGCCAAGCTGAAGTCCAGAGCCACACAGCATCACTGTAAGGGCGTGTCCCAACCAGGTGTCCTGGTTCCTTGCCCCCCTGAGCAGCCTTAGGTGCTTGGCCACACCTAGGTCCACCACTCCTAGGTCTCTCCTTCTCCATGTCTCTTTCCCTTTTTCTCTTAGATAGGATCGCATTCATTCCTTTATCATGACTTTGGATTTTTGATCCTCCTGCCTCCCTTTCCCCAGTGCTGGGATTTCAGGTTCACACCACCAGTACGTATTTTACACAGTGCCAGAAGTGGAACCTAGGACTTCATGCACGCTGGACCAGCACTCTACCAAAGGAGCTGTATCTCCAGTCCCACCATGATGTCTTTGATTCTATGAATTTGACTCTCTGAGATTCCACGTATAAATGGAACTGTGCAATATTTATCTTTCTATGATGGTTTGTTTCACTTAAAAAAATGTTCTGCATTGCAGAATTTACTTCTTTCTAAAGACTGAAGAATACCAATGGTAGGTAGTACAGGTATGTACCACATTTTCTTTATCCATTCATCTGTTGACATTTCCATATATAGAAAATTGTGACCAGTGTCACAGTGCGCATGGCAGTTCTGATATCTCTTTAAGATCCTAGTTTTTATTCTTCTGGATAAATACAAAAAATTAAATGAGATTAGGAGATCATATGATACTTCCGTGCTTTGCTTTTTTCTTTTCCGTAGACTCCGGTTCTCTACGATGAACACATGTTCTCTTTTATAATAATTTTGTTTTAGAAGTGAAAGAATTTGAGGTTCTGATTATCCGGGGGAGCAGGGGAGTGTGATGTGAGTGACCTTGCACCTGTGAGTTTTGGAGCTGCCCCTGTCCTGTTCTCTAGTCCAAGGCACTGGAAGGAGGAATGGGTCTGGAAGCTGGTCCCCAGCTGCAGGTCATTGCAAAACAAAGTGGTCAGCACAGTGTGGGAGGAATTCAGGAGGCCTGGTGCAGGCTTCTGCAGCACATGGCTGACTTGTAATAACAATAAAGAACAAAGTTTTTGAGAGACATGATTGCATCATCTAATACTGCAGAGCCTAAAAGGAAACCTGCTAACAATTGCTTAAAGCTAATTGCTCTGCAAAGGCCAAAGAGAGCTGTTTGCCTTGGTGGTGTGTTTAGGAGAGTTATGCAAACATCACTCCTTTGCCGGGAGAATAGCAGACTGATTTTTTGACTTTATTATTTTTTTACAAAGGTTATTTTTTTTCTTGAAGATTTTTGGCAGCTAAGACCCTGTACCCTCTTATGATTCCAGAGACCTCTCAGATGTTAACCCTTGGAGCTGCCAGAGTTGCTCTACCCAAACCATGATTCCCCCATTGAGCAGACAGCTGAAATGCCTCCAGCAGCCAAATCTCTAGGGCTTCAATTATCTATTTTTTCTCCCCTGTTTATTCTACCCCATCTCAAGTGCACACTGATCTCTGAGCTTTGAAAGGATTTCCAAAGGTCAATGGAGAGATGCCTTATTGGGGATGTAGAACTGAAGAATGAACTCAGAGCCTCGTGCATGCTAGACAACCACTCTGGCTGAGTCACATCCTGTGTCCCAAGTGCCTCATCTTGTGGAGAGTCTGATGTGGAGACTTGTCCTTTCAAGGCCGGACATACATTTGCAGGTGCTGTCCATCAAGCAAGTTTCCCTTCCTGGACCCTCCCTATACTAAATAGGACTACAATAAATTATTTTGTTAATCAAGAGAGGGCAGCTGGCAGGGGAAGGGAGTGTTGACAAAGACAGCTTCCATTTGCCCAGCTGCTGTTTGTTAACACATACTTACGTTGTAGCAGGCCCAGGGAGTCCAGGGCCTTACACTCATTTCTGATAATCCTCACAACCCAAACACTAGTCTCCTATCCCTCCTAGGGATTTAAAACCAAGGCTTAGGGAATTTAAGAAACTGTTCCAAGTCACACAGCTAGTAAGTAACCCAGGTAAAACATAAACCCAGATCTGACAGACTCCAAGGCCCAAACTCTTGATGCCCTAATGAAACACACACACACACACACACAAAAGCTAGCAAGGAAGAAGGGTACAGCAGATGGGAAAAGTTGCAAAATAATGCTTTGGGAAGCTAGGCGCTGGAGACGGTTGCTCAATGCTTGACTTAGGAGAATGGTGGACTCTCGAAAGCTCACGGACCGTCAAGGTGTAGATCTGCCTTGGCTAGATGTGGCTGGGGCCTGGAAGGAAATCTGCTTATTAGCCCTAGCGCATCCTCTTGCCCACAATGCATTCTGCTTCCTGTCCTGGACCACCCGCTCAGAAGCTGTTCTGCCTCTGCTCCTCGTGTCTCCTCCAGATCCAACTTGCTGCAGCCGTGCCAGGTCCGACTCCTCTCAGGAAGTACACTCTAACTTTGTAAGCTCATTTTAGGTTTTAATTTTTGTTACATTTTTAAACCAATTTTAGTATAATTATGAAAAGCCATTATTATGTCATCTTTTTAATTCGACATTTGCTATTAGAATTACTGGTTAAGTCAACTCAGAAGAAAAACTTAAGGAAACATTTGGAGACTTATGGTATATATGATGGGTAATCTTCATGGCTAACCTGGCTGAATTTAAATTCATTTGGGAGACATTTCCAGACATGTTAAACCAGGAAGGTTTAGCTGAGATAGAAGACACAACCGGAATGTGGGTGGCGCCATTGCACGGACAGGAAGCAGAATGCATTGTGGGTCCCAAGCTGAACAAAATGGAGAAAAGGAGGAAGCCAGATGATCACCAGCATTCATCACTCCCTGCTTCCTGCATGTGGACATGATGTGGCCAGCTGCCTAGTGCTCTCCTGCTCCTTGCCTTCCCTGCCATGATGGACAATAGCCTGAAACCACAACAAAGGCAAATCTTTCTTCCCATGAATTGCTTTATTTTTTTATGCTTTTGCTAAATAAGAAAAGGTAACTGATAAATAGAACATGGGCATGATATGTTGAAGTTTCTATTTTGTAGCAAAGATATTCTACTTAATGTAAACATATGTAAGAATAAAATAAATTATATTAAATTGAAATTCTGCTGAAGAAATAAAATGGAAATATAAAATCAAGAAGAAAGAGAATCAATAAAGATTTCTGGCTTCAAATAAATAAATCAGGTTTATGCACTTATATTTTATTAGTTTTTATTCATTCATTTTGTGTGTGTGTGTGTGTATATGTGTGTGCATGCATGTGCGCGTATCAGAGGGCACATGTGCCTCTGTGGAGAGCCAAGAGTTCCTTTGGGAATCATCCTAGATTGCTTCTACCTCCTTCTTGTTTCACTCTGAGATTTCCCAGGCTCTGCCCACCAGGGCCTGAAGTGCAGGCTGCCGCCATTTTGCCTGGCATTTTTACATGGGACCTGGGATCCGAACCCAGGACCTTCTGCTTTTGAGGCAGAGTCTTAACCCGTGAGTCATCTCTCCAGCCCAAGGTTTATGCACTTTTAAATTGAGTGTTAGTATCACTTGACCATACTGGACGATGACAGGTACTGGCGGGAGGGAAAACAAAGTTACAGAGAAATGGTTTTAGCATGGCCAAGCATTGGGAAATCATTCAAAGTGGGAGACTTAGCAGATACTGGGAAAAGAATCTTCCAGGCAAAAGGAGCAGGTAGTGCAAAGATTCTGAGAGAGGAACAAGTACTCCCAGCACAGGCTCAGAGAGCACCTTGTGGCCCAGTTCAGTCAGCATGGTGGGAGCAAGAGGGAAATAGAGAACACTAAAAAATGTCTTTCCCTAAGTTCAAGAAATCTACAAGCAAAGCAGTTTGGAGATCAGTGTCAGGTGTTATAAAAACATGATACATTATAAGACATTTATTCCAGGTCCCTGGACATTAATCACATCCATGGCTCACAAAACTCCCAAGCTTCAATCCTAGAGTTGCTTGATTGGATGATGTAAATGTTTCACTCTTTTAAAAATATTTTATGCAGTATTTATTTATTTATTTATTTATTTAAGAAAGAATTCACATGTGCTGTGTCACATATGTGGAGATCACAGGACAACTTTAAGAAATTGGTGCTCCCCTTCCACCATATGGGTACCAAGATCCATCTTAGGTTGCCAAGTGTGCACACAGACATCTTTACCAGTCCCCAAAAGATCATTCATTCACTTATTTATTTTTCAGGAGGCATTGGAAATTGAATCCAGGCACATACTCTACTACTGAGCTACTGTTCCACCCCGTTGTACTCTGAAATTATAGGTACTTTGTAGGAAATTCATCTGTGTGCGTTCTTTCTTTCCTTGTCAGTTTCTCCTGTCTTTATGAATATTACACTCATAAGCATTTAAAATAATATTCAAATAAATACTGAGCTCTGGTGTGGCTATGTTTAACTCTTGAATTTATTGCTTAATTTAAACTTTGTATAGCAAGTACACTTCATAATAGATGAAAGCAAAAATACTGGGTTCCAGTTTCATCTGAGCTGTAGTAAACATGCTGTGTTCTTTCTCTCCCAGGGAGCACAACTATGAGGTATGAACAAAGTACATATAAGATTACATGAACACTTTTTATGAAAAGTGAATAGTGAGTAGTGACTAAGGAAGAACTAGAAATACAAATAACTATGTTGTTAGCCTATGTTTCTCTCCAGTATCCTGTGACCAGAAATATCCAGAAATCTGTAAGTAAGCACTGTTTGGCAGACAGCGTGCCAAGAAAAGCCTTCTTGATCTGGCTCAAGAACTGGACAAAAGAAATTTTAATTGTCCATCAAATAAAAAAAAAGCCTCCAAACAATCTGCAGCTACAAAGGCAGTGACAACTAGTGACAGCTAGGACAATCCGCCATAGCCAATACTCTAAAGAGAGGGGATGTCATAGTTAGATACTGGTGTCAACTTGGTAACTGAGAGCTCTGAGCTCTGGGCACAGTCGTGAGTTTAACTCAACTAAACCCCAAGCTAGCCTGAAAAAAAACTGTCTGATTGATGGGGAAGACTTAGCCCATAGTGGACAGAACTAGTCCTGGCCAGACATACTGGTCTGGCAAGTAGGGAGTCCCTCTCCCAGCAATCCTGTGGGTGTAAGGATGTGGTGTAGCCGGTTCCACTCAGCCCTTAGTGTTGATGTGAGCTCTCCTGCCAAGCTAGACAAGGAAATGTAACTGGACAATCATAAGTCAAAATTAAACCCTTGTTCCCTTAACCATTTGGTTGTGCATTTATCAGAAACAATGCAGGCAAACTATAACAGGGACCTTCCATTTTGCACTTCCAAGAGAACAGGGCATGCCTTGTTGCCTTTTACTTCCTTTTCTGTCCTCTTTCCACTTCAGTCAGAATATGAGACAGAACAAAGCAACTAGAGCTCAAGTTCTGGAAAGACCCAAAACATGAGCCTCAGAGGGCTGAGAGAGTGTGGATAAAATGGGGAGCTAGAGGGAACAACCCCAGAAAGCTGTTCATAAACTCAGAAGCTCACCCTCTCACAACACACGTGTGCATCCGATCCGTGTTCTCAGAGTGTATGGAAGATTTTGGGAAATGAATTGATAAACCTCTGCCTATGCCCCAGAAGAGGTCCATGGGTGATACACATCTGGAACTGATTACTAGAGCAAGGAGAAAGTTTTTGAGAACTGAATTGATTATTGGGAACATAGCCTATTGAAGGTGAACGTAAGCATAATTAAAAAGAGGAAATTCACTGAGTGGACTGAATGATAGGGCAGAGGTGAGACAGCAAATAAATTTGGAGACAGGTCAACAGAAATTGTTAAGTTAAACAACAGGAAAAGAAAGAGAAAGAAAAAAAATCATCTGTGGGACAATACTCAAAGGACTAGCAGTCATGCCTTGGGAGTTCCAGAAAGACAAGAAGAGTATAGTGCTTACATATATGTGAGACAGGTGCTGGTAAGATGGCTCAGGGGCGAGGTATCTGCTTGAAAATATGGCAACCTGAGTTCGATTCCCAGAAATGCAGATGATGGAAGGAGAGAATCAACTTGCAAAAGTTGTCCTCTGATTTCCACCATGCACCATGCCATGCATACATCTCTCTCTCTCTTTAATAAATAAGCAAAAAGATAAATAATAAATTACAAAAGTGTATCAAGCAAAGCAAAGCAAATATGAGGGATGAAAAAGTGTTATGATTCCAGATATACTTTAAAAAACTTGGGTCAGAAAGACAACACAGTAGATATAGGGCCTGCTTACAAACCTGATCACCAGGGTTTGATCCCTGGAAGTCCACATGTGAAAATAGAGAACCAACTTCCAAAAGTTATGCTCTGATCTCCACCTGTGCTCCATGGCATGCATATATATGCCCCTCTCCCTTCCTTTCTTTCTTACCCTACCTATTAAATAAATAAATATTCAAAAACCATAAGAGGCAATGGTTGAATACTTTATAAATTAGGTAAAAGACAAACGTTTAACCTAATAAAAGATACCTACAAAATGATTTCACCCATCATTATACATAATGGTACAAGACTGAGTTGTTTTCCTCCAAGACTTCAAATATGACAAGGCTGTCCATTCTCTCTGCTCCTTTTAAATATGTGCTAAAAGTTTTAACCAGTGTGATAAAGCAAAGGAAAGAAATAAAAAGCATAGAGACTGGACAGGGAAAAAAAAATCCATGTAGAATATCTCAGAAACACGTGGACACATGCACATTCTTGGAATGAATGTATGAATTTAATAGGATACAAAAAATCAGCATGAGAGAGTAATCATATTTAATACTGAAGCATTATACAATTAAAACACAGTAATATTTAAAATTGTTCCAGTAAACTTAAATGATTAGACACATATAGGATCTCTACATTGAAAAGTACAAAAGGTTGAAGGAAAAAAAAATCAGAGAATGCCTAAGTAAGTGGAGATCTACAACATGCTCATGCATGAAAGACTCAATATATGAAGATGCCTAGTCTGCTCAAATTGATCTATGGACTCTATGCAATTCAAATAAAAGTTGTTGGTAGAAGCAAGCTGATTCCAAAATTTATACAGAAAGACAAGAATCTGATATAACTAGACAATTTAAAAAGAAAAAAATAAAGTTGGAGGACATGTGCTACTTGATTTTGAGATTTACTATTCAGCAATTAGTTATGGAAATAATGTGGTATTCACAAAGGGATAGATCAGTGGTGCAGAAGAAAACATCCCCAAATAGAACCACACAATTTTCTTTTACAAAAGTGCAAAACTCAGCTCACTGGTAAAAATAGTATTAGAGCAACTGGATAGCTACATGCAAAAACTTCAAATCTTGAACAAAAATTTTAATTCAAAATGGACCACAAATATAACACATAAAACTATACAACATTTAAATGGAAGCAAGATCTACTTAGCTTTGAATTTGGCAACAAATCCACAGATATGATATCCAAAGCATAATTGTTTTTTGAATGGGAGTTCAATAAAACCTAAAAGTTTGGCCCTGACTAGAAAAACCTAGAAGAGAATAAAAGGTCAAATTACAAATTGGGAGAGAATGTTTGTAAGTTGCAAGCCTAATAAAGGACTTACATATAGAAAACAGTTTTTTAAAATAATTATCACAAGTCAACAGAAACAATTCCGATTTAAAACAGGCAAAAGACATAACTCGACACTTCATCAAAGTAGATATCAGAATGTGAAACACATGGTAAGATGCTTAAAATCACTAGCCCTTAGGAAAATGCAAATTAAAAAATATCACAACACACCCATCACACTGTCTTGGAAATATGTCTAAGGGCATCAAGCCCCAGTGAGAACATGGACTGATGAAAACACATGCATTGCTGGTGGACCATGTGGTCCAATGGGACAGCACTCAGCCAGTGAAGTGTTTCATGGTTTTTCATAAGTCAAGCACATAAGTATTTCCCAGTAATTGCATCACTGAGTTCTACCTCATAGAAATGAAAATGTGTTCACATGAAAACCTATACAAGCATGATTTTGTAACTCTAATTGTACTAAACTAGAAGCTAACCAAGTGTCCTTCAGGGATGAATCAAAGGCCAGAGGGTGGAATCTGTGTTGTAGCCACATAATAAAAAGATACTCAATAATGAAAAAGAATGGATTTTTGACACACTTAATAATTAGGAGGAATCCCAAAGTTACTGCATTGGAAAAAGTCTTAAAAGATTGCCAAGTATGTAACTATATTGATACTGCATTCATAAATAGGCACAATTCTTACGATGGAGCCTATTTGCTCATTATCTGTTGCTATGAAAAAATAAATGAATCTGTAATTTGTAAAGCAAAAGGTTTAGTTTTGTTATGATGTGGTCATCAAAAAACCCAGGGCCTCATGACAATGGCATAAAAAGGGCGAGTTGGTTCAATATTTTTTGGCATATTTAAGAATAGAGATATCCTGGTAAGCAGGAAGTATGTCCCTCTCCCAGCAACTCCTGTAGATATGGTATGGCCAATTTTTCTTGTCTCCTATTTTTAATTTGAACTTTTCTGTTAAAACG
Source organism: Typhlomys cinereus (assembly GCA_023101885.1). Classification (NCBI taxonomy): domain Eukaryota; kingdom Metazoa; phylum Chordata; class Mammalia; order Rodentia; family Platacanthomyidae; genus Typhlomys; species Typhlomys cinereus. Next base: position 730,869 of record JALPQD010000261.1, read on the forward strand.
CTGATGAATAGCAGGAAAGAATGTAAACAAGAATTGTAAGCAAGAAAAAACCCTTTGTTCCTCTAAGTTGTTTGATTCTCAGTCATATTCAGCATCATGAAGAATAACTGCAACAGGGACCAAGCCTCCAAATATGAAACTTGAGGGACAAACTTCATTCAACCATACCATAGAGAAGAGACAGGGGTGTTTGATTCAGTGACACTATCTCAGGGGATGACATCAAGAAATTCATCTCCCCAAAACAGGGTACCGACAGACCAGGGATCTGTTTATTGAATATATGTATATATACCATGCAAGTCCAGTTTGGTGAACCAGTAAGTTTATTAGAGTTACTCATGGGAACATGGGTGACTCCAAGGCAACTATACCACTGGGAAGTCCTTGGGTCAATTATGGTCAAGTTGACTACTGAGGAGTCCCACTTACAGGATAGACGATCCAGGATGATCCCCTAGGTGATATACCAGAACCCCGCCCTAGTCAAAAGGTCACCTCTTATATAACCTCAGGGATGGGCAAGGCCTCCTGAAGACATCTTGAATGTTTACCAGTGGCCCACCCGGCCTGATCATCCATGAAGGAATGCTAATAGGCCGAGCACATGAGCTGCTCATCAAGGCTGCTAAGGCTCAAAATAGCAGAGATCCCGCCCAACCCAGAGGAAGTAGCTACTTGACACTAGGGGCTATGGGATGTGGTAATCAAAAGAAAGTTTTGGGGGTGATAGAAAATCTTAGTATCTTGACTGGATGGCATTATGTGAATGTGTACATGTATCACTCTCTACAAATCTCTACAAATATTTTCTGAGAATAGTTTTACTGTGCAGTATTTTTTAAAATAAAAATTTTAAGGTAGGAAATACTGCTTTCTGCCGTGTTCTCATTCACCTCATTTCTACCCTCCCTCTTCTTCCAGCTACTACCTACCCTTGTATCCTTCCAGTTGTTTTATGTATATACAACTGGAAAATATGGATTCTATTTTCATTTCCCCCTGGTTTCTCATAAAAAAATGACAGCTTTCACAGTATTTATTTTACCTAATAATATATCCTGGGGCTCTTCCTCCATCAAAGCTACCCCAGCTCCTAAATTCTGGGAGGTTTTGTTGCTGGCTTGGATTTGGTGTAACTGTTTGTTTTTCACATATGGCCTGCAAAAAGGGTTGTCTTTCCAAGGCTGCCTGTGCCCCAGGGATCTGTTTATTGAAGCATTCAACCAGGTACATCTCATACAGAACCCACCGCTTTGTTCAAAGCTAAGCTACTTCCAGAAATAAATGCTGAAGTTTAAATTGCTATTGTCTGGGACTGCATGCTTCTCCAGGCAAATATTTGTGGAATAGATGGGCCCTTTTCAGAGTGGGTTGGAAAGGAACTCAGACACTCCCAAGCAATTCCTGGGTTCATTGTGTAAAACTGCCAGACACCAGAGGCGTTTGGATTAGATGGATGGACGATTCAATCCGGGACACCTTCACTCCCTAGCACCCACCAGTCAGACCAAATGGTCTGCAGGCCTCCCACGCACTCTCCCAGGATTTTTTTTTTTTAATTTTAAATGCAGATGCTCAACCTTCTCTGATTCTCAAGCTTGCTCTTTATAACACTTGTTCTTTTCGTTGTATTACCCGAAACTTTCCCTTGTATTTGAAAAATAATTCAGATTGTTGATTATCATACACTCTTGATCTGGTCTAGACACAATTGCTGTGTTCTTGCCACAGTCCCCTAGTGTGGGTGACAGATCTGGATTTTATATTTTAGACTGAAGATTCCATTTTAGATGTGGAGAAACATTTCTCCTAACAGCAATGCACAGAAGGAAAAATTGGTGTGGTTTAGCGAAAATATGGAAAGAGGACTGGTTTGGAGCTAAATATTAAAGATGTAAGCAAGTTACAACTCCACTCCTTGTGGCTGGAGAGGTGGCTCAGGGGTTAAGCCTCTGCCTTGCAGGCAGACGGTCCTGAGTTCGGATCCTAGACCCCACGTATAGACGCCAGGCCGAAGCGGGGGCGGCCTGCGTTTCTGGGCCTGGTAGGGCGGAGCCTGTGACTCCCAGAGCAGAGTAAACAAGGAGGAGGTGGAGGCGTCCATGGTGGTTCCCGAATTCGTCCGTAGTTCTACACACACACACATACATACACACGTGCACAATTGAATAAATAATAAATAATAAAAAAAATTAAAACAACAACAAAAAAAACTCCAACTCTTAGAAAACTGAAAATAGGACTGGGGCGATTGCTCAGTAGTTAAGTCCTTGTCTCACAAGCAAAAACAAACAAACAAACAAACTACCCTGAGTTCTGATTCCCAGATCCCACATAAAAATGCCAAGCTGGTGTGGTCACCAACCTGTAATTCCAGTCCTGGAAGGTGGAGCCTAGAAATCCCCAGAGCAGGCTCTCGGTAGCTAAGACTAATGGTATGCTTTGGGTCTAATAAAAGACCCAGGCTAGCAACAATAAGGTGGAAGAGTGAGCAAGGATGATTTCTAATATTACTCTTGGACCTCCATAGGCACACTCACTCAGGTGCAGTCATGTTCATATACCCACTCACATGAGCCCACCCACATGTGAACGCATTCACTCAAGAAAACTGAAAAATAGACTTGGGCAAGAAATCCCTTGAATCTCTGCTTCTCTTCTCTTCCATCATATTATGCAGTAATTCATGGTGTGAACTGCCCACTTTCAGTGAAATGAATAACAAAAATGAACTAAGACCAGTGATAGCGATAAAAATACTATTAATAACAAGCGTGATTATATTCCATTATTCCATTCTCATGGGATTAATGTTCTTTTTTTGCATATTGTACATGACGAAAAACACCAAGGCCTAGAGACTAAGTGTCTGTCTCAAAATCACAAGACAGAAGGGAACAGAGCTAATTTGAATTGCATGAGTTCGAAACCTTTGCTCTCCTGGGGATTACTTTCTGCCCCTTCCTGAGCACAACATCTCAAGTGCCTATGTTCCCCAAACTAAAGTGAAGCACATGTTCTGAGACCTTCTGGAGGAATACGTGAATATCACCAAGGACACTAGTTCTTGTGTTCACAAAAAGTTGTGTTATTTATTGAATCCATGAAAGATGTTCAAAGCTACAGGGTTGAAGAATAACATACCTGCTGGGGAGAGGTGTGTGTGTAGAGCTGAAGGCAGCTGTCTCACGGGAACTAGCAGGTGGCTAGGGGAGCTAGGAAGCCCTGGCTGAAGGAACCTGTGAGTTTTAGCAGGTGGCTGAGACACTGAACTCTGGAATGTGGAGACTGCTTGGAAGAGTCCATTTGCATGTCTCCCAGAGCTGCTTTAACTAAATACTACAAGCTGGGTGGCTTAAATACATAGAAATGGATCCCCTCCTGGTTCTGGAGGCTAAAAGTTGTCACTCCAGGTGTTAGTTACAGGCCTCTGAGAGTCTGGGTAGAATTCTTCTTTGCTGTTTCATAGGTTTCTGGGGGTGGCTGCCACCCTTGGTACCTGGACATGTGCATCACTCCAAGCTCTGCCTCTGTCGCTTCATGGTATCCTCACAGTGTCCAACTTTCCCTCACGTTATAAGACATAGTTACATTTGCTGAGGGACCCACCTTCACTACCATAGCTTGACAACATCTGCAAAGACCTCATCTCCTGATTACTTTCCATAGGTACAAGCAGTTAAGACTCTGACCTATAGTTTGTAAAGACACAATTCAACACATGGCACCCCCCTATCAACCAAGATTTGGGAACATAAGAGAACTGTCTTGTGTGGCCCCCAAGCTCTCAGTACAGTTGAGACAAAGGATCCAAACTAAAATGCAAAGTTGAGAGAGGTCAGCTTCTAATGTTCTGTTCCCATGCAGGTGTGGGGACCATCCCTCACTCAGTGACTGAAGACTTGCCAGGTCCTGGAAACATCTGGGCAGCAGTTCTGTTGAGGAGGGCGAAATGCTTGCAGAAAATATCTGTGGCATCCATGCCTGCTGGCTCCCCTCCTCTGTGCTGCCCTGGTCCTGACTCTTACCACCCTTGTTGTTTGGCAGCCTAGAGAGATGCAGACTTTCAAGTGAAGCCCAGCTCGGTCACTCAAGCTACCTAACCCCCAGAGTGCTACACCAAGCCTCAATTCTCCTTGTCTATCAAAATGGGACCATCTGTCCTTACCACAGTCATGAGACTGAGATGATACAATTCGTAGGATTTGCACGTGGCCTGGGCTTAGTTGGTGACCATTTCTTTCTTTTCCCTATCTTTATTGCAGGGGAGCCAAAGGGATGAATATACCAGTTAGACAAATGTGTATTGAGTAACTGATGTATACCTGGCTTTGTGCTGAGCTGAATAGGACCTCTCCAGGTCCCATAGGCTCATATACCTCTATAACACTGTAGTAGGTTCTTTCATTTGGTAACCTGTGGGCTCATCAACTTCCTAGAACACTCTGGGCCCACTGGTCTGAGATCTTTCCAGTGTTTCTGACTACTTTCCTTTCCACAAACACAGCAACCATTAGTGCCTACCCAATATGAGGTCTTTTGTCTTAATACCCCCAATTCTTACAAAGTTTCTCTATAGTCTTAACATTCTCATTCTGCAAATGAGGAAACTGAAACTCAGATGGGAAAAAATAAAACATATAGGATTTACCTGACTTGCTTGGATATTCATTTTACAGTGTTAAAATAGGGACTCTAAGGTGACAGGTTACTCTTTGCCTGGCCATAAAGCCTTCCGAGAAGGGCTGGTTCCAAGAACTAGAAGTAGAAACAGCATTTTTGGATGCAGCATGGTCTCAGAGCAGTTGGGAAGGAGTGTCCACATCTTGGTCTGCTGTCTGATTCGATTACTTACCATGCTCTGGCTCCTGTCAGCCCAGTGATGGGTGAGGGATGGTAACTTCACCTTTGGAGTCATCATCTCATCCCCCTGAGCATGTTTCCAGTTGTTCAGACTCAAAACAAGCTATTTGTGAATGAAAGGCAAAGTCCTTTTAGTATACAAGGTTCTGAAACCGAGCATCAACATTCAAGCCAGTGTTCTCTAAACACCACATGCCTTCCACATGTATGCACACATGCAGCCAGGGCTGGGCTGTCTATGGGTCAGAAAGTGCTTTTACAGACACCCCTGCTGGTGTCAGACAAGCTCCAAATGGATTCCAGAGGACTCCAGTATCTCTGCTCACTGAAGGCTTGAGACCCCCGGGAATCTTGGGAGACTATTAGGGATAGTGAGGGTCTTGATGAGTTCTGGAACCAACAGAATGTATGATGCTTCCCAGTTTGTAAACATCATCAAAATCCCATCAACCCCCCCTTTTTTTTTGTATGCACACACTGAAGCAAGTATGTGTTTGCATGTCTACAAGAGGGTACTTGAGTGTATGCCTACAGAGTCCCAAGGGAGACATTGGAATTATCCTAGATTGCTGTACCTCCTTATTGTTTTTGTTCTAAGATTTTCCAGGCTCCCCTTTCAGGGTCTGAAGTGCAGGCTGCCGTATCTGCCTGATATTTTTATACATAATACAGGATCTAGGGATTCAAACTCAGGTCCTTTTGCTTTCAAAGCAAAGGCTTTAACCTCCAAGTCATCTCCCCAGTCCCCAAATCCTTTTTTTTTTCTTCTTCTTCTTTTAATGATGTTTGAAGCGTCAAGTTGGATCTCTTCCTCTTTGGCCCATATCTGGACTGACTGAGAAGAAAACCTCTGCCAAGCAGGACTTCTAGCCATCATGACTCCAAGCCAGTCACAGGAACTCCCACCCCAACTTTGCCCCATCTGCCACGAAACCCCAGGCCATTCTCAGGATTGCTTGAGAGCTCATCTGCTCTTCCATTAGGTAGTAAAGATTTGCCTTGTGCAGGGGATATCAACCATCCTGGTATTTGACTGAATTGCAGTCGGGGGACAGTCTCTTGGAGTGAATCTGCTCCTCTGCTTTCTCCCCACCCTTGTGCAGCTACAACGCGTCCTGATTTCCTTCTGTTTCCTTCACTGGGCCATTCTTCCTTCAAGCCAGGGAGTTCCCAGAGCAGACAATCCTTCCCTGAAACTGGGAAGGGGTGCACATGAAATTTATTTTCTGGAGTTCCCCATCTGCTTTTCTTTTCTCCTTCATGTCCTTCAGCCACTAATTCCTTTATAGAGCTTTGTGTCCCATCCTTGCTCTGTCACTTACTAAACAAGATCAGACAAGCTCCTCCCACGGAAACATTACTGACAGCTGACTCCTGATACATTACTTTTATGAGAAGAGACTGAGTTTTAGCAGAAAAACTTACTTGCTAATGGCGGAATTTTAGGCAGAAGCAACAGGTAGTTGCTTCTGTTGTCACCTTCAGTTGTGCGGCAGAAAGGAAATCGCATAACCCGTACCTCACTCCTTCACTTCACAGCTTGTTCTGTGGAAAGGTGATTCCCCCTCTCTCTGGTCCTTGACACCCAGTGTGCACTCAGTTTTTTCCAGGATAAGTTTTAAGGGACAGGATGGCGAGAAGAGGAAGATGTCTGTATGTGAGAAGATAGGAAGTAAATGGAAACTTCCGAGGGGAAGACCTGTAGGAGCAATGAGATCTATCAGAGCTTCTGACTTTCTTCTAGAGATCTCAGACTGGGCAGGAGCTTGACCTGGAGAATGTGAGTGGGACCCATGAGACCACCAGCCCAGCCCACCCTTCACGGAGGAGTTCCCTACCTAAGCTCACTGTGTGGTTAATTGTCAGCTTGATTGAATTAGAACTAACTAGGGGACATAATGCCAAGTGTGTCTGTGAGTTTTTTTCCAGGCAGTTTTAACTGGGAATGGAAGATCCAAACTGAATGTGATTGGCACCATTCTATAGGGTGGGATCTCAGACTAATAAAAAGGAAAAGTAGACTGAGCACCAGCATTCACTTCTCTCTCTCTCTCTCTCTCTCTCTCTCTCTCTGATTCCTGACTGTAGACATGAGGCCCTCATATTCCTGCTACTACAAGTACAGCTAGCGTGCTTTCCCCACTATGATGGACTGTACCCTCAAACTGTGAGTCACCATAAATCCTTCTTTCCCCTATGTTGCTTTGACAAGTAACTAATACCAAAGAGAGACAGGACAAGGACTAGGGAAGTCAGATCCACCTCCAAATAATACCCCCCTCCAGTGGTGAGGTATGTTTCAATGAACCTGTGAGCCCTGAACATGCATGACCATCATGCGAGAATCTTTCTTCCTATTTTTTGCTGTAATTTAAAGCATCCTGATATGCTTTCATTGTGCTAATTAGATATGGTATCAGTTTGACAACTGAAGGCTGAGCCCTATGCACATCTGTGAAGAATTAACAGTTAGGCAAGCCCTGAGCGAGCCTGCAGGAGACTGTCCAATTGATGTGGGAAGACCAGGCCACACTGAGTTGGATCATTCCTAGGCAGATGGATAAGATAGACAGAGGAAGCTCATCAATGATTGATGTTCTTTATCATATTTTGGACGGACTCTCCATCTGGTAAATGAGGTTGCCCCTCTCTTAGCAATCCTATGGATATGGTATGTCCAGTTCTTTCTGCCCCTGGTGTTGGCATGAGCTCTCCTGCCAAGCTACACAAAGAACTGTAATTGAGAATCGTAGGAAAGAATAAAACCCTCTCCTGAGCTCTTTGGTGGTGAATTTGTAGACAACATGCAGGCAGACTGTCACGCAGCAGAAAGAAGCGGTAGCTGCTACTTTCTAGCTGCTACTTTCTACTGGCCTGAGCCTGGATATATCCATGGGCACATGCATAGTTGCATATGAACAGTCTGCTGTTGAGTTTGGAATAGAGAGGATGAGTTCTTTCCATGCCTCTCTGGTGTAATCTTAAACAGAAGTCACATGTTATTCTTTCTTCTCAACCTTATAGGAAGGTTATGAGGTCCAGGGCTCTCACTTGTTTGGGGAAACTGTAGGGACTGTTAAGGGAAGAGTCCTGCCCTTTCCAAGTCAGTCACTTTCAGAGGAATCCCAGGGCCATCAGCAGCTGCTTTGATGCTCCAGCCAGACCCTAGGAAAGGAAAATAGGCTGTGGCCCTTTTGGGTTTCTTTCCCAGTAACCTGATGTAATTTTCACCTTTTTTAGGACCCAACACATTGCTTCTTACACATTCAGAAGGAATTTCCAAGTCAAACAAGGGAAAGGGTTGTGCTGTCCTTCCAAGTACTGTTTTTCTGTTATTCTGACCCCTGCAGAGTGCCCTGGGGCCGAGACAGAGCTGTCAATGACACAGTACAGATGTGAGTGGAGTCAGAGAAGGCCAGGGATCATAACACGCAGCCCACTGCTTCCGAGACAGAACCAGTGTGGAAGAACGTGTGTGCATGTATGTGCATAAATGCGTGTGTGTTTGGTATGTGTGCATACACATGTGTATGTGCATAAGTCTGCTTCTCCTATGAGAACCCAAGTCAGCAAGAAAATTGTGAATAATCACAACCCGTCAGCAAGAAAGTCAGCCTGCGTGCTGGCTTTGGGCTTTGTGAGCTGATCAGTTTCCTTCATCAATGTGGTTCCCATTAGCCAGAGAGCTGCTGGAAAGACTGTGATATTTCACCTGCCTCCTCATGGAGAGGCCTACAGCTGTCTGGTTGCTATGGCAGTTGCTAAAGAGATGGGGAGGTAACCCACACTGGGAGTACGATACCCCCTCCAGCTCTAGGTGATTGGAGAGGTAAGTAAGATCTGATGTCCCTTCAATAGTCAAGTTTGTCCTGCAACTCCAGAGCTGCAGAGCAGCTATTGGCTCTCAGACCCTGAGGTCATGACATAAAAATTCCTAAAGGTTTCCCTGCCTCATAATACTTCCTGATTGTAGGCTTTCTTTTGCTTTGGGAGCTACCACCCAGAAGTAGTGAAAAGGAGATATCAAAGGCGATTCTTATCCATAGTCACTCCCCCCTTGACTCCCGCTGGGATTTGAAAGGCAAGACAAGTGGGGTGGGTAAAGTTTGCTGTTTGTTCCCTTGTAAACTTTAGCCGGTGCCACCTGCTGCTCTTCAAGCTGGCAGATGCTTTCTGAGAGCCTACTAAAGATGTGTCAACCTCTCTTACATATACCATGCCACACAGTCCTCAGGACAACGCTTGACAGAGGGATTAACATCCCTTTTTTACCAGTAGAAGACATGAAGATCTTGAAGGCTCTATCACGGGATCAGAGGCTGCCAAAGCTCTGAGATGGTAGTGGCTCTAATGCCTGCATCATCCTTTTGCTAGTCGAGGGGTGTGGGCAAATTACTCAACTTCTGAGCCGCAGGGGCCCGACTGGCAAATTAGGGATTGCTTTATTAGAGTCATAAGGATTGAATGAACGGGGCATTTACAGTCAGCGCACTGCCTGGCACACAGAAGACAGCAAATGAGAGATGGTGATTCTTGGAAAGCCACGTCTAGCAATTTGTGCGGGCAAAACTGAGTATGATGGAAATGGCGGGATGGGTGTGGAGACAGTTTTAGCTCACATTCTTATAAGAAGTGGAGACAGTCAGCAAGGGAAAGAAAAATACATCAATAAAACAGAACAGAGAGCCCAGAAATAGATCCAACATTAATTGGCACTTAGTTTATGATAGAGGAAGCATTATAAATTACTGGAGAAATTATGAACCGTTCCATAAGTGTGTTCCTTTCCTATGAGAAAAAAAACTAGAGTCTCTGCTTCACACCAGAAATAAACTCCAGCTGGCTCAATAATCTAAATGCTCAGGAAAATGTTTTGATGACATGGAGATAAGGATTTTCATGACATTAAAATAAAAAATCAGAATTATCATAAAGGATAAAAATTAACATTTAAAGCCAGAAAATAAAAGTAAAAGGCATATCATATTATTTGGAATATGTAAAGTTCTCTAAGTCAATTTTTAAAAGGACAAAGAGTCCAAGAGAAAAAAATCAGCAAAATCTATGAGCCAGTAATTCATAAAAGAATCCCAAATGTCCAATAATGATATAAAAGTCTGGGACCCAATAAGCAAGAGTGTTTTTCAGTTTAAACAAGTAAATTCGAGTGCTCATTTTTAGCTTGGTGAAAAAAAATAGAAACTTATGATAAAAACAAAGGACTGGTACAAATGTAGGGAAACAAGAAGTCAGCCACTAAGTAAAAATCATTTTGGGAAACAATTCTGGCGAGATCAAATCTGTATACCCAAACATGAATAACTGAAAAATATACATCACAAAATGCCTACCATTGACGGTGTGGAAAAAGTTAGCAAACTTATTGTTTATGCTTTACAGTAGCAGGATCCTTCCCTGTATGATCTTGAGACCAGCGTTGGATGAGAAAATCAACTTGCAGAACAGGACGCATAGGATGGCGCTATATTCATATGGTGAAAAACATGGCAGAGTGTTTGTTACACATCGTTCGTCAACATGTGTGTGTCGTGAAAAGACAAAGACATTTTTGTAACTCTAAGGAAAGGAGGGGATTGGGACTGTTGAGGACTTGGGAATTTCAATTCTTTAAAGCTCTATTTCTTTTTGAACAGATCTAAAATAAATTTTTCAAATTTTCTGTTACTCTGAAGTGGCAGGCATATGAATACTTGATGGATTTTTTTTTCCTTAAAAAAAAAAAGAGCAGCACTCAGATTACTTTGTGTTACTCTTCTTCCAGGATCTGGCTCTTGCTAATGTCTTTTCAGGGAAGAAAACTCAAGGGTGCCATCAATTACAAGAGTACCTGCCTGTTACTTAGCGAGCCTTTCATTTTCTTTCTGAGATCGTCTCTTCATCTGTGGCTCAGCGACTCTGTCGAGGTCTGCCTAGAGTTCTAGAACTTTCTGCAAGCATAATATCCAAAGCCAAGCCTTTGTTGCACTGATCCTGGTGGAAAAGATCATATGATTTCTAAAATGTAGTGATTCAGACTCAGAAATGAAAGCAGACAACTATTGCATCAGTTGTGGTCTCAATGGGAAATTTAGCTCAGGCATCTGAGCTACATGACTGAAAGACCTTACAGAAGAGTGGGCCAGGTTATGGGAAAACACAAGGATGATGGAGAACCCAGGACGACCTTGAGGCAAATTCCATCCAAAGGTTAAAGGAGGGACAGAAAGGTAACTAACTGTGGTAGATCAGAACTGAAACTCCAGAGATGGACATGGAGTCCAACAGAACGTGGGCTAAACCCAATCAGGAAGTCTGAAGCAAAGCATCATGGAAGATGTAGTCCACAGAAATGCTCCTCGCCTAAGTACTGCAATCAATCAACCAACCAATCAGTCAAACAAATAAGTCTGGTATGAAGATAGGGCAAAAGAGAATACTTAAGAGGCAGAAGTAACCTGGGTTGTGGAGTTTGTTAGCAAGAGCCACACAGTTTTATCTTCAAGGACAGAGGAGATCTGGGCCATGCTGTCTTGGAGCAAGGTGACTGTTAAATAAATGGAAGCTAAATAAGAAAGGACTATGGTGTGGAATTATAGCTCTTACTGAGACTCACTTCAGTGAGCTGCTGAGAGTGTCAAGGGCTCCAAGGCGGGACCAGAGGGTGTGGCAAAAAGCCCCAAGTGTTTCCTTCAAGTAACTGCGGTTTCAGAGTGCGCAGATGAGGAAGGAAGTAGGCTGATGGAAAACAGGCTGACGGAAAGCCAGTGAGGTTCAGCATCTACAGCATCCTAAGTCAATACCACCCTTCAGCTGCCTGGGGCCCCGAAGCGGACTCTAGGCTGTCTGCGGATGCTTCTGGGCAGGATAGAGTTACTACCAGGAACCCCAGGCTGGCTACCCTTCTTCAGGGGCCTTGCAGCAGACAAAGAGACACTGGAGATTTCTTTCGCCTCTAGGCTGCTCTGCTGAATGAAGTCTACTTGGCCTGACTGAGACACAGAGAGACAAACCCCAAACAACAGCTCAGCCCAGAGCCACATCCCGGCCCTTGGGTGCTCCTCTCACAATGGGCAGTTTTCTAGCATCTGGTGAGGTTTGTGAATTTAGTCTAGGTTAGCCATGGCAGGTAACAGAAAAGGAGGAGTCCAGAGCTATGATATTTCTATGGTAACATTACTTGCATCTAAGGTGCTCAAGTCAGGGAGGTTTTAGATGAACCCCACAGCATCAGACTCCGTAACTTTACATATTGTCTAGCCTAGCCTCTGAGCCTCAGAGATAAGGAAAGACCTTCTGAAGGTAGACAAGTTTCCCTAGTGAAATCCAACAAGGCAGAACCTGTGCTAGAACCAGGATCCCACAGCATCTCCTCCAGCAGCATCTCTTTACTCTGCTGCAAGGCTTCTGCAGAAGTGCTCCCCCAGGTAAAGGGCACAGCATTTGGCCTCACAGGTTTCCTGCCTGCAGACTTCCCGCCAAACACAGATGGGCCTTTCTTGGCATCCAGCTGGGTGCCATGAAAAACTCTGAACTCAAATTTTTTTTTTAAATAGGAAAACATATGCTGCCAAGTCGGGCTCCTCTGGGGACATTTTAACTGTATGACTCATGGGGTATTCAGAAATTCTGCTCCATTTAAGGGTGTTCTATTTACAAGCATGTGTAGGTTTTTAGAATTTTACAGTTGTTTGTGATGAGTTCAGAGTATACATTCAGAATATATGTGCCTCTCTTGGACTGTAAACAAAATTGTGAGAGCAAGAGAAAGAACACCACTGACAATAGTTTTGTGTGTAGGATCTTTCTAGAAGAAAAAACATAGCTCATTTTTGTCGGATCTAAAAATGATTTTTCTGCAAAAAGAATTTGCTGACCTAAATTAGACCTATGAAGTATCTATCCACCTTGTTTGCTGAGGTGGCCAGCTGTGGGAGGGAGACACAGAACACAGGTTGGCTAGAGTGACAGTAGTTCGGGTGAAAATATACTTTTGCTCTCTTTCACCTCGACCTCTAAAACCATGCTGCAAGAGTCTGTTGGATATAGAAGTGGATGCCAATATTTCTGCTGTGGTCTGGGGAGAGATGGATGTCTCCCCCGCAATTCACCCGGAAAATTAGTCAGATGCTGGGTATATGAAGACATTGCCCGCAGCAAAAGATGCCCCAGTGGGTCCTGTCTGTCTTGATCTCTGGGGAGGGGCATGTCTTAGTTTCCTTTCTGTTACTGTGAAAAAAAGATTCTGACCAATGCAAGAGAGAAACACTTCCATTTAGCTTACAGTTCCAAAGGGAGGGAATCCATCATGGTGGGCAAAGCACCGGCAGTCAGGAAGGAGAGTGAGAATAGGAAGTAGAGCTATGACCCTCCCCCCCAACTCCCAACCCCAGCGATAAGCTTCCTCCAGCAAGGTTCCACCTCCTACAGGTTCCGCAACCTTCCCGAACAGCACAATCAGCTGGGAACCAAGCCTTCAAACGCAAGAGTCTGCGGCAAGTAAAATGACATAGGGGTGAACCAGCAGGCCAGTCAGAGCCCCCAGCTTAGGCTTGACATACAGTGAGCAGACAGGTCAGTATCCACCCCCCAGTTGCTCCACAAAACATCTTTGGAGCCATTTTTGAGCCTATCCTCTCTCCTTCACTCACAAGCCAACTTCAAGTCCCTCCAAGTGAGCCCACCCCTTCTTGCCCTCCCTCCCCCCAGAGACGCCTCTTTGAATTCTTTCCAAAGAAGATGCTGACTCTTAAAGCAATATATGAATCCCTTCATACCATCCTCCTCTTCTCTTCTCAGGACATCATTCCCTGAGCCAATCTACCTTCCCAGTGTGAGGAAAGAACACTTTTGCACAATCTTCCCCATGGACACATTTGCCACCTGGAATCAAATTGAACTGACTCTGCCAGGAGTTTATGCAGCATCCACAAAGCCTGTTCCAGCTTACAGAGGATGTGGGCTGGCAGCAAGGACTAACCTGAGATCACCACGCCTTTGGGACTGGCTTGAGTTCATAATGCTGTGACTTGAACCAGAAAGCAGCAAAACTCTCTTCTGCTTCCCTTGTCCTGAAACTAGAGGAGTCACCTTCGAAAGTCTGGTCGCACAGGCCACTCCAGGCTGAGGAGACCCCTAGAATCTCTTTAGGTCAAGGCCCCTCCCAAAAGTCAGCATGATGTCCCAGTGCATTCAATGTCCCCACGCAATGTGTACTGTTCACTTCAATGTGCTGCTTGGTCACTGTCCACTGTGAGCAGGCGGTGGTTGTTTTCAGGTCTTAAGACTCTGAATTCTTCGTCCTTTCTGCTAGGACCATGTTTATCTGATGTCAGGCACTGTTCTTAGTACTGCCTTAGATAATTCAATCTTCCCAACAATCCTCAGATAGGGAAACCGAATCACTGAGCGGTTAAGTGATCGTCAAGGTCCACAAAGTTGGGAATGAGAAGCCATTCTCTCTCTAGAGCCTATGCCCTCATCCTGAGAAGTTAGGGGGAAGGGACATGCCTGGTCTATGGGGGGGTGTTATTTTATTTTGTGTGTACATATGTTTTTGTGTGGGTGTGTGCATTCATGTGTGTTTGTGAACATATATGTGCATCCACAGGCGCAGCCAGTGGACAGCCTCAGGTGTCATTCCTCTGTAGCTAGCCGCCTTTTGAGATGCAGGGTGTCTTGCTAACCTGGAGCACAGTTTCTCAAGTAAGTTAGACTGGCTGCCCAGTGGGCACCGGAGATCTGCCTGCTTCTGTCTCCTCAATGCTGAGATTGTAAGCATTTGCTATCATTCCTTCCCTCCCCCCTCTTTTACATGGACTCTTGGAATCAGACTCAGGTTTTCATGCCTGCAAAGCAGTCACTTTACGCATGGAACTGTCTGCTCAACCGCTCATGCCTAGTTTTGAATGAAATGATGCATCCATCTCTTTGCAGCAAAGTCTCCAGCTCTGTGGGAAACAGAATGTACGGGACTTATCATACCAGAAAGGATTCTTCCTCCTCCAAGAGTGCTAGCCATCTCCAAGCACTCAAAGTCAGACAGTCTTTCTATTGCTGGGAAGAGGGTATTCGGTGTAACTCAAGAGCCTGGTGTCAGACACTGTTCTTAGGTACTGCCTTATATAATTCAATCTTCCCAACAATCCTCAGATAGGGAAACTGAATCACTGAGCAGTTAAGTGATCGTCAAGGTCCACAAAGCTAGGAATGAGAAGCCAGTCTCTCTCTAGAGCCTATGCCCTCATCCTGAGAACTTAGGCTTCTCATCTCTACAGACTTCTGAGTGGACAGGAGTTTGACTAGCGCAGACCAACGAGGCCTAATTTGGGCTCTGTTCCAATTCACTGCTCTGCAGATTTAGGGCCCTATAAAGGTAGAAGATGGAACTGAGTCAGCTGAATAAGTACTTAGTGACCCGCCCTCTGATACTCCTAGAATATTTTAGAAACTCTCATCTTAGATTGGCGAGATAGGTCTGGGGTTAAGACTTTGTCTCGAAAGCTTCAGATCCTAGGTTCTACTTTAAAAAAAAAGTGAGGTCAGCCTTTACTTGGGGCCCTGGTGGGAGGAGCCCAGGAAATCCCAGAGTAAAGCAAGAAGGAGGTCGAAACAATCCAGGATAATTCCCAGTGTCACCCTTGGTTCTCAACAGGGACACACAAAACCCTCTGACACATACACACACACAGAGTAAATAAATAAAATATTAAAAAAAATCAGTATCTTCCATAAAAAATGAAAAGAAACCCTCATTTCTAGTTGTTCATATTATTTTTTATAGCATGTACTCATAGAGCTTGTCTTAAATTAAACAGACTTATATTTGGGGCATTTGTTCTCAGTAGTGATGCTATTTTAAGAAACTATTAGAACCTTTAGAATTAAAGATTAGGTGGCTGAATAGGTCAGAAGGGGCATGCCTTTGATGATTATACTCAACTTTTGGTTCTGGTCCAATTCTGTTTTCTAGTTCACTGTGATGTGAGGAGCTTCTCCCCAGTCTTCTACCCCCATGAACTCCGCTGTGCCTTCCTCACCAGCATTGGCTGAGATCCCTTTGAAACTGTGAACCAGAATAAACCTTTCCTCCTGGAAGCTATTTCTTCGGGTATTTTGGTCATACCAATGCAAAAGTTAACTAGTACATAGCCCTTGCCAACCTGCCTGCTAACAAAGCTATCAAACTGCTGGGATGCTGAGTGAACCACTAACCTGGACTATTCAACTCTGGTGCTCTGTTAAACAAAGATGATACCATTATACTCTGAAAAAGCGGCTGCATCACAAAATGTTAAGGTGATGGAAATGACTGAGATGGAGCTCTTGGGGAGGGATGAATATTCTTCAGAGTACAAAAACAGGGCAGCCAGATGCATATGATAATAGATGCACCATTTTCAGGCTAAACTGTAGCATCATAATAATAAATCTTACAAAATAAAAAATAAAGTCAGTCTCTATAGTCTAGGGGAAAGAATAGATTTATCCAAAAAGATACTATATATATTATATTATATTATATTATATTATATTATATTATATTATATTATATTATATTATATTATATTAATTATATTAATTATATATAATGAACTAGGCATGGGGGGAACCAGAAGGAGGCTTCACCTTTGCAGAACTCCAATTTAGAAAGAGTCAATGAATAGGTCAATAAGTAGTTACACAAATGGTACTAGAGGAAAAAGCACAGTATCATATAATAGAGGGGTGTCCTTTCTAGTCTTGTGAATTAAGGGAAGGCTTCTTTAATGAAATAAGTTATAATTCAGCTTCTGAAGGATAAGCTAGAAAGGGGAACCCTCTTCTAATCTCTAACTACATGCAAATACTCCAAAGAAGAATAAAAGTCATACATGGCAGAACCAAGAGGATTCGAAGAGGGACAAGTCCTCGTGTCTGGAAATAACTAGCTTACGCCAGAGAAAAGGACACGGATGTGTTATTAACACAAATCTCCCAGCACCGCTGACAGCATGGCACATGCAGGGAGCTCTGAGATTACAGGAAAGCTAGAGCTGAAAGGGCAAAGCTAAGAAGGGGCAAGAGATGAAGCCTTAGAGGTGGCATAGATGCAAGTCTGGAGGGCCTTAGGACTCTATCCTGAGGTGAGAGGGGAGCCACTAGGCATCTAAGCAGGTCAGAGTGACTGCTAGATTTAAGGCAGTCAAGTCTTAGGATCCATGAGGAGTCAACTCCAGTCACCTGGAGAAAGATCACAGTGGCCTGAGTCTCCTATAAACATTCTCTTTCATCGCTTTCTCTAGGGTTTCTCCTTCCTGCCTTTGGGAGTCTTTGAAGTCAGCACATGTGTTCATATGATCCGTATTCAGCTCCAGTGCACGGATGGCGCCCAGTCGCTGAGCCTGGAGCTGACGTCTCTTCCCGAGAATATGATGACTTTGTTCCTCAGCACAGGAAGGAAATACCATTTCCCCAGCTCTTTCTTCACAAAAGTCACTCTTCATTTGCTTCCTTCTGTGAGCTATTGGTCTCTGGACAGAGTTTGGATCCCACGCTTGCATTGCGTGTATGTACTGCGGTCTAGCTCAGGGGTGGCTTTGCTTTTCTTGGTTTCCTGGAGGCAGAGGAACTTGAAACAGCGTACTAGCCTCCTGATGCTTATCTCCAACCTTTTCTCAGAATGTCTTGCCCCTTAACTCTCTAGCTGCTCCGTGCCCAGCCGCTTGCTTCGATGGCTTCCTCTAGCCTGCCCGAGACCCTGAGCCAAAAGATAGGATGCCTTGGTGCAAAGCCACACATTTCTGAGAATCCTTCAGTGGCTCCCGTTACCCTCGGGATAAAGCACAAACCCACTCTGCGTCTGTGTTTTTTGGACGGTGGGTTTGGGGCCTGCATGATTCCTCCCTCTTTAAGCCCCAGCGTGGCTTTTCAGTAATGGACTGGACCACTGGAGAGCGGGAGGACTGCCTGAACCAGGGGAAGAGCTCCTCCTGCTGGCGGGCATGTCTGCTGCACGCGAGTCGTGCTTGCCCCTGCGCCTCGCTTTAATGTTTTGAAGGTGTATTCTTGAAGATTCTATGTAGAATCATGTGGGAGTGGTCTTGGGGTGCACATTTTAAAGTATTTGAGAGAGAGAGAGAGAGGTTCCCGTTTCCCGCGTGTGTGCCGTGGTTCACAGGTTGTCAGAAGACAACTTTGAAAAGTCAGTTCTCAACTTCCACCCTGTGGGTTCAGGTGATAAAACAGAGGTTCAGGCTTGCAAGCACTTACCTACCCTTGGAGCATGCATTTTTAGAAGGAAAATCGATAGTAATTTTGTGTGTGTGTGTGTGTGTGTGTGTGTGTGTGTGTGTGTGTGTGTGAAATGGAAAATCCTTGCGGGCCCCTTTGGTCTCTGATGCTGAGGGTTAGGGAAAGGGGCAGATAGTGAAAGGATTCTCTTAAGGTTACTGTCTCTGCCTAGGACCTGAGCAGGTTTCCTGGGAAGGGTCCAAATGCTTGCACAACTGACATTTCCTTGGTTTCTAGGGGCTTCTTGTAATCCGAAGCTTTTCTTTTATGAACGATTGGTGCTCCTCCTAGTCTGACTTGGGGATGTCATCAGCATCTGGAACCTTTCACTGGAAGAATCAGGAGTGGAAGAATCAGGTGTGCAGGAACGAACAATGCACACATTCGGAAATAGGTCAAGTCCTCCTGTGGGCCTTGGCTCCAGAATGATCAACACAGAGAGAGTAAGAGAGGACAAGAAACACCCCCTCCATCAATAAGGTATCAACCAGAGATTGTGTCTGCCATACTCAGGGTTGTTATTATTCCTCTCTCAAGATGTTGTATGCTACTGAATCCCTGTTGGTAAGCACTTACATGGCCCCCTTAGCAACAGCCAGTGCCGGCCCAAGAGTTTCAACAGCAGGACTTAAAATAGTGTGCTGTATCCTGTGCTATGGTCACATGCTGCTGAAAAGACCGTGCTGTATGGCCCACAAAGCAAAGACTCGCTCTTACTTTGTCACTTGATACGGTGAGACCCGCATTAGAGTCTTGACTCAAGTGAATGGGATTAACAGTCAAGTCTTGATCTCCTTTATGGTTTGAATCCTTGGTGTGAGAAGCCAAGCACAAGACCAGCATGTGGTTTCTACCTGGAGGCTCAGGAAGCTAGACCCTGGCTAGTCTCCAGATTAGACCTCATAGAGCTCAGAGTCTGGAGGAACCAACCAACCTGCTTCACTGCAGCAGAGTGATATACTAGAAATCATCAAGGCCACCTGTGGGATCCTTATTCACCTAGCCATGTATTGGGGCCAAAATCCACCGGACTTGGAAATTATGTTCACAGGACTGTAAGCTTGATGCATGAAGGGAAACCCAAAATAAAAAGTACAAAGACTCTTTCCTTCTTCAATCGAGAGGGGCAGACGGGCTACATGCATTTGAAATTGGTTATAAACACCAGACCCACCAGCTACAATTTAGGAGGTCTTATACGCAATCTGCCCAGTCCCAGGTATTTTAATTCTATGTTGCAGGCAAGTAAGTGCCAGCTGGCAGCTGACCGACCACGCTCAGGGGTCAGTTCTAAACAGCACTGTTTGGGAAAAGCTCAATCTAAAACAGACAGCTCTGGATGTGTTTAGGTTTTGCTTTCTTTCCACTTTTAAATATTAAAAATTGACTCCAGCTGTGGGGTAGAAAGTAACGCCTAACCTATAAAAACATTGACAAATAAATCACAATGCAATTTGCCGCGCATTTTTGTGAGGTCTAAACACCAGTTCTTGAAAGGAATTTTCCATTATTGCATCTTGGGAAGATAACTTCTTCATGAAAAATTCATTTGACTTTTATATTTCATAAAATCATCACATAGCATTCCCACATTTGGGATCTGCGTGTGCTGGAGCATCCACAGCTTTCAGCTCAGCTTTCCAGACTCCTCAGCCTCTCTCTCTCTCTTTCTCTCTCTCTCTTTCTCTCTCTCTCTCTCTCTCTCTCTCTCTCTCTCTCTCTCTCTCTCTCTTTTGACTTTCTCAGGATGAGGGAGATGGCATTAAGATCTCTACCTGGGAGATATAGCTACACTGTCTCCCTGCTCCTGGCCCTGTATTTCCTGAAAACCAGACTGAGCATTAACTGAGTCTGGACTGAGTGACGAATATCTCTAACCAAACTCTGTCCAAATGTTAACACACCTTAGGCACCACCACTATCCCACAAGCAAGAAGTTCCCTTTCTGTTTCTCGGCAGAATCACTACTAGCAGAAAGTACTTCCCTTTTTTAAGTAGAGATAAGGCGTTTATGGGGGACCCAGAACAAAGAAGAGAAGAGGAATCTGGATACTGAACTTGGGGGATCATGATAGCACAGAAAATGCTCACGTGTTCATAACAGGGAATCTCGAGATAACAATGGCTTCTTTCTGTCACATGAAACAAATCTGGAGGTAGGTTAACCGAGGCCAGCTCAGTGGCTCAATCAAGTAGATCCTCGCTGATGCACCTTCTGATTCCCAGCTCTCAGTTCTGCTTCCCCTTAGAACAGTTTGTCCTTATAGTCCAAGGCTGCAGGAGAACCAACACACTTGTTCCTTGATGCCGGGGGAAGAAGGGTGTATATAATACCAAGACTTCCCAAAAATCTCAGTGGCCAGAGCTTAGTCACTGGATGAGTAAGGTAGAGAAATAAATACCTCAAGAACCTCTTCCTGGGCTTAGTTAGTGAAGTACTACACACACACATGCACACACGCTCGCGCGCACCCACACACACACACACACACACACGCACTGCACACACATTTCCCATTAAATTAGCTTAGGTACTTTGCTCAGCTTAGACTAAGAGGAATTGTTGTCCATTTTCCAGACAACTTCGTATGAATGAAACAGGAGGAAAGTCAGTCTCAAAAGTGATTTGGAATGAAAGTCCGGTTAGTTGAGTCTTTCTACTAAAAACTGGATGTCTCCAGAGTGAATTGTCCCAGGAAAAATCAATCAGATCCTTGCTTAGAGGAAGTCACCTCACGCAGGAAAGGCTGTGCCTCAAGTGCTACTGAACTCCATAATTCTGTGGGTTCTGATATGCATCCTTGGATGGGGTTCTGGAAGCACTGGGGGACCCCATTTTGGTGGTCATGCCCTTCTAGTAGCTTCCTTAACAAATGTTATCTAGGTTCTCTATCAAATCAAAGGAGCCTGACCAAAACAGGAATTATTATTGTTGGAATTATTTTGATTATAATTAATGCCAGAAATGATCAGGGAAGGCAGAGCACCAGAGGAAGTTGGGAAAGAGGGGATATCAAGAGTGTATCTTTTTATTTAGCTGTTGATTGCTTTTTGAGACATGGTCTCATATTATCCAGGCTGGCCTTGAACTTACTGTGTAACCAAAGATGACTCTGAATTCCTGATCCTTTTGTCTCTGCCTTTGTTATCTTGATGGCTTCCCTGCTTTGCCTCTAACTAGTGTAAACTTGGGGAACTGTGGTCACTAGTACTTCTGCCCGCCTATTGAGTAACAGGGATATATCTTGGTCACATCTCCTCCTGGCTCCTTTAGCCTTTAGACCTGTATCTACCTACAATTGTTCATTCAGTAAGAACTGTATATTGGTACTGCTCTAATTTCCATTTTTTATTAGTTAAAAATCCTTTCACAAACAGATTTTTGCTCTTGCTGCTGGTTGGCTAATAAAGTACAGTCGAAAGGTGCAAGGAAAGCAAGTTAAATAAAAAGCTCATTTTCTCTTTAGATGACTACCATGTTAATTATTTAACATGGTATTCTAGGCTTAAACATGGATATCAACTGCCAACACACTACAATGATTAGTAGTACTGAGACTGACTTGTCCTGTCTGTCATTAGTGGGATACTCTACAAGTAGGCCTTTGAGTCTTCTTGTGAGAGGTCAAGGGTTTTCATAGTCTCCTTGCTAACACCTATGGCAGATGGATCATCAAGTACATTTCTGCCCCAAATTTTGGAATCAACCATTTCTCTAAAGAACTTTGTTTCTTTTCAATGAGAAATGGCATTTCGACAGTAGTCTGAGTCTCTGGACATGTGTGGCTTCTGGGTTGATTATTATTTCTAGACCTCTCCAGTAGAAAAGCATGAGAATCGGGGAAGAACTATACATATGAGAAAGCATATTTGATGACAGAGCTTTTATTTGCTTCTTAAATTTGTATCTCCTTTCTTGTACCTGAGAACCCTGGTTCTTAAGGACACAGAGAGATGGATCAGGAGTTAAGCCTCTGCCTTGCAAGCAGAAGGACCTAAGTTCGGATACCAGTTCCCATGAAAAAATACCAGGAGAAAATAAGGGCAGCCTGCACTTCCTGTTCTGGGAAACCCCAGATCTAAGCAAAATGGAGGTCCGGCATGATCCCTGAAGTCACCCTTGGTCCTTCATAGGGACACACAGTGTCCTCTAACATACAGAGATACAAATATACATGCACACACATACACACTAAAGAATCACAGCATCACATAGTTACTTCTTTGTCTTAACCCACATTTTATGGACAGAAAACTCAGAATAACAATACTAATCCTACCATCATTGTGCTGACTAGTAGCTTTTAGATTTTCCTTTGTGACCTCTTCATCTATCTCTCTCATTCAAAAATACACTGCTTTATATCTAAGCCAGCAGACAATAGAGCCACGGCAGGCGCTGCTCCACCTTCGGGTCTCACAGTGGCTCCATGTCCCCACACTCCTCACAGGGTCTTCCTGGATTCTGACGTCTATGGCTTGCTCTCCAGAAGACTTCTGGAGTTTCTATGGTTCAATTCAGATGAAATACAGTCTGCCTACATCCTTCATATCAGAAAGTCACTTCTGCTCAATACACACATAGTGCTGGCTCCATTTTTTTGAAGCTCTTGAGCATAGTCCATTTTCTTTTATCATGAATTGTTTCTGTCAGAAAGTATGCTAATAGTCTAACATTTTTTCTCTTTCATTCCATATGCTCTTTTTTCTAGATGCTCAGAGTGTTTTTATCCTTTTCTTTTTATCAAAATTTATCAAAAATTTTTATCAAAAATTATCTGAGAGTTTATTGTTCTGATCAGTAACTTCAGGCCCATAGTGTGCTTTTTCCTACTGAAGAACCAACCATGTTATATCATAGAGTAGCCTTGTTTGTCTTGATTAATACTAAGTGCTGTACCGAGGTCTCCTTTGTTCGACAGCAACAGGCTTGTTCCAGCTTTGTTCTGATTAGTAATAATGTAATAACAGTATACATCTTTTCTCATCTCAGGCTTTTGCTTTTGTAAAGATAGGCTTTATGTTTAGATTTTTAACATTATTTATTGTGTGTGTGCAGGTGTCCACATGCTACGCACATGGAGATCAGAGAACAACTTGCGGGAGTTCGTTCTCTTCTTCCAGCATATGGGTTCCGGGGATTGAACTCAGATTAAGGCAGCAAGTGCTTTTAAACCACTGGGCCATCTCACCAGTCCTAGATTTCATACTTAAAGCAATTGTACGTTCATAGCAAAACTGAATGGGAGCCCTTATACCTTTTGCTCTCTCCTATGCATAGCCGCCACCATTATTGATGTACTTTTGTTATAGTTGGTGAACTCACACTGACCCACAATTGTTGCCCAAAGCCCATAATTGGCATTAAGTTTCATTCTTGTCATTTTGTACATTCTGTGGTTTTCTGAAATGCATAATACCTGCTGTTACAGTGTCATGCAGGGCAGATTCGTCACCCTGGATGTTCTCTGTGTGCTTCATATTCTCCCTACATCCTTGTCAGTCCCCTGATCATCTTACTGTTCATAGCTTCTCCTTTTCCAGACTGTCAGATAATTGACAACACACAGCATGTAGCCTCTTGTGATTGACCTCTTTCTCTTAATAATAAGCATTTAAGGCTCCTCCATGTGTTTTCACAGCCTGGTGGCCTGTTTCTGCTTACCTCTGAATAATATCCCTCTGATATTTATGCATTTACCTACTGAAGGATATCTTGGTAGTTTCCAGATTTGGGTAATTAGCAACAAAGCTGCCATTGACATCTGAGAGCAGATTTTTGGTTTAGGCCAAGTTATTCACTGCTTTTCATAGACACGAAGGAGTAGGATTTCTGGATCGTATGACAGGATGAGGGAGATACTGCCCAACTGTGTTTCAAGTGGCTGTACCATTCTGTACTGCTGCCAACAAGAAGTGAGAGACTGGCACCCCACACTCTATGGACAGTGGGTGCTGCCAGTGCATTTGACTTTCTCTGTTGTAATCCATATAGAACGTTATCTCATTATTTTCATCTGCATTTCCCTAATGACACGTAATGTCGGGCATCGTTTTTTCCTTTTCGTATGTGTATTTGCTATCTGTTGAGCTTCCCTGGTGAAGTGCCTGCTCACGTCTTCTGCTCACTTTTTATTTGGGACATTGGTTTTCTTAACGTTGGTTTCAAAGTACTTTGTATGTTTTGCATAATTGCTCTTTATCAAATACATCTATCTTTTGCAAAAATTCATTATATTGTGCTTTCCTGCTCCCCCTTGAATGCCTAGTCACAATGAGCATTATTTGTAGCCCCGGAGTGAGTGGCAGAAGCAGTTCCACTCATCTTTTCGACACCTTTAGAGAGTGGTTTCTTGGGCAGTGTTTTCCCAGCATCTACTGGGAAAACACCATCATTTCTCCTAATAGTCTCCCTATACCAGTTGTTAAATATTGTGAAAAGATCTCTTTCTCATTTGTATCACCCTAGGCTGACCAGTATGGGAGGAGAGTGGAGAGAGTGGTTGTCTAAAACAAAATGAGAAGCATCAGATAGCTTGGTCATACATTGCTAGATTTGGCATCTATAGATTTTGAGCTACTTCACGCTCAAGGACTTGCAATATTTTGTTTTGCTTTGTAGTTGTCTTATTTTACATAAAACTGGCCCATTTCCATATTTGCACCCAGATCTTTCGGTTCTAACATCCTGTATCAAGGTCTGAAATAATCCAGTAGATTTTTATTTTACGTCTCCTTGTAACCTTGGTGATGGACTTAGGACTTCAACCACCCTGAACACCACTGTAAGTGGTGGGGACAGCATCGCAGGACCCTATGCCCAGCATCTTTCACAGGCTCCTGGGGTCAAGCCATGTTGCCTTTTCCAATTAAGTTTATTGAGCTTGCCCACTTTTAGAACAAACCTAAGTCTCTTGCCAAGAACATTACAAGCACTGGGCAAGGAGTATACTTCAGCTATGCTGAACATACCGCCTCCTCTTTCTCCTTCCTGTGCCTCAAGGCTTTCTGGGCAGCCTGGCTTTGTGGTGAAGCTCAAAGTGTTTACTGTAGGTAGATGTTCCTGTTTCTTTTGACAGGAGATCAGGGAGCCAAGGAAGGAAGTGGGATTTCCAGATGAGGAGAACTGTGGTGTTAGAAACCGTGGCTGAATTTGGGTAAACTTTATTTCCAGATGGAAACAGTGCCCTCCTAAGGACTTGTCAGATGATGGTTTGCAAAACAATTGCGTTCTTCAGGGACCTGGACAGCATCCAAATGGGGTTTTTATGGTTCTAGAGTTCCACATGACCCAGTCTCTTTTCAAAATCACATTCAAAGAAAAGACATTTAGCAACTGAAAGTGGTTTCCAAAGCACACTAGTCTTTACTCATGTCTCTTAAAGATGAGGAACCAATTTATAGTCCTAAGCCACAGGGGGACATTCAGGTCTTGAATCCTTTCCAGTTCTACATATTCCAAAGCTATCCCATAGCTCTCTTGCTCTCTCTCTCTCTCTCTCTCTCTCTCTCTCTGTCTCTCTCTCTCTCTCTCTGTCTCTCTCTCTCTGTCTCTCTCTCTCTCTCTCTCCCCTGACATCCCTCCTGGGGACCTTTCTTCACACACGACTCTCTTCACTCTCATTACTTGCTACAGAGGTTATTATATCAAGTAAGCTGAATTAGGAAAGCTGGAAGACCTTGGAGTTCCAAACTCTCATGTCTGCCCTTTGCTCCCTGCCCCCCACACACAGAGGGAAGGACCCTTGAGAAATATGTGCTCCCCAGGCTCTGAATACATTTCCAGCAAGACTTTCCCAGGGGGAATTACTAAGTACAAACTTTCCTTTAAGTACTTACTTAATCAATGACAGAAAATGCATTTGAGGATGCCTTCAACTACGCTCCTGGGGTCAACAGTAGTGATGAGAAGGGTCCTAAGGGGCTCAGCAAGATCACTGATTGTCAACCCTAGAAGGTAAACAGAGCTTCCAGAGAGCAGACTTTTAGGGGAAAACTGGAAGATGGCCCCAGTTACATCAGCAGTACAAGTGCATGGTACAGACACGCATTTAGTAAAATCCAGGCTTTCAATAGATGTTTTCCAAAAGTGTGCAGAGTGAATTAACCTAGGGGATAGGTGGTACAAGTTGATGGGTATCCCAGTGGCAAGGGATGCCTATAAGTTTATAGTTTGGCCCAGAGAGAAAAGTATGGACATCAATCAGCTGACAATAGTGGCAAAGGAAAATAATAAATACCTACAAATTGAGCCGATAGTACTAAGGTCCCAACCAAGAGGTGGGATTCATGAGCAGTTTCGGGAAAATCCAGGCAAATGTTTTATCCTAGATAACTGAGTCTCTGATCATGACAGGCTTAATTTCCCCATTTCTAGGGAATTAGATAAAGACAAAGTCAATTAGAAATAAAACCTGTCGCAAAGATACAACACAGAGACTAAGACAAAACATAATGTTAGAAGCAAGAGCAGAGCTGACCACTGGAGAGCTAAATGCCACTGAATCCCCAAAGTACAAAGCATAAGTACCCAGTATGCCTGAGGGGTGACGATACCTAATTAGAGACTGAGTCAAATTCAGAATCCTTCCTAATGACTTAGAAGCTGCTAAGAACTAGGGGTAAGATACACAATGTCTCAGTCTCACTTTGCTTTTCTTTAACACAAGGCTTATAATATCTACTCCTAGAGTAATTGTAGGTGTTGAATGGCAAACCACTTTATACTGTACAGTGGGGATGTTAAAATAAATTCAGTGACATGGAATGAAACAAGGAACAACTGAGGCAGGAAGCTTCAAGAATCAGCATAGGTCCCATGTGACTCTTGGACTGCCACATGAAGAGCCAATGTCTAAGGGACTGAACAAAGAAGGCAACATATGGAAAACAAACATGAAGACCAAAGACAGCTGGACTGGCTAAAGCATCGCTTTGTCTTATTTGAACCTAGTTTGACTAGCTCACTGCCTATAGGTGGTTGAAGCTCATCTGCTGTGATTGGCTGAGACTTGGCTACTTACAGTAATGAATTAATTATAGTCTGTTTTACCCATCAAGCTAAATTTCAGGCTGAACTTAATTAAAGGTTAAGGACTCTAAAAATCTTCTTGCCTTTCTTGTTCTCTCAGTGCCATTATCATCTTATCCCACGGGTCCATTCTGATCAAGTCTAGACTTCAAGCCTGCATATGGATTCTGCAAATAAGTTTTGGGGAGATGTTGATGCATATGTTCGTGCCTGCGTACACACACACACACACACACACACACACACACACACACGAACTTCCTCAAGCTTGCTTGTAAATCAATCTTGGACTGTAAACCATGGTGTTGGTTATATCTTCTTGTTCCCTACCATCTTGCTCAGGACAGAAGTTAATCATAGTATCATTTGAGATAGGACTTCTATCTTCAGTCCAATTTTACAATTGACCTTAAAGGAGAAAATTGGAGGACTGTTGAGCCAAGGTGAGCACTTAGAGTCCGCACAAGGTTCTCTCAGGCCCACGTCTCTCGGTGCCATGCCACTGCCCTGCTCCCAGTAGGTGGCAGTCGATGTACCCTAGCATGGAAGGCTGGGTCCCCAGGGTTGAGACTTGGGAAGAAGGGGTGTCTGGACCTTCCTTGCTGGTATGCATTATCTTCTATCTTCTCCATTGCTCCTGCAGAAGCTGCTCTACTGAATGGAGCATCTGTTCCTGCCATTTGCCAGCTGTTGTAAGAGAATTAGAAGTTCCATCTGAGAATGTGAGAGTTTAATGATGAGACTGTGAATTAGGGCATAACAATAGAATTGCCACCTCATCTTCAAGCTTAGATTAGTGGAGCTGAGTTTATACTGCCCGCCGGGCAACGGGTCATGTGGTGCAGCTCTGTGGAGAGGCATGTGGAATTCTCTTGAGGAAAGAGAAGGAAGAAGATGAGGAGGAAGAGGAGGAGGAATAATCCTTGATCCTGAGTAGAGGAGACCAGAAAGTCTGGTGTTCCAATTAAATGGCAACTATAGCAGTATCTAACTCATCCCAAATTGCTAGAGCATGAGAAGCACTATATGAATGCATTTTCAGACACCTGAAAGCGAATGCTTTTCTCCAAAAATGGAAACTTCTAAAAGCATTCATCATTGTTCCATGCTGTAGTGGAGCTATGTCCTGAGAAGGCAGGGAGAGCTGTGTACCCAAGCAACGTGTTCCTCTGTTTGGGAACAACTGCCCTCTCCCTCCCCCCTAGCTACCTCTCTTCAGTAGGTCATCTGACAGCATCTCCCATTCTGCTTTCTCATTTGCTTGCTTTGACTCTGCAGCCATTGCAGAGTACCAGGGAAAAGCAAAAATTCAACCCGAAAGAGCACCAACCTTGTTTTTCACTGGATTCTAAGGAAAGCTAGTGGATTAAGGTGGTTCTTCCTCTTGTCTTTCTTGTTTTTATTTCTTGTGTATTTATCATTACTGCCATCTACCTCCCCAAAATACCTACAAACACACATACACTCACACGCTGAGGACCAAGACCCCAATTCACAGGTTTTTCCTCTATCTCAGACCTGCTACTATTGCTCTTAGTGATTCCCTAAGACCCCATCTTTCAGAAGACCCTAATTATCAAGGGGCAAGGAATTCAATGGACCTAGGGAAAAGTCTCCTATTTCTTCTTTTTCATGATCATGTTCTGAGTACCTAGGATGCTAGGAATGAGTGCCTGCCAAACTTCTTCCAAGGGTCTATGGTCCAGAGGCTGGGCAATGCTACTAGTGTGTGCATGCTCAGAGACAGTCAAGTAGCTAGTGGTTGGAAAAGAGGAGGTGGAATGTGGGCGTGTCAAGGCCACAGAAGCATAAGAGCAAGTGTATCCCAACTCACTCCTTCTGCCTCACATCTCTGAACAGAACAGGGTTCAGGCTAAAACAAACAAACAAACAAACAAGGCAGACACCTTTGCATGTATCTTGCTGAATCTGCACCAATCTGAAGGATAAGTTGAGTCTGCTTTATTCTAGAGCTTTTCAATAGCTTTGGGGATGACTTGCACAATCGGCTACATTAGCTTTCTGAGTTTTTGACCTGCCCAGTTCCAATCAGATCTTGGTGTTGCCCTTGCACATCATGAGTATTTCTAAATTCACCATTATTCAGCCCACAAAATACAATTTTGAATTCAACCCATTCTCCTCCCAGCCTCTGCCATCTTCGAGGCATTGAGGCTAAGAAATTACATCTTTATTCTTTCAAATACCCGGCCCCCTTTTCCCCCCTCTCATCCCTGTAGCTCCCTGCTAGAGGGAAGCCAACTGTTTCTTCTTTCACAGCCAACTTTGCTTCCTTGATAAACTTGGAGAGCTTTAAAAACAGAAAGGTGTCTATGAGGAACATCTTCCAGTTAACTTGTTATATCTACCAGATATAACACAGAAATCAGAGAGAAAGCAACACAGAAGTCAAAACGAGAAGTGCTTTTCACGTTTCAGCGTTAAGTCATGTCTTTCTTTCCAAGGCCACCCAGCCACGCAAGGACTCTCCTTGCTCGGAAGATGGCCACTCGCGGCTCAGTCACTTTGGAATGCCCTGATCCATTTCTTTCATCTTATCCATCGCACAGAGCCGCTCCAGATACCTCCTCTCTGGAGGGCCACAGCAGTCTCTTATTCGATCTCTACCTTTGAAATCCATGCTTCAAGACACGAGTCAGGCTGCTTCATCTGCTTGCTGACGAAGCACGTCCAGTGCAGTGCTCTGCATTCAGAAGAGGCCTCTCGCTTCCTGATAAGCATTCCAAGTGCACTGTGACCCTGCCCCTCTGATTCCAGCCCCAGCTCCCAGCCCCATCACTTCTACCTCCTTTCAAACCCTAGGTTGGTGACTGCTGCATTTTTCCTTCATATTGCTGGTAAATACAGAGCCAAACAACTTAGCAGAAAGGGGGATTTATTCTTTCTTGTGGTTTGCAGTTGCATTCTTCAGCGTGGCAGAAGACCTTATAGCCACAGGACCTGCCGAGAGAGGGACATACCCTTCTGCTTGCCAGCATACATGTATGCAAGTATGCCAAAGTACTGAACTATGCGTTGGCTTGGCCTTCCCACATCAATTAAAAGATCTTCTGCAGGCTGACTGAGGGTTGCTTCAACTACCAGTTCCTCACAAATTTGCCTTCCAATACATCATTCTTCCATTGTCAAGTTGATATCTGTATCTAACTGGTGCAATGACCTTCTTCCCAGCTTCTGCAGAGCAGGTTAATCCCTGAATCTCAGAACATATACCTCATTATATCGACATTGCCTCAATGAATCCCTATGTGACTTTAAGAGACCTCGCTCTGTCTCAATCTCACCACAACAAGCAGTGTTTCAAGAACAAATCTAAACTAAAAGAGTGTGCTTGTTTTTATGTCCTCGTGAATGAATCTCTCAAGTGTGGGACCCTCTAGATGTCAGTTTGCATGTTTTAGGCTCTCTGTGCTGAAGCTGCTAGAAATCTATTTGCTAACTGATATATTTAATACATCATATATAATCATCATATATTTATTAATGATCTACTGTGTGTCAAGCATTGTGAATAATTTTACCCACAGGTTAAAAGCAAACAAAGCCTTCACTTTCAAGAAGAATATAGCCTTCTTATCTTTTTAGAGAGATTAAAAATAACATTTATAACAGAACTTTTTTTAATAGGAAGCACATAAAAATTCTCTTTTCCTTTTACTGCCTGACAATGTTTCATTATCAGCTTGCCTGAGGTTCCCTAGCCACAGGGGTTCTGGGTTTTGGTTAGCAACTGTGGCCTGACAGAGAGGACTGAGAAAATCAAAGGGAGGCAGAATGCTATAGAGAAAGATATTTTGAGGCAATAAAAAGATTAAACCAAAGTGGGCAAAGGCAATATTACCTATTTTTTTTCTCCTTCCACCCACCTTTAAAGGAAAAATAAAACCTAATGTCCTACTTAAAAAGTTAGGTGTGGTGGTATACCTGTCATAACCTTGTGGACAAAAGCCTGATCCTTGCTCACTGGCAGGTCAAGGCAGAAGGATGGCAAGATAGAGACCCACCTAGGCCACATAGTGAGATCCTGTTTGGGAAGATGGTTCAGTGGATAAGGCACTTGCCCTGCAAGTCTGAAGACCCAAGTTCAAATCCCCAGACCCTACATAAAAGTTGAGCAGGCATAGTAGCTACCTGTAATCCCAGCACTCAGAAAGGCAAAAACAGGGCTGCTCAGGGCAAGCAGCTAGGAAGCCTGAGTGATTAGCCAGCCCTGGGTTTAACTGAGAAAATCTGCCTTAGCAATAAAAATGTAGAGCAATCAAAGAAGACACCACGTCAACTTTGGACCTCCACACGCATGTGTACCTATGTGCATGTAGACCTGTACATATGCATACACCCACACACATGCAAAAATACATACATATAAGCTTGAACCCCTCCCCACAGTTACACGTGTAATAAATAAGTAAATAAATGCATAAGCCAACAGCAACAAGTAGAACAAAGTTGCAGTGATTGTGTGGCCCATATCAATGGTTCTCAAATAGAGGTGACTTTGTCCCTCTGGGGGATATTCGGCAAATCTGAAGGCATGCTGGGTTTGGACAAGTTCAGAGGCCAGAGATTGTGGAGCTGCTGAGCATGATACAACAAATGGGACAGTTGCGCAATAAAGAGCCATTGGGCCCCAAATTCCAGCGGTGCCATGCTGAGAATCCCTGCCCTGTGTTCTGGGATGGGGTGGATGTTACAAAAAGCCACAGAAATAACCAAATGCAATAACGGCTCTTGATAGTCACAAGCATGACCCCTGGGTGGCTCTGACTCATGCATCAGGACAAAGCTGGTGCTGTGACAGAGGCCAGCACAGAGCTCTTGGATGAATTTTATGCTAAAATTAGTTTCTAAATATGCCTGACCCCCCCCACTGCTGTTCTCTGTTCCCAGCTTACTTTTTTTTAAAAAGGGAAATTATATAAACAAGAACAATCCCAAAAATACTCTTTTTGAAAATCATTGGATTTTTCCCCCTTTACCAGTTTGTTGATGACATAGAACACATTGCAGTGGAGAAAGCACATCATCAGAGGCTGCTCGTGAGGACAAGAGGCGCTCACACAGCTGAGCAAAGTCTAGTCCATTTTCACCATGCAGAGGCAAACACCTCAGACACATGCAGAACACAGAATAAACACAGAGCTAGTGCCACTGTCCATATTTCTGGATTATTTCTTTAGTTAAACACAGGGGTGGGAGGGTTGAAGTGAGACTTTCCTTATCTGTGTTGTTCTTTTTGCCTGTGAGGGTTATGTTTCTTCTTTTCCTACCATGGGCTCTGTTTTCCTTGGGACGTGATACTTGCTTGTAAGAGATGAAAATGTCATATTTTTCATGACTCTGCTGAAGAATAACTCTGCTAAAGAAGGCAGTAAAATTTAGAAATTTGGGGAAAGGAAATCCTCTTTCCAAGGAACTGAATAAGCAATCTGAAGGAGATGCCAGAAGCTGAAATCTGTAAAAGGCTTAATGATGCTCTATAAATCTAGAGATAATTTAGATTCATGATTGGACCTCCTTGCCTGTGTATCCAAGCATCCCCTACAATTCTCAGCCATCATTGCTACATGGACACAGGTTGTGTGTGTGTGTGTGTGTGTGTGTGTGTGTGTGTGCGCGCGTGTGTGTGTGTGTGTGTGTGTGCGCTTACAAATCTGGAAAATTATGCAAAATGATTGTGAACATTGACCACTTGTAAGCAATGCTGGAAAAACCTTTTAACCATTGTGCTATATGTTTTTTCTCTTGGTATTAGAAAGAATACAAATGCTCTTAGGCCTCTCTGGTCTTACCTTGCCCCTTATCTCTTTCTCTTCTTTCTGGCTTGCCTGTTGATGAATAGCTCACATTAGCATACTGTTCTCCATCTCTATGCCCACGTGTATGACATCTCTTGGTCTGAAGCCCTTCCCTTACTTGTCCACCTGGAAAAACTATTCACTTTCACAAACTTACTGAAAGCACTTCTAGGAACATCCTCCTGCTTCTCAGTACCCTCGCTCAAACACAGCTTACTTAACAGGTGCTGTTTCTAACTTCCTTGCATCCTCCTCGACTACCCAGTAATCACCTGGAATTGAGGGGATAATTCCTGCACATATGTGTGGCTTTGTTTTACAAGTGTCTGCATCCTGAGTGCTTTCTGTGACCTGAGGAGCTTGCTACTTGTGACTTGCTGAGGAGCGTTGACAGGTCAAAGGGCCAATGAGTCACTATCTCAGAAGTAGCCCTTAATGCTATGTTGAACAGGAATTCACTCATATTCTAAAGGGATTCTATACACTGTCACAGAATTCCCAGCAAGACTGAGTCCCGGTTGTCCGCAGCATTTTTCATACATATGATGACTAGTTTTTCTTTCTCTGGTTCACTCCCTCATCTTGCTTCTTTGTATCATTTCCCAGGTAAATGAATAATACGCAGATCTTAATTGCAAGTCTACTTTTTTTTGGAGGGATTACCCTGTACAGGCTCCCATGAATATGTCCTTGCTCTGTGTGTGTGTTTCTGTGTCCAAGATAGCTCTTTGAAGGCAACCACTATTTGCTATATTCATTTATCCCTGGGTCTAACACACAATAGTATAGTTTTCTGGAATTGCTTGTGGAAGTAAACCGAGGGGGGAAATGAGAAGTTTAAGGGATCATCTGCAAAATCTAAAGGGGCCAATCAGTGTGGGGAGGGGATGGAGAGAAGGGAATTATTTAGAGAAACTGGGTTGTGAAGAATAGTCAGATTAATTACTGAGACTTGACTAATTCTCCAAAATATTAAAAATCATAAAATGCACTTAAAGAAAGGAAGTTTTCCAAGTAGAGAAAAAATTGGTATGACAAGTTAGTTAAAGGTGGGGTAGTGTCCATAGTGACATTTAAATGGCCAAAGAAAAGAGTCCAGCTGGACAGAGGTGAACTGGACAGAACATAAATCAGAATCAAGGGGTGACATGACTGCTTTGGAAGACAAAGTTACATGGGATACTTGACTCCTAAGGACTGATGTGTTAAATGACATTAAATTTTAGCCCTCTGGGGAGCTGAACAAAGAACAGGGACTCTAATAGGAACTTGGCTAGAGATAATCTATGTTGCAGTCTGCCAAGGAATCTGACTGTCTTCTGCCCATGTCATAAAAGTTTGATTGAGGCTGAGTGTCAAAGTAATACGTTTAGCTGTTTGGCAGAGGAAAATTCAAAACAGCCTAGTATTCAGGCTATGGCATGGGTACTACTCACTGTTCTTATTCATATCTAAAATGAAAGAGAGAAAAATATATGAAAAACGTACGGTTCAGCAAGAAAAGGAGTGTGAGTTATTTTAAAGTTACAGACCAGGAAAACTCAGATGAAACATCTATAAATATAAAGAGATTGGTGTACTTGAAGAGAAACCTCATGCTTTGCACTGGGACAATAGGAAAGGTGCTTTGAGGTTAAGATCTCACCCATCAGTGGATCCAACTTGTGAAAATGCAAATTCTTTGGAAGGAAAGAACCTAAACTGGGCATGTCACTGTGCGGGTTCCATGCTCTAAAAAATGCCCACCTACAGGAACTGATTCCTCAGGTTCAGTGTCAAAGTCAGGGGCCTCCTACAACTATGGTCCAGTGGGATCAGACTACATCTTGAGCTGATAGAAACTTGGATGAAGCATCCATAGGGTATTGGTTTTGGACCTATGAAAGCTATTAGAGTAAAGGGGTCATGGAGCTTACACCAAGGTTTCAGGAAGCTGCTGAGATCAGGCAACATATGGCAATGTCAGGTTCCCTACAAAAAAACCCTGAGAGGCTGCTGCATGAAACTGAGAAGAAGTCTAACTTGTGTTAGACACCAGGACCCCGGGATATCTGCAAGGCAAGTTGCAAGCATAGAGGAAGCCAGCCCGAGAGAAAGGCTATGTATTCTGTTTGTAGTGCTGTTGGAGGGGTGGAGCTGCCCAAGCCCATTGGAACACAGGGGATGCCACTCTAGGTCATAAACACAAAGTTATAATAATGCCTGATGCTTACAGTACTAATCAGAGTTCTCTAGAGAAACAGAACCAATTAGCTTACTCAGCTCTGCTGGTTAAGAAGCCTGGTAGTATCAATAAGGCTGATGGTGTAGAGAGTTCAAGACTGATGCCTGAATGTGGAAACACCAAGGACAGGAACCGTCAGCTAGAGAGCAAGTTCAGTTGGCTTCCTGTTTGCTCTGTTCAGGCCCTCAACATATGAGCTATGCCCTCCACAAGATTTAGGGGACTCTCAGATATTAAGTATGTCCTCCTACAAGGTTAAGGGGGATCATGTGTTTTGCGGAGTCTATTAATTCAAAGGCTAATGATAGATCCTGAATAATGTTTGACTATGGCCCATTCTGAGCACCCCATAGTCTAAACTTACACATAAAATTAATGATCACACCAAATAGGTAGCCAGCTGTTAATCCTACGCAGTTGCTTTTTGTCATGAAGATTAAGTTAAATAATATACACTAAATTCTCAGACAATGATGGCCCATACAACATTAATTAATACTAACAACTTTTACGGCCAGTTGTGTTATTTTGTGATTGCTATTGATATTATGAACTTGGGCTATAATGGTGGAGAGCTGAAGAAAGGAATCATATCAGCCACGTTGTATGAATATAAATTTTCTTAAGAAAAACTTTTCAATGAAAAGAGAGGGGAGGTTTATTTCATTGTATCAGAACAGTTAGAGGTAAGGAAATCAGTTGGTTTGCTTCAAAACATAAGCTGATTCAGGAAGCATGGTGAAACTCGATGTGTAAGTTTCCCAGCAATGTTTTTTTTTTTTTTTTTTTTGCTGATGACTGCATCATCAGTACAAATATTTGTGAAAGTTGAATGCTTCTTACTAGCCAAGCTCTTTGTTACATGCACACTTCAGAGTCTGTTAAGGGTCAATGAAACACCAATTGCTTTTCTTTTTTTTTTTTTTTTTCCTTTCATCTGGGTGTTGACATATGTTAACCCTTCAGGAAAAAAAAGCAAGCAGAAAATGCAAATTGTTTGAAGTCTCTGCTTCAACTCATGGCCCTCTGACGGCAACTCTGTTGCTCGCTCCCTTAGGAACAGCTATCATGCTGGGGAAGCCCAGGCCGTCCAGAGAGATGCAAGATCTGCAACCCAGGCATTGGGTCATTTCTAACCAAAGGCCCCATAAAGGGATGAGCCCGAGTAAAGCTTTCTTCTCCCACATAGAATATGCAAACACCCAAGAATGTGAGTGTCTCTTCCATTGTGTCAGAACCGCTGGAATTTTTACAAGATAACTTCTAAGGTTATGACTGGGTGAAGCACTGAATGCTCCCCATAGGACCAATCTGACTGTGAGCTCACCATCAAGACGGTGTCTTCAATGCCATGAACTTCCCCCAGCGGGTCACAAAGAATGACCAATGCTTATGCAACCCTGGGAAGTTATTTTTCTTTCCACTCTTGCTCGTTACTCATGTGCTCTGAGAACCCAAGAACAAAATGGTGGTCGTAGTGCTGTGTTTACTTAGCAAATGCTGGTGTCCTTGCTGGCCAATGCTCTGATCTTTCAATGCTGGCTCCAAACTGGCCCCAGGAAAGGTCTTATTACTTTTCCAAAACACTGGGGTTCATCATTTAGACACAAGAGCAGAAACTGCCTCAGTCATCCAGTAAAAAACAAACAGAGCAATCTGGTTAAAAAAGAGGTTTATTTCCTATTGTTCCCACGGTATGAAGGTCAGTATAAGAACTTGGTACAGCCTAAGTCTATTGAGATCCACGCTGACTACACAAGACTACATTTTAAAGTATGTTGATTTGCATTGACTTGTCAATGCAATGTCTCATATTACCTCATGTGGGTATAAGCAGTCTTGTTTTTCTTTTTTGTGGCTTATATTCTGGGAATCATGGTTTTGAAGGAGGAGAAATGGAGGAAAGATGAGCTACAGAGTGAGAATCCAGCATGTGGAGCACCAAATCAGAGTGAAGGTGCCAAGTCCACGGTCTTCTCTTCTTGTCCTGGCTGCCGGGCTCTTGGGTACACAGAAGTCTGCTGACCATATCCATGGGTTTCTCTGTGGTTAAAAGTATGTCAAAATGGTGGTCCCTGGTGGGATTTCTTTACATTTTATTTCCTTGATGATTTACAGACTGACTTTCTCATGGTGCTTAACAGGTTTCAAGAAAACACAATGGGCTGAGGAGATGGCTCAGTAATTCAACCAAAAAGACCCGAGTTTGGCTACTGGATCCTACCTAAAAAATGCTGGGTGGGTGTGTGGCAGTCTGTAGCTCTAACTCTAGAAGATGGAGCCTAGGAATCCCCAGCGCAAACTTGCTAGCCAGTCTAGCCCCAATGACATGCTCTGTATTTAATTAGAGACCCAGGCTCACAATAAGGTAGATGAGTTATTAAGAATAATTCCTGATATCACTCTTGGGTCTCCACAAGCACACACACTCAAGTGCACTCATATGCATACACCTACACACACAAGTACACATACCAATGTGCAAACACACTACACATATGCTCTCATACACATGCATGAATACATGCACATACACACACATGCACAAACCTCATGAACACATACATTAAAAAAGGTTTAGAAAGAAAGAAAGAAGGAAGGAAGGAAGGAAGGAAGGAAGGAAGGAAGGAAGGAAGGAAGGAAGGAAGGAAAGAGGGAGGAAGGGAGGAGGAGAGAGAGAGAGAGAAAATAAAAGAAAAGAAAAGGAAATGAAAAGAAAATAAAAGAAAAGAAAAAAGAAAATAGGACTAGAGAGATTACTCAGGGGCTAAGACTCTGCCTCCCAGGTAGAAGGTCCTGAGTTCGGATCCCAAGTCCCATGTAAAAATGCCAGGAGGAAATAGTGGTGGTTTGCACTTCTGGCCCTGGTGGGGAAAGCCTGGAAAATCCCAGAGTGAAGCAAGAAGGAGGTACACATGATCCGAGTTGATTCCTGTAGTCACCTTGGACCTCCACAGGGACACACAGTGCTCCCACACACACACATACATATACACACACACTAAAATATTTTTTAAAGAAAATGACAAATTGTAATTTAGTTAGGATATTGAATATGTAGAATAAATCAGCAGTCAAAGAAAGAATAAAAATGTAGGGTGCTGCTGGTTATGAGCTGGAATCAACCGTTGGCTTTATTGTGGCGATTCTGTTCAAACATAATCCAGTACATTGGCACAGTGCTCTGTGTCCAAGTCTATTATTCCTCATCATGTAATTTTGGATAAGTCACTTAAACAAAAACATCTTGGACTAGACAGAGCATGGCTTTTGGAGTCAGGTTTGAGTTTAAATCCTGATTCTGCTGCTTACAGAGATCGTAACCTTGAGCACGTTAATTAACCTATGTGAGCCAGTTTCCTCATCGGTCCAGTGGAAAGGGTAACCCTTACCTCATAAGGTTTAATGAAAAATAAATGAGGTGGTGTGTGTGAAATGTCTTCCACTTCCTCCTGGTTCTTTTTCCAGCTTTAAAAGATTAATTATACCTGCCATCCACTTGTCTAACAGCCTGCTGGGAAGATTGGCCATTGCCAAGAAACCACTTTCAGTGTGTGAAATAAATTAGCTCACAATAGGACTGTTATTATTATGAATTAAGTAGTGCAAATGCCCAGGGGCCTGAGAAGTGAGTGGGATTCTCAGTTTTTGCAAAATGTATTCTTATTAGCTCAAAACACAACTGAGCTTCATGTCAGAGTGATTTTTGTGGCATCTGCTTTTGGTTGCTAGGGAGTATTTCCTGATTTCAAGGCTTTATGATAGTATATGAGTACAAATATTCAAACATGAAAACTTTGGGAGTCTGTGTGAGGAAATATATATTATCAAGTTAAAATTCCCTATACAACATTGTCCAAAAGAGAGACAAAGCCTGAACTCTTTAGTTCAGTGATCTCTATGAGCCAAAGAAATAAGATGTATGTATGTACAGCTGGCAAAAAAAGGAAACACACATATATTTTACAAATATTTTAAAATCAAATAAACTGAAAATTTTTTCAGAGTTGGGCTGACAAGATGGCTCAGTAGATACAGGTACGTGTGAGCAAACCTGAAGACCTAAGTTCAGTCCCTGGAGCCTACCTGTGAAAGGACAGAATTGACTTTTGTGCATTGTCTTCTGACATGCAAGCCATGGCATGCCCACTCTCCCCAGATGTAACCTTTGCAAACACAATTGTGGGTGATGCACTAATGATTTTGTTAATAGAGATCAAGAACTCTTGCAGAACTTTTCTTCCTCTTATCACAAAGGATTGAAACTATCACAATCTTTCTTCCTCTAAAGATGAATAATGCAAAGGACTTGTCTTGGAGCACATAGATAGCAGTGGTGATAGCAGAGTTCTACAATAGATGGCAATGTTCTTTAATTCTGAAACTGAATATGCATACTTCATTGTATATATAACACGAAGCTGGGAGCTGCCTTAATAATGCTGTCTCCAGAGACCACACCCAAGACAGTTCTAATACTATGCCTTTACAAAGTGAAGTTTTATATCAATCACATAGAACTAGGACAGCCTAATCTCTCCCCATCCTGGAGCTCAGGGACATTTGCGGAAGAGGGGGCGGTAAGATTGTAAGAGCAAAAGGATGGGAGGAGCAACGATTTGCAAGATTCTCAACAATAGTTGGGGCCAAGCAATCATAATGGGACTTTGCATGCCCTGCGCAATGTCCAGCGCACTGTTGCCCTCATAAAGTCTAGCATCTGTTAAGGGCACCGAGACCCCTGGGGCAAGGGATTGACAGCCATAGTAGTGATCTTATGCTTAAGGGGAACAAGAGAAAGGGCTTATGGAAATGCCACTGGTCCCTTATATGTCATCGGAGAGGAGGACCCAGAGGAGAGTTAGGCGTACACAATAAAGGACTCTCTGGGAATTGGGGGGGAGGCACTGGGGGAAGGGGAGGGGGAGGAGGGGGGAGGGAGGGAACTGGTAAAAAATTTTAAAATGTATAATTAAATTTTTAATAAAAAAAAACAAAGTGAAGTTTTGATATAACTTTATTCATGCAAAATTAATTTTCCTTGAAAACTAACAAAGTAACAAAGATTGAATATTTGCAGGGTTTATGACTATCCAAATTCATTTATGATGACAACTGAGGAATTCTTTTTTTTTATAAATTTTATTTTTATTATTTATTCAACTGTGCACATGTGCGTGTGTATGTGCGCACGCGTGTGTGTGTCTGTGTGTGTAGAACCACGAACGAATTCGCGAACCACCATGGACGCCTCCACCTCCTTCTGCCCCGGGGATTCACAGGCTCCGCCCTACCAGGACCAGAAACTCAGGCCGACCCCGCTTCCGCCCGGCGTCTATACGTGGGATCTGAGATCCGAACTCAGGACCTTCTCCCTGCAAGGCAGAGGCTTAACCCCTGAGCCACCTCTCCAGCCCACAACTGAGGAATTCTGTTAAATAAAATTTTAAAGCTTATAGTCATTGCTTCTTGCTCAATAGTTGACGAATGGATAATGAAAATCTGGTACATTTATATAATAGAATACTACTTAGCCATCAAAAAACATGAATTAATGAAATTTGCTGGGAAATGGATGGAATTAGAAAAAATTATATTAAATGAAGTATCCCAGATACAGAAAGTTAGACACCGTATGTACTCCCTAATAAGTGGATCCTAGTTCCAAACCCACTTAATGACATATTCAAAGGTAAAACTCTGTAATACTTACTGTAATTGCAAAGGATTATAAACAGGAGGGAAGGGGAAGGAGGGCCTCAAAAAAAAAGGGGGGGGGAGATAGGGGATCACACTGCAGTAGAGAAAATAGACCACGGCCAAGTATTGCATGTAAGTAGCTAGACATCTGGTGCAGCTCACTCTCACTTCCTTTCCTGGTCACTTGTGACTGAACAAGGTTTGTTCTCACCAATCAAGTAGGGTATAGGGACTGGCAGATACTGGTAACCATCCTGCAAATGGGACACTGACCACTACCCCCTCCACTGCTGTGTCTTACTCCTATTCTTCCATCTATCTTTGAATCTCCTCTTATATTAAGATCTTCTTTTATGTTTGGTTAGGAGGTAACCTTCGATACCAATCAGGATGTCGCCAAGGATGGTGCAGGAAAAAGCAAAACTGAAAACAACAAAACAGAACACCAAAGACCCTACATTAATCACCTGGAACCAGACCAACCAAATCTCTCCCCATCCTAAAGCTTAGGAAACCTTGAGGAAGAGGGGGGACAAGATTGTAAGAGCCTAAAGATGGGGAGGACCAATGATATGCAAGATACTCCACACAAGTTAGGGCTGTAGCAGCCAGAATTGGACTTTGCCTGACCTGCATAATGGCTGACATGATCCCCCAAAGTCTAGCATGGATCACACAGGGGAGAAAGTTCCAAGAAGTAGGATCCTTAGAGGCAAGGAATTAGGCAGTCATAATAGCATTCGCATATCAACTGGGAGCCCAAGAAGGGGCTCCAGGCTATGCCACTGAGTCCTTACCCCTCACTAGGCTGGAGGACTCAGAAGGAGGTTTGTCATTCACACAAAAGGATGCTCCAAGGGATGGGAGGGAGGAAGGGGGAGACGCTGGGAGAAGGAGAGAAATGGAGGGAGGTGAAAGGAAGGGGGAAAAGGGGAGAGTGCAAGCGGGGGGGGGGACAACTGGGGAGGGAGGAGGAGGAAGAGGACAGGGGTTCCTATTGAGTTTGTATGATTAGGAAAAAAATAAAATGTGGGAGAAAAATAAAATAAAAATTTTAAAAGATACAAAACTTATTCTTCTCATGAATAATCACTGACTTCTTGATAGTAACCTAAAACTTCAAAAGCTTGCTAAATCTACTAAAACCCTCAATTTTTTTTACCACTGTACCATTTTGTTTAGCTGAGATAGAAACTCTGAAAGGTTTGAGAATTCTGTATTAATACACAAGCTTAAATTCTTTCTAAATGTGAAAAAGAGTATACACTAAACTTTCAGGGCATTACAGAATGTGTTTTTCTCATCTTCTTATTTCAAAAAGATAATACAGGTAAATGTCCACCATCACATCTAGTATAATTTAGCTGTCTCCTCTTTTAATAAAAATTTTGCTATTTGATAACTTCTTTGGCTAAAATATCAGGCACCAATAAGATATTTCCAATGAGAAAGTCAAGGTCAAACAATCCCAGAAGTATTCTAGAGCTGACTACTAAAACTGTGCTCAAGTTTGTTCCTCAACATGCTGCTGGGGCTTATGATCATGACCATGATATGAATATGATATGATGTCCCCACTTTCAAGAACTTCAGTCCTTGCATAGGGAACTGACTCCGTAGGTAAAAGCATTTGCTGTGCTGACCTAATGACAGAAGTTCAGATCTCAGAACCCACATAAAAGTCTGAGGCAGTAACTCAAGTGCCTACAATCTCCCAGACCCCCACAGGAAATGGGAGACAGAAACAGAATGATCCAACAGTACCCTGGCTTATATACAGTGATGAACAGATACTATCTCAAACAAAGTGAAGAGGCAGGACCCACAACCAGGGTTGTCCTCCACACACACATTGTGACATGCGTGCACACCCCACACACACACTCACATAGTGAGATATATACATACACACACTAATTAATTAAAATTGTTTGCATGTGTTTTGCAAATAGGTGAGTGTGCAGGTGTGTGTACAAGAGGACACTTAAGTGTGAGTACCTGTGAAAATCTGGGGTGACATTAGGAATCATCCTGGACTGCTCTTCCATGTTATTGCTTTTGCTCTGTGGTTTCCCAGGCTCTGCCTTCTAAGGCTAGAATTATACACCATAGTCACATCTGCCAGTATTTTTTAATGTAGGGATCTGAACTCAGGTTCTTTACCTTGCAAGGCAAAGGCTTTAGTCACCCCAGCCCTAATTTAAAAAAAAAAATTTTAAGAGAACTTCATTGTTTGCCAAGCATGATGATGAATGCTGCAATTCCAGCACTTGGGAGTCAGAGGCAGGAAGTCTGGGAGTTCAAAGGCACCCTTGGATGCACAGCAAGTTTGAAGTTAGACATAAGACTTTTGTCAGAAAAAGAAAAGAAAACAAAAGGAAGGAAGGAAGGAAGGAAGGAAGGAAGGAAGGAAGGAAGGAAGGAAGGAAGGAAGGAAGGAAGGAAGGAAGGAGGGAAGGAAAGAAGGAAGGAGGGAGGGAAGGAGAGAGGGAGGAACGAGGGAGGGAGAGAGGGAGGGAGAGAGGAAGGGAGGGAGGGAGGGAAGGAGGGAGGGAGGGAAGGAGGGAGGGAGGGAGGGAGGAAAAGAAAGAGAATGAAGAAAATATTAAAAGAACTTGAGCATTGAGATTTACTGGGAAGTTGGAGAGTTGTAGCTCCACTGAGAAACATCTTCCATAATATACTCGTTGAACGAGTAGAATCCATAATCTCTGGAGAACTTATTATTTGGCCTCTAAATAATTTTCTTTAACTGGGATGAAAACTATATGGTTTTGGAGCTCAGTAGTAATTACACAGAATATACTGACATCTGGTGGCATCGATTAAGCAAATACAAATTAACAGGTAGTGTTGTGATTAAAATTATTGACAGAATTGTTTTAAAATATTCACGGTTCTTTCAGAGCATTTCTAAACTCTTTTTAAAAAAAGACTTTGGCTTCCCTCATACAATATTCATCATCAGGCCTAATCTATTCACTTAAACACTCAATAAAAAGTTAAAATTTAAACCACGATTAATTAATCCTAGATGAATAATGATAGGTGTGACTATTAACTAATTTACAACTTCAATTTTAATAATATAGTCTAAATGATAATTTTACATGTTTTGACTGTTTTCAAAAATACTTTAACAAGGAATACATGTGATTTTTCTAGTTTCCTGCTTAGATGCCAAGAGTGGAAAGCTGCCTACAGTAACGGTAGGGTGTGGTGAGTACAATTTCATGCTACTAAATCATTTGACTTTTCAAAAATACAGCTAATCAAATCTGGGAGAGAATTACCACTGCCTCCTTATTAGCATGACTCCCTCCATAGCTGTTCATCTAGAGAAGGAAAACAATAGTTTCCACCCTGCTTTTCAAAGTGCAAAACAAAGACAGATTTTGAGTTGTCCAAAGTCAGTGTCAGGTTTGTGACTAGAATCTGGGAGTTACTAACCCTTGGTTCTTGCCACCTTTTGATGTGTGTTTCCATTTAAGATGAATGACATGTAGTCAACTGTCATGGTTTTTAAAAGATCTCTGCAAGG
The DNA here is from genome assembly GCA_023101885.1 of Typhlomys cinereus. Taxonomy (NCBI): domain Eukaryota; kingdom Metazoa; phylum Chordata; class Mammalia; order Rodentia; family Platacanthomyidae; genus Typhlomys; species Typhlomys cinereus. The sequence continues at coordinate 775,319 of JALPQD010000261.1, forward strand.
TATGGCTTTGGCATCAAATTCTGGACTAAAATTATGTTTAAATTTTGTTTCCTCTCATCTTTTCCTGGTTTTGATTATTTTTTAAGAGTAGTTGATGGTCTCATGACACGATCCTTTTATTTTGCATTTCGTGTCTTGTGTTTTGAATTTTATGTGAAATTGTGGGTTTGATCTTTGACCTCTGTTTACTGTAATACTGATTTGCCACTAATTTGATAGCAAGCCGTAGGGATCTACTGTAAACATGCTGCTCACTTTACATGGCTCTGTTTTACTCTTAAGTGAAGAAATGTGTGTGTAGAATATAATTGAGAGACTCTTGCAGAAGTAATAAAAACCACATAAGTTTTCGACTTCCCAGGTAGCACTCAGATTAATATAATTACTTTCGGTGATGGATGGACCTAGTAAATTAAAAGGAAGTCATCAATGTAAATAGGCACAACTTAGTATTTAGTTTTTGCCTCTTTGATATGCTCAGCCAGAAACTTGGAAATCTGGTGTGGACCACACAGCTCTGCCTAAGCTAACTGGACTCTAAATACAGACAAGCTGATCATGGGTGTGTCAGTAGGGGAGGCAAGATCCACTCTGGCATCATTTCACATACTGGTGCTGGGGAAGACAATGAACAGTCACTAACCCAGAATGGAGGAACATCAGATCTGAGTAAGAGCAACTAAATGTGGACATCAGTGTCCTACAGGGGTGCAATATGTTCACGCTTTTTATTCCCCACTTAAAAGGCCTTCTAGAAGTGATCGTGCTTAGCTTTTAGCCTCATAGTTGACAAGAAAGGAAGAAGAAACTGGGAGAAGCTATAGGCAGGGTTGGCTTGGTCGTGACTGCACCTCAGGTCATGAGCCAGGAGGGAATGGAATATACTAACTTCAGGAAAGTGAGACATGGCTAGGCTAGTATTTAGGAAAGTATTTCTTTCTGTCTGTTATGACTTAAGAAGTGGAAGGTACAAAAGGATTGGCTTATCATCTTATAGTCTAAGTCTTCATTTTGTACGGGCTGGTTTATTTTATGCCCAGTTTAAGATTCATCAGTCTTCTGACTCTGGACTTCAGCTAGACACGAATCATGGATGACTGCCCTCGGAACACTTTGAGTAGAAATGAATATGTTGTTCTAAAGCCATTTGTCATGTTCAACCTGGTCCGCTTCTTCTATATCATGTAATCTTCTTTAATCTTATGCAGACACATGAGGATGAAATCATTTGTTTATCCTACAAATATCCATTGAATCCCTACAAATATCCATTGACTCCATTGAAATATATGATACATGGGCACTCCCTCCAAGAGATGAATATCAACTGTAGCTACAGAACACACTCTTGTGCTTCAAGAGCTCACCAAGGACCTCACTGCACAGTATTAATAGCCAATAAGGCAAGCAATGCCACAAAGCCAGGTAGGATTTTAAGGAAGAGGAGTGATGTCAACAAAACAACAACAACAAAAAGCTTGTGAACCTAGAGAAGAAAAGGAGTTCTAGGAGTGGGAATTCAAGAACAGTTGGCAAACGGACCAATTGAACTTGACCTTGAAAGCTGCCACTGACCATGGAGAAGGGGAATATTCCTAACTTGAAAAGTGACTATGACAAAGGAGTCATAGACTTGTAGGAGACACAAGTCCATTCCTGATTTAGCCACTTATGCTCCTGAGACTTTCAGCCCAACAATTCAGTCGGTTATACCTAAGCTTACATTTCTATAAAATGGGAATGCTTCCAGCTTCTCAGATTTGTATTAGGAATTCATACTGCTCCAGTGAGGCAATGCTTATGAAAATGCTATGTGATATCAGCATAAGGGACAGATTAGACTATACCAGAAATGCCATCCTGGACTTGACTTCAATTCCTTAAGTAATAAGAAGTCATTGAAGATCTTTGAAGAAGGGAGTGAGTGACATGATGAACAAGGTGTAAGGAACTTAATTCCGTTCTCCAGCTCCCTCCCGAAGCCTGGCAATCACTCTCTCCTTGTTGCTGACATTTCCCTGTGATGTCAATTCAACCTCTCCCACAGGTTCTGGGAGAAAAATCTATGCAGTTTGGGGAGGGGCTGCATGGGCCTTGAAGCAATCATGCTATGTAAATCAAAGACTGCTGCAGCTCAGTCCTTCCATTCACTTGAGCATATCTATTGTTTGGAACATCTTCCAATTTATTCACATTTCAAGATGCTTCGTACTGTGTACAGCACATTCTTGTACTATATCACCAGAAAGCATCCTTGTTTTATGAAGTGCTGTCTTTGGCTAAGCGGCCTTGAACATCATTAACCCCTTTCCCCATCATACTGCCTTGCCAAATTCAAACACACTTCTAAGTCTCTATCTATTCACCTTTTCAGATGAATACATTTCTAAATATGCTTAGTTTTGTCATATTTGAGTTTCACTATAATTACTGAACTTAGTTTATAGGACACGTATTACAGAACTTAACTTAGTCCTAAATCATTTTGCTGAAATAAGTTGAAACATCATTTAGTCTCCAAAACCTTGGTCAAAAGAGTCAAGTTTTGAAATATATTTTCAGGTTTAGCTGTTCTCTTCTTTGTTTGAAACAACTGCAAGGATTGAAGAAAATTGAATTAAATAACTAACGTCCTTTTTCATTTACTTATTTATTTATTTTAAGTAGGTTCTCTCTGTGTTGGCCTCAAACTCACAATTATTCTGCCTCAGCCTCCTAAGTGCCAAGATTATAGATGTGTACAATAATGTCTAGCCCCCATGAGTGTTTATGATTTTTTTAGCTCTGAGTTTTTTGAATGAATGAGTGAATCAATCAATCAAATTGAAATAACTGATACAGAAAAAATGTTTTTCTCTTTAAATCATGTGTGGCTCAGCAGTGAGCAAATGGCAGTCTATGATAGATCTATGGCAGTCAGATAGCAAATATTTTCAGATTTGTGGCCATATAGTCTTTCTTACAACTATCTGACCCTGCCATGGTAGCATGAAAACAGCCATAGATCGTTTAAAAAAAATACAGGTATAACAAAAGTCCAAAGAAATTTACTTACAAAAACAGGCAGTCAATGAAAGGAACCAACGTGACCTGTGGGCTAGACCAGTTCAGTTTTTCTCAGACTTGGAGGTCCATCACAGTCATCCGAGTAACTTGCATCCCCCTTTCCCCCTGCAAAAAAAAGCCCAAATCCCAGTTTCTGATTTCATCAGTTCAATTATTGGGGCTCCTCAAGATTTCTGATACAACAGAACATGAGACCTTTTATGCTTTTTCCCAATGAAATGCAGTTCGAAAGTCAGATGTCTAATGCTGAAATTTTTGGTTAAGAGATTCATAAAAGGCATATTTATGTAAAAGAACCAAAGTTGGGTTTGTGACGAAGAACATATTTTAAATCGAAGAAAATAATTTCTGTTATCTCTAGAAATGTTAGGGTCAGTCATTTTGCTCCATGCTTATGGGTAGCATCAATTTCTGTAAATCATCTAAGTGGTCATATTTAAATAAATCATAGAATTATAGCTAGAGCCAAACAATATTTTGGATTTAGTCTCTATGGTGTAAATTGAATTTAAACAATCCCAAATGATTTTAAAAGTTTATCAGCCTTCCAGCCTCTAGAGTAGCTTACTACCACTACTATTATTAAAATGATCATAAGCAAAAAATTACTTAATAATAAGAGCTTTACAGCTCATAAAATACCCACATTGTTTTAGCATAACATCAGTTGATACTTTATAAATCTGGATCCAGACTTTTTCCAAAAGCCTGTTGAAAGCTACTCAGCAAAGCAATGAAAAGATAGAAAATATTTTTTTCCTTATAGAAATTGAGAGGAGCCTGGGTCCCACCCTGCGCAAAAGCATTTCTCATACCAAGCGAAGACATACAAATTATAAACAGATGGACAATCACATGACAATCAATTAAAGTGTATCAGGTGAGGTCTGGTTCCAAATTTGAATTCCATTTTGTTGGCTCACCCGAGAGTTTCCCTAACAGGGATGTGCTGCTATGTGGAACCACAAGCTCTGGCCCACTCCCTGCCTTCCTTTCCCAGAGGGCAAAGATGAAGACTGCTGCCTAAGCAGAGAACTTGGCATCAGGAACCTTTCCTCTGCTCTTCAGCCCATCTGCCTTCTGCTAGTGATGGAAGGAAGAACACAGGCATTCTCGCCCTGGGGAGGGGCATCTGCTCTGTACTCCTTTGGTATTCAACTCAAAGCTAATAATTTTTAAATCTTACTGTTTTCCTCTTAACAGCTTGCTGCCTGCCTGGCAAATCATACAACTACTACTAGGTTTTAATTTTCTTTTCTTTTATTATTCTTTTGCTGTATGTTTTAAGGAAGGAAAAGAAAGAAAAAGAAATGAGTAGGTTTTAAAATTCAGCATTGATTTCTTAATGTTTTTGATGTTTAGCTGTGGATTGGTTAATATATGCGTGGATTACTTCATTTCCCTCCAATTAAATTTTGAAAACTGGAAAATAACACTTTCTGATTTATTTAATTGGGACAGTAAACAGGTTAATCTTGACTACAAGGCAGCTAGCTGGACACTGGAACACAGGAAATTCAATAATGTGATATTTTAAATTGTTTTTGTAAGCAATACAAAGCTGTTTCAAATATGTGGTTAATGATGCAAGACTTTAATGCCTGAGTAATTAAGAAATGACTTTTTTATATTTTCTTTTGGCAAATATAAACTAACTTACAAATGTGTATTTAATAACCCAATAGTAAGTATAATGATCCTTGCATGTGTCCAAATCATCTTAAACCCTAGAATGCTGCCTTACAACAATGCTACATTTAGCACTCTTCAGTTTTGATTTGGGGAAGTTGCTAATCCTCAGCTTGTCCTTGCTAATGTGAATGACATCAACTTCATTAGCTCTGTTCACAGCAAGGTGAATCACGCTGAGACCATTTGCGAAGCCACCGATGACCCAATGAACAATTCTTGGCAACAAACACGAGTCCTCACAGGGCATAGTGCACGTGTGTGTGTGCATGTATGTGTGTATGCGCGCGCAGGTATACACACACGTGGAGCATATTGTGCGTCCTACTCTGTACTTCCCACAAGCACTAGAGTTACAGGTATACATGTAACCATACCCGACTTTTCCTATGGGTTTTGAGATTAGAGCTCAGGTCCTCATGCTTTCAATGCTCACAGCTGCTGAGCCATCTCCCTAACCCTGCCAAAGCTTTCTGAACCCTCTCCAATGCATCGGAGAAGCCTATGTTATCCTGGAATGGAACCCAGTTTTAGAGGTCAAACTTGTAACTGTAGTTTCCCCAGAGATAAAAATAATAATGCTTTTATGTTTGCTTGATCTGATATTTCCCCAAAAGGACTAGAATTGTGACCCCAAATATTGATGTGGTTGATTACCAAGTTACTTATCCTTGAAGTCACAATATTCTTAAACAGGTACACTCCCTTAGAAAATATTCTCTGGATATCTCTTCATTTTGAAACCAGCTTCTGCATATCTCATATTCTAATCCAACAAGTTATATTTTCATTTCCCATTTAGTCTGTATTCCCCAGGCTTCCTCAAGTGTATCATTTTGGAAATTGCTTGAGTCAGCAGGATGGATGAGCAGGTAAAGATGCTTGCTGCCAAGGCTGGTGACCTGAGTTTAATCCTTGGAGCCTACATGGTGGAAAGATAGATCTGACTCCCATAAGTTTTCCTCTGATCACCACACATGTGCACACACACACACACACACACACACACACACACACACACACAAATTAATGAAAAATATTGTAATACACATTGTGCATTTGTTCTTCCTACCTATAAAGTAATAGTGAGGGGAGATTGAAATACTTACTGACCTTTCTACATAATGTTCCTAAACCTAAGAATAACACAAGAGGACATATGCTGAAAACTTTTGAAGAACACATAAAATGAAAATGAATAAAGCAAAATAAATCAAAACTCACCTTAAAGGAAGGGTTTCTGCATAAATATATCCTTTTCTCCTCCTTTTACCTTAACCACCAAGTATCAGACTAATACCATTTGAAGTGATTTAATCAAGATTCCCTTCAGTTTTGAAACAAGGGAATAGGAAGAACACAGTGAATGAGCCTTTGATTTTGTCTTTTGATGAGAACCCATACTTTTTGCCCTATCTTCTACCTCTGTCATCACAACTGCCTAAATTCCAGCCAACCTTGATATCTACTTCTATACAAAGAGTGCTCAGAACTCCCCAATTCAGGTGTGCTTTCTGACTCACTAAATTTCTGACATTGTCGTGTGCATATCAGCTTTCCATCATTTCATATTTGCTTTGTACCTTGTCCAAAGTGGCCTATAAAAGGCAGTAAGGAAGCGATGGAATCCATGTCTGAGTTCCATCGCATCAGGTCTGTTTGCTCTGTTCAGCCACTCACAGGAAGTAGAGGTTGTTCTTTGCCCCATAGGTCTTCCATGTAGGATTTCATAGACTGTCACACTACTATGCCTCTGTAAGTCTCTTCTTTATGGGATATCTGCGTCATGGATTCCACTTTTTTATCATCTCCTCCTCTTCTCCTTGCCCTTTCAGCTTCTGGCTTTCCCCACACTTATCACCTGGTTCCTTTGTATTACACATTTTCAACTTGAGTGATCTGATTTCACCTTTGTATTCAAGTGTTCAACGACTTCTGTGCAGACAACTGCAAAACAATCTGTTGCCTGCCATGACATCTCTACTACATTTCACAAGACTATTCCATCATTTCTCTGGTTTTACTGATGCATCACACCTTACCAAGCTCGCCTGCACTAGACTCTTGAGGCCATTTCTTTTTCCTTCATGCATCCCCACTCCAATCAGCAGCCAAGTCCTGTGAATCTGTTTCCTCTTTTCCATCCCAGTTGTATCTCCCTAATTCAGACCCTCAACCGAACAACTGCTGTGGATAGCTAACGCTGTCCCTCCCTTCCATCAGTCCTTTAGATTTATCCCTTGAAACCAATAAAGTAAATAACAAAGTAAAGAAAGCAAAGCTGTGCAAGAACTTGTACCATAAACAGAGGAGATTCGGTGTTGAAGGACTGAGGCATGATGGTTCCTTTGGAAAATCTAGATAGGAAGAGAAAAATGCCGAAGTGGAATCCTTAGAGCAAGGAGGGAAACAAGGGGGGCGGGGTCAGGTGCTGAAGAGCCAACAGCAATACTTGTCTCTAACTTATCTTATTTTCTACTATCTATCTTCTTATCAATAGCAACAATACTAAACTTTAAAGGCAAAATAATAATTCTCAGAAGACTGGCATAGTAAGAAGTCAGAATAGCAATGACTAAAATATAAAACTACTTATAATTACAGACTAGTTTTACAAGAACAATAATTGATATAGTATCAGCCTCAAAATACCTACTTATGAGGTTGAATTGTGCCTATTTATTTATAATGGCAGAGAAAAAGCATCAGGTTTTGTAGATCCCAGGTAAACACTTCAACTTGCTTAGAGAAAACAAAATCTAAATCTAAGAAATATTTTATGTAAGCATACGCATATAGTATTCTAAAACAAAATGTTTCTCATTTGATCACACTTTAAAGTTTTTGATGAACTAGAGAGAGAGTTCAGTGAATAAAGCACTTGCTATACCAATCAACATGAAGACTTGAATTCAATCTTAGCACCCATGTAAAAGCCAAGTGTGGTAGTATGTGCTTGTATCCCAGCATCAGGGGATGCAAAGACAAGAAGATTCCTCGGACCTTCTGGCCAGCCAGTCTAGCCAAATCAACAAGTTCTGGGTTCAGTTAGAAACTCTCGTCTCAAAAAATAAGGTAGAGAACAGTTGAAGAAGACACTTGATGTCAAACTCTTGTCTCCATCTACATATCCACATGTATCTGCATACAAAGCAAACATGTACACACATGTATACACACATACATACACATATACACACACACACAAAATAAAGGTATTGACTATTAATTGAGTCAATCAATGGGAAAAGAAGTCATTTAAAAATTGTGGGCACTTTTACTTTCAAATCATAGATAATGTACTCTTAAAAGGGTTTCTATAATTACAAAAGCAAATATCTTTATTTGGAGCAAGTTTTTTTTTTTTTTCAAGTTGTGGTTTCCAACCTATTAGCAAGTTCTGAAATCAATTTAGTGGGTCACAACTAAACATGTTTTTAATGAAATGGAATAATACTTTGTAAACTGTAAATTGTAAAATGGAACAAAACTGTAAACTGCACCACAAAATGAAAAGGTTCAATTCTATGAAATTTTAATTCAATGAGCATATCTACTTGTGTGTGGATGGTTCATCCCAATGGAAGAGGTGTTTCTTTTTGTGTGATATAGCCAAAAAAAAAAAAAACCTGACAAAATGATTTAAGGCAATATAATAGTCTAACTGCCCTCTATAAAAAGTAACAAGAATGTTACATCAAATTTTTCAGCCTTTCCTTATCCTGTCTGTAGCCAAAAATCCGTCTTTACAAGTGAGAGGATTTTTTTCTCTGCTCCACCTTCAGGCCACTGCAGATGCCAGTGTTCAGAAAGATCCCTGTACTTTTGAACATTTTAATACCCCTTCAAAGAAGTCTGCAAGTTCAATACATTCATCAGACTAATAAATTCCTTCCTTTTCTTCCAGGCAACAGTGGAGAGAAGGCAAAGCTCCTGGGTGACATGGATAACACTTGGCACCAGCTGAAGCAGTGGCAGCAAATCACATGGGCAGCCAGTGTGTCCATCACTACAGTCTGTGTGTCCATCAACAGAGTCAGTGTGTCCATCAATGAAGTCTGTGTGTCCATAGCTAGAGTTAGCATGTCCATTACTATTCAGCCTGTCAGTCACTGGAGTCAGAGCGTCCATCCCTAGAGTCACATGTCCATCAGTAGAGTCTGAGTGTGTGTCTATTACCAGAGTCAACGTGTCCATTACTAGAGTCAGAGTGTCCATCACTAGAGTCAGAGTGTCCATCACTAGAGTCAGCGTGTCCATCACTAGAGTCAGCGTGTCCATCACCAGAGTCAGCGTGTCCATCACTAGAGTCAGAGTGTCCATCACTAGAGTCAGCATGTCCATCACTAGAGTCAGCGTGTCCATCACTAGACTCAGAGTATCCATCACTAGAGTGAGAGCATCCATCACTAGAGTCAGCGTGTCCATCACTAGAGTCAGAGTGCCCATCACTAGAGTCAGCGTGTCCATCACTAGAGTCAGCGTGTCCATCACCAGAGTCAGCGTGTCCATCACTAGACTCAGAGTATCCATCACTAGAGTGAGAGCATCCATTACTAGAGTCAGCGTGTCCATCACTAGACTCAGAGTGTCCATCACTAGAGTCAGCGTGTCCATCACTAGAGTCAGCGTGTCCATCACTAGAGTCAGAGTGTCCATCACTAGAGTCAGAGTGTCCATCACTAGAGTCAGCGTGCCCATCACTAGAGTCGCGTGTCCATCACTAGAGTCAGCGTGTCCATCACTAGAGTCGCGTGTCCATCACTAGAGTCAGCGTGTCCATTACTAGACTCAGAGTGTCCATCACTAGAGTTGCGTGTCCATCACTAGACTCAGAGTGTCCATCACTAGAGTCAGCGTGTCCATCACTAGAGTCAGCGTGTCCATCACTGGACTCAGAGTGCCCATCACTAGAGTCAGAGTGCCCATCACTAGAGTCAGAGTGTCCATCACTAGACTCAGAGTGTCCATCACTAGAGTCAGCGTGTCCATCACTAGAGTCAGCGTGCCCATCACTAGAGTCAGCGTGTCCATCACTAGAGTCAGCGTGTCCATCACTAGAGTCAGCGTGCCCATCACTAGAGTCAGCGTGTCCATCACTAGAGTCAGAGTGCCCATCATTATAGTCAGTGCATCCATCACCAGCAGTCAGTATATATATCACTGCAGAGTCAGTATCTATATCATCTGAGTCAGTATCTACATCACTGACAGTCAGTACCTACATCACTAGAGTCAGTCAGTGTGTCCATCACTGCAGGATCAATGTGTATGCATCATTAGAGTCAATAACGACAAAACAGTAAAAAGCATTTATGTTATTAAATGTTTGTCCTTGCACAGTGTAGCTCTTCCATGTGAGGAAATAAGAACTTCTCATTAAGACCTCAGTATATACTTATTATGTTTTCTTTACCTAAGGAAAATAGGTATAGTTATCTGATCTGTGTGCTGAAATAGTGGCTTTTTGAATTCTACTTTTACACAAAATCCAACTATGGTTATTCATATCTGAGTATTTGGCAGATGTTTTCTCTAAAATGAACAAAGTGAGACAATCACTTCATGGAAAATGATTGAAAGTATTTATTGCTAATAATAAAATTCCAGCTTTCAAGTGAAAATGAGAATCTGGGAGAACTTGACAGCATACCAATACTTAAAGAATTCACAATGAAATCCGTGGTGATATTAAAGAAAATAACTACTTAATATTGAAATATGTCACATTTGGAAATCTTGCATCGCTCAGTGAACTGATATTTTCCAATACTTGAAACCAATTCATTACACAGTATGCTTTAATGCAAAGGAGGACAAAAATCATGTACATGATTTCAGAAACAAACTTTAAGAAGCTACTACTTGTTGAGTTTGGGTGTTAAATCAAAACAAGAATAGCCACGATTACCTTTAAAGGCTGTTAAAATATTCTTTTATTGCAGTTACAGAATTGTGTGAGACTTAGTTTTCTTCCTCTACTTCAACTGAAACAATATATCTCATCAGATTGGAAGCAGAAGCAAACATGGACCCACAGCTGTTTTCTATTAAGTCAGACATTAAGGAAACCTATAAAAATGGAAAACAATGCCACACTTTTCACTGAAAGTATTTTATTTATCTTAACAGGTAGTGAGTGGCTTTATGATTGTAATGAAAAATTTTTTACTTCAGTTGTACCACACCAAACACTGATTTTTTTACTTTTATTTTTAATTTATTTGTCATTATTTGCTATCATTTTTATGCATAATATAATGAATTTATGCCATTTTCACCCATTATTGCCCAGTCCTATCCCTCTCCTTTTTCCCAATGTAAATGTTCTTCCCAACCTTTCTCTCTCCAACTTTCTTGTCTTTTTTTACATGTGGCCCACTGAGCTTTATCTGGATTGCCTGTATTGGCTTGTGCCTGAGCACTTGGTGACCATGGATGAATGATAAATCAGTGGGTATACCATCATTACAGGAAGTAACTTCCTCCTCCCCCTCTGCATTAAAAAAATCACTGATTTTTATATAACCTATTTAAAATATTCTTTGAGGGTCTGCACTCACTTTTGAGAGTATTAAGGAGTCTTGAGACCAAAGTGTTTGAAAATAGGTCTAATGTAAATCCAATATCAGAAATCCCCAAATCTAAAAAAAATACTAGTAATATACTTGAACCTCTGAATAATAAAAAACTGTACTGTTCAAGGAAAACTTGCTAACAGGCATTGCTTGAAAGTACTGGAAATCATTTCTGCATTAAAAAATGAATTTCCAAACCTAAGAATATTTAATGAATAAGCCAAAGAGTAGGCATGTATGATGTTGGACCTCAAAACAACCTTATGTTTTTTTTTTCTCCTGCTGATGTTAAGGTTACACTGTCAGATGGGAATGAAATGTGCAAATATAACCTTTATTTGTTAATGGCACCCACAATTCTAATGCAACACTTTGAATGTGTCCTTTTGCCCAAGAAGCACATCACACATGATACAAGCTGCCTGCCCTCAAGAGCTTTTCTTGATGAAGTGACAGTTTGAAAACCCAGATACCCAGAACCCTCCAGAACAGATGTTACCCTACAGTGAAAGTTCATATGAAATCAACATGATTTAATTACATTCATCACACTGAAAATCAGACCCTATGCCAATGATACATGGCACTTGGAGCTTATTTTATAAACATTAACTAATTAATCTGCAAAACATCCCTGAGAGGCAAAGCTTAATGATATATGAGCTGACAACCTAATTATGTCTAATTATTCATAAGATTTTCCCTTTCCAAGTGTTTTTCTATCGCCAGTTCAGGGAAGTGGGCCTGCTAAGTTCTTAAATCAGATGCAGAAGTGAACTATCTGTTATTCTCTTGCTGCAGAGCACCCACATTTCTCTTCCTTATGGAACACATCAACCCATACCATTTTCCAATGAAAAACTCAGAGAATGTCCAAGGCCTCAGGTTTAATCTAGCACTGCCCTTACAGGTCTATCTTACATACATTCTTTGCTCCTTTTTGGTCCCACAGTCATTTTGCTTATTAGCCCCCATTGCTTTGGCTAGTCTTCCTCTATTGCCCTTTTTCTTTCTATAGTCTTTTCAGTATAGAGATACTTGAAGAAAAGATCTAGCACACAGATTTTTACCCCATAAATTTTGTAATCCAAAGATCAAAGTTGTTTTTTTTTTTTTTCTATACTGTCTCCCTCTCTTGAGGTTGTAAGTTTCCTCAACATCTTGGCATTCTTTTGTTACTCATTCTCCATGTGTCACAGTTTGAAATGTGTCCCCCACAGTCTCATGTGCTTAGAAAGTCATGGCACCTTTGAGAGGTAGAGCCTTGCTGGAGGAAGGTGGTCACAGGGGGTGGGCTCTCCTGGAGAAGTCTGCCTTTGCAGCAGTCTTGCAGCTCTCAGTCTTGTGGATGGTAGTGACTTAGCCTGACTCCAGCTTTGGCCAGCCACCCATGCCTCCTCCTTCTTGAAAGACTGTATCTTCCCCCTAGAACCATAAGCTGAATAAACCTCCCTTTTTCCCATAAATTGTTTAACTTTGGGTGTTCTCTCACACAGTAACCATTATAGAAATTGGCACCAACTAGTGGGGTATTGTTGTGAGATTAAGAGCATCTGGTACCACAATGTGAAGTGTTTTGAAGTTGAGAGGAATTGGTACCAGGGAAGTGGGGTGTTGCTATGTGAGACTAAAAGAATCTGGTACCAAAAAAAGTGAAATTGTTTGTGAAGGTGAAAGAAGTTGGTACCACTATATAGCCAATGATGCTATGATGTGGCTAGTGTGCCTTTGGAACTGTTTGTTGTGAGAAATATAGAGAACTTTGGGGCTTTGTGTTGGGAAAGTCTTTGCATCTTGGTGATCAGGCCAAATGGACCTTTCTCATAAGAGCTTCAAAGAGAGCAATGTTGTGATAGACACAGGCAGTAAAAGCTCAGCCTGGGATGGTCTAGAGGGTAACAAAGACTGTGTTTGGAACTGGATAAGTGACAAATGGAGTCGCATGTTGGCAGAAAGTTTAATGAATTTTTGCCCTCATCCTGTAAGCTTGCATGAAGTTAAGCTGGAATGCTTGGTGGAAGAAATTTTAAGGCAATGTAGTCTTGACAATGTGATATGGCCACTTTTTAGTTGTCTTCAGAGTTATGAAAAAGAGCAAGGAATCAGGCAGGAAGAAGCAGAAACTAAGATATGAGATGAAAAATGCAATAGCAAACACAAAGAGTTAAACCAGGATGTTGCAGAGAACAAAATGTCAGCTGTTAAAGAGACTGGCTTCATTAGTAAATCAAAGCCTATTCTCCATTTGGATAATAGGAGCAGCCCTAGCTTGAGGGCAAAATTCTCAGAGAAGGCTCCCACCCATAAGAATGCAAATCCTTTTGGAAGGAATGGGCTAAAGAGTGGAGTTCTAAAGCAAGGGTCTGTCTGTTTTTCCCCTAAAGCAACTGACCAGGAGTGAAAGAGATTTTTCTGACAGTCAGCACAGAGAAGCTGAATCAACTGTGATTTGAGGGGCCAGTCTTGGCAAAGTCATCCACATGGCTCTGGTTTTAGAGGCATCAAAGATGAAAGAGGGAGGAAGTTGTGGATTCTTTCCTAAGATTTCAGAGAATGGTGGAATCCTGGCAGCATGTGGCAGAAAACCTACAGTGTAGAGGCCCAAGAAGGACAGTTTGTGCTTTGGAATTAAAGCCTGGTTTACCGTTGAGAAGAAAAGATGTTAGAGATATCAGAGACAACATGGGACATCTGCCAAGGAGAGCTGTAAACCCTGGGAGTAGTCAGTCCAAGAGAATGATGTGTTCTATGGACAGCTGCATTAGAGGAGTAAAGCCCAAGCCCTTTGGAACTGAGATGATTTCAATAAGAGGCTCACCTGTTGGACTTGGAGCTTCAGGATTCAGTTTGTCCCACTAGTTTTAGGTCTTGTTATGGACCGATCTTTCCTGGATATACCCCATTCCTTCCTTTTGGAATAGGAATGTTTATTCTGTGCCTGTGCCATTGTATGTCGGAAGTATGTAACTTGTCTTTTGATTTTATAGGAGGCTTTGGACTTTTGGACTGTGTTGGGACTACTGATGTAGTCTCTGAAGACTTTTAAAGTTAGACTGAATATGGATTACATAATGACATGGTAATGAGCCTGTGGGGGTCAAGGGTGGAGAGTCATGGTTTGAAATGTGTCCCCCACAGTCTCATGTATTTGGGAAGTTCATGGCATCTTTGAAAGGTGGAACCTTATTGGAGGAAGGTGATCACAGGGGGTGGGGCTTTGAGATGGATTAGTCCCACCCTACTTCCAGGAGAAGTCTGCCTTTGCAACAAGCAGTCTTGCAGCTCTCAGATGGCATGGGAGTGATTTAGCTTGGCTCCAGCTTCAGCCAGTCAGACATGCTGCCTCCACCCTGATAGATTGTATCTCTTCTCTGGAACCATAAGCTGAATAAACCTTCCTTTCTCCCTTAAACTTTTGACTTTGGGTGCGCCTCACAGCAACACACAAGAATAACTAACTAGTACACTATGAGAATCACATTCATATCACCTGATAATTCTACTTGGATTTCTTAATTTTCTCTACCAGTGTGAGAGTCTTGAAACTGCATGCTATGTGCAGTGTTAGAAACACTGCTGAGTGAAACATTACTGCTTGTGGGGAAAAAATATTGTTTCTGAATGCACAGATCATTTCTGAAGTAGGAAATAAACAATAATTATTATGAACTATATTAGGTAAGTTTTTGGTAAGAAAAGTCTTAGAGATCCACAAAACAGTATAGGCTTTTGCCACTGCTCTTGATTTCCCTCCAGAAACCTACAGTAAGCCCCCCCCCACTGAAGATGCAGCACACATTGATCATAGGACATGGATATAAAATATCTGCTGGAATTGGTCTGAAAGCTTCTTTTTTGCTGGCCAATCTTCATAGTATCAGAAAGTACTACTCAAACTGCTAGGGGAAGAAGAGCAAACAAAGCTGTGATAACAACCACCTTGGCATGTCAGGGGGCAATCAACAGCTTTCTGATTGGATTTAGGACCTGTTTTTCAGCAGGGATCACATTCCTGATACTGTAAACTAGAATAAGAACCTATGAAGTGAAGGATATAGGTAGGGTACAAGTTATTAAGATTTAGCTGAAAAGACATTACGTCAAACTGCCTTTTGTTCATATATTGAACTGCCTTTTAATCATTTAGCATTATACCCATAGATTGGGGAAACACTACTCAACTTAGATGCTTTCATTTGCCAAAGAAGGTGTTTTCTTACAGAAATCTCAATTGGCCAAAGTGCAGAAAATAAGTGGCTGTGAGCTGCTTGACCCTGAACAGAATATTTAACCACCCCCTACCCCACCCCACACCCCAAGGCTCAGGGAACATCAGGAAGGAGTGATAAGATTCTAAGAGCCTGAAGTGGGGTACCAGTATAGCCAGACATTATCTCCTGGACATGACAGGATTGTGGTATCCATGATTTCATGACAGTTAAGTGTATTTCCATAAGACCCACATGGGAATTGTACATTGACATTTCACAGGCTGGAGGGATGGCTCAGTGGTTAAAAGCCTTTGCCTCGCAAACAGAAGTTTAGATTCCAGATCCCATGTAAAAACACTGGGCAGAAATGGCAGCAGCCTGCAATCCCAGCCTTGGAAGGCAGAGCCTGGGAAACACCAGAGCAAAGCGATAGGGAGTATAGAACAATCCAGGGTGATTCCTGATATCACCCTTGGACCTCCTCAGGTGTGTGAGTGTGCATACACACACATGCATACACACACACACACACACACACACACACACACACCATTTCAATGTGGAAGGAGAAAGATATTGAGAGGCCCAAACTTCTCTAAAAAACTGAAGAGGGTCAATGCTTATGGAAAAGAAAAGGAAGATTCTTTCTTTAATGATATACCCACTATTATATGATTGATGCTCCAGCATCAGGCACATGCCATCAGTAGCAACTCGGTGGACCACACATGTGAAACACATGAAAATAGGAGAATGGCAGGGAAGAAGGGTTGTAATAGAAAAGGGGAGTGGGATAGGGTTGGTGATTAAGGGGCAAAAATATCATAAATTCACTCTTTCTATGTTAGAAACTCTAAAAGAATTTTTTTAAGTAAAAAGAACTGTATTTTGCAATGGGAGACTCACCCCCCCCACTGCAGTCTCCTAATTTTATTCCATCTATCTTCGAATATACTCTTATAATAAGACTCTAATTTAACAGCTTTTTATCTCTGGCCAGGGGGTGACATTCAATACCCATCAGGATGGAGCCAAGAGCATTGCAGGAGCAGCAAAACTGAAAAAAAAAAAATCAACAAATCATAATTCAGAACATCAGAGACTCTATATCAACCATCTGGAACTAGGCCAGCCTAATCTCTCCCCATCCTGAAGCTCAGGGAAATTTGCAGAAGAGGGGACGGTAAGATTATAAGAGCCTAAAGATGGGGAGGAGCAATGATATGCAAAATACTACATACAAATTAGGTCTGAAGCAATCATAATAGGACTTTGCATGATCTGCACAATGACAAACACATTATTGACCCCACAAAGTCTAGCATGGACTAAAGGCACTAGGATCTTTGGAAGCTAGGGATTAACAGCCACAATAGTGTTCCTGTACTTAAGGGGAACACAGGAAAGAGTTCTAGGAAATGCCACTAAGTCCTTACACCTCATCAGAGAGGAGGACCTAGAGGAAAGTTTGACATACACATTCAAGGATGGTCCAGGGAAGGGGGGAAGGAGGCACTGGGAGATAGGGAGGGAGGGGGGGAAAGGGAGGGGAAAAGGGGGAGAGCAAAGAGATCTAGGAAGGGGTGGAGGGAGGGAGGGGACCCGGGTACCTGTTAAGTTTGTATGAGCGGAAATAAATAAATTTTAAAAAAGTAAAAAGAACTGTATTAGAGTGCTTTGAAAAAAACAGAACCATTAAGTGATGTGTGTGGTGTGCGTGCTTACGTGCGTGCGTGTGTGCATGCGTGCGTGCGTGCGTGCGTGCATGTGTGTGTGTGTGTGTGTGTGTGTGTGTGTGTTTTAGAGACAGGCTTATTCCAAGGAATTGATTCTTGCAGTTGTAGTGTTTCTGAAGTTTAAAATCTACAGAACAGGACAGAAGCTGGTCATTCTGGCCAGAGTTGGTGCTGCACCCTTGGGTCAAATGGGGACACACTACAGGTGAAGTTTCTGCTTTCAGAGCCTGGAAGACTAGACCCCCACTATGGAGGGTAATCAGCGCTACTCAAAATCTATTTACTCTGTCGCTAATCTCATTTTTAAAGTACCTTCCCCAAAACATCTAGACTAATGCTGAACCAGACGCCTGAGCACCATCGCCTAGAGAGAGACAAATAAAATTAGCTTTCCCAAAAGGCTCTCTTGCTGAGAAAGCATTGACGATATTTTTTTCCTTCATTTTTCTCTCTGTAGTTCTCTCACACACACATTTGTCATTCTTTTACTATGTACTTAATGATGAAATTAATGAATGTGTGTTAGGTTTTTGTTTCCAATAAAGTTGTACACTCAAGTGATAATATTTCTCTTCTAGTTCCTTACCTATGACCATCATGTGAACTCCAATTAGCCAATGCAATATTGATTTAAAATGTTCTGTCCCATTCTCACACTATTGTGTCCTGATTTTTAGTTCATGAAAACGTGGCAGCCGTACTTCCACCACGTCATGGCAGACTGAATAGAGTGCACAACTCTCAATAAATACTTCCTGACTGAAGTAGAATTTCCAGTCAGTGGATAGATGTTCTGCTTTAAAATATGATAAAAATACAACTGGGAAAAATTATCATTTATTCCCAGACACCAAATCCAATCTGGTTCTTGTATTTTAAATTTTCCATGTCCAGTTTTCAGGGTGTGGTTTTCTAATGGATTGCTGAGCCCATATGAAGTAAGCTACTCCATAATCAAGGATAAGTTTAAAAGCATTGAGCAATTTTCTCAGTAGAAGTGAACTTTTAGGTGATACATACATTGAAAGGCTTGTATAAAAGAGAAAGACACACCAGAATTATTTTTTAAAAAAAAATCCTGTTTACAGGTTTTCTGTGCAAGTAGTCAAGCCTTATGCCTTTGCAAGGAGGGTAGTGAACTTCTTACTATGCAAGAAAATAGAAGAATCTAAGAATCAATACCAGATTAAGAAGTATCTTTTTCCAATAAAAAGATACTTAGCACTTTTCTGGAGCGCTGAAATTATTTTCCTACTTTACAAACTGACGTGATTTTTTTTAAATTGCTGATTTGTTCCAAAATGATATCTCAATGGAGCACAAATTATACCACTTGAGATTTCGATAGCTCTGGTAAAATTTAAAGTTATTATTTTTAAAAAATGAGTGATGAATTTGCTTCAGGGAAGCCAGAAAGTGCCTGGACTGAAAAGCTTTAGATACTCAAAAAAAAAAAAAAAAAATTAGCAAGATTTAGTGACAGCTTGGGTACGGCAGGTAAAAGTATGAGAAGGATGAAGAATGGCTTAGCTGTGGAAGGAAACCAAAGTTATGCTGATCTCATTATTAAAGACAGAGAAACCAGGACAGAAGAACTAGGGTGGAATATTTAATAGAAGGCATGAAGGTGTCGAGTGATACTGAACATGTTGAATTTAATCAAAACATGAGAACGCTGTGTAAGCGGCCGGAAACACTAAATATGCAGGCGAGAAATCAGAAACTGAGCTGCAGTTTCAAGGATCTTTATTATAGTATTTAAATGAAATCCATGATATCAACTATGATTATTTCTCATCATCCCCATGTCATGCCCCCTCCCCGAAAAAAGTCACAGACTTACTTTCCTGGAGCCCAGCTGGATGAAGAGATTTGTAGGCCCCTTTTGAGACATGTGTGCAAGACTCCTTTTACGTGGAATGCCGTTATGTTTTCCTCATTCTATATCCCAGCAACCCATACCTTAACTTCAACTCAGTTGAAGTTAGATAGCTTCCCCCTAACTATCCCTTTATATACATACATACACACACACACACACACCTACCTTTGCAAACATATATATGCATACATATATAAACTCCTATGCTAGGTGTTACAGTCAGCCTGCAACATGGCTGATAAATGACCATCAAACGCCTTAAAGGAACAAAGGATTTATTTCCTTACAACAGTCTGGTTACAGTTCTCAGTCCAGCTTGACAGGAGAGCACACACCAACACCAGGCCGAGAGAACTGGCCACACCATCTCTACGTAATAGCTGAGAGAGGGACGATCCTTACTTGCCAGACCAGCATGTCTGGCCAAGTATACAGAAGGATGCCAACTCTCTCAACCAGCTCTCTGTGATTTATTCCAGGGCCTAATCCTACCCACTATAGGCTGGGTCTTCCCCATCAGCTAGACAATCTCCTTCAGGTTTGCTCTGGGGTTAACTCAACTACTAATTCTCTACAAATGTGCCCAGAGCTCAAACCCTCAACAGCCAAGTTGATATCTGTGCCTAACCATGACACTAGGCTAGTCCTATGACTAGCTCCTATGAGTTTTCAGAATACCTTAGTATTTACTGCTTACTTGTCTTCTCAGCTCACTTGAGTTCAAGGCAACCTATGACAAAGACTGCACTTTCTTGAGTATTACTACTGTTCCTACCTTAGGCTCTCACCAAAATGAATGAGCTAATGAAGTATCAAAAAAGCTTGAGTATCATTAAAGGACTCTCTGGGAATTGGGGTGGGAGGCATTGGGGGGATGGGGAGGGAGGGGTGAGGGGAGGGGAGCAGGGAGTTCGGGGGGAGGAGGAGGGAGGGAGGGAACTGGTGTATCTATTAAGTTTGTATGAGCAGAAATAATAATAAAAAATGTTAAAAAAAAGCTTGAGTATAAAGAAGAGTATAGTAGATGAAGTTCTCTAAAAGTATATTAGGAAAAGTGGAAGAGAATAATTGCCTATTTCAAATAAGAACCTTAAAAGCATTTGGAAATGTTAATTCCCTGTGGTGGATGTGTCTTGTACAATGAGTGAGGTTTGTGAGTAGCCTTTTGGGGTGTTTTTGTTTTGTTTTATTTTTGTTTTTATTTTAAAGATGGACCGATGTCATGGTTTAAATGTGAATTGCCTCCCACAGGCTTGTGTGTTTGCTTCCTTAGCGGATGTGCATGTTTAGGAAGGTTGCATGACACCTGTATTAAAGGCACATCATAGGAGATGATCCCTGAAGTTTGGAAGCCTGGCCCTGCTTCCTCCTAGTTTGCTGTGGCGCTCTCTGGCCTCCTGCTTCTGTATCCAACCATTCCAGCCATTCCTTCTACTGCATGATTCCCTTGGAACCCATAAGCCAAATAAGTCTACCTTTATCTTGTAAATTGTATGAGTATTGTCTCGCAGCAATAAAAGGAATATAACTGAAACAATAGGTAAAGTAGAAGTCATCTGTGTGGGTGATGGGCATGTCTTCTCAAAAGCTGGAAGCTAATCTCCAAAGTAGCCACCTTGGAAACAACTGAGTCTCCTGACAGGAAGTAAGCTGAGGGCTAAGTTCCAGGTGAGTTTGAAGGGAAAAATTGATCGTCCTTTCTTGGTCTAGAACTGTGCTTTCCCATACAACAGCCATTAGATGAAAATGGCTATTGAATGCTTAAAATACTGATCTGAACTGACCTGTGTTCCATATCATATTTGAAAGTTAGTATAAAAACTTAATAGGCTTGATTATATGTTGTTTATATGTTGCCATGATAGCATTTTAGACATGGTAAGTAAAATAAAATTCATTATAAAATTAGGCCACCTCTTTTTTTTTTTTTTAACCTTTCCTATATAGCTGCCAAAATGTTTAACTTTTCATGTGTGGCTTTCATTATATTTTTAGCGGACTGGTCTACACTTAAGAAGGAAATCTAAACGTCTCTGAATGGATATGTGGGTATATCCATTAAGGCAGCAGAAAGAGCAGGCCTGCAATTTGCAGACCTCCAAGAACTGCATCTTTTCTTGTCAAGGTGGAGTAGTTTATGGAAACCTTTATCCTATTCATCTATTAGAAAAGGCTTTTCTGGTGCGGGCACTGGGCTAGCTGTTGAGGCTGCAAGACAAACCAGGCGGAGTTGGTCTTGCCTTCATCAGTCTTGCTGTGTAGCTATATGGTCTGGTTCCTCTCCCCTACAAGGCAATTTTCCTTTCATTACTTCTTTGATTGAAGAAGGAAGAGGAGAAAGAGGAGGAGAAGGAGATAGTGAAGACTTCGGAACAGGAAACTCCATATGTTGTTATTATTACTTGCTACAGTTTGGCTCTCGAATATTTCCAACATTTCCTGTGCTAAAGGCTTGGTCTCCAGGTGGTATTATTGCGAGGTGGTGGACTTTTAAGAGGATGGTCCTAATCTAATGGGCAGCACATCATAGTTGGAATTAAGGCAGGTCTTCCGATTGTTGTGTTACCAGTTGGCTGAATGTTCTTTTGCTCAGTTGAGATGGAAATTATGAGTCCACGACATGCAGCATGCTTTATTTTAACAGCTCTGTGCCTCTGCTATCGGAGCCCTCAGCTCTGAGTACCAGATCCTATAACTCGCAGCTATTCTAAGGGATTGTCTCTGGAAGTCCTCCAGTAGCTGGGTTTGCAGCTTTTTTACAGTCTCAGCTCTTCGCAGCCTTTTGCCTTTCCCAATCTTGCCTCTTTGCAGTCCCTTGCCTTCCTCAGCCCCAGTTCTGTACAGTCCTGCACAATCTCATGTTCTCTGCCACTCTCCAGAACTCCTCAGAGTCCTTCTAGCTGCTCCTGCTGAGCGGATCTGAGGCCACAGACCTGGGAGTTGTCTGCTCTTCCCGTGCAAATCTGCACACTCCGTCCATGATAAAGACCAGGAGAAGGCTGCACAACACGAGGACGCTGCCTTAGTGGAGGCTGCAGCACCAGTGAGTGGTGAGTGCACAGCAGTGAGGGCTCCCCGGTTGCTCAAGAAGCAACTTCTTAAATAGTCACTCCTCTGTGTGCACTGCCTCCCTGTCGCTAACCACAAACTTTCTGCTTCGTCAAGCCGGCGTGCAGTAGGCTTGGCTGCCCCAGATGTGGTAGACAGAGGAGGCACTCCTCCGTGTTCAGATTGAGAATAGCTTCAGATATGACCAGAGTGGCTGTGGGAGGTGTGATATGGAGGGCTGTAGATGGGTCATCTGAAACTGTCATGGCTAACAGAAATCCTTTGGGAGCTATTGCAGGGTGTGTGGAACAGCTGTGACTAAACCAAAGCATCCTGAAGCTGAGACCCAGGCTACCAGCAGCTACGTCAGTGCCGTATGCCTACACCTGGAATGCCAAGTCCTTGAGGGATCACAGGAGGGACTTCCTTGTGCAGGAGTGTGGCGATTAGAGAAATCTTGATTGTTATAATAACAATTTGTGGAATCCTTGAAGAAGCTACTGCCTAACTGATGGCCCCAGAGGTCTCCATGAATATGAGAGAGTTACAATTTGCTGTTGCTACCACCCCAGACCTCCAAAGCAGCAACTGTCATCCATAGTCCCGCTGGACATGGAACCTCATAGATCATCATAGTGGTTCTGTTCCCCGCTGTGTCTCTGCCTATACTCAGCTGGCTGTGTATGTGGTGTGTGTGTGTGTGTGTGCGCGCACACACACACACGCTGAGAAACTGGGTGGGGAAGGGAGAATGAAAGAGTGATTATAACCAAGATCTAACATGAAATCTGCATCTTTCTTCAACAAATTGCAATGCTCAAAAAATCTGCTTGACAGCACTGTTTACAATAGCAAAGTCATGGAATCAACCTAAATGTCCAACAGTTGACGAGTGGATAAGGAAACTGTGGTACATCTATACAATGGAGTACTACTCAGCCATCAAAAATGATGAATTACTGGAACTTGCTGGGAAATGGATGTCATTAGAAAGAATTATATTAAGTGAAGTATCCCAAACCCAGAAAATTAAGCGCCGTATGTACTCCCTAATAGGTGGCTCCTAGTACCAAACTCACCCAGCCCACATTGAGACACTCAAAAGTAAACCTATGTAACACAGTAATTGCAAGGATTATGAACAAGAGAGATGGGTTAGGAGGGCCACACCAGAAACAAGGAGAGAGGAGACCATGTTACAGCGGAGAAAATAGGCCTCCATCAAGGTCTGCAAGTAAGTAATGAGAAACCTGGTTAAGTTCACAGACGTTCTTTCCTGATCTCACCAGAAGGGGAGGGCATATAGTCTAGCAGATAAAAAGTAATCATTTTGCAAATGGGTGATGGACCCCTCCCTCAGTGAGGTTTCCTACTCTTATTACATCTACCCTTGAATGTGCTATTACAACAAGACTCCAGTTTAACAGCTTTTTGTCTCTGGCCAGGGGGTGACATACAGTGCCCAGCAGAATGGAGTGAAGGGAATTGCAGGAGCAGCAAAACTGCAAAAGAAAATCAACAAACCACAATCCAGAACTTCAGAGACTCTATATCAATCACATAGAACTAGGCCAGCCTAATCTCTCCCCATCCTGGAGCTCAGGGACATTTGCGGAAGAGGGGGCGGTAAGATTGTAAGAGCAAAAGGATGGGAGGAGCAACGATCTGCAAGATTCTCAACAATAGTTGGGGCCAAAGCAATCATAATGGGACTTTGCATGCCCTGCGCAATGTCCAGCGCACTGTTGCCCTCATAAAGTCTAGCATCTGTTAAGGGCACCGAGACCCCTGGAGGCAAGGGATTGACAGCCATAGTAGTGATCTTATGCTTAAGGGGAACAAGAGAAAGGGCTTATGGAAATGCCACTGGGTCCTTATATGTCATCGGAGAGGAGGACCCAGTGGAGAGTTAGGCGTACACAATAAAGGACTCTCTGGAAATTGGGGGGGAGGTACTGGGGGAAGGGGAGGGGGAGGAGGGGGGAGGGAGGGAACTGGTAAAAAATTTTAAAATGTATAATTAAATTTTTAATAAAAAAAAAGAATCAAAAAAAAATCACACAGGAAATCATATCTCTGGTGAAAGTGAAGAGATTGATTCCCACCCAGTGATCAAAATCCTGGATTCACAGTAGTTCAGTGAGTGCTAAACTCGATGAACATGTATGTATTGGAGTCGGTTGGTGAAGAGGAAAGATGCTTTAAAAGGCTGAAAGCAAAGGCTTCTTCAATGTGAAATAGATTTTTTTTCAAAAAAAAAAAAAAATCTGCTTGAGAATGATCAGATCCTCTTTACCTATTAGGTCTACTCCTGAAAGGACTCATGAGAGCCCAGCCCCTTCATTGTCCTCTTGGCTCCCTGGCTCAAGAGAGAAGCAGTTTTTCTCTACTACATGCTCCTATCATGATGTTCTGCCTCATCCCAGGCCTGAGAGCAGTGAAATCAACTGATCATGGACTACGGGGAACCTCAAACCGTAAGACAAAACATCCTTTCAAAATATGTTATGTATTTCATTAAAATAATGAAAAAACTAGCATATAGTTTTTTATCTTTGATTGTGATTAAATGTCTGCTTACTGTCTGGCATGGCTAAGCATTTTTAATACCATCTTGCAGAATCCTCATTAATCACTTTTCAAAACAGGGAATGATATTAGGAAAGCGAGGGCTGGGAAAACAAAATGACTTTGCCCAAGCTGGTCAGGGTTATAGCACAAGTTGAAACCAACATCTCCCTGAATCCTGTTTGTCCATCTAACCATCTCTGCTGTTCCCTTGCTAATAGTTACCCTCTAGCTTGTGAAAATGTAGCACTATCTAGAGCTTTGCTCTCCTCCTAAGTTGAGTTGCCAGGGGAGAAAAAAAAATTGCTAGATGGAATGTCAAGAAGATAAAGATTCTTATAGATTCCTATTTCTGAATTGGAAACTCTCTGAATGAATGTTTCTAATCCAAACCCTTCATTTCAGTGAGAAAACCAGGTCTGTGTAGTAAGGGACATCGCCTAAGGTCGCCCAGCTACTTAGTAGAAAAGCAAAAAACTGAGGCATATGGTATAGATGTAGCTACTCAGTGCATGACTTTGTAGACAGAATGGAAAGGAGGCCTGGGGAAACTCCAGGAAGCAAAGGAGGAGGTTATGGGACTTGGGAATCTATCCTTTCGGCTGGTAAGAAACAAAGCTTACAGTGCCTCATCATGTATGCAACTTCTAGCATGGCCCCGCATCAATCGCTAAGATCCCTGAAAAGGCCACACAGCACTGAGTGGAGGTCCTGCAGAGCAAGTTCCAGAATAGTCCCTATTCTCTTAATTATCTAAGACTCCTGTATTGTGACTACAGATGAATGGGACAAACCAGAAAAAAATGACCTTTATTTACCTCAATGCATGGAGACGAAAAGAGGTTTTATTTTCCCCCTTCTTCTTTTTGCTTTTCCTTCTTTTCGACACATGCAAATCTAGAGAAAGGCTTTAGTGGGGGGGAAGAAACATGTGTGAGTTGGTGGGTGTGTGAGTTGGTGGAACAGCCTTGGTACTTGACTGGCTAGACAGGTTTAGGAAGCCTGCCAGAGATGCATATGATGCTCCCTGCTGATCCTGGAAAACTTCACAGAAAAAAATTCTAATTAGCAATCTGGGCCTAAAGCTGTTCCTGGAGGCTGCTCTCCAGGCATCAAGCTGCTGGGTGAGGTGGGCGGCTCCAAACCACCCCTCACTGTCCCTGTACAGCACTTTCTGCTTTCATCTGGTGTTCTGTGTAGCTGCTGTACTGTCCTCTCCTCCCGACGCTTGCTTTGTTCACACTCCTCTTTCAGGCCCTGTTCAGTACCATGACCTTGAAGGTGTTTTCAGACCATACTCTGAATGCTAATCCTGCCTTGTCCTGGAATTCATGATTTATGATCACTCCTTTTTAAAAAAATACATTTTTATGTATCCTTTGACAATTTTATACACGTATATAATGTATCTTGAACATACACACCTCTCCACCCCATCCTGCTTCCCCATTACTCTGAACACTCCCACATTCATGTTGTCTTTTAGTTTTATAACCCACTGAGTCAAATTATTGCTTCCACATTCTCTTGGGTCCCCATTGGAGTATTGACAATCCACCAGCGGTCACACCCCCAAAAGAAAATGATTTATAAGGGGCTTATAAACCCTTTCTCAGTCTATGCCAGAACATTGACTAGCTTGATCTTGTGCAGGTACTCACAGGTGCTGTGTGTCCATGAATGCAGAGCCATATGATGTTTATAAGATAGCATTTCACTACACTCTTCCTGATACTCCAACTCCTACTTCTTTCTTCTGTGGTGTTCCCTGAGCATGGTGTGTGTGTGTGTGTGTGTGTGTGTGTGTGTGTGTGTGTGTGTGTGTGTAGAGTATAGATATACCATTAAGGTCTAAGCATTAACAACCACTGGTCCTCAGCATTTTGTCCCATTACGAGTCTCTGTATTAACCGATGTCCACTGCAAACAGAAGCCTTCTGAGCAAGGTCAAGCAACACTTATCTATGGGTGTAAATATTTATAACTCAGTTGTAAACGTGTTCATTTAGCAAAATATCAGTATTTTGTGGCTTTCTGAGGTCTATGACCTCTCTAGCCATGAACTTCTGACCAGATTTATAGTACCAGACATGCACACCTTCCTGTGAAGCAGGGTGGTTACCCCACAACCATCATGCCACATTGCACCAGATTTAGGCCATTTGATTCCAGTTTAAAAGACAGAATATGCACACCAGAATATAATACATGCAAAATAAATACAAAAGAAAGGAAGAGGAAACTACTTTGTAAGCTAACTAGAAAACATAACTTACACATCTTATGTATCTTGCCTGGCAAGTCAGTATTATGGCATGCAGAGTCCACTTCTGGCTAAAACAATATTGTTGATGACTTTTCTCCCCCAGCTGCCTGCATAGCACCTTCCAGCACTAAGAAAGCTAGCCAGCAGGAAGGACTGTCTTGGCTTGATCTCTCTTGCAACTGAAGTGTGTGGTATCTTCAACAATGGTGTCAGTTATGATGAGCAGCTAAAAACAATGGCAACAGCCAGTGTTGTTTTGGGGACTTCTGAGATTTCCCTGACCAACAAGTCTGTGCTAGTTAGATACAGGTGCTAACTAGACAACTGAGGGACAGAGGATTATTTAATAAGGGAAGCTCTAAACAAGCCTGTGAGAGATTGCCTAATTGATCAGCTGGCTCAGTATTTTGGTATATTTAGGAATACAGGTATGCTGGCAATAAGGAAGTATGGCCCTTTCTCAGCAATGCCTAGAAACCTAGAGGAAAAGTTGTATTAGCTCCGTGGGAAGAGGGAATGAGGAGTGACTCAGGGTGTGCATGGGGCCATGTGAAGGTCTATGAATAAACAGAAACAGAAGGGAGAGGCTTAAAAAACAGGAGTTTAATTTAGAGTTGGGGGCCTGGTGGTCAAGGGAGCTATAGTGTAGACTAAAAGCGGGAGAGCATTGGAATAGAAGAGATAGCTTAAGGCCAGAGAGAACAGGAGACAGCTGCCATGGCAGCCTGGTGAGAAAGAGAAAGAGCTAAGGGGAGCTCAGAGAGCAGGAGAAAGACCTCATGTGGAGTCCTAATCTTTTATAGTCTCCTGCATGGCTAAGAGTTGCCTTGCCGGGGACATGTGACAGAAAAGACTAGAGTGTTGTGGTCTTTACAAAATTGATATGGGGTTTGACCTCCTGGTTCTGCTGGCCAAAATGTTGCAGAGTTTTGATCTCCTGCCTGTGTTTGCCAAAATGATGCGGATTCTCTGGGGTCTTGTGTGTGTCCAAGAGCTTTGTGTTCAGGAGTTGAAGATTTAAACCACTACATATGTGGAGGATATCAAGGCAGAGTTTATTAGAAGAGAGAAAGAACAGAATTCACAGACATGCAGTCCATGAAGGGCAAGAGAGCCCTGGAGAACTCATGGACTCCTGGCGTGGAATCCATGAGGAATGAGAGAAAAGTCAGATAGGAACTCATAGATTCCAGACCTGGAATCCTGAGGAACAAAGGAGCCAAAGATGGCTGCCAGGGTCAGGGTTATGCACAGTCTTAGGCAGGCCTGGGAAAAGTGACTTTTCCTCATTGGGTAATGCTAGTTTTTGTAAACCTGATTGGAGTTTTTGGTCCTCTAAATCTCACTGGTCTGTTCATATTGGGGCCCAGCCCAGTTGATCTTATAGATCTCTAGGCATGACTTATCTGTGATGCAGAACTAATCTCCATATACTTTCATAAACAGAAGATTGGAGGCAGTTGGCGACCTTATCTCTGTCGAGGATTAAACTAAATTCCTCCAGATTAGTAGGGTATATTCCTTCAGGGTAATCCCAGTCCTGGGGGATTGACCCTGAAGACCTTCAAAGACAGTATCAACATGGCTGCTCTAAAACTGTCTAAAAATGACACCTGGCTAAGAAGATGGTTTCTTTACAAAATGGCAGCTGTGGCTAACAAGTTCTACGAAGACCACAGTCCAGCCAAAGAAAAAGTAGACCCTAAGCTTCTCACTTCAGGGCACTTTTCATTTAGCATTTACAGTAAAAAACTGTGATCGCCTTTTATTTTTAAAATTAAAGTTCTTATCTTACTGCCTTCAATCTTTCTCCAGTTCAACAACACAGCCTTATCAGTAAGAAACCTATTTTGTGTTAAGACTCCAGAGGTAATTCTACCCCCTACTCTATCGACTCACATTTTTATGTGACAGAAATACTCCTTTGGGTTAAGAATTGTTACCAGGAGAATCCACTTAGGAGGCAAATAACCACTGGAGAAGATCTATTACGTTAATAACTTGGCATGTGTACTTCCCTAGATGCCTCTTTGAAAACAGCAAAAGAATGAGAAATGATATGGCTTGACTGAGCACTGGGCAGGGGGAAGGATGCTGGGAAGCTGACTCGTCTCTATGGGATGCAGTCTTGACAATTCCTCCCTAATCAGAAGACAGTAGAAGCAGTAAAGTAGGGGTGGGGTGTCAGAAGAGAATGAAGCTGGCCTGTGGTAAGCAAAGAGACCTCAAGAGTCAAGAAAAGGTCAGAATTTCAAGGTGGGGCCCTAGATTAGCCTTTTGTTAATTGAATACTGTTGTTTGGAGCTGGCTCCATTCTTGTTTCTCCAGGACTGAGACCAGATATTCTTATCAGCTTTCTCCTCCTTTGGCCTCTCCCATCTCCCCTGGGTGATCCCACACCAAATCCTGCTGTTTTAAATTCCATGCTGCTTGGATCCTGCCTCCATGTCTCGTTCCCAAAGAAGCAGTTCTGCCTGGTACAGACCCCAAGGGTCATACCAGGACTGAGCTTGTCCTCCGAGCCCTGGTTCCACCCTCGAGGGGGAGGGCTCTTGTCCACTTAGAATCTGCCTCAAGGGGTGGACTGATGCCAACATTCCCTTTTCCAGAAGCTTCCCCCTTCAAAGCAGTGCTCAGATAAATAAAACTCCTGGCTCGCTCCTATCTGATTTCTAAGCCACTCTTTATCTAAGGTTCTTTTTAGTGATTTACAATTTCTTGACCTTTAATAGTTATCTATAAACTGGCACCCTAATGGTCAATGAACACTGCTGAGGAGAAGATCACCAGTGACCTCTACTATAAACACGCTACACTTCATTTATTGTTTCAGTATCCCCTTGCTGCTGATGGCACATTATTCAAACTCTCTCCTACCAAGATGCCTTTTTTTTTTTTTTTTTTTTTTTGCTGGCTCTCTACAATATCAGTCATTGTTTCAGTCTGCTCAGCATCCCTTCTTATATCAGTAGTACCCAACTTTCCTGAAGACAGTGAGCCCAGGAGACCCAGGCAGGCTAGTCATAATACTAAATATGTCTGTCCTCTGTGATTGGTGCTCTGTGTATCACGAATCCTACATCAAGCCAATCAGAGTTTTTGAACTAGGTTTTTAATGCTGAAAGTAGTTAGCAACACCCTTAGTTAGTCTGACTGCAATCTCAAAATTTCAGTAACTTTTAACTTACCCAAATTTATTTTCTTGACCAAAAATCTACAGAACAGATGTTGAAGACAGTAAGGTTTGGCTTCAGATCAGCTTCATGGCTTTCTTTATTCTCCTCGAGCAGTGACTATTTGGGATTATTTTCAGGGAGGAGCACAGGCTTACAGAGTAAGCAGACAGGAGATGCCACTGGACAGCTCGATCTAGAATTGTACTCTGTCCACTCCATCTACTTGGTCAAAGTAAGTCACATGGCCAAATTCAACAGACTGGTCTTTGAACTTGAAATTCTCTTGTTCGTGTCTCCCATTAGAGTTGGGATTCCAGACATGCCATACTACAAAGCTACTTTCCTTCTCTTATCTATCTATGTATCTATCTATGTATTCATCTATCTATCTATCTATCTACCTATCTATCTATCTATCTATCTATATCTATCTATCTATCTATCTGTGTTGTGTGTGCATGTATGTGTCTGTGAGTATCAGAAGTACTGTGTGTGCCTGTGGAGGTCTAAGGGTGACTTTAAGAATCATCCTAGATTGCGCTTACCTTCTTTTTGCTTTGCTCTGTTTTTTTTTTCCCCAGGCTCCACCTTCTAGAGCTAAAAGTTCAGGCCACCTCCACTTCTACCTAGCATTTTTACAAGGGATCTGAACTCAGGTGCTTATAAGACAGAAGCTTAACCCATGAGCCATCTTTCCAGCCCAACTTTCCTCCTTTTAATAGGTATAAGTGTGTGAGGCTCTAGACACACACACACACACACACACCAAACTTTGAACAACTAAATTTGCTTCCTTATATGTAAAGGAAGGATACTAACAATAGCAAGAAAAAGTGGCTAAGGATATATGCACACTTTCCTATTTTATAACACTCAGTTGTCAAGTATTGATTTCTGTATTGGCTGAGGTCACAGAAGTAAGGAAGTTGCAAGAGGCAGAGGTTCTAAACAAATGCATGTGTGTAACAAATATGAAGAACTGGAACCAGCTGTCCACTCTTCCCACTCTTGTTATCTTTCAAACCCAGGCTCCTAAGATCCCAGTTGCTGTTATGGCCAAGATGCCGCCAACATAAAGTTAATCTGAAGATGAAACCCATACACCACACTCATGTTTCTGTATTCAGTGCCTCAGTACCATTCTGCTCTCCCAGGCTTTTCATAAGGATTTATTTAATTTCCCCTTGAATTTGGATCCTGTCACTCACATGCCATGAATTCTAGCAATTTATTCTCTTACCTCTCAAGTGGTCTTTGTTGGCCTCATATTCTATACTTGGCTCTTCTCTCCCTAAAATAGGAGTTGGCAAGCTGTGGCCCCCGGGACAAATCCACCAGCCTCCTGTGTTTGTAAATAAAATCTTATTGGAATACAGTGACATCCATTTCCTCACATGATGTCCTTGGCTGCTTTCATATTGCAACGGCAGAAATGAATAATGATGACAGAGAACATATGGTCCATGAAAGCTAAAATAGTTATTACCCAGACCTTTACAGAAGCTTGCTAACCATTGCTTTCAAAGAAGTTGGCCAATGTGCTCTCTCTCTAACCAGAGGTTCTAAACAATGCATGATTCATCTAGCTCTGTCTTCATTCTTCTACCTTTGGATAACCTGCCCTAAAAGCTCCTCTACTTCAATTAATACCAAACCCAAACTGAACTTGTCCTTGCCTACTAACCTGGCCTTTCTTTCTTCTCCCGCCTCAGCCACTAAGACTCCTTTTGCAACCAGTCATCTCAAATAGAAGAAATCCTGAATGCATCCTTCTGCCTTCCTGACCTGCCCCGTCACTTGTCTTTCTAAGCATTTCTTAACTCTCTCACTTTTCTCTCCAGTTTTCTTATAAATCCTTAGCAGTGTCTGAACTTGCCTGTCTCTGCACCTATCTCCTGTCAAGAGACCTTTCAGCACGTATTATTCCTGCTGCTTTTATATCTAAAGTGATTCTGTGCTTTCCCATCAAGAGCTGTCATGATTTTATGTGCACTGTCCCCCACAGGCTCATATGCTTGCGGCCTTGGTTGATGCTAAGGTTTGAGAAGGTTTTGACAACTTTAGGAAGGGATGTCACAACGGGCCTTGAGGTTGGTTAGACCCGTCCTGCTTCCTCTAGTAGTCAGTCTGCAGCTTGCTCTCTTGGCCTCGTCTTGGCCTCGTGACATCTGTAGTGACCTGAGCTGCTTTCAGCTTCTGCTGCCTACCATGCCTTTCCTACCATAAAAGACTTTATCCCGTCTTAAACCGTAAGCCAAATAACTATCTCCGTTTCTCCCCTTAAGCTGTTTGCATGGGTGGTATCTCACGACAACAGAAAGAGTAGCTGTGACAAGAGTCAAGTTCAGACTTAAACATGTCAGACCCTCAGTTTCCTGACCCATCTGCCCATTACTGTATCTGAGGGCACACACTCTGACTTCTGTATGTGTGAGTTCCATGTACTTGGATTCAAGCCACTGTGCATGAAAAGTATCTGAGGGAAAATGTGTATATACCAAACACATTCAGACTTTGGCCGTTATTCTACAAACAATATCATGTAACTATTTATAGAGCATCTCTATTGTATTGAACTTTATAAAAAATGTGGAAGTAACTTCAAATATATGAGAGGATGTGTGTTGATTATACAAGAATATTATGTCACTTTATTTAAGAGCTCACATATGAGAAAAACATGGTATATTTGTCCTTCTGTGTCTGATTTATTTTGCTTGTCCTGATGATCTCTGGTCCCATCCACTTTTATGAAAATCACATAATTTTACTTTCCATATGGCTAAGAGTAGTTGTACATTGTGTATTTATAAAATATGTTAAATAATTAATTAAATATCTTATTTCTAAAGTTTCAAAAAGTATGTATATTTTAAAAATTTATATTTATCCAACCAGCAAGCTGGAAATGTTTGCCATTAAAAGTCTTAGTGTACATTTTTTTCTTTCTATTAATAAGATTTTTTTACACAATTATTTACCATTCATAGTTTTTCTTATGAAAAATGTATGTTTATATTTTTTGCCTATTTTCCACTGGCATTTTTCCTATTGGCCTACAGAAACTACTTGCATATTCTGGATGAGTTACAATCATCCTGGCAACAGGTGACCATCTGTGTAATAGTGGCATGAGTTATAAAGGAGACAACCAAGAGCTTTCTGTTTGGATTTAAGCCTTGTTTGGAACACATTCCTGTTATTTTAAACTAGAACAAGAACCTATGAAAAGGAAGGAAATAAGTCACAAGGGAAGAGCAGATTATGAATGTTTAGCTAGGAAGACAGTACAACAAACTGCTTTGTAAATACCTGTTGTTATATCCATAGATGGAAGAGCACTCAGCACTGTTCTTCCACAACAGAAGGTGTTTATTAATGAAAAACACAACTTGTCAAAGTGCAGAAAATAAGTGTCTGTGGACTGCTTGTCCCTATACAGGACATATAAGCCTCACCCACCCTCACCCCAAGGCTCAAGGAACTTCTCGGAAGAGGGGATGGCAAGATTTCAAAAGCCTGAATTGGGAAGGTGGTGGAACAGGCATTATCTCCTGGACATGATATAATTGTGACATATAAGATTTCATGGCAGATATGCATACTTACACAGGAGTTCATGGGAACTGTCTCATCAATATCTCACCATAACGTCAGAAAGATCTCAAGAAACTCCACACCTCTCTGAGAGACTGATGAGGACTACTACTGATGGGAACGTAAAGGAGGATGCTTTCCTCAGTGATGTATCCACTGATCTAGGATGTCTGCTGAAGCATGAATCAAATCAGGAACATGCCATCAAAGAGAGACTAGATGAAACAGTGGGCCACACAAGCAGAAGGATTTGAAAATAGGAGGGAGTCTGGCAGGGGAGATGAAATGTTGCAAGGGGAAAAGGAGGGAATGGGATTTGGGACCAAGAGTTGAAAATATTATAAATTCATTATACTCATGTATAGAAATAAAATAATAAAATAAAGAAAGAAAAAATAATGTTTTGCTCTCTAAGGTCTCTAATCTGGAGTTGGCTTGTATATATGATATAAGACAGTAGCATTAAACTTTACTGTTGCACATGCATCATTTGTGAGGTGTTTATTGTAACACTAGCATTGACTGAGTCTTTCCAAAGATGATTTTCTCAAAAAGCAAAGTCTCATTTTGCAAGAGTAAAATCCTGAACAATGTGGGCCAAATGGAACCCCATCCTAGGCGAAGATCAGCTTCAAATGATACGGCACCAGATTGGACAGGAGAACAGGCCTCCAAGATTGCAGTTCTAAAGAACAAGAAAACTAATCACATCGGTGAAATAAACATGATGTTGGATACAGAAGCCCTGCAAGAGGCAGAGGCCATCAACACCAGGAACTTCTCCTCAGTTCTACCTACACTTCTGATACCAAAATAGCTTAGGAGTATTCCTGCTGCCTCCTGTGAACCTCGGGGGAAGAAACTCTGGTCACGAGTTCCTTGATTCAATCACCTTCACATAGACACACAGGACCTGAGCAACCGTGGCTGCGTCACATCTTTTCTATACCAAGCACTGTCTGTCTCCAAAACTAGAGGGTTTAAACAAATATAAATGAACCGTGAATGGCTGTTTTCAGTTTAAAACGTGAGAATAAGTTGAGTATCACAGAATCGGATCATAAAGGGTCTCCATGCCAGCTATAAAACGTATGAGCTTTGTTATATCAATGGGGAGAATTCAAAGCATATTAAACAGGAAAGCCAGACGATCTAGTATTTTGCTTGTTTGAAACTGCATGCTTAGATTCTGGCTGATTGAAAAATACTAAAGACTTGATTGCGCCAAGCTCCGCCAGTTGCTTTCTGCCATGCCACCCTCTGTTCTTTCTGCTTGGCAGAACTCACCACCCACTCTCCAGGCTGGAAGAGTCCAAGAATCGCTATCCCAGCCTTCTTTGATAGGCACGTGATCCAGCCCCAACCAATGGGATGGGAGGGGTAAAGCTGCTGCGGGGGAGAGAAATTTTGGAGAATATTTTCTGAAAAAAGGGATGGGCCTATAAAACAGACATGGCAAAGGAGAAAAACGGAAGTGATATCATAGAACCTCATGGCAAATATTCTTTCTGAGACCACAAATGCTAATTGTTTAAGCCACTTTAAAAAAATATTCTTTTTGCGCCCTAGCGTGTATTATGAGAAAGCATCAACAAGTCACCCAGTACAGTTTAATTTGATGTTATCGAAAGAAAAGCAAATGAACTTTTCCTTCTATTTCTATGAAATAAATCAGACTCATAAAATTGGAAATTATGGGCTGGAGAGATGGATGAGGGGTTAAGGCTCTGCCTCGCAAGCAGAAGGTCCTAGGTGAGGATCCCAGGTCCCACATAAAAAACACCAGACAGAAACTGTAGCAGCCTGTATGTACTTCTGCCTCTTGTGGGCGGAACCGGGGAAATCCCAGAGGAAAGCAAAAAGGAGGTAGAAGCAAATCGGAATGATTCCCAAAGTCACCCTTGGGCCTCCACAGGGACATGCAGTGCCCTCTGATACACACACACACACACACACACACACACACACACACACGCGCGCGCACAAAAGTAGATTTAAAAATTTTTAAATTTGGGAATTGTTCACTGTTCACTGACCATTGTTTTACTCAAGCAAGAACACAACTTCTCAGGCGGTTTGTTTCCTGACGACTGATTCTGAATCACTTCCTTTGCTCTTGAACATTTCCTCTAAGAAACCATTACCATTCTCTTTTCTTGAAGGCTTCTTCCACATGTAGTCATAGAAGTTAAAATTTTCACAAGACTTACGAAGAACCTCAGCATTACATTAAAAAAAAAATTCCAAGTTCAAGTGCTTTAGACGACACCTTACAATCATAGAATTTTCAAAGTGAGCTATCCCTTCAGGATAATTTGCAGTGACGCAGAATTTAAAGAACAGGTCAAACTAGAATGTCTGGTTTGAGTTCTTAAGATCCTTGGGAACATTTCTCTCCCATTCTAAGTTTTTATTTACAATAGCTGGCAACTTGTCACTGATTCCTCTGGTCCTATCTGAAGGAAACCCCATGCACCCACATTCATGTATGTGTGTGTGAGGGGGGATTTGGCCCTTCCACCTACCTCAGGGGGTCCCTTCCTCATTCTAGATGTAACTGTTGGGCTGTTTATTCCTACGTCGTTCACGATGCTTTTCCATATGCGTTTTAAATCTATCAATGATACCTAGACTTGTGATGAGCCGTGAAATCGCCAAGGGTGATGGTCACCCTTTGGGTCAGCCAGGGGCTCCTTCCTCTCCCGCTCTCCAAGACAAACATTTGCCAGGCACATGGTGGATCAGAACCGAGACACGATCTAGTTCCTGCACCGACAGCTGCGGACCCGGGAACGGCTCGGGCATCGGCTGGGCGCCGGGCACCTGCGGCGCGCGGGGGCGGGAAGCCAGGTGTCCCGACGCGCCCGCCTCGCCCCGGTGCCCGCCTCGCCCCGGTGCCCGCCGCGCCCCGGTGCCCGCCTCGCCCCGGTGCCCGCCGCGCCCCGGTGCCCGCCGCGCCCCGGTGCCCGCCGCGCCCCGGTGCCCGCCGCGCCCCGGTGCCCGCCGCGCCCCGGTGCCCGCCGCGCCTCTGCGCCCGGCAGGAAGTGGCTGCGGCGCGGCTGCGGGCGGAGCGGCCGGAGCGGGGAGGCGGCCAGGGCAGGGAAGCGGCCGCGGCCCGAGCCCGAGCGCGGAAGCGAGTCCTCATGGCGGCGCCGG
Source organism: Typhlomys cinereus (assembly GCA_023101885.1). Taxonomy (NCBI): domain Eukaryota; kingdom Metazoa; phylum Chordata; class Mammalia; order Rodentia; family Platacanthomyidae; genus Typhlomys; species Typhlomys cinereus. The sequence continues at coordinate 812,292 of JALPQD010000261.1, forward strand.
CGCCCGCGGGCCCCGGGGACGACGCCTCGGCCGCCCTGGACGAGCTGTCTCGGAACTTCACATATTGGGCGCCGGGCGCCGGCAACGGCTCGCTGTCGGGCGCCTGGTACCGCAGGAACCAGGTAAGGCCGCGGGCTCCCGGGGCGCCGAGCCCACCCGCGCCGCGCAGGCCGCGTCAGGCCCGGGCGCCTTCCAGCCGGTCCTCCGCTCGACCCTCGGCCCTGCGCGTGGGAAGAACCCACGAGTGATGTCGCCGCACCTCCACTCCACGGCCCCCACTGGGCAGAGCGGCGGACCTGGGCATTGGCCGCGGGGAGAGCGCGCCCACCCTGCGGAGTCCGCAGTCCTGCGGGCACCGCTGGGCCTCTTGCAGCCTAGGATGAGGATCCCAGGGCTACGGGTGAACCTCCACCCATTGTCACCCCACCCCATCCCCTCGGCCAGGGTCTTTCCACAGTTTAAAAAGCAAACACGTAAATAAAAATGACACTGTTCTCAGAAGCAGGAAACTCAATGAGGGCATCCGAAAGTCAACTGCAGATGCTCTGCGCGTGTCCAAGGACCCAGCAAGAAACACTGTTATTCTCAGGCTGCCTCCCCCTCTAGCTCTTCATCTCTGGCCCTTTGGGAAAACATTGTCAACCTAAACAATGCCGGTTTATGCTGAAAATATACATTTAAGACTTTCAAAGAGGATCGGGGCTGACCATTTATTTTTGACCGGGTCCAAGATGGGGATAGGGGTAGAAAGAAAGAAAAGAAAGCTCTAGCCAGTCCTGCCTATAGCAGCATTTGTATTTTTTTTCAAGTGTGAGCAAGTGAGCTTTGATGGGATAGGTTTCAGACTCCTGCTTTCATAAGCGAGTCACTTTGTTCTTTTAACAAAGCCGTGGACCTTTTCATTTTACAAGACTCTGATAGAAGTTTGTTGCTGTTGGTCTAAGTGAGGAATTTTTAGCTAATAATCAAAGAGTTAGAATCCCTTTAGACTTGAAGTGTCTTCAGTGTTAGTTTATAAGCACAAGACTATTGTATAAAGAATAAATAAGCTTGTTCAACTTATTGATTTTCAGCAGAGGAAGAGATTATTGTTCTTAGTCTTTTTTGCCACAAAAGATATTGAAACAGAGAATCTAACAGGATGCAGAGGCCTATCCCATTTCTCCTTTCTTCCACCCACAGAATTTCAAAGAACAGACTCGTTTTCTTCATGGGAATTTCCTTGAGCATATATTATATTATGCTTTGTAGTAGGTGCATTTCCAATAAAAGTTTAAGAATGAGTTATCAGCTGTTGGTTTAAGATATTAGAGTTAGGAGATGTAACCAACCACTGTGTCACCCCAAAACAGGAAAACATTGTTTTCACAGTGGAAACTTCTGTAGTCATAAGTTTTCTTTAACATTTCCTGGAATTTGTGATGTTTTTGGCACTCTGGGAGTACAGATTGTCTTGTGACATAAATGTGAAGCAAATCATGTTTGCAAGACTTAACTTGCCTTTGACAGTGTGTATTTGTACAAGTTAGGGTGTATTGAAAATATGCTAATTGGAATGATTGAGCTGAATCTCAACTATTGCTGGTTTGAGATAAGACTATGTTAACTCTCTCCATTACTGTGGAAATTTACACCACTTATATGACCTTGGTATTTTGTTTTTTCACTTATTACTAAAAAATTAGTTACTTTTGTTTCAAGCGAAAGTACCAATTGATTTTTAAAATTCACTCAACATTTTATTGAGTGCCCATAGTGTTGATCAAGCAAGGAAAAGTGGAATCTAACTTTTCTTTCCTGACACTAACTTAATCAAAATAGCTGATCATGGGGTTAGGCTTCACAAAAACAAAGTATGAGCTGTAAGTTCCTGAACCTCACAATTGGCACTAGCAGCCTACCTGATTTTATGGTGTTTGATTGTTTCCTCAGTTTTATCACATCTGAAATACTTACACAGTATCTGTTAATAGCCAAGTTCACTATACTTTTCACAGTAATTGCTGTCAGAATTGATCCCTAGCCTTCTTCTATTGAAAAAAACCAGTGTCTCTGGAGTGCTTTCATGTGACAGGTGAATGTTTGTCAGTGACTGTGTAAAAGCAGTATTGTCTCCTGGAATAGTCTCAAAGTAAGCAAAAAGTAGTAACTCTCTGGGGAAAGTATCCTAGGGAGCTAATACCCCTTTTTCACTTGAGTGCTTGCCTATTTGGTAAGAAGCCCTGCTGTAGAAGTTTAGATGTGACAGAGTTCAACAGGGGTGGTTTCTACACATTGGATCCACAAGCTCACAGTATATACAAAGAAAGCACTGTGGGAAAAGTCAGTGTGGTCCAAAGTCCAAACTTTCCTTCCAGAAATGCTATTAATTACCTGGGAACTATGCAAGTAACTCTAAAATAAGAGGCATTTAGTTAGTGTTATGTGAGTAATATAAAGCCCTATGGAAATTCAGACCAATTGGGGCGTGAGGGATGTTTGTGGAAGATGGAATTTCATGTAGACACTTGCACAGGTAGAGGTCATTTCAGGGCAGGGAAACCTTGGGAACAAAAACTAGTCCTCCTCTCTTATCATTTCCATGTGCTCAGAGTCTGATTCAATGGTAGTTGTGATTGCCCTGGGAAAGGAAGACTGAAAGGTGGGCCTTGGCTTTGATCCTGGCTTGTCATGAAGGACTGACTAGTAAGGAAGTTCCGGCTTTATCTTGTAGATAATCAGAGCCGCTGACGTTTGTTAGGATTTTTTTGTTATTATTGTTGCTTTGTTTTGTATGTTCTTTGAGCAGGGAGCACAAGAATCAAGCCAAATTAAATAAATTTAAGTTAGTGTTAGCAAGATGCAAAAGCTTCATTTAGTCAGCTGTGCACAAAATCCAATATATAGACTATCTTGTTTGACTTTTGGAGAGGTTTTAAAATGTTTGATACATCGCCAACATTTAGAAATGAAATTAGTTCTAAAGCTCAAGTTTCTGTTACCTCTTTAAACTTTGGAGATCTAGCCCCACAGGACCTTCTTTCCATGGAATCACAATGACCTCTCCACTTTGGCTGTCTCTGTGTATCTCTTTTCCCTTCACCTGTTCAACCCCTGGTAAGCATCTGAATTGCAACCAGTGTCAGATGCTTCTGCCTTGCTGTTTGTTAACTAGCAAGAGTGGACTTGAGCAGGTAACTTAAATTCTCCGGCCTCAGTTTCTTATTGGTAAGATTAAGTTGAAAATAGGATCTCTCCAGATACCCCCATGCTAGTGCAGTTGAATAAAGATGGGCCTGCCCATAAAGATGGAAGAGGGGATGGACAGAAATTGCCACAAAGGAGGTTTTTTTTGTTAGTTCTTTTCATTGATGAATACTGCTTAAATTCTCAAGGATGTTGTCTTAAAAAGCGGGTAAGAGGTCAGAAAGATGGCTCAGGGGTTAAGCCTCTGTCTTACAAGCAGAAAGTCCTAACTTTAGATTCCAGATTCCATATTTTAAAAGGGGTGGTGGTGGTGGTGGTATGTTCATCTGCAGAGAGCAAGATGAAAATCAGAATTTTTATGGCCTTGATTTGAACTTTTGATTCTCAACTTAGTTCAAACTATTTTAAAGTCAACATATTTAAAGGAAAATTGATACAACTTGGCAGGGAAGAGGCAAAGTGAAGAAAGCGACATTTGTTATGGATTTGCTATGTGACACTTGTAGCTATTATATCTCATTTGAGTCCCTACCCCCATCCCCAACTTGTAAGGCACATTTTATCCTTGCCGTGCACGTAAGGAAACTTGTGTGGAAACATTTGCTCCAAGATCTGATAATGAAAGGACTTGGTGGCAAGATTTTTATTCCATGCCTGAAGGCTATTGCTAGAGGCTTGAGAGGAATGTGGCGTTGAGAATGAATATGAGGGAAAAATGATGCGACTTGTCTTGCTGTGCTTGAGAGAAACTGCAGTAAGTTTTACATTGCCCTCTATTGATTCTGCTTTCCGTCATCCATCTGCTGCTGGTCACTCTGACAGTAGCTGTTTATGATTGTCTCCTAAAGAAGAAAGTGTGAAGCTTCCAGTAATCACAAGCCTGGGTAAAAGTCGCTGGTCATTTACATCTCCTAAGAAAAATCCTTTTGGTTGTATTGATGTTTCTTTCCTTCTTTCCTTCCTTCCTCCTTCTCTTCCTTCCTTCCTCGTTCTCCTCCTCTTCTTCCTCCTCCTCCTCCTTCTTCACCTACATTATACATTCAGTGTGACATTTTTTCCTTTAGCAGATTTTCCTGGAGATAAATGTATAAAGCATCAAGCAATTGTATCAAAAGCTTTTGTTTAAAAAGTAAAAAGGAAAGGAGGATAGGAGGAACTTTTTCATTAGGAAGAACTGCATTAAAACCTTTCCTTTATTAATTTGGCTGACCAGATGTTTGCATTTAAATCTATCTGACATCCTCCTTCTGGTTTGATTCATACTAACTAGTTATAATATCTGCATTGCTTAATTCTGTTGTATCTAAGCTATAGGAAACCTTGCCAGATTATAGATTTACATGGCCTGATTTCTTCAAAGGATCATTTTTATATTAAAAAGAGAAGCAGGGAAAGAATGGCTGGGAAAGGAAGCTGTAATTAAAATAGACTTAAAAGATATAAAAGAAACAAGGACTGCATTCAACTCAGTGCACTGAGATGCACACATGAATAATAAACTTATAGGAAAAGCAAAAAAGGGAAGACAGGCCAGTTGTTCTTTGGTAGAAGAAGGATGTCAAAATGATGTGGTACAAAGAGGAGCATTCTGGGATCTGTTTCTTCAGCTAGATAGAGGCTGTCAGGGCGTTTCCCTAATAATGATTTGTTGCTGCAGTTTATAATTCTCTTCACAGTTATCTATCTATATTTTTATAGATTTTTAATAGTTTTAAAAGTAGTATTCTCATTGCTATGACTTCTTAGTATGGAAATGGAATGGACAGTATAAACATGCTCCTTTTGTTTGCTTGGGAGAATTATATACATAGTTTCTTTTTAAAATGTTGATGATTAGTCTAATTGACAGTTGAGTGCTCCTCACCATAAGGAGGACACACTCAAAGCTGTTCTTTTTGCTTCTGTTGAGAATAGTTTTCAAAGCTCAGTTCCTTTACTAGATATAGGCTCAAATTTGTTAAGTTCTCTATTTCTTAGTATTCGCTACTGAAATGGAAGAAACACATTCATACCTTACAGGCCTTTTTAATATTTTATTTATTTATTTTGATGAGAAAGAATGAAAAAGACAGAGACAGAGAGACATGTATCATCTAGGTTTCTGGGGATCAAACTCAGGTTGCTAGGTTTGCAGGCAGATGCCTTGCTCACTGAGCTATCTCTCCAACTCCTAGGGTTGTTTTAAAATGAAATAAAATAATGCAGATCAAAAGATCAAAGCGTCAACAAAGACCAAAACACATAGAAAGCATCTAGTAAGTGTTACCAACATTGACCAAATCACAAGCAGCCTGTGTTCTAGGAAAGGTCACAGAACACATATTTCTAATCTACGATTCAGGGAGTCATCACAAACAAAATGAGAAAAATCATGTAGGTTTTTTAATAAACTTTGTTAACATATAACTGCTGTTTTTATCTGCCACAGCCTTATCCCTTGGGTGCTTGTCTCCCCTTCCTCCTCCAAGAACAGTCAGATTTCAGAATACCTTCTCATTGGGATGATTTCCTAAAGGAACACTTTGTATCTTCAAATGCTAAGTGCTTTTAGGCTGGGGAGAGAGGGCATGTGGTACTAGAACAAGCTGGCAGAGGTGTTGAGAGTCTTCTTCAACTATTCTCTACCTTATTTTTTGAAACAGGATCTCTCACTGACCTGGAACTTGCTGACTGGCTAATCTAACTGGGCAGCTTGCCTCAGGGATCCTCCTGTCTCTGTCTCCCCAGGCTTAGATTATAGTCATGTACCACTTTTTTTTTTAATGTGGGTGCTAGGGATTGAACTCAGGTCCTCATACTTGCTCAGCAATACTTGACCAACTGAGTCATATGCCAAAGCCTTTATTTGTTGTTGTTGTTGTTGTTAGTTCTTATTCTTACATTTGTGTTGTTTTTCTTCCTGAAGAACCAGTTTCCCTACTCAGTTTATTCTTTTCTTTATCCTCCTGCCTTTTAGAATGTACCTGTCTTTGCTTTTGACTCACCTGGTTCCTCACTAGCCTACAGCTGCTCTTAGTGTTTTATCATTAGCACCCCATCAGGAGTTACCTCCTGATGATCTGTAATGTAAATATAGGTGGCTGTGTTTAGTCATGTACTATGTCTCATCCAGGGTTGTGCTTAATCAGAATTTCTCCAAGACACACCCTGAGCTTGGCAAGCTGTTAGTTGAAGGCCCTGCCTATGGCCTGTGCTGCTTGCTTGTGCCTCTGTTGATTCCCTAATTTTCCTGACTTTACATTCTTTGCAACTGTCAAGTTGTTTTCTTCTTCTTAGAACAGCCATTGCTATTCTATCTTCTTCAACTTTTCAGTAAGAATCTGTCTCTCTTTTGGCTTTTCAACTAGCTTTCTTTACCAGGATTACTTTGAAAGGTAAGAGGCTTTAGGCTGAATGTTTTTGAAATTTCAACTGGATTAGATAATGAAAGAAATGTGAATGAAGTATAAAGCTAGAATAATTCTAGGTTCTCGTAAGCGTTGATTCACATGCCCTCCAAAATGGTGTACGTGTCATCTCTCATTGCCATTTTTAGCTTTTATTCCTAGCTGTAGCCTTTCTAGGCTACATACTTCCTCACTCCAAGGAGGGGAAACTTGGTGAGAAATCTTGAGCTCTTATCTGACATGAGGTTCCTATTCTTCCCATGTCACTCATCAAGGCCAGAGGTGCTAGACCTGGTGTTTCTGAAACATATGGATCCCCTCGGGAGGGAAGGCCTGGGTTCTCTCATGAAGTAGGAATCCTGTAGCCAAGAGAAAAGGATGTTATGTGACCTAAGCAGGGCCCCCTTCCCACCCCATGAACTCAGTTCCTCCTGTGAAATTTCTGTCTTCATGGTCAACCTCACCTGTCTCAGCTCCCCCTCAGCTCCCAGGAGTGTTCTTGTTTTCCAGAGCAACAGTTCCCCATTTAGGCCACCTTGTCTCTGTGGGTGGGACTGGGCAATGATCTCTTGAAACACTGAGATTGTAGGATTTGTTTATGAATCATTTTCCATAGTGTCAACTTCTAAGTTATAAACGTATCCCCTCACATCCAGAAACATTCTAGAAAAGCTTCTTTTCTTCCTGTTGATGGAGAAACCAAAGGTGAAATGGTAGCAACAGTGAAGCAACAGCTAGCAACAATGAAGGTCTGAAATACAACCTGTAATCCGCTTAATAAATCTCAAGAACAGCCAAAAGCCTTTCCCAATTGAGCAATGTTGGGCAGGGATATCAAAATTGGAAAATACAGAATGTGTTCCTAAAATGTAGTTGCATTTTTGTGTATTATTTGTGTGGGGGAGGAGAGTGAGGAGAGAGAAAGAAACAGAAGAAAATGAAATTCAAATGCTTTGGAAATACTTGAAAAACTTTCTCAAAAGAAAAAAAATCCTACCTAAAAATAGCATTACCATATGATCCAGCAATCCTACTTCTTGGTATTTACCCAAAAGATTGAAATCAGCATGTTGAAGATATCTCTGCCTTCCTGTCATATTCATTGCAACATTATTCACAATAGCCAAGTTAGGGAATCAATCTGTGTCTACTAACAGATGACTGGATAAAAAAATGTGGTATATATGCACAATGGAATACTATTAAGCCTTAAAAGGGAAAGAAATTCTATCATTTTTTTTCAACATGAAATAGAGAACTTTATGTTGAGTAGAATAACCCAAGCACAGATAGAAAGATAAATACACATGTTCTGACTTATATGTGGAATCCAAAACAATTGAACTCCTAATAGTAGAGAAAAGAATGGTGGTTGCACCAGTGGAGAGGTAGGAGGGTCAGGGAAGCAATGGTCAAAGGATACAAAGTCTCAGGAAGAATAGATAGGGTGAGTTTTTTGAACTTTATTGTCCAGGTGTGAATATAACTGATGATGTACATTTTTAAATTGTTAAAAGTAAATTTCAAATGCTCTCATTTGAGGTTATAGATATTAATCTGCTTTATTTAATTATCTTATGTCATATTCATAAATCATAGCGTGACTTACGTAATTTATCAGTTCTTAATAAAATTTTTTAAAGTACTCGAAAGACATATGAAAGAGTGATCCCTAGGGACACTGCCTTTGTTTATGCTATCTAACTGACTACCTACACTGAACTTTCCAGGCTGACAGGTAGTTGTTATGTGATTATGACTAAGTGAGCCAAAGCAGAGAGGATATGTTATAATATACACCCGAGTCACAGTGGTAGAGAAAGAAGCAGCTCTTTGTGATCAGGGTACAAACAGAGCTCATGTTCTAAGTAGCTGCCACAGCCATAGAATGTATCTGCAACTTAAATAGCAATCACCATTGATGAGTTGTCCTATGAGTAATATGTGTGTCGACTATGAATGAAATTTGTTGGGACCCAACTACTGGACCAGTAGGATGGAAGAATTTTGACAAAATAGGGGATAGAGGATAGGAAGAATTAACCTGGCCGTGAAGACTGATTTTTGTAGTGACAGCAAAGAGCACAAGTCACAGGGTGAAAGACATGTAGTTAGTTACCTTGAACTTGATTTGGTTTCAGAAATCTCTGGTCTGATTGTTGGGAAGAAGGAAGTTTTCACTGAGAAGAGAAAAGGGATATTATCAGGTAATATGGGGTGAAAATGACTTAAATTCATTATATTCATGTATGAAATTGTCAAAGAGTAAAATTTTAATAATAATAATAATAATAGTGGGGAAAAATCTGTCCTGATGGGTGCCCAGGGCCTCGGGAGACCCTGACAGATTAGTCAGTGTGTGGCATTGTGATGTTCCCTTCCAAACATAAAGCAGAAAGACCCAGTAGCTAGCATCTGATAAACACAGTAGAATTCGTCTTCAAGACAAATTCACTAGAAAACTTATGGGAGAATTCAAGACAGGCATGGATCTCTAGAGAGATGGGCTCTGAAAACCCAGCTGTAGAAAAGCCTTCCAACTAAGTGGGCTCATGTTGGGCCTACCCAGGAATTACCCCAGAGCATGGCCGAGCACATGGGACCAAAGATGGCGCTGAGAGCTAGTGTCCTGGGTGTAACCCTGATCACATTACAGAGAGCCCTCATTGACTTTCAGGAATTGACCTGCCTTCCTTACTGAGATGACCTGTAAGGCTTGCATGCTGTGTTGACCTTTGACACAATTGGCTGCCTGTTTCACAGCCCTGTGGTCCTTTGTCTTTATAAGCTGTTGTTACCCCCAATAAATCGAGATTTGCTCTGACAAACTCCCCACCCGTGTCCGAGTCTCTGAAGAGTTGAGGCGGAGGAGCAGGTGGCCGAACTTATCTATCTTCATCCTCATGGCTTGGAGCCGTGCCCTACTGTTGTGGGGGGTGGGTGGGTGAAGAGACGCCAAATCGTGGGTGCAGAACTCTACAGGCTCATAGTAACCAGCTTTCCAACCCCTGGTCTGGGATTGCATAAACAGCCTGTAATTCTGCTTTTTTTTTTTTTTGAAACAAGGAATTATAGGTTCTAAAAATTATGATTATAATATTCTTGCAAGACACGAATGTTATGGGACTCTAGATTGATCTGGATGCAAGCAGTAGTGTTCTTTGTATTCAGTGTGTCTTGTCTGTTTCAAAGTTTCCCTTCCCAATGTTGCACAAGACTAAGTTGTTTTGTAATAGAATCAGGTTTAAGATTTCTTTAACTAGAATCTCGCCTTTTCTTACCTATCATTCCCTTTTTAACAAAGTGTTAAAAGCTTCCAAAGGATGTGTTATTAAATGTACTTTTTTCTCATAACTTTTTTCTGCTGAAACTTAATTTCTCAGAAGTAAAAGACATGGTGACTTCTTAGTAAAACTAAAACTTATCCTTAACAGAATGTTTTTTTAATGAGGAATGTACAATTGTGGAAATAAATGTGTTCTCTAGTAAAAGACAAAATGTAATAGTTCTTAATTGTATGGGAAGGCCTTATGTTGGGTTTTTCTGCCTAGGTTTTAAGGTTGATTGGAAATTGGCATGAACAGCTCTTAGAATAGCAATGATGTACAGTGTTATATAACCCCAGCCATTCTTTTTGGCTTTTAATCACCAGATTTGGATTCTGTGTCATGCAGCTTTTTCAGATAGGAATGCAGTAACCTTATAGTATACAGTAATTAAGATAGCCAATTAAAATATATATTCCTGGCTGCAATATTTTTCTTTCTTCCTTTTCACATAAAGGATTACAGTTTAACTCTCTTTGGATTAGTATTTTAGACAGCCCAATTATCTGTAAGAGTGAAAGAGATTAATAAGAAGAACAGTCCAGTCCATCCAATCATCTAAAATGGATTACCATCTTTCAGGTTGCTGCTTTGAATATTATTCTTCATGGTGTTGTGATTAACTCTCCACATTGCCCATGTCTTGCCTTAACTCCTGGAAGCAATTTCCCAATTGGTTTTCTGTCCCCTGGGCTGTCTCTCTGTTGTCTACCCTCAGTACTTGTGATAGTTTGAATATTAAATATTCCCTGAAGGCCCATGCATTGAGGGCTTGGCCTCCAGCCTGCGGCCCTTTGGGGAAGTGGTGGGACCTTAAAGGGGTGAAGTCTAGTGAAAGGAAGTGAGGTTATTCAAGGCAGACTGTTGATTGGGATGTTGGGACCTGACTCTTCTTTTTGTCCTTGTTTCCTGGTGGTTGCAAAGTGAACAAGGTTCTACATAATCTCTTGTAACAGACAAGGCGATCAAGTGATCATGGGCCAAAATCTCTGAAATTGTGTGCCAAAATAAGTCTTTCTTCCTTTTAAGCTGATTTTCCTCTAGTTCAGAATCCTTTGTGTCTCAGATTCATGGAACACGAAGATGCCTGCCGCGCTGTGATCTCTGCTTCAAGACCCTCAGGACACTTTAAGCCGAACGATCCTCTAAAGGATACCCATATGTTAATCCAAAGGTTATTCGTGAATATTGCCTTGCATAGCATAGACTACATTTGCAGATGTGATTAGGGAAAGCATCTTGAGGTGGAGATCAGTCAGTGGACCCCAAACGCCAGCTTGTATATACTTGTAGCTGGGAGTCACTGGAAGGTTTAGCACAGAGTGGGAGAAATCAACATGAATGTGCAGCCACAGATCTGGAAGCCAGGGGCCTGAGGTAGCTGGGTGATGCAAGAAACAGATTTTCCTCTGGAGCCCCCAGAAGGACCAGATCTTCCTGATTCTGATTTCTGCCAAACAGAACTGATTTTGGAGTTCTGCCTCTTGACCCGTGAGAAGATACATTTTGTTATTTTAAGACACCAAGTAGAACATCCACAGGATCTGAATACACACGCTGCCTGGGCATACAGGTCTGCGTCTCTCTATTCTGGTAGAACATAAAGAACATACTTTACTACAGATTTCACAGGTGTGGTCTGCCTCTTATTGGCTCCTTTTTCTGTTTCCTGTGAGTGTCTTGAAAAATTTCACATCCTAAATTCCTGACATAGGACTTAATACTTAGCAGTTGCTGAATAAATCCCAATAGATGCATGAGTGAATGAGCACCATCTGCCGTGAGTGTCGTAGAGCTCTCCCCTATCTACCATCTTCTCTGTGATTACTTTCATATCCTTTTCCTCCATGCTGTGGGTTTTCCTCAAGCCGTGTCTGCATGTGGATTCAAGTAGGGCAGTGGTTTCATTTTTCTTCTTAACATCTTTTGTTTCTGCCGGTTTCCTTTTTATTTCTTTTCTCATTATCATCTACCCTTTTAACTCTTATTTTTAAGTGAATCCATATTCTTTTTTTAATTTTGTTGACCTTGCAAAGCATTTTTTTCATTTTAGCTTGAGAATTGTGCAACCTATAAAAAAAGTAGAAAGAGTAGTCCAGTAAACACCATATGCCCTTCACCTATAGATTCATTAATTGTTAACAATGTGACATAGCTGTTAGTTCTTTTCTAGATCCACAGAGAGCAGGTGAAACTCAGGGACTCATATTATGAGTTTTATATCTTAAATACTTTCAGATGTATTTCTGAGATTTTGATGGCCCCCTTTTCCATCTAGCTGTTTTGAAGTTGGGCTGTGTCTACCTATTTGCTCAATGCAAATCCAAAGCAGCCACACTTCATTTCTGAGTTCACTGTGGATTGGGTGAGCTGCGTGTCCTCTTCTCAGACATATTCCTGGCCGCAGAGGGCTTTTGAGTCATTCTGCAGTGATTCACTTACCTCATTCAATATGCCATATCACTGATAGTACAAACTAAATTTCTCATATCTGGGTCAGATGTGTCTTACTGCCTAGAACAGGAGAAAGCATTATGACAGTCATGAGCTGACTATAATTCTTACTGTGTTCAGAATCAGCTCTGAATCTGTGGTTCCTTTGAGCCATGCACTCCATATTGGTCTGATTCTGAACATGTTTTGAAGGTAGAGCCAAGAATATGACTGAGTTCAAAGTCGGAACTGCGGCAGACAATTCGTAATTCCACACATTCCTGTATTGTCACGTCCCATCTCCATCTGGTCAGACTGCTCCACTCATGGGTCAGTAACACAAGCATACAGGTCTCTGTGAATTATCTAAAGAGCAGTCTGGCACAAAAAAGTAGGATAGAGGACTATTATTTCAAATAAAATTAAGCATCTTAATATTTATCAGTGCTGATAGTTTGAACTTCATTCTCTATGAAAGGTTTGCTGTTGTTGCCATCGTTGATCTGCCAAGACATCCTGGAAAGGTTAGAAATTAAACTACAGTGGTGATAGCATTGAACACGACTAAAATTAAGTATTTCCCTCTCATGGCTGTATTAGTAATGAAGTAACCCTTTTTCCTAAGACAGCCTTTTCTTTATTTTCTGAGATAAAAGAACAAATCTTACCAATTAAAAAAAAAGCATGTGGTACATTGACTAGTCAGGATATTACTTAATAGCAGTCCATAAAAAGTGACTTGAGCTAAATTTTATGTGTGTTGTTTTTTTTCATAAGTTACTTTCCTTCTCTTGCTCTCCAATCTGTTTGCTACTTTCCAGATTAGTAAACGGATGAGAGCAAAGGAGAAGTGAAAGAAAGTCTTGGTCTCCACTAATTCTGAAATATTAGGAAGCAGAGAATATACTGAACAAGTAATGACGTAAACTAACATCTTCAATCTAATTTATGAAAACTTATGGGGAGTGATTAATATGTAAATGATATTTCTGATTGCAGATGAGGACTTTAGAATCATTAAAACACTTTTACCAGAGTCTCTAGTTGGGAATAGTGTTTAGAGGTGATTACTAAAGTTTCTCTATGTCCTTGAAAGTAATTAGACAACATTCTTTTAAAAGCATTGTAAATTTGAATCTTCTGTGTGCAAAAAAAAAAAAAACCTAAGAGTGATTTAGCATTTGTCAGCTTCTTAGCACTCAAACAAAATACCTGAGGTAATTAACTTATAAAGAGAAAAGGCTTTTTTTTTCTTCAACTTTCAGAAGATCCAGCCCAGAATGGGCAGACCCATTGCTTTTAAGCCTCCATGTGGCTGCCAGACAGTGGTGGTGGGATCACATGGTGAACAAGTTTCTCGTGTCCAGAACACAAAAGAAAGAGCAGAGAGAACCAGGGTCTAAAGTCCCCTTTGGGGATATGCCCCGGTGATGTAAGGACTTCCCAAAGGCCACTCCTTAATGTTCACAACATCTCCCAATATTGTCACCCTGGGGCCCAATGGGAAATGATTACTAATGGATATGCAATTTCCTTTGGGGTGATGAAACTATCTAAAATTAGACATTGGATATGGATGTTCATTGAAATGCATACTTTAAAAAATGTGGACATTGGACTAGAGAGATGACTTAGGGATTAAGACTGTACTTCCCAAGCAGGATCCCAGGTCCAATGTAAAAGTGTCAGGCTGAAACAGCCTACACATCCGACCTTGGTGGGCAGAGCCTGGGAAATCTTAGAGCGAAGCAGAAAGGAGGTAAAAACTATCCAGGATGATTCTCGAAATTACTTTGGTCCTCCACAGTGACACACAGAGCCTTCTGACACACACACACATACATGCATATGCACACACACTAAATAAATGAATAAAATTTAGAAAAAAAACATTAAAAATGTGAACATTATAAAATATAATTATATCACAAAACTTTTTTAAAGGGGCTGGAGAGATGATTCATGGGTTAAGACTCTGCCTTATATGCAGAAGGTCTTGAGTTTGGATCTCAGGTCCCACATAAAAAATGCCAGGCAGAAACTGCAACGGCCTGAACATCCATCCCCTAGTGGGCAGATTCAGAGAAATCACAGAGTGAAGCAAAAAGGAGGTAGAAACAATCCAGGACACACACACACACACACACACACAAAACTTAAAACGTAAAAAAAGAGATAAGCAAAGGATAGATAAGATATAAACATGGATAAATAAAATATGTTCTGCATAAATGAAATGAACAGGACTGAGGAGAGGCTCAGTGGGTAAAGCATTTACCATGTAAGCATGGGTATCTTGGTTGCCTATAAGTGAATAATGAATTCACTATAATGAGTTCAAATCCTCAGAACCGATACAGAGCCATGTGCATCTGGAATCCTGTTGCTCCTATGGTGAGATGGGAGACAGACATAGACTAATCACCGAGAAGCCCACAGACCAGCTAGCCTAGCACATGTTTAGTGACCAAAAAGAGACTGTTTCAAACAAGGAGGAAAGACTGATGATGTCCTCTAAACTCTGTGTGTACACTGTGGCAGGCATATGCCTATGCCTATATATGAATATACACAAAAAGATTAAAAAAATAGCAATGACTAAGAACATTCATTCATTGCTAGTGAGGATGTAAAATGGTGCAGCCATTTATGGCAGCCCATGAAAAGTGACTTAGACCAAAGCTACTTAGGCTGTGTTGCTTTTCATAAAACTATCTCAAACAGATAGTTTGACACTTTCTTACAAAAGCAGACATATTCTTACCATACACCCTAGCATTCATGTCCTTTGCTATTTTCTCAGAAGAGTTGGAGAAAAATCCATACAAAACCTGTGTATGGACATTTATAACAGCTTTATTTGTAAGTGTCTAAAACTTATAGGCAACCAAGATACCCTTTAATAAGGATAAATTGTGGTACTTCAAAACGATAGAAGTTTATTCAGTTCTATAACACATGATTCTACCAGAAATAAAAGGCCATTGGAAGGGCTGGAGAGATGACTCGGGGGTTAAGACTCTGCTTTATAAGCAGAAGGTCCTGAGTTTGAACCCTAGGTTCCATGTAAAAAAACGCCAGGCGGAAATGGCAGTGGTGGCCTGCACTCTGGCACTGGTGGGCAGAGCCTGGGAAATCCCAGAGTGAAGCAAAAGGGAAGTAGAAGCAATCCAGGATGATTCCCAAGTCAACTTTGGTCCTCCATAGGACACTCAGAGCCCTCTGATACACACACACACACACACACACACGCATGCACGCACACACACACACAGTTTTTTAAAAAGGACATGGAAGAATCTGAAATGTATATTACTAAGAGAAAGACTCAATCCGAGAAGGCTCCATGCTGTATGGGAAAAAACCAGTTTGTCAAGGTTAGGGTTGGAGCACAGACTCTGCATAGGGAATTTTTTTTTAACATCTACACAACTTTTATTAGACTACATTGCTTTGGTCATACCTTAGCATTATTATTCACAATATCAAGAAATACTGTGATTAATTTAAAAATAATACATTTTATGTGTTTATATAAGAAAACAGTATTAGTAGGTGCAGTCAACTCTTCATATTGCATAGGTTCTGCATCCACAAATCTAGTCAACCACAAGTCATGAGTGAGACAGAGCAAGTGTACATTGCCACGGTGCATTCATGGAGGCAAGGGAGAAACTTTCAGATGTCAGTTCTCACCTTGCACCATGTAGGCTTTGGGGATTGGGATTCAGGTTGCCAGGTTTGTGCGTAGGAGCCTTTACCAGCTTAGTGAACTCGCCAGACCATCAAAAATATTTTTTGATAACTGCAACTCTGCTAAATATATACAGATTTCTCCTTATCATTCCCTAAAATTATGTCTATAGCACCTCCTTGTCATGTTGCCTTTTCCTAAACTGTGAACCAATGTCAATTCATCCTAGATAGTTCACTGACAACAGACCAACATAATGACCCACTGAAGTCCATTTTGGTGAACCAGGAAGTTTGTTGGGCTTCCTTACAGCAGTATGGATAAATGAGAGTTACTTCCAGGAGTGTGGGTCAACCAAAGCAATTGCATTGCTGCAAAGGTCCACCCCAACATAGATGGTGAGCTTACAAACACTACGTGCATCTTTTCAGTTAATTCCTGTATGCTCTAGCATCTCCTAAGATCACTTGTAGTGGGGTAGGGGTAAGGGTGGGAGGGCATGCAGAAGACAACAATGACTGGAACCCCAGGTGAGAGTCCCGTGACCCTCTCTCTTCCTCTCCTGTGGAGTTCAGATTAATTGCCGTTACTATAGATCTAGCTAGCATTGTGTTGCTCTGCTTATTTCATGGCCATTATTACTGGTCCAAAGTAATCTTTACTCCAAGGATGATCATGTTACAAATAGAAGGAAAAAACATGCTATGACAATATTGCAAGCAAACTAGAGTTTGTTTTAAGTAAAGGAAGATGTGTGTAGGTTATATGGAAATGCTGCACATAAGGAAATTGAACAGCTATAGGCTTGGGCCCGGAACTAATGGCCCTCAAATACTGTGCTATTTACTTTTCTTGTCACTGTAACATACATGATGTAGCTAGCAGCTTAAGGGAGGAGAGGTTTATTTTGGCTCACAGTTCAGGGGATGCAAGATGAGAAGGCATTGCAGTGGGGCCAGCTGTTGTCTATGCACTATGATAGGACACTGCTTGTTCACACCTCAGGGGATCAAGAACAGAGAAAAGATGCCAGTACTCAGATAGCATTGTCCTTTTCCCGTTTTTATTCAGGTCAGGTCCTCGGGCCATGGAATGATACTATCCACATTTAGAATACAAAGACACCCCTATCCTATTCATGGACCATCATGGACATACCCAAAGTTGTGTCTCACTAGTGTTGTCAAGTAGACAGCCAATGCTAACCATCCCAAGTCCACCCCTTGCCTACTTAACATCAAACACATTACTTTAAGCCATAACATTCCATATCTGGTCTCTGAAGTGTAATATTCATCTCATGATGCAAAATATATTAAGTCCATCTCTAAGAGTTTCTGTTAGACTTCGAGCCTGTTGCTTTAAGATTTTACTCAGTTTAAGAGACCAGGTATAGCACCACAACATTCTACCTCTGGACCATAAAGCTGACACATGCCAACTAGGTGACACTCAGGTGAAGGTGTGGGGATGCAACCAGCCAAGCTCCTTGCCTTGCAACTGCAAGAGAAGTTTTTGGTTCTACCTAGTGTCAGCATCTATGATGGAATCACACGGTGTGTCACATTCTTTTTTTCAGGAGATTTTTGAAGACTTTCCCTTCAACCTCCCCTATCATGCTAACTCTCCTAAACTCTCTTCCACTTCAAAGTCTAATTGTGTCTTGCCTTCTCCCATGGTCTTGCAGGTCTTTTTGTCCTAATAAAGTTCTTCTAAAGGGTAACCTTCTTCTTGAACCTGCTGTTAAAATTTAAAGCAATTTCCAAAGTCTTAACAGGTCTGACATTGTTTAAAAACACAAGTTCAAAAGTATGCTCTGAGGCGCAAGGTGATCTATTCACTGTGATTTTTTTTTAAGAATCAAAATACAAATTGCATACTTCCAGTATACACAGAGTGATTCTTCTCACTCCAAAAGTGAGGAATGGGGCATAGAGAGGATGGATAGCACCAAGCAAAACTGAAACCCAGTACATACAGTGATTTGTAGAGCAGTGAAACTATTCAGAATAGTTCCATAATAGATGATTATGAATCTCCCAAAACCATAGAAGGTTTAAAAAGAAAAACAAAAGTTAGCCTGAACATAAACTCTGATTTTGGGTGATAATGTGTTACTGTAGATTCATGAAATGTAACAGATACACCATTTGGGGAGGATGTTGATAATGGGGAAGGCTACACATGTATGGGGCAGGCCGTATAGAAAAGCTCTATGACTTCTTTTTAACTTTGCTGCAAACCTAAAACTGTTTTAAAAGTAAATTGTTTTTAAAAATATCATAGCAGTGGCTAAAAGGACATGAAAACCAAGCAGAAGTAGACAATATACTAACCTAGTAGTGACTAACATATAAAATAGGAGAGGACACATTGCAGTTAAAATAAATTTAAGTTTTAACAATGCTCAGAGGGTGAGAATATTGATTGACTGTAGAATTTATGTCAGGAACGCATGATAAATTTGTGGAGAAACTGGATTATTCACACACTGCCATTCTGCAAAGTAGTCTGGCAGTCCCTTGCAAAACTAAAAATGGACTTACCACACAACCCAGCAATTACATTTTTGGGCATTTATCCCAGAGAAATTAAGACTTATTTTCATGAAGAATTTGTGCATGAACATTCATAGCAGCTTTATTTATAACATCCCTAAACTGGAAACTACACAAATGTCATTCAACAAGTGAATGGTTAAACAAACTGTGATGCACACATACGACTCAGCAATTAAAAGGGATGCAGTATCGATGCAGCATCACTAGGCAAAACTTAAGGAGATTGTACTGAGTGGAAAAAGCCAATTGCAAGAGCATACATGCTTTATAATTCTACTTATGTAACATTTGTGAAATAATATAGAAATGGAGAATGGATTAGTGGTGGGTTTTGGGTATATCTATAATGAGAGTAACAGAAGAAAATCTTAGATGATGGTACTGGTAATATCTTCATTTTGCTGGATATATATACAAAAGAGTACATCTATAACTGATGAAAGATTGACTATTGCTTTTATATTTTATTCTACCTCCATAGAATGTTAACACAAGAGTGGCTAGGAGAAAGTACAGTGGATCTACCTGGAATTCTTTGCAGTCTGTTATGAATGTATCATTATTTCAAAGGGAAGCTTTTAAAAATCTCAAGTGCATACCTGTATATGCACATGTCTATACATGCATGTGTGTGGGGGTAGGTGTGTTTTCATGCACACCATGACATGCATGTGTATAACAGTAAGAAGACAACCCCAGGTATCTGTTCTGGCCTTTTATCTTGCTTTATCCCTTGTTCACCACTGCATACATAAGGCTAGCTGACCCACGAGCTTCTGGGGATTCTTCCATCTACACTTCCTGTCTCACTTTAGAAGTGCTAGGATTATAGACACAAGGTACTGTGTCTGGCTTTACATGTGTTCTGAGGATACAAACTGTAGTCCTTTCACTTGCACAACAAACACTTTACCCTCTGAGCCATCCCCCCCCAGCCCGCGGGTATTTTTTTTAATAACGGTAATTGAGAAAGAAGTAGAAATAGATGTAGTTCATTTGGTGAAGTACTTGCCTAACATGCAGAAAGCTCTGGGTTTGATCCCCAACACTGCAGAAGACCAATGAGTGGTGCACGTCTGTAATCCCAACACTCAGGAAGTGAAGGCAGGAGTCTCAGAGAGTCTAGGTCATCCTCTGCTGTACAGAGTTTGAGGCCAGTCTGAGGTATGAGATCCTATCTCAAATAACAAACAAAAGTTGTTCAGTAGGAGTTTCCCTATCAGAAGAGTTAGACAAAAAAGAGAGAAAGAAAACTCAACCAATTCTGAGAAACTGGGAAATAAAGAAAAAGTCAGAAACTGGAGAGATGGCTCAGGGATTAAGCCTCTGCCTCACAAGTAGAAGGACCTGAGGCCAAATCACTGATCCCATGTAAAAATGCCAGATGGAAATGGCAGCGACCTGTATTTCCATCTCTGGAAGGCAGAGCCTGGGAAACCCCAGAACAAAGCAAAAAGGAAATATAGCAATTTAGGATTATTCCTGAAGTCACCTTTGGGCCTCCACAGGCACACATAGTGCTTCTGATACACACAGATACATATGCACACATACAGACATGCACAAAAATAAAAGAAAAGGGAAACTAACTGCAAAACCCAAAATGAAATTGTTGAAACAAGTTTAAGTACACAGCTATCTATGACCAATGGACTTTTTCCCTTTTTTTGGCATGTGTGGATGTGGAGGTGTATGTGTGTGTAAAAGTTGGCACTTGAGTGTGTGTTTGTGGAAGCCCAAGGATGACTTCAGAAATCATGCCGGATTACTCTTCCTCCTTATTGCTTTACTCTGGGGTTTCCTAGGCTCTGCTTTCCAGGGTCAGAAGTGAAAGTTGTCACCATTTCCAACCCCTGAACCATCTATTCAGCCCAATGCCTTTATTTTCTGTACAAAGCACTCCTACTAGGAATTGGGGGTATGTCTCCATGATTAAACCACTTGTTGCACAAGCAAGATGACTGAGCCACATTCAGATACCTAGTTTTCACATCAGTGCTGGATAGGTATGGTACATCACCTATAATTCTAGCCTTAGAAGGTGCAGGCTTGGAATTCCCAGAACAAACTGACTAGTGAGACTAGCCCTATCAATGAGCTCTAAGTGTATCTTAAAGATAATAATGTGGAAGAGCAACCAAGGATGATTCCTGATATCAACTCTGAGCCTACACACCCACATGTATGTATCTGCACACACATGCATCTACATACAAAAAAATCCCACATACATACATGTACTCCCAAACACATATGCCCATGAATATGGGAAAAGAAAAAAAAAAGCATTGTAAAACCCCAACTAAATTAGGACACTGTCATGGTCACCAGGGATTATAGGGGAAATATTGGTGGAATGATACATGATTTTATATTGAAGGTATATGTTCTGGCTGGTGGGATGCTTAGTGGGTAAAGGTGATTGTGCAGAAAGTTGGCAATCTGAGTTTTGTTCCCAAAGCCCACATAGTGAAAAGAAAGAACCAACTTCTGAAAGTTGTCCTCTGACCTTCACATGCATGTTGTGACACACATGACTCTCACTCTCTAAATAAATAAATGAATAATTTTTCAGAAAGTTTAAGAAGAAATAAATTCAAGAGATCTGTTATACAACGTGGTGACTATAGCTAACTTGGAAAGTGCTAAGAGTGGATTTAGATGTCCTCAGAAAATGATATATATATATAGATTTTACATGTGTTGATTAACCAGATTTAACAATTCTACAATGCATACATGCTTCAAAACACACTTTATATAACAAATGTAAACAATTCTGTCAATTTAAAAATTTAAAGAATGCAAAGATACAGAAGAGTATACAGCAAAATGATAAGAAAGAAGCAGATATCAAGAGTAAGTAACTGTAGCCTAAACACAGACTTAGAAAAGCATTATTGACCCTGAGTCAATATTGGCTGAAGATAAAAGATATGATGGGATATTAATAACATTTATAACATTTTATTTTGTTGAACAAAAGTGTGATATTTTGTGTAATTTATATGCATAAGTTACCTTATCTGGTACTTTATTGAAATATAACTTGCATACCATATAATTCACGCATGTAAGGTGGACAGTCCACTGGTTTTAGTGTATTTGCAGTATTCTGCAGTCATCACAGAACTTCATAACCTTTAGAATGTTTGAGCTCCTTACAAAAGAGTTCCACCATTTAGTTGTCACCCTCAATCTCCCTCCTTCCACTCAAGTAAACTATTAATGGGATTAACTCTTGATTTGCCTTTTTGGACACTACACATAAATGAAATCATATAATAAGTGAACTTTTGTAATGAAATTCTTCCATGTAGTACACAGCTTTTTAAGAGTCATCCAACTTGTGGCTTGTCTCAGACATTCCTTTTTACGGCTAAACACCTCACTGAATGCCTACCCCACATTTTGTTCATTCATTTGTCACCAGACAAACATGTAAGTCATCTCCACTTTGGGCTATTTGAAATAGTGCTACTATGAGCATTTGTGCAAGGTTCTCATTTCTCTTGGATACGCACCTAGTAATGGAAGTTCACTTCAATGGGAAATTCTGGCTAGCTTTCTGAAGCACTGTCAAGCTGTGTTCTAAAGTGATTTTATTATTTTACATTCCTATGTGTAAGAGTTCTGATTTTATCTAAATCTTTCCAACACTTGTTATTACCAGAATTTTTTATATTCATCTTACTTGGTGTGTAGTGGAACATCGTTATGGTTTTGATTTGTATCTTCTGCTTACCTGCTTTTCCTGTAGAGAAGCCAGGTTCCTTGTCCATTTCAAATTGGGCTATTTATTGTTTAGTTGTTGAGTTATAAGTGGATTTTGTTTTGTGTGGAGCATTCTGGAAATTAGCCCTCACTCAGATGTAAGGAATTGCAAGTATTTCCTCCTCTTCTGTTGTTTTCCTTTTCAATCTGTTGATAACATCATTTAATACTCAAAAGCTTTTGATTTGGGGGACTGTGGATATAGCATTGGTGGCATGCTTTCTGAGAATATACAAGACAATGGGTCTGATTAACAGCTCCACAAAAAAAATGGTCACTTAAACTTTTTGTCTCAATGAAATCCAGCCTATGTCTATTGTCATATTATATGTGCTTTTGGTGTCATACCCAAGAAATCATTGCCAAATCTGGCCACCAATTTTAAAACACTCAAACCTATGTCATTTGTACCTTTCATTGACTGATTTAATGAATTTAACATCCATTATTTCTATTCAGCAATTTACTTTTATGGTTATGGAAGATTTTCATAATTGAATATATATTCAATGTCAATTATGTTTTGATTCTTTATGTTCCCAATTATTTCCAAATGTATTAGATTGTAAATAGAAACCATGGAAATGGTACATTGTATTGGATATAATTATTCCCCATGAGGAATAGTGATCAAAATCATTGCCAAGTGCCTTTATTAGGAAAAACATCTTAACTGATTAAAGAGCATGGATATTATATATCAAGTATAAAATGAGTTTTCAACTTTTCTGTTTCATTTTTTAATACTGATTTTTCATTTTAGCTCATATACCAGAACTCTAAACTTGAAAGACATTTTGTATTCTGAAAAGGATTTATCGTGGTTGTGATATTCATTTGAAATTTAAATAGTGCTTTGGAATTTGAAGCTAGCTAGAAGTTATGTACTAAAGAATAAAAAAAGCTCTCTTGGACCAGTGTTAATTTATACTTATAAGAGATATTATACATTTATTTAGGAAATATACTGTATGCATATGTTGTATATATACATACATATGGTATATACGTTTTCATGTGTTCATGGGGGAGGTGCATATGCCATGTGTGTGCATGCATGTGGAGGCCAGAGGTTAATGTTAAGTGTCTTTGTTGATTGCTTTCCATCATGTTTTTGGAGGCAGTCTCCTCACTGAACTTGGGCCTTACCAATTCCATTACACTGGTTAGCCAGCAAATCCCAGAGGTCCACCTGTCTCTGTCCCTCAGGGTAGGGGTTGCAGACATGTGTTGCCACATGTGGTTTTTATGTGGCTACTGGAGATCCAGTCTCAGGTCTTCATGCTTATACAGCAAGCATTTTACCTACTGACACATCACCTCAACCTGAAAAACACATCTTTGGAAATTATCAACTAATTCATGAACTATATATGATAAATATCTCTAGCAATGTGTATAAACTTACTCTTTTTTAAGGAATATAGAACTATTTATTGACCATCATTCACCATTATTTACAATAAACTAAACAATATACAGTTGAATAACATCTTGATAACTTCAAAATTATTTTCCTTGCTTCTGCTGCACCAGTAATTCAAATACTAAAAAGATCAAGCCTTTTAGTAAAAATGAATTGGGAAAGAAAAAGCATGCAAGTCAATAATTTATATCATCAAAGTTTGCTCATCCATTTATTCCTCAACTGCCAATATTCAAACCGTATGATTACATCTTTGTGATCCACCATGTACATTCCATGAATAAAAACCTTTCAGTACAGATTTCAATTTTCAGAAAAGAAATGCTTCACTAGAGGAATCTAAAAATTGTCCATTTGAGTCTCATTTAGCTAATTAAAACAAATCAGGATTTGTCTAGTTTCCTTGTTTGAATGGGGAGTTGGTAGTTGACAAAATTGCAAATCAATTATTGCATGTATTGATATGTCTGAATTCTGATGTGCTGCGCTTTTAAATTACCTAACTTAAACTTCTCAACGAATTACAGAACCATCTATTTAACTTGAAAGGTTATGGTTTCAGGAAAATCTTCAGATTAATCTGAAGTGATTCTTAGGTTGCTCACAATGGAATCTTACAATCATGTGGTATTCCATGGTTTGTTGTTTCAGTGAATATTAAAAAAATAACAAAAAACAACCAGTTACATAAGAACTTATGTCTACGCACACAAACAAATAAAAACCCAGTATGGTCCTTCTGTATTCTATTAACATAAATTCTGATTGAGTAATGACCAGGAAATTTTCAACATTTGGAAAAAGTGTTCTCCAAATGCAGAGGAATATACATCATGATATCAGATATTCTGTTCTGTTGAAGAAAGCAATTACAGAAAGCTTTCACTTGCTCAAAGTAACTAGTGCCTTTTGATGCAAAACAAAACAAAACAAAAATCCCAACAATTGTCAATACCTTTGTCAAAACTTGATTTTCATTAGAATGTAGTTATTTTTCACACTAGTAGCTGAAAAACCAAGATCCGGATTTTATATGTATTTATAAATATATATAAAAATTGCAGGGCTGGAGAGGTGGCTCAGGGGTTAAGCCTCCGCCTTGCAGGCAGAAGGTCCTGAGTTCGGATCCCAGATCCCACGTATAGATGCCAGGCGGAAGCGGGGGCGGCCTGCGCTTCTGGTCCTGGTAGGGCGGAGCCTGTGAATCCCGGGGCAGAAGGAGGTGGAAGGCGTCCATGGTGGTTCGCGAATTCGTCCGTGGTTCTACACACACATACATACACACACATACACAGACACACACAGACACACAGACACACACAGAGACACACGTGCGCACGCACATACACATGCATATGCACACAGTTGAATAAATAATAATAATAATAATAATAAAAATTTAAAAATTGCAAATGATTATTGAGCTTTATGTTCTGGATGAGAATGCCAAGTCAGGCTGTCTTCGTAGGAAGCAATTACAATTTGAGGACGCTTTATGATTGCCTCTTTTGCCAGCACCAAGTCAGCCTCATCTGAATCTCTCCATGTCATGAGAAACATCAATTCTCCACTGCTGTCCATGGCACCAATTATTCGTTCAGAATCAAGACCTCTGACAAAGCCTCTTGGTTTGTCAGTGGCATCTCTTTTCTTCTTGGATTTGCTATCATCAGAGTCACTGTCAGCTAAAGATTTTCTTCTTGTACCATCTTTTTCTTTACCAGCTTTTTGGGAATTAAGAAATGCTTCAGTTAACTCTGGACAAATCTAAATTTATCTGGTTCCCAAGTGTTATCAGCATCTGTAAATCCCTTCCACTTCAGCAACTACTCCACTTTCCCATTTACTACACATCGATCTAGTACTTTTTCTACCACAAATTCTTCAGGCTCTGCCTCTTCAACTTTTTTGCTCTTTCCATTCTCTTTCCCATTTTTTGCAATGCAGTTTTATTGGAGGCCATTTTTTTAAAAAATTACAGGCTTGAAAAAATTCACCGCTTTGGGATGCTCCAGCCTTGAGTCCTGCAGCATCTACAGACTGCCACAAACTTATTCTTAATGTTCATGGTTTTTATTTCTACTGTTCTATACTTTTTAAATATTATTTATTAAGTCCCCAATTTCACGAAGTTTTGATGACCGAGAAGACTCAATAGCAGCATAAGACTTTGTTCTTCTCAGAGACTTTGCCGCCTTGTCATAGAACCTAATGCCACACATAATGCCAAAAAAGAAATAAGGTGATCTGAAAATGTCTCAGGGAAGCAGACTTTTGAAGACCAGGAGAGTGACGTCTGTTGGAGTGGGCGGAGGCGGGGGGGAAAGGCAGAGGGGAGTGCCATCTAGGTGAGTGCACTGTCATGAACTGTCAGATGTACCACCTGATCCCAAGATGGCATGTGCCACTTACCTAGAGCAGAGGAAAAAACACATCAAGTGTTATTGAGCAGTTGAGTGGCCAGGGTGAGGGCAGACTATGGGAGCTAGCACAGTAGTTTCATATTCAATGTAGTCACCTGCAGAGAGGCATTATGATTCTCGACCAAAGGAGTAGTGGGAAATGTGATGTTTCTGTAGTGGGAAACTTCAAAGGTAAATGGGTCTCCAGAAACATCTTAGTTAGCCCCTTTTTACTGAGACCACCAAAATGAAGTAACTTGTGCAAGGTCACCAATTGGAAAATAATGGATGTGTCTCAGATTTTCCATTATCTTCAAATCTAATGATCTTTCTTTCATACCACAGTCCTGCAGAGTATAATTAAGGGAAAATAAAATGATTAGAAAGGCAAAATTAGAAGCATCTTAGTAGGACAAAATCAAAAATGTTTTTTTTTCTTATGAATGAAGCAGACAAGTACCTAGAGAATTCAGCAAAGGACTTCATTTTGGGTTATCTTCTGTTTTTGTTTTTGTTTTTGTTTTGAGTAGTGTCTTTCTATGGAACCCTGGTGGGCCTGGAATTCATCATAGTAGCCCAGACTGGTCTTGAATGTTTAGTTATCCTCCTACCTGTACCTTCCACCTCTGCACCCAAATGCTCAGATTATAGGCATAAGCCACCACACCTGGCTATGACCACATTACTCCTAAGAAATGATTGCCAATTTCTTATTTTAATTAAGTATTATTGCTAGGGTATGTTTAGAAAATTAATGCTAAGTAAATTTGAATTAATGGGTAAAAGAATTAACACATCAACTTAAACGTGTCTCCCCCATAAATATCCTTTTTTTTCTTTTTGCATGTTTGAGTGTGAGGGTGTGAGTGCATATGGCTGTGTGTAAGAGGACACTTGGGTGTATGTGCCTTGGAGGCCCAAGGATGACTTTGGGAATCACCCTGGGTTGTTCTGCCTCTTAATTGCTTTGCTATGGGGTTTCCCATGCTCTGCCTTCAAGGGTGGGAAGTGCAGGCCACTATCAGCACATGGGATCTGGGATTTGAACCCAG
Organism: Typhlomys cinereus; assembly: GCA_023101885.1. Lineage (NCBI taxonomy): Eukaryota > Metazoa > Chordata > Mammalia > Rodentia > Platacanthomyidae > Typhlomys > Typhlomys cinereus. The sequence continues at coordinate 839,532 of JALPQD010000261.1, forward strand.
GTCCTTTTGCTTTTGAGGCAAAGGTTTTATCCCCAGAGCCATCTCTCTAGCCCCATAAATATCTTATAAGCACTATTTATAATACAATTTAAAGAAAGTATTTCTTTTTACAGATTCACCTTTTTGGAGTTTTGCTGGCCATTTTAGGAAACCTGGTTATCAGTATTTCCCTAAATATCCAGGTAAGAAAAGAAACTCTCCTTTTCTGACTGTGTAGTTTAAGCTGGAAATACCTTATGATTTTCACTGATCTTGGGAAATTTTGCCTTTGCTATTTTCTCTATTAAAATATTTAAAATTGTATCTTGTGACATAATTGTTATAAAGACAGTATAATCCAAGCTAGATCACATTCACTGTTTTCATTGATTTTTTAAAAAATTAAATGTTTTTTGTTGGTTCCTAACAATATTGTGACTCAAGACAAGGTGTTTACTAGATCCAATAGGTAAATCACCTGATTCAATCTTCCAGATCCTGAGTTATTTCATAGCCTTTACTCCCAGATGGGACTAAATTTTTTTTATTATTTATTTAATTGTGTGTGGGGGGGTGTAGAACCACGGGGCAAATTCGGGAACCACCATGGACTGCCTCCACCTCCTTGTTTACTCTGCCCTGAGATTCACAGGCTCTGCCCTACTAGGACCAGAAACGCAGGCCTCCCCCCACTTCCGCCCGCCGTCTATAAGTGGGGTCTAGGATCTGAACTCGGGACCTTCCGTCTGCAAGGCAGAGGCTTAACCCCTGAGCCACCTCTCCAGCCCCCTCAAATATTTTTAGAAGCAGTTTATTGGGATAAGATTTCTTTTTTCTTTAAATTGCTGTTAAATGTGTTGATGTAGACTAAAGGCCTTGAAGAAATGAATACTCTAACATAGAAACGTCAATTTAAACATGAACTAGAAAGCTGGAAGAATTGCTGATTTGCTGAACTAAAAATTGATTGGAATATGAATTTTAAATCAAAACATGAATTAAATAAAAATTTTAAAGACTTTAATAAGCCTATTTAAAATAGAACTAAATCAATATAGTTTCTGAAATTACGGAATCAAAATAACCTGAACATTAAAGTATCTCCCCGAATGTATATTATATATAAGACCTTATTAGAACGTGGCCTTATATAATTTTCAGTAATTACTAAGCTATGTATTTAGTGCTGGGAAAACATAATAATAAATATATATAACATATAAATATATATCATAATTATTTTTATTATATTAGTTGGGCTAATATAATTTCCTTCTGTGTGACATGTACCTGAGGAAATCAACAAATGAGGGAAAAGATTTGCTCATTGTCTCCGTTCATGTTCCTGTTGGCTGTTGTGTTTGGCTCGCAACAACACAGTACATCGTGGCAAGAGCATACGGTGAGAAGGCCTGTTTATCTGATGTAGCCAGGAAGCAAAGGTGTGGAGCTGAGAGAGAGACAGAGACAGAGAGAGACAGAGAAAGACTGAGGCCACAGCACAGCATCTCCTTGTTGTGCGACACTTCCTGAGGAGATGCCACACAAACATCGGTTCACTCCAGACAGGGATCCAACGACAGGCCAAATTAACGATTACACCAAAATCCAATGTGGTGAACCAGTGCATTTATTGGGATTTCTTACTGGAGTGTGGGTGGGGTTACTCACAGGAGCAGGGAGGACTTAAGGACAGCTCCATCACCAAGAAGCCCACCCCAGCCTGGGTGAGGATGCATGGAAGCTGCAGCCCCCTTGCAGACTTGCAGCCTCTCAGCTCTCCAGAAAGCCTCCTCTCAGCAGCCTGGGACTGGGGAGTAAGTCTCTTTCTTCCCCTGCAGTTGCTTGCAGCTTTCTTCACCTTGGGGTTCAGGGCTGTGAATCTTGGCAGTTTCAAGAATTTCTTGAGACTTAAGAGCTCTCCAGAATAGAATGTTTCACTCGGGAATCTCCTTAGCCCTAATGAGTCTCCCTCCAAGATGGAATACTGCATACAACTTGCTCCAAAACAGAGACTGAGCCCAGCCCCACTTAGGTTAGCATTCAAAGGCCTGCCTTTCTACTAAACTGTTACACTCTAATTACCATTGTACTGGGGACTAAGTCCAAGTTCATCAATATTATGTCTCCGAGGGAGCTAGTCCTTGAGCAGCCCTGCTTGAGGGCCGCAAGGCTTCCTCTCCGGAACCTGAGCCCCCGGGTTCTCTGCACGCCTGCAGCCTGAATTTGAGAACAGACAACACTCAGCCTAGATGTCTTCTTCTACAACAGACACAGAGGATCTCAACACTCTGACAGGATGTAACCTAAGGCAGTAAAAGAGCAATGAAGTTGACAGCAATTGTCAGCCATAATGCATAGTACCGGTGACCCAGCAAGGCCTATCCAAAATTGGGCCAAACTAATGTCTCCCCATCCTGAGGCTTTGAGAACCTTGCAGAAGAGGGGACAGTGAGATTGTAAGAACCTAAAGATGGGAGGGTTCACCATTGGACAAGTCATTCTACTCAAGGCAGGCTGCATCTAGGAACTTATTACAGTGAGACTTGTCCTTGCCAGACCTGCATAATGACTGACATACCAACATGCCCCACAGAATATCCAGGAATTGAAGAGAGATAAGAACATACAGTGGAAACCTTGGGGACTAGCTGGAAGAGTGAAGGGAAATACCCCTATCAGTGGGGTGGCCTGAAGAGGGGCAACTTGGTTTTTGCCACAAGAGGCCTGAACCCCTACAAGAGTAGACAACCCAGAGGGAACCCTGAGATCCATAGAAGCAGACAAGCAGGAGGATAGGAGGGAGTGGGATGGATTAATGAAGGGATAGAAGGAAGGAGAGTGGAGGGATGCAGGGATAAATATTCAATATGCTTGTAAAACCAAAAAACATTTTTTTTTAAATTTTAAAGTAAAAAAAATTATGCCTTGGGAAGATGCCATACAACACGCCTCCAAGGGCTGGCCCCTAATGATCTAACTTCTTCCCAGTAGGCTCCCAGTAGGCTGACAACCAGCCTTTAACACAAGGACCACTGGGACAGAATATAACACTTAGAAAAAGAATTTTAAAAATGAAAAGAAAAAATTTCCCTCGTTGCTTAGATTGCTATTTATTATATAGTTTTCCCAAGTCAATTTCTGTGAATAAGCAGCATATGTGTATTAGTCTGGTGTTCCAAAATGCAATTGCCATCCTGAATTAGAAAATATGGGCTATTTTTACCATTATAAATAATAATAAAATATATTTACATAAAGATATGTGTTCTTTAGAACATTTGATTATTCTGTAAACAAAGGGTATTTTCATTTTAGATATTGCTAAGACCAACCAAATTAACCTCTGCATAGGTTGTAGCATGTCACACTCACACCAGAATTTGTGATCATTCTCAGCACTACAATACCATTCATTATTCAGTGAAGGCAGAGTGAAGAATGTGATAGATGAAAGCAGTATTGCATTGTTTCAAATTGTTTTCATTTCATTAATTATTCACAAGGTTAACAATCTTTTCTCATTTGTAACCGTTTATGAATTATTTCATTCTTTCATCTTTTGGTGTCGTATTCAGGTATATAGGTATCAACTTGGCAATTGAAGGCTAAGCTCTGGGCACATTTGCGAAGAATTAGAGATTAAAGCAAGCCCTGAGCAAGCCTGCAAGAGATTGTCTGACTGATATGGGAAGACCCGGCCCACAGTGGGTGGGGCCATTCTCTGGACAGGAGGATAAGCTGGAGGGAGCTGATCCTGTAAAGCTTGCCATTCTTCAGCATGCTTTGAACAGGCTTGCTTCTGGCTAGAGAGGTTCACCCCTCTCTTAGCAATCCCTGTGGATATGGTGTGGCCAGTTCCTTAGGCTCTTGGTGTTAGTGGGAGCAATTGGACAATCATAAGCTATAATAAAACTTTTTATCCCCCAAGCTGTTTGGTCATGAATTCATCAACAACATACCAGAACACTGGAACACTTGGATTCTTCTTTGTCTTATTGTTGGAATGCTTCTTATATTAATGATACAACCATTTGTTATTATATATATATATATATATATATATACACATATATACATATATATATAGCAAGATTTTCTATTCTGCTTTATTGTTTGGTGTCTTAATTTTATTCATAGTATAGTTTATTATTCATAGAAGTTTTTCACTTAATTCAATGAAATGTTTGTTCTAACTTAAAAACTTTATATTATAGTGAGAAAAATGTTCCTTCTGCCAATTTAATACCGTTGCTGCTGCTGCCGTTTTGGAGATTGAACATAAATCTTATACATGCTGGGAAAATACTCCACCACTGAACTCCACCTCTAATTATATAACCTTTTTATTTTCTTAATTTTTAAATTTTCTTTTTGCGTGCATGTATGTGTGTGTATGTGTGTGTGTGTGTGTGTGTGTGTGTGTATTAGAGGACACTTGAGTATGTGTACCTGTGGAGGCCCAAGGGTAGCATCAGGAATCATTCTGAATTTCTCTACCTCCTTACTACTTTCCTCTGGGGTTTCCCAGATTCCACTTTCCAAGAACAAAATTGCAAGCCACACCATATCCATCCATCATTTTTTTTTAAATGGGACTTGGGAATTGAACTCAGGTCCTTTTGCTTAAAAGGCAAAGGCTTTAACCCCTAAGCCATGTCCCTAGTTTAACCTTTTGTTAATTGCTCCTTATCCTATTCTAGCACGTTGATTATTGTATTTTTTAAAATTAACCTGGGCTTGTAAACCATTCTTTAAAGTACTATGCTTAGTTATCTAGAGAATGTATTTTTAATGGTAAATTTTTCACAAATTCATGTTTGCTTTGATTTCATAGTGCTAGGAGTCAAACCCAGGGCCTTATGCATCCTATGCTCAGCAAGTAGTTAATCACTGAATAACATCTCCAGCACAACCCATTTTGTATATTACATATTTTAAATGCTAAGAAATATTAAATCAGCTATAGGGAAGAATTTATCAGTTTCCTGAAGCTTGCATTGTTCTCTGCTATGTTATGATTTGACACCCCCCATGAATACTTTTAAAAACTCTTTCTCTTAAGTAATGTGTTATCTTTATATTTTGAAACCAGGAATTACTTAAAATTTTAGAAGGACCATTTTGGCATTATGTATTCTTAAGATGCTTAATTTATCTTTCAGTAGCAGTGATGATACATTTGTCACAGAGTTATTTTGAGTAGAAAGCCTTGTGCATATATAAAATGACTTCATACTATGAAATGCTATATGAATACAAGTTGCTTCTATTGTTAATATATGTGGGACAAATAGAAAATCATAGTCTGCAAATAAATTAAAACACTGTAGCATAACTTTATGAGATTGGAAATTTCAAAACAAGTTCTAACTGGGAGGAAACATTTCCTTATTTACATTTTGATTTGCCCACAGAAATATTCTCATCTTCATCTGGCACAACAAGAGCACCCGAAGCCATATTTCAAGAGCGTGCTTTGGTGGAGTGGAGTCCTCCTGATGGCCATGGGAGAGACAGGGAATTTCGCAGCCTATGGTGTCGCTCCTGTCACCCTCATTGCACCGTTGGGCTGCATGTCTGTTACAGGTAGGCTGTTCTGACATAGAAAAATGTTCAGAAATCAGAGTAATTAGCTAAAAATCTACTCTCAATTTTCTTAGCATGCTAACACACAATCATGCTACTAATGCATGTTACTCCTGCATGCCACCCCACCAACCACAAAGAAACAAACCTCCGTTCTGCAACTGTTCCATTTACATGCAAAAGTCAGTTTCTCAACGCCTGAGTCTTAATAAGTTAATGGTAACTTACTATGTTCTGCCATGACTTGAATCACTAGTGGATTATCTGAAAAACACTGTAATTCAATTTTATTTTATTCATATGCTAAACTGACATTACTGTAGTGGCTTTGCTGTCTGATCTTAATTCTACAGTGGAACATCTCTTTGACATTAAAAACTCAATATTGCTTATTCTACATTACCATAAGAATGTGCAGTGTTATAGTAATGTCACAATTACCTACTTTGAAAATGTATATGACTTACTAAATACATTTGGAAAAGAGTAAAATGAAATGTTGTTAAAGGCTTTAAAAAAGCAAAAACCTCAGCTTCTGAGGAAAGCAAATTCACTAAGCCTTGTTAAAAATCAATAAAAATCCTCTTGGTTTTTTTATTCTTTATCTGCTGCTATGGAAACAGCATATTTCTAAATTTCTGTGAATTTAGACTTCATTGAAATAGAAACAACTTGATAGTCATTGTGAACAACTCGATCAAGCACATCATGTGTTCATGTATCCCAATTTTAATATTTCTCCAAAAATGTGACATAATATTCTTGAAGAAAACATAGCATATGCATTCAAAAAGAATTTAGTTTCATTTTGAGAACTTTTCTCTTTCTTAATTTATAAAATATTTAATATATTTTATGATATATCATAATAGAATATTTTATTAAAATGCTTATTTCACTTTCTACAAAGTATATAAAATCATCATATTGAGGGCTAGGGAAATGGTTCAGTGAGTAAAGTGCTCACAGATGTGAAGACATGAATTCAGATCTATAACCTCCACATAAAAGCCATGTGTGCCCGTGGACCTAGCAGTAAGGGGTGGATGAGTGGGGATAGGCATATAAAGAGGCACGCACCCCACCACATACACACACACACACACACACACACACACACACACACACACACACACACACACCAATATCCTGGGGAGGCAAAAATTTGTGCAATCATTTACATTTTAATATCCCAATAATGGTATACCTTGTCTTCTATTTTACTGTACATAATGCATGATAGAGATTCTAGTTTTCTTTCTCCTCAGAATCTAAGATCTTATTGACTTGTCCATTAGGACACAGGTTCTTTACATTTGTCTGGAAATGCAGTGCCATCTTTCAGATGATACACTTAGTGGAACTCAAGACCACTTAGTGGTCTTACTCGTTTGAAGCAGCTGGAGAAAAAGCAAGCAGGCATGTCCAGTAGATACAGAGGAGGGTTGTATGGACCACCTTGGATTGGCATTCTCTGTCTACTCAATGTTCTTCTGGTTGTGGAAAATTTGAGTGAAGGAGTTAAGATGAGAATTCCGAGGTTGGCGGAGGACATAGTGAAACTCCTTATAGGCCTTCAGCGAATCTCTTGTCAATCTGCTCATCCCTCCATGACTTGCTTGAAATACATATGATACTGCCTCACTACATTTTTTGTTTTAAGGATGTATGCTAGAATGTGTATCAAAGCTGTTTAACCTTTATTGTACAAATAGCAATATAAAATGATAATAAATAAAAGCCCTCTCCCCAAAGTTCCAGTTTTCCACCCTGCTGCTTAGAGTGACCCATTCCCCAACTCTCCCACAGGGGTAGTCCACCTGCCTTCAAACTTTGAATCTATTATCTTGACAGTAATCTACCTACCTTCAAACTTTGAATCTATTATCTTGACAATGAGCTTTCTTTTTCCTTTTTAATATTTTATTTATTTATTTGAGAGAAAATGTAAGCATGCATGTGTAGTGCATGAGTGGAAATCAAGGACAACTTTTGGACATCATTTCTCTCCTTCCACCATGTGGGCTTCCGGGGATGGAACTCAAGTCGTCAAGTTTGCAGGCAGGCACCTTGCCCACTGAGCATCTCTCTGGTTTAGATAAGATTCCCTTAACAATTTTAGTTATTTTTTTCTCTGCATGCTCTTAGCCTCAATTAATGTTTCAGCTTGAAAAAAACGTTTTAACTGCCTCCCTCCTGACCATTTAAGATGATTCTAAGAAGTGAATTCATAGCCTCAGATACAAATCATTTCCTTCTTTACAGTCTTTGCAAACAGCAGTGTGTGCCCATGAGTAATGTTTCCCACAGCATTCCAGAGCTGGATTAGAAGGTATTGTAAAGTGCTATGGGTGAGAGATGCTGTTGGAGCAAGCTCTCCCTGAATAACACCTTGCTATACTGACACCTGAGAAAGGGGCAGAAACTTTAGACATCTTGAAGTAAAAGTATTTTCCAAACAAATGTCTACAGATAGGCAGAAAGAATTTCATATTTTTCTATGATATAAAGTCAAGCTTCCCTTTGAGTTTAAAAAAATGATAATATCTGTTGTAATTTTGCATGGATATTTCATACTTTTCTGATTTTTCTTCTGTCTTTTGCTTTTAAATTTTTTGTTTGTATATATGTGTTCATGTGTGTGCAGGAGCATGTGCATGTACACAGGCGTATGTGCCCATGTATTCATGTGTGCATGGAGACCAGAAACAGCCTTGATTGTTATTCAAGTGTTATCCACTTGTTTTTCTGACACAGACATTTCCATTGGCCTGAGACTTGCCACATAGGCTAGTCTGGCAGTGAACCCAAGAGATCCACCAATCTCTACTTTAAAAGTGCTAAGACTAAACACATGGGCCACCATGCCCAGATGTTTTTTCTTTTCATTTTCCTGCGTATGGGACATGTACATGTGTGTTTGAGTGTGTGTGTGTGTATGCATATGGATGTACTTGCAAGTGAACCTGCATGCATATGGAGGCCTGAGGGTAATATCATCAGGCTCATCCTTAATTGTTCTTACTCTTCCATCTTATTCTTGTGAACCCAGGTCTCTAATTAAATCCAGAATATGCCATTAGAGCTAGTCTGGCTAGCAGGTTTCTACAGGGGAGTCCCCGTCTTTTTCTGAGTCTGGAATCATGTTTAGCAGACATTTTACATGGGGTCTTGGGATGTGAACTCTGGTCTTTCTACTTACATGACAAGCATTTTAACCACTGACCCATGTCCACCTCTGGCATTTTTTTAACGTGGGTGCTGGGGAATCAAACTCAGGTGGTCCTCATGTTTGCAAGGTATGTGCTGTCTGCTCAGCCACCCCTTTAAAATTTTTAAAGGCATATAAAAATCAAAATACCTTAATAAAAATTTCAGACCTTAAATCCAAGCAAAATGGTAGTTTCTTCCATTTCTAGTTCCCACCAACACACTGTTCCTTTTTTTTTTTTTTTTAATCCTGTCTAGAAGTAAAGAAATCCTGTCTGGGTAACTGTGTGCACTAATTTTAATGCGCAGAAGATGGCTAATGTATCAGTCCTGCTGTTTTGTCTTGTATGATCAAATCTCTGCTTCTTTGGTACACATCAGCTGATCAGAAGGAGGGAGAATGTGTTCAGGGCTAGTGAGTAAGCCGCGTGTGGAGGGTATACATGGGATTCCCATTTGCTTTCTCCTCGTGCTTTCCTGCCTCAAACCATAGTCCTTCCTCCCCTTCTTTACCAGGTCTCTGCAGTCTGGGGGTTAGGAAGCTCTACAGATTTCATTATTTCAGGGCCTCTATGACTCCTCAGAGGCAAGTACAGTAAGTCAGGTCTCCAAAAACCATAACCACAGGTGCTTTTATGTGGAGAACCAGAGAGACTCTGCAGAAAACCCTGTAAGTGATGCTTACAAGTAGTCCCAGGTTGCTAGAGACTCAATCAAAGTAATTCACCTGTGCTGAGCAGAGATTGTCCCAGGCAGGCTGAGAGCCAGGCTCAGCTGGAGTTTTTGGATCTTCGTATCACTTTTCTTGTCTTGTGAATAACTGGTCCCAAATGCTGACTAACTGTGCTAGTTCTACGCAGTGTGGTGAGTTCTCAATATAGATTTGTGTTTGTTTTTCCATTAATTAAGAAAATGCATGTGTTTCTAAGGGTTTTAAATTTCATCTCAACTGAGGCTGGCTACTGGCTATTTCAGGAAGCCAGGCACGGGATGGTCAAGAGCAGAGGTTGCAGAGATGCACGGCCAGGGGTTAGCACTCACTCCTGCCCCTGGCAAACTGCGTCTTCCTGCAAGTTGCTTCAACCAATGTATGCCTCCAATCACTAACATGTAAAATTGCAGTAAAAATAGTTCCTATTTCAGAGGTGATCATAAAGAGCTAAGTGAACACAGCCACCTGAGAACGGTACTTGACATGCCAACATTAGCTATTGTCACTGTGCTTATAATAATAATTATTATGTAAAAAACAAAGAACATTATTCTTTATAGCAGAGTCTATTCTTATGTTCTAAAATGGATGAACCAATTCAGAGAATGCTTCGTATTGTTCTAATCTAGGCAGTGGTTGATTTACAGGGAGCAGAGGAATAGGGTCTTCTCAGCTCATTTGTTCAGCTATGAAGCAGCAGTTACCCTCAATACCTTCACATTTTCCCTGCGAATATGTTGGAAAATACCAGAATTTCCAAATAACAAACCAAGGCAAAACATATTTAAAGAAATAGGTACAGGGCTGGGTATGATGGCATAATATGTAATTCAATATGTAATTCAAGAGGCGAAGGCAGAAGGATTGCCACTAGTTCAAAGCCAATCTGAGCTTGTATACTATGAGTAAGGTAGGCAGGGAAGGAAGAAGAAATAAGGGGGAAGGAAGAGAAGAGGGAGGATTGCTTGTTAGGAGACAAAGTATCATAATCTAAATAAGTGTGGTTTGCTTCTTTCTACTCTGGCTTCATAATACTTCCATTCATCAGAAATTTACCAGAGGCTGAAGGGAAGGTTTCTTTCATTTCCTATTGTCATCAGAGAAGGTACTTTTTAGAAATTGCTTCTTATGTGAGAAATCCATCTTTAAAAAAAAGATCCTTGATAAAATGCATACCCTGCAAGCAGAACAATTTGAGTTCAATCCTCAGAACCCAAGTTTTTAAAAAGCACTGGGGAGATGGAGACAGACACACAAAATCCTGGAGCACACTGGCCTACTTGGCTATGTAGACTGTCTCAAGAAAAAAGAAGTGGATGGCACCTGAAAAATGACGCCCAAAGCTGTTCTGTGACCTCCACACATATGTCCATGCATACCTGGATGCTACACACACATGAACACACACAAAAGGACAAAGGAGTTTATCATAAATTTTGCATGATTGATCTTTCTTAAGTATCCCTGCTTCCTCAGGAAAGCTTTCCAATCTTCTAGACTAAATTAAGCAGGCTCATTTTCAGCTCTCTTTATACTCTACATAGACCTTCCTCTCATTTGTGGTAACATTTTGTGAATTAGAATAAGATAGCCCTTTCATATAATACATCATTTCTGTACATCTGCAAGTTATTTAAGTGTCCTTAGAAATATATGAGATGTGCCTTTGTGTGACATGCAGTCTGCACAACTATAAAGTTTCACACAGTGGCCTGAGCTACATTTGCCCTTTAGCAAGCTCAGTATGACCCAACTGTCTGTCCTCACCATTCAACTGAAACTTAGGAGAGTGGGGGCTATGTACAGTCCTTGCCTGTATTGTCCCCTGAGAGCCTGGTACAGGGAGACTACACAGCACAATTACTTTAAATTTCATGATGGAAAAAAATGAGAATAAGAGCAGGAAAGATGGGCTCAGCGGTTAGAGTACTTGCTGGGTAAGCAAAAGGACCACAATTGAATCCCCAGATCCCATGTAACATGTCAGGTGGGCATGGCAACCCACCCATAATTCCAGTCACAAAAGGTAGAAACTGATAATTCCCAGAGCAAGATGGCTAACCACAGTAATTGGGAGCTGTGAGTTTGATGAGATTCAGCCTCAAAAGAATTAGGTGGAAGACCAATCAAGGATTATTTGGATCTATGCTGGTAATATGTCAAAAAGAGACATGTATTCTAAAGAAAGGAACAAAAATGGGCAGTTCCTATGCAGAGGAACATAGAGTAAGGAAAACAGGGGGCAAGTGGGAGAAGCCCTGAGCTGAGCCACTTAGAAACCAGTGACAAAATTATACTAGAAGTAACAGGAATGTGACACTTCCTGATAAAAGGTTGGTCATAGAGATCTCAAAGAGATCCCTAAACGTTATAGGTTTTTGCCATTGCTCTTGGTTGCTCTCTAAAAAACTGTCAGTAAGACCCTATTAATAAAGATGCAACATGGGGCTGGAGAGGTGGCTCAGGGGTTAAGCCTCCGCCTTGCAGGCGGACGGTCCTGAGTTTGGATCCCAGATCCCACGTATAGATGCCGGGCGGAAGCGGGGGCGGCCTGCGCTTCTGGTCCTGGTGGGGCGGAGCCTGTGAATCTCGGGGCAGAAGGAGGTGGAGGCGTCCATGGTGGTTCGCGAATTTGTCCGTGGTTCTACACATACACAGACACACACACACACACACACACACACAGAGAGAGACACACACGCGTGCACGCACATACACATGCATATGCACACAGTTGAATAAATAATAATAAAATAAATAAATAAATAATAAAGATGCAACATATATGGATCATAGAACGTGGGCAAAATGCATCAACTAGAACTGGTCTGAGAACTTCCTCCTTACTGGATAGCTTACATAGTACTGTAGAAACTGCTGGGGGAGAGAAATAATCAATAATCACAGGCACCATCAATGCATGAGATCTGTAATAAAAATCACCATGGCAACAGGTGAGCACCAGTGTAATAGTGGCATGAATATCAGGGAGACAACCAACAGCTTTCTGATTGAACTCAAGACCTGCTTGTCAAAATGGAGCACATTCCTATTACTGTTAACTAGAGCAAGAACTTTAAAAAGGGAATGAAATAGATCAATAGGGAAAAACAACCAATGAACCTATAAGTAGGAAGACAGTACATCAAACTTCTCTGTAAATAGTTGTTACTATACCTATAGATTGAAAAAGCACTTAACAGTCAGCTTTGGAGTCTTCCTTTACAACAGATCTCAACACTCTGTCAGGATGCAGCCTAAGGCAGTAGAGGAGCAGTAAAGTAGATAGCAAAGGCCAACCATAATGCAGAATGCCAGCAACTCAGCAAGGTTCATCCAGAATCAGGCCAACCTAATGTCTCCCCATCCTAAGGCTTTGGGAATCTTACAGAAGAGGGGGCGATGAGATTGTAAGAACCTAAAGATGGGAAGGCACATTCCCATAAGGCAGGACTACTGTATCTAGAAACCACTATAGTGAGACTTGTCCTTATCAGACCTGCATAATGACTGACATACCAACATGCTCTTATAGACTATTGAAGAATTCAAGAGAGATAAGAATATACAGTAGAAACCTTGGGCACTAAAGCTAGATGAGTAAAAGGAAATGCCCCTATCAGTGGGGTGACCTGAATAGGGGCAACTTGATATGCCACAGAGGTCTGAACCCCCACAGGAATAGACAAGCCAGAGGGAACCCTGGGGTCCATAGAAGCAGGAGGGTAGGAGGGAGTGAGAAGGGTTGATGAAGGGAAGGGAGGGAATGGGAGGGGAAGATGGAGGGAAGCAGGGATGAGTACTCAATATGCTGGTAAAAGTAGAAAAATAAAATTTTAGAAAGGATTACTTGGGATATCAACCTTGAGTATCCACATGCACATGAATGCACACCTGCCACCTGCCTACACTCATGCTTCACACATGAACACACACACACACACACACGCGCGCGCACGCATGCGAGTGCGCACGCATCCTGTACACATAAAATAAAAAGGAGGAAAATAGTAGAATAGAGATAAATGCTTATGAGATTTCAGTTTCTGAGAAAGCACAATGTTCAATCAGTTCACATCAAGGTACTCAAGAATATCTACTTCTCTGAATTCTAGAAATTTCTAAGCCCATCCCTGAGGTTAGGGTGGGACTATTATTCATCTATAAAGTATGGTCTTCCTTACATTTAATTATTTATAATTCAGCTCTACACTGTGCATAGACATTTAGAAATGACTAAAAATAATGAAATTATTAACAATCCAAGAATTAAGGAGAAACCACACTTAGTGTAGAGGTGGCAAGGTGGAGGGAGATTGCTTGAGGGGCAGAGAAAGAGGGAGGGAACAGGAAGCATCAGTGACATTTTTCATTTTGATGCTCCTAAATATGTTGATTTCTTTTTTTATTATTATTATTTCCGCTCATACAAACTTAATAGGTACACTGGTTCCCTCCGTCCCTAAATATATTGATTTCAAGAACTTGTAAAAGTTATTTTTCCACATTATATTTTGGGATATTTTAATTAATACTTAGTTAAAAGTAAGAATTGGCAATATTACAATACTCTTTCTGCTGCTGTGAGACAACACCTAGACTCAAGCAACTTAAGGGGAGAAAGAGAGACTTATTTAGCTTGTAATTCCAGAGGGGAAACATAGCCCACTATGGCAGGAAAGGCACATGGCAGGTGCCAGAAGCTGGAGGTAGCTTAGGTCGTGCCCATCATCACGGAGGCTGAGAGAACAAGCAGCAAACCCTAAAAACAGACTGCTAATAGAAGCAGGCGAGGGTACCCAACTTCAAGGCCTGCCACCTGCGGTATGCCTTCCCTTAGCAAGGTTCTACCTCCTAAATATGCCATAACCTTCCCAAACATTGATAACTAAGAGTGCAGACACACAAACCTGGGAGGAACAACTCACATTCAAATCATGACAAAGACATGAGTACATGATACACAAGAGTATCCACTATGTCAGGTGCTACATAAAACATAGATACTACCTTATTAATCACGGCCAAGGTGGATGGAAATGAGTAACAAATAGGTTGAATTTAGAATTAATTGTATGAAATTAAATTCTTAGAATTTTATGGAAAGAAACTAATAGCAGCAAGCTCTTGTTGGTCCTAGAATACTTTCCCAAGAAATTAGAAACAATTATCCTATTGTGGGGTAATTCAGGTTAAGGGTGTGAGGCTAATAGCACTAAGAGAATGAAGGAAGATTCAGACCTGCGCCCAACAAGTCTCCTCCCCATCTGATTTCGCCTGACATACTAGCTGTTGCTCACATAGAAATTCATAATATGGAATCCGATATTTCATATAGTTCCTGGTGCTGTTATGAAGTCCTCCACTGAAATGTATCTGTAACACATTAGATGATGGTCATAGCGTAGCCTGAGAGTCCTAGCAATGCCTTTTGAAATTCCAGAGAATTTTTATTAGAAACAAATGAAAGGAATCACAGGCAAACCAGTGAGCAAGTGACATTCAGTGTTATACAAACCTAGATGCCACGAATCTTCTGTCCTTTTGGAGCAGTAAGCTCAATGCCAGTCTGGGTCAAGTCCCTGCAGGTCTGCCATTGACATGATGTCTGTGAGAGTGACACTTTATGTGGACATTGACTTAATGCTTGAAATGTACAGAAAGTATCTCCTTTCCATGTGGCTCCCCTGAATTGTTTCTTCAGCATGTTTGTCCAAAGATTAGCTCACACAAACTGTGGGGAATAAAACTCTGACGTTTTAATTTTATGTCTACTCATACACTCTCCAGCAGAAAGCATTCCTGAAGCCTAAAGCTTTATTTGAAACATCTTTCCACCCATCTTTTATTTTTTTCGAGAATGCCACAAACTATTTCTAGACAAATTGCTGATGATGAAGTAATATGCTATTAAATTTATAATACAGAATTAATCTTGTCAGTGGTGGTATTTTTACCTTTTTATTTTTTTATTTTTGGAGTCTTTTCAAGTCTAATCATTAAGGCATGCCTGGAAAAAAATATAGAAAAGAAAGGATTATTGTTCTTAATCCAGGTAAATGTCCTCATTTGGAATTAAGCAGTGCCTCTGAACAATAGTTATGTCTTCATTAACTTCAGTAAATAACAACTGCATTTTTTCATCAACATGAATTTCTTGACACTTTTGTTCCTGCCAACATGGAAACTAGGACTTTTCTCTGTGTGAAAAGACATGCGTCACATCCTCAAAGCTTCAAATCTAACTCCCTGGAATACATTGCAAATGACAAGCTTCTTTTGCCTGAAAGTTTTACTCTAATAGGGAATGATAATTATAGAGCACTACCTCAGTATGATTAGCACTGACTGAGCCTGTGAGCACGCTCAGTGTGTCCACATGAGTGAAATCTGATTGTGACTGACATGAAAGAGTTTTGGTGGTTTGCTTTTAGCAGTACAATAAAGTTGCCATTATAGTGGTCAGAAACCACAAGCCTGATATTTATATGCAAGGTTCTGTTTGTGGCATTCTTTTCATGTCATAGGGTTTTGGAATTTTTTTATCGTTTTGTCTTTTACTTTCCCATATTATCGGTATACATTGGGTTTGTTCAAAGATGGTAGAATTTACACAGTAAGCTGGATGTCCCAGAAAAGAAAACTGATGAAATTTTCATTTACAGACTCAGTCAGCGTTTATATCCCAGTGTTCAGATACTGGTGCCTGTCAGCTGGAACTGGCCACTGCTTTGGATCAAAGATTCCCTGTGATTAAAAATTAGACCATGTCACAGAAAGTGGATGTTTGCCTTAAAGAATCTGACTTGGTAGCACTAGACTTGCACTTTGCTAGACTGAATCGTGAGCTTGTGTAGCTCACCATCTCTTTATCACTACAGCTCACCCACCTCCATCATTACAGCCCACCCCTCTCACCACAGCCCATCCTCCTCTATCACCACAGCCCACCCCTCTCATCACAGCCTATCCCTCTCACCATAGGCTACTCTCCTCCATCACCATAATTACCACAGCCCATTCCTTTCGTCACCATTTGTCACCCCTTCATCACTACAGCCTACTTCCTCATCACCACAGCCACCCTCCCACCCATTACCACAGTTACATCTTTACCATCACACCCCAACAACTCTTACCTTTGCAATTATTTAGATATTACCTAACTTTCCCAATAGGCACTTATATTTGTAAACCTTTTGACAGAGGTTTTTCTTTAAGTTTAGGTTAAATTTATCTTTAAAAAAATAGTAATAGAGGTCCACACAAACACCACACACACACTGTGGCACAGAGCACATGTGATCTCTCTCTCCCCACTTCTGCTATGGATTTTAGAGTATCAACCCTCAACTGTTCCCTAACTGTTCCATAATAACAGCTAGTCTTGCACTATGCCTTATGCACTGAGGTTTGGTTCCTGAGTAACTCAGGAAGCCTGTAGAAGCCCATTATCAACCTGCATACCTACCCCCTGGACTGGCTTCCGAATATCTAAACTTGGTTTGGCTGAAGCCACCAGAAACTTGTTTGATGGTTTGTTTTCATACAGACATCTAAATCAGAGTGTTCACATGAGGGCTATCTCGTGTCAGCCTTGAGGAGAATGAATCTCCATTCCAGTTGTTCATCTGAGTGACCTGGTATGGCCAAAAGAGAACAGGTGACTCACTGAGCAGTCAGTGCATAGTAATGGTTGCTGATTCTCCCTGACCAAATACATTGGCATTTCTAGGCTAAGCAAATGCCTGATTCGTCCCTAAGGAAGCTCTGTTGTGCACGAGAAAAAACATTAGAAGATTTTATGTCCTTTCCCTCATGGGTAGCATCCTTGATCCAGGCTTCTACCCTACACGAATTTTGTAGAATCACCATTAGCCTTTTGGAATATCTGTCTTTTTAGCTAAAAATTTTTAAATTACTTTTAAAAACTTTCAATCAATAATAACAGTGTGATGTTTTGACATATATTTGCATTGTAGAAAGATCAAATCATAACAGATCTACCATCTCACCTATTTTTTTTGGTGGTAAAAACTTTTAAATCTATTTTAGCCATTTAAAAATCTACAGTACATAATGCTAACTTTGGTTACCACATTATGAGAAAGATCACTGTCTAATCTGTACTTATGCTGTATCATCTTTCATATTTTTCAAAAGCATACGTCAATGGTCATTATGGTTCTGTGCCTATCTCAAGTCTCTGTAAGACACTGTGTGACGAACTCACCCTCACTGATACTCAGCCTTCTCATCCATTCATAGAGCAATGCCTGTCTCCTATCTCCTAGGTGTGTTGGGAAGATAGGAGTTGCTTATTCCATGTAGATCTCTCAGTAGAATATTTAGTCACTATTATTGCCTGTACATTTTCACCTTGTAATCATGTATAAACATAATTTTCTGGTTTTTTAATATCACAGCATGAACATTTTTCATGTCACTGCAATTTTTCATCATCTTTTATTATTGACTATAATATTCTCTCAATTATTGCTGAGTACATAGTTGGTACCTATTTCCCATTATGAAGATAGTCATTTTGCAAAGATAGGTTGAGGCTTTCTTTTTTTTGCAATGCTTCCTTAGGACAGACTCTCAGATACAGCATTGCTGGATCAAAGAATTTGAGATGTCAGATGCTTCAAGGGATTGTGAAATCAGTCTTCAAACAGGTTTATCTTCTGCATACAGGAACAATGTAGAAGGGTAATAAGCTCACCGCTTCCGTGCCAGCACCAAGCCCTGTGTGTGGACATAGCACCTGTCTTTACTTGGTGAAGTTGTCTATTCTGCTTCGGGAAGGTTTTGCGTACCTCACCAGCCATTTATCTAGTGATCTCTTTCCTGGCGGGTGGGTAAAGTTGACCAATCAACTGAGAAAGAGAAAGAGAAAGAGAAAGAAGCAGTGCATCTGCTTTTGATGCTGTCATTCATGCCCATAACCACAGACCCTGGGCATCATGGAAATCAGACCATGGTCTCATGTTGTCTCCTCAAATCTGCTCAGCCACTTGAAAAAAAAAAAAAGAACACAAAGGACACTATGATCTCCGAGCTCTTAAATCACTGGCTATTTATAACGTATGCAAGCACATTGGATCGTTGGAAACCATGAAGCACAGGTGCTTTGTCTCCAGTCTAGAACATGAAGATAGCACATTAACTCGTGAGGCATTCCACAGCTTTATCTTGTCAGAGTCAAGACTAGAACCCAGGTGTCCTGCCCTCCCAGCCCAAAGTCCTTTCATCCTCTCCAGCCCTGTAGCTCTGGAACTCTTCAGTAGGGCTTCTGCTTTTCACCCACACTGATATTTTGAACAACCAAACAGCAGGGAGTCTTTCTGACTATTTCCTGTCCTTACTCTACTTCACTGCATCCTCACAAATCAGCCTCACCCTTTCCAACGCGGCATTTCCCTTAAGGATAATGAAATGAGGAGGTGAAGACAGCTCAACTCAGTTTAAGCCCCTTTCACAAACTTTTTATTTGGACCCCAAGATAAGTTGATTCTCTGAGCAACTGCAGTAGCACTATCTACCACCATAACTGATAACCTTGGGGGAAAGAGGTGTCAGGTTCTGTAAACATTTTTCACTTGCCAAGAACAGCAGTTCATTGACTTTAAAACAGTGAGTTTTGCCTGGGAAAAGAGCCCATTTTATTGTTGGGTATTATTAACCCCCTGAAACTATTGCGTTCCTGGAGAACATGCATTTTCCTCTGGGTTTTCCTTGAACCTATTTTGCTATGGTGGTGGTTGTTGTTTGTAAAAAGGCACACAGTAATTAATTAACCGTCAACCTCAGTGAGCATTGGATGTGTCTTGCCATGACCAGATGGAAAAGCAGTCCTGAGCCTCGGCCCAAGTGTACCTCCCCACCAGTGGTTTACCTTGAAATAAACCTTTAGTCAGAACTGGTGTCAAGCCATGCCAAGTCGAAGTCCACAGATGTGACTGGTTTTGATATTTTTTAAAATTCTTGGTCTGAAAAAAATCAAATTTTGATTATTAATTTTACTATGGGAAAGCAAATATAACAATCAATCTTTCCCTAGTTGTTCATTAGGCAAAAACTTAGAGCAGGGATTAGAGAGAGTTGAGTGGCACAGGTCCCTACAAAGGCATATGGCCTATGTTTGTCTCATTTTTAAGGATTTACTGCTTTACTTAGAAGTCATGTTATTAGCTGTTGCTCAGATGCTATCAACTTGCTCAATTACCCAGTACATCTCCTATTCTACCTATAGTTTGCATATAAATAAGCTACAAGTAAATTTAGCATAGTAGAATTTTTATTGCTTTATTAGATACATAGAATATAAATATTTTATTCTACCTCCAAGCAGAGTAGAAGGGATTAGGAGATAGCTTGCTGTGCACCATGAGAACCTGAGTTCAGATCCCCAGCACACTCATGAAAGCTCACCGTGGTAGTGCCAGCACTAGGAGTTGGAGACAGGTAAATGCCAGGGCTCACTGGGCAAGCAGTCTAGCTGAAGCAGTTCCAGACTCAGTGAGAGACCCTGTTTCAAAAGCAGGGTGGAGAGCAAGAAAGGAAGACACCTGACATTGACTTATACATAAACACACACAGGTGAGCACATACAACTGTGCACACACATGCATATACCACTCCCAGGAACACTGAAAAGCAATCAGCAGAAAAAGTATTTGGTAAGTGTAGAAGTGTGTTAGGATTCTAAATGCTTTCAAAAATGAAATGAAAACACTATTCAAGAATCCCAGTTTATCTTAAATGATGGTTCCTGGTGTCAAATTGCAATTTTGCTTTAAATGAGTTGCCGGAATACCAGACACAGCCATACTTAAATTTAACTGCAACCTCTGCTTAATGGATCATTATACAGACATTAAAATTATATTTACAAAGAATTCTTAATGGCATGGTGAATTGTTCCTAACATGGTAACTGAGGAAGCAGAAAAAAATTATATTATAGTTTGATTTCAGCTGAGGGAAATAAAAATACCAACATATTAACTGCAATTTTCCCTAGATGATAATACAGCTTTATGAAAAAAATTCTCTCCTCTATTTTTGCTTTTTAAAACAGTAATTTTTGTTTAAAAAATATAAAATCCAAATTATACTGTGTATCTTTTTTTTTATTACTGCAATTTTGACTTCTCCAGTGCCTGATTTCGTGGAGGAACGGGTCCATATTAGGAACCACTCAGACATCCAAACGTTTGTCCTCAAGGCCACAGCAGCAGTCTGTGGCTCAGTTCATCAGTCATTCTTAGACGTATGGAAGACAACATATACTAAAAGGAACTAAATATTCCTTAAATATAATGGAAAACCATATGCAAAGGCTATCCTAACATAGGGTTTGAGTGATTGATCAGTCTAGCCGCAGAAATGGTTTTGAGTTTGCAACTGATCAAAGTGAGAGTAACATCACATAGAGCATGAAAGCACCTGGTGGATTCTGGGAATTATGGTTGTATATTTCAGCAGGAGTGAGCATAGCATGTGAAAGATGGAGAGCAGACATGAACAAAGTGGCAGTGCCTTTGAGTGTCATGCTCAGCAGCTTGGTTTTTGCCATTAGAGTTCTTAAAAATGCAGATTTAGATAAGGTTTGCACTTAAGAAAGATTACTCCTGTGGTGGAAAGAGAAGGAAGTGAAAGGCCAGAGGGATGTCATCATGGTGGTCTAAACAGAGGTGAAACTGGTCTAAGCTGGGGCAGTGGCAAGAGGACTGAAGAAGAAGGATGGAAGGAAGTGAGATGCTGAAATGCAGATGTAAATCCATAGCCTGAGGAGAACATTTCTTTTCTCTCTTCTCTCCCTTCCTTTCTCCCTCCCATTTTCTTACTCATCCATTTAACCACTGGATAAACTTTCATCAAATCCTCTGTAGAAGAGGCACCATCCCAACAGCATTGTCCTTGTTCAGTTTCAGTTTCTTGACACACTGTGAAAAAAGTCACTTTTATAGCTAGTGTGTTGAACATCTCTGCTCAGGACAAAGCATAAGGCAAAATGCTCAGCTTTCGTAAGTGTCATTGTGTACTGCATGTTTTTATATTGGAAGTACTAATGACTATTTTCTTCATAGGTAGTGCTGTCCTTTCTGTTATGTTTCTGAAAGAAAATTTGAGAGCCTCAGATTTACTAGGTGAGTAATTACTTAATTCACATAATCGTAACATCTCTTGATTAGTATGCAAATAATACTGTTTATAAAAGTATGTACTCGAAAACTGAGAAAAATTAATGAAATTAATGGAGATCTCATTTAGAGGTGAATATCAGAGCTGCTGCCTCTTCTCTTTGGCACACACAAAAAACTTCTGTTTTCATTATGCCCACTGAACACAGTAATGGCTGTAGCACATTATTATTCAGTAATGTTGTTGCTTATGCTGTACTTTTATGAGCATAATAAAATTCAATGAAAACATCTGTGTTACCTAATAGACTATCCCATTTGAAAGTTCCTATTGCTATATTTGTACTGAAAGTTCATATTGCTATATTTATACTGCACAAAAATGAAAAACGACAAGAAAATAGATCTAGCAGGTAACTATCTATTGTATTTCGCTCCTTTCAAAAGTAAAAATAGAAGTTGCTCTTCTGGATTTAATTTGAAGGGGCTGTAGAGATGGCTCAGTAGGTTAAGTGCAGTGCTGTGCAAACATGAAGACCCAAGTAAAAACCAACACATGTCTGTAACCCCAGCACTAGGGAAAAGAGACAGGCAGATGGTGGGGGACTTGCTTCGGGGTTCTGCCACCTGCGCTTACCTCGCTGAAATGGCAAGCTCCAGATTTGGTGAGAGACCTTTGTAAAGAACGCTCAAGCTCAAGACCCCCATTTCTAGAAGACATGCTAAGGGCATTCCTTGCTGTCTCAGTTGCAGCGTGCCTTCTATGTATGTGCCAGCATAGTTATAGACTGACTCCTGTTGACTTTCCTGCTAGAGACCAGGATGGATCTTATGTCTTGAAATGGGATCAAGGGCAGAAGTGTTTGGTTTCCTTTTTTTTAATTTTTTTTTATTCAATTGTGTGTGTGTGTATGCGCGCACGCTTGTGTATGTATGTGTGTGTGTAGAACCACAGGCAAATTCAGGAACCACCATGAACCACCTCCACCTCCTCCTTGTTTACTCTGCCCCGGGATTCACAGGCTCCGCCCTACCAGGACCAGAAGCGCAGGCCGCCCCCGCTTCTGCCTGGCGTCTACACGTGGGGTCTAGGATCTGAACTCAGGACCTTCCGCCTGCAAGGCAGAGGCTTAACCCCTGAGCCACCTCTCCAGCCCCCAGAAGTGCTTTTTTATATGTTACTTCCTGTTCTTTGGAAATCATATAGACATTAATCACCACATCTAAAGGATAGGCACTGAGCTTTATACCAGACTTTTGTAATATCAGCAAACTGTTCTTTCTTCACAATGAATGAGGCCATTAGGGCATATTAACATGCCTATGGATTGACAGGGCTGTATTGTTGGTGGTGGTCCCACCTGTTGTTGACCTTGCACCTGTAATCTATCTGCCACTATTGACGCCATCCCTCTGCTCAGTGTACAGACTGTCACCCCACTGTTTCATGGTATATCAGGGATTAGATTACACAATAAACTTGATTTGTTTGCAGCTCTTCCAAGATCCGCTCTTGACCCAGCCTGATTCAATTCCTGCTGATCCCACTCTAGTACTTATCAAGATAGCGAGGTAAGCGCGGGTGGCAGAATCCCGCAGCAATCTTGTCTCAAAGACAAGTGGAAGTGTTTGAGGGACACACCAATGTTGACTTCTGTTCTCCATACGTGCCCATAAGCCCACACACAGGTACATACACATACATGTACCACATGCACACAAAATAATTTTTTTAAATAAGAAACCCTGAAAATTGCATTTGGAAATATGGTTATTAGTAGAAAATGACAGTTTCCTTCCTAGCTATTTTCCAATAGGTTCCTTCTATATAGCAAAACTATTCTATCATGTATTCACTTCTATCTTCTTGCTTTTGTTGGAAATATCTTTGGTGAGAAGAATTACAAGGATTCCTATCTTCTTCTTCACAAAATCCTGCTTGAATTTCTGCTGACATATGATAATGAATACAGACACATTAAATAAAACAATGCCTGCCCTCTTCAGGGAGATCATATTTTTTTAAAAATGTGAGCTCTAAATTTGACACCAGTGTTGGTATGTTGAGCATTTCTTCCCCTGATCATGTTTCCCTTGAGCCTAATGTCTTGAAAGTGTTTTCAGTTTTTCTTTTCCTCTTTAGTTTGATTCTGCTAGTAGAGTTTTTAGTTAACATTGTCAAATTTTTCATGGTTAAAATGTTTTTATAAATGCATTCATATGTGAATTGTATCTTTTCCAGCTTTTTATTTTTTAACATGTGTGTGTGTGTGTGTGTGTGTGTGTGTGTGTGTGTGTGTGTGTGTGTATTTCAGAGGGCACTGTGTGTCCCTGTAGAAGACCAGGATTGACTTCAGGAATCATCCTGGATTGCTTCTGCCTCTTTTTCTCTTTGCTCTGGGATTTCCCAGGCCCCACCCACCAGAGCTGGCTGTGCAGGCCACTGCTCTTTGCACCTGGCATTTTTTACTTGGGACCTGGGGTTGGAACTCAGGTCCTTCAGCCATCTCTCTAGCTCCAACATATTATTTTTATATATCTTTTTTACATGTTGTGATTTATGGGATTGCTTGGGAAAATCATATGAAATCAGAAATAAGAATGGTCAACATCTGAAGTAAAAAAAAATGTTAAAGTTAGGTTTTATATTATTTTTCCTGTGTCACATGTCTCAAGGAAGCTTTAAGTCCTTTATCTAATATCTGTCATCTAGGTAGATAATAGTTGATTATCAAGTTAACCCAATTTAATGAGATGATATAGCCGGGTATGATGGAAAATTTTCTAACCATTTAAATATTATTGATAAAAAGACAATTATGACTGAGTCCTTGACTGCAAATAATTTATATACCATAACAAAATATTGAATATAAGTTAGTTTCTTAAGTAGAAGATACTATGTATTATATCAACATGAACTTTTAGTTGAGTGCAGTGTTCTTCCTCAGTATATCCCTGATATTTGGGATTGAACAGTTCACTGGAAAGTGTTATCCTTTATTTTGTAGGAGTATATAGTCTTTTTACCTGCTAGATGCTTCTAGTGGCCTCCACCCCAGCTTAACAACCAGAAATGTCATTACTAGACATCTAGAGTTTAACTAACAAGGTGTGATATCACCCCAAAGTGAGAACCAGTCATTTAGAATAAAGATTGACATGGCCAGAGAGTGACATATGGTCAATCTTGACAACAAGATATATAGACACAGTCCATAATCAAGAATATGGAAAAAGGGGCTGGAGAGGTGGCTCAGGGGTTAAGCCTCTGCCTTGCAGGCGAAAGATCCTGAGTTCAGATTCTAGACCCCATGTAGGGGCCCTGGTAGGGCGGAACCTGTGAATCCAGGACAGAGTAAACAAGGAGGAGGTGGAGGCGGTCCATAGGTGGTTCCCGAATTCACCCATGGTTCTACACACATGCACACACACACATACATACACACACATGCACACATGCATACACACACAATTGAATAAATAATAAAAAAGAATCTTAAAAAAAGAATATGAAAAAGGCATTCAGAGGAAATAAGTAACACAGGAAACATGGGGGAAAGTACAAAAAAGATAAAGTTTCTGTGTGCTACTGGACTACAACTGCTACTTATAAGAATTAGGAGAAGAAGAAATGAAACTCCTAACTGTAAGAAAGGAAAAATACAGAAATACCAAAATATTCAGGTGATTTAACTACCTGCTTTAAAAAACCAAGATCAGGAGCTGGAGAAATGGCCCAGCAAATAAGGCATTCTCCCTTTAAGCACAAGGACAGGATTCAGATCCCCAGAATTCAATAAAAGCCAGGTAGACATTGGCAGCCCTGCAATCCTGGCACTT
Source organism: Typhlomys cinereus (assembly GCA_023101885.1). Lineage (NCBI taxonomy): Eukaryota > Metazoa > Chordata > Mammalia > Rodentia > Platacanthomyidae > Typhlomys > Typhlomys cinereus. The sequence continues at coordinate 865,013 of JALPQD010000261.1, forward strand.
GGGAGCAGAGACAGAGAATTCACAGGACAAGCTGGCTAGCTAACCTAGCTGGTCAGCAAACCCTGGGTTCACCTGAGAGATCTTGCCTTGATAAAAGTAGTGAGACATCAAAGAGAATATCCATCATCAACGGCAGGTCTTTACACATATGTGCATGTGTACACATGTGAATATGCATTTACATGCATATATATGAAGGAAAAAGAAACACAAGATTTGGGCAGAGAGATTACTTAGTGGACAGAGGTGCTTGTCACAAAGTTTGATGATCTGAGTTCAATCCAAGAGTTGACATGGTAGGAGAAAAGCAGCTCCCACAGTTATCCTCCAACATCCACATGTATGCTAAGTCATGCACACAAGCACAGAGAAAAGTAAATAAATGTAAAGTATTATTAGAAGCAAAAAACTTAACCTGTTTCTTATGTATTCACCTTCTGCTATGGATTGCATGCCCAAACTAGTATTATTCTTGAGAAATGTAAATCTCTCTCATACTATGATGGGCTTCATTTCTAAGAGATTTCCAGAAGGTAGTACTTAAGGAAAGGGACCACCCCATCCATACACATCAAGGAAAAAAAACAATGAAAACTCAAAGTAATTCTTTGTTTCTTAGGTTTTTTGTTTGTTTGTTTGCTAGTAGCAGTTAGCATCTATTAAACATGTCCTCTTATCATGCATAATGGTAAGTTTTCCATGGACTGTCTCACATATAAGCAAGCCAATTACACAGGGAAATCTGTTTCTTAGAGAGGTTAAATAACTTGCCCAAGGTGATATAACTGCAGCATTCTAACAATGGCAACCTGCTAAAGCAAGAGCTGTCTCTAATGCCAGGGGGCCATGTGACCCAGAAGTTATAAATAAGCTCTTTCAGCTTCAGTTTCCCGATCTTTAAAAGGAAGATTCTTTTTACCTGCCCACAGGATTGAATGAGTTCATGCATTAAAACTTAAAAGTATTTTAAAAAGTATTTTAAAAATCAGCTGTCATTATTGTTGTTACAACAGTCACCATCTCACTCTCTAATTAATCAGAGGAAACTTTGATTAGACTATAGCTATGCAACATTTCTATTTTTGGTTTTCCTTGGTGGTTTGCCTTTCTGACCGAATGTTTTGTGAGTAGGGATCTATCAGGTCTCATTTGTTTCATTCAATAGTAAAAAGTGATCAATTCTTGCCTTTAATCTAGTATCACCTTTAATCTAGTGTCACAGGAATAAAAAAGACTTAGTTACCCATACCATTCCCTTTCCTCCCATAAGCAACATCATAAAATTATCATTATTTTAGATGTAATAATTCACCTTATGTTTGAAAAGTCTAGGGAAGGCCTTTTTCCCGATTCATATAGCAATGTGTTAACTCACATATATTTTTTTTCCCTTGGGGTTTTATTACTTTTGTCTTGAGAAAACTTTAGCTCTTTCTGTTAAAACCAAAGAATGCATTTTTTTCTTTATAGGAACTAAAACCAAACCAGAGAAAGAGTAGCTAGTGGTATTTTTTTTTAAAGATTAACATATGAGCATGCTAAAAATTAAGTTGTCAAAATGTGAGAAGGAAAATCATTTATTTTCCCCTGCTTCAAGCAAATGGAAGTTTGTTTTTCATAATGGAACGAATGAAGACTGGGTGCCATGTGGAAACAAGCTGAAATTACTTGTTGCTGAATGTTGCTCTGTGGCCACAAAGTTCTCACCACTGACCCTCAAAAAATGACTCACAAGAGCTGTGTCTGAAAGGAATCACCAACAGTTCCTGACTCCAGACAGGCTTTGGCCTTTGCTCTGATTCTTAGTGGATTAATAATTGGAAATTATTTTAATGATTATTTTTCCTCCAAAAGACACCAGACTTCTCACTCCCCTTCAACCAGCCAAAAGCTGTACTTTTTTCCTTTTCTCGCTCAGTCATGAAAAGTATTAGTACAGCAGTTAGTGAGTGAGAACCTAGTTGATTCAAGCCCAGATCATGTCATCATTGAAATAAAAATTTTAGTCAACTCATCAGCACTCCCCAGAGACCAGTAACTTGATTACTTCACATCACCTACAAAGGGTTCCCTAGATGAAAAGCCAGAATATTGCTAGTGAGACCAAGACTACCTCTCTTCTCCCATCCTGTCCAAGGACAGTGTCGTACATTGGTTGTCTAAAATGGCATTCCAGACACATGAAGTGTCATTCCTCGTTGAGGGGACACAGCAGCCATTTTTATTTCAGAGCCAAGTCAGTATTGGGGGTCCTTCTGATGACAGGTCCAGGACCATTTGAATTCATGGCATTATGGAGAGTTCCCAGTCTGGGGCTCCTCTAGGAATACCTGTCCTGAGCTGGGGACACTGAAGTGATGGACTTATAGGAGGGTGGATTAGTGGTAAGGAGTCTGGTTTAGTCTGTGACTCCGGTATCCCACAAAAGCAACTGCCGGATTGCCATCAACCAAGAGATATCATGGGGCCCAAAGGAATTATGTGGAATCAGGTTAGCTGAAAATACAAACATTCCGAAAGCTCCCAGACGTTAGGTCAAACCAGAAATCTGGATTCCAAAAGCCAGAAAATAGCAGCTGCCATCTCACTGGAGAATGGAAGCAAAATTTTGGAAGTTATAAAATTTTAGTTAAGAGAGGAATATTCTGGCAAATAGCATATCGGTTGAAGAAAAACTGTCCACGTCTCATCTTGGAATACAAGAGGAACTCAGCAGGTCAAAGAGCAGGAACACCAGAGGTGCCTGGTTCCAGCCATGGGTCTCTCCAACCCCCTTTCTACTCTCTGTCCATGGGCATCCGAAAGAGACTTTTGTAACAGAAGACTGGTAGCCCGTTGAGAGCCAGCCGCATTGTCACAACCAGTGCCATTATTTCCTCACAACATTACTTCGGGGCAAAGCAAATTGCCAAGCATAGCTAGAAACAAGGACAGTCGCATGCTCATCTGGGTGATTTATGATGAAATCAACACATCAGTGGACCTGAGAGGTGTTCTAGTGAAAGAACTACTCAAGTCGGTTTAACCCACCTTTTTCCAAATACGTTTGACAGCATCAAGAGAGGCATCAAGAGAGACACTTAGCGTCTCACTGACCACCTTCATGACCTCCTGGAATTTTATACCTTGATATTTTACCAACTACAATTAAAACACAGGGAAGTTAACTGATACTAAATACTGTTGGAGGAGATTAAAAAAAATATCTGGTTAGGGAGCTTAATATGAGTAAGAAATTTGAGTTCCACTAAAGGGACAGTTGGAAGTCTCTGAGACATTTCAAAGTATATTAGATGGATTGTGCTATTTTGTCATGGCAAAATTAGAAAACTAATTTAAAAAAAAAAAACTTCCTTCTAGGTGTCCAATTTGGAAAAATTATTTTACGTAATCATTTTTTCCCAAAGAAAGGATGTAACTAACCAATAATTTTACTCTAAGTTCTTATTTGTGTTTTTATTATTTTGCTTTTATTGCAGTATTCAATAATGTATATTGCTTTCATTTTAAAAGTCCTCATTAAAAATAGCCTTGAAAATTATGTATATAATCTTACTCTCACAAAGTGCTACAGAATGAATTACAGAAACTTAGTTGTAGCTTCTATAATATCCTGAATAGATTGTTATCTAACTCCTGTGAAAAGTCAAATTCTGTTCTCGAAAAACTGTGGGATTTTACAGACAAACCAAATTGTTTCAGGTTGGAATCAAGACTGGCTAGAAATTTCACAATATCTAACTAGTAATGAAACAAGATTGTGTTTTCAAGTGTGATACTTGAAAAAGACTTCTTAATATCGGCTTTTCTCGAGTTGCTAATTGTATGTAAATAAGCTGTTTGGGTGTTTTCAAAAGACATGTCTCCTCTTCAAGACCCCCCACACACACACACACATCCTTCATCTAAGGTTTTCAGTAATGCTAAAATGATGTCAAAAAAGGTTTATCTTGTGATTCATCTTTGCTAAATCAACTTTGGAATTCTAGATCATCAGATTAATTTAAATCCCACAGTAAGGTCCTCTCTCTCCGCTGTTATTTCTGGAAGAATAGTTACCCATGGCAGCAATCATGGTGCGCATTGCTGGAGTCTCAAAATGTGCAGTCGCCCAAGGGAGAATAGCGTGTCCAGGAATGCATTATGGACTCACAAGTTAGGACTTCCATGTCCCCGGGGAGCTTTCATCTAGCATCTAGAAGGATCTACACCCACACAGATTCCTCCTGCACTTCTGGCTGTTTGAAAATAGTCAGATGGATACGTTCTTACCTCACATATGCTTGTTTAATCTTCTCTACCTTTGAGAAAACTTTTGTGCAGTGGACTGGATTTATGTGGAACAAGAGAGAAGTCAGAGGTTATGTTCTATCCTGTACTTTCTCTAACTTTTATCTCCCTTTAAAGGTGTGTTACTTTTTTTATTTTGTAAGGGAAGCTAGAGAGTGATCGAGTGAGAAGGGGAAAGAGGAGGGAGAGAAAGAAACACATGCTGGCATGTGCCACCTCCCATGTGTGGAAGTAAAGGACAACTTGCATCTTACAATCCTCCTTAGAGAATTCAGCTCAGGTCTCCAGATTACCACAAGTTCAATGAGCCATCTCTCCCTCCCTGACCTGGATTTTAATGAGGAGGAACTATGGGCACTTCGACAAGTAATGTTTCTTTCTAGGCAATATTTGTGTCAACACAAATCTTTAAGGTAACCATGAGGACGATGTACATTTGTAATCATCTGTAATCAAGGACTGATACAGGAAGATGAGTAATGAGCTGTTTGCTAGTTCCAGACCAGCAGGGCTTCATTGCATGACTCTATCTCAACCAGGAAGAAAATAAAATAAGTGTTGAGGGAAGAAGAGAAAAGAAAAGCTTTAAACACCCCTTTTAATTTGGTTTGTTTTTTCTGCTTGCTTTAAAGGTATGGCACTAGCATTTGCAGGAATATATTTATTGGTGAACTTTGCTCCAGATATGACTCAGGCTATCTCGCAAGAACAGTGCAGTATTACTTTGTCGAATGGCAGTTCCTGGTTTATGTGGTAAGAATTCTAAATATTTCACTATTCCTGAAGTGTATCATTTAGACCACTGGCATCTACAGTGTTAGAAAACTAATGCAGTCCTTTCTTTTCAGCATAACAACTTATGAAAGTGTAAATAGAGTTTTCAATACCAAAGTATTTAAAACACTTAAGTGCAAAAGAGAGAATGAAATGAGTCAATGTAGATGGTCTACTTGAGGCCACTCATTGGGATGTTTACTTAGTACAGTGACCACATCTGGTGAGTATAAAGAAAGGACATAATAAAAATGGTAAATGTGAAACTTGTTGTAAAATTCAGCTAAGATTAGAGAAAAAGAACATTCTAGAAAGGGCAAGTAAGTATTAAAAAAGCTGAAATAGTCTGACTGACTATTCAACCAAGAATTAGACTGGAAAAATAGTGAATTCGATACAAAGAATTGAAGTCTACAGAATCATGCATTTTTAGAATAGAAATGATCTCAAAAAGCTGTCTGGTCTGTCCTCTGCCATTAAAAAATTAAAATAAGATGCTAATACTTGTACCTGGGGTTGAAAAGCTTGGCACCGGCACTTAGAGGTGTTTGCTGGTCACCTTTGCTCACAGTGCAACTCAGACAGCAGCAGTCTGTGACAAGTCCTCTCTGTCTTTCCATGTCCAGTATGTAATTAAGACCAGTGGAACACAAATATCTACAAATCTTTTCTCCTTAGTCTTCCTCTTTAACTCCATTCTCTTACACTACAAAATTTAATTTCCTTTTAAAAAAACTACTCACAACTACACAGCGTTTATTAAGCCATCCTGTCTCCCTACTTCTACTCACCAACAAAAATGAATTGAGGTAGCCTGCTTTTGCTGCCCCACCCAGTCTCAGTTCCCTCCTCTCCTTTCTCATTAGCAGATTTATTATCTAGCAAATTGTTGTCTACATCATTGAGTGTGTGTGTGTGTGTGTTTGAGTGTGCACATACATGTATGCTCTCATGAGTGCGTGCATGCATATGTACATATATACATATATGTGTGCATATATAACTTTTGTTTGTATGTATGTGTATATGTATACATTGATTATTCCTGAACCTTATGCCATGTCCATTCCATACTATCCTCTTCTCGAATGTCTCTCTTCCTTGTCTTCCTTGTACCTTCTGATTTCTTCTTTGACTAACCCATTCAAGGCTGTTGGTGAGTACGCCGCCTCTGCCAGCCATGCATACTGATTTACACTCTACTCTCCCAAGGTCTTCTAAAGTGATCCCATTGTTCACTTCAAGCCAAGCTCATGCTAAATCCAGACCACCCTTCTCTCCCAGGCCCCACCTGAACTCTATTTATCTCTGTCCACTTACTCATCATCCTTGCCTGGATGTTCCATAGGTTCCTCAAGTGTAACGTATTAAAAATTATGTTTAATGTTTCACTCCCGAACTCTCTCATCTCTTATATTTACAGTCAGCCTCCAGCATTAGAAGGCTATACATGACTTCTCCCATATCCTCACTTTCCACCTCTATCTTTCATTTTTTTAGTCTAATGAACTTGACCCCTCTTCACATTCCTTCTGCACGGCATTCATCCAAGCTTTCATCATCTGGTTCTCAGAGCACCGAGTCTCCCAGCCAGCCTGTCTCCCTTCCTGCTCCTCATCAACTCGTAGCCACAGGAACTGTCTTGCCAGCCATCCAGTGCCATCGTGTCAGTGGTTCCTCTGCCAGGAAAGCCCTTCACCTCCTCTGGCCCATGCTCCCCTGCAAACCCACCTCTGGGGCACAGCTCCGCGGCCACACTATGGCTTAATTATCTGTTTTCTTATCTTCTGTGCTAGCAGTGCACCTCTTCAGGAGAATTATTGGCGAATGAGTCAGTCAGTCACTGGTGATGCCTACCTAAGAAACACCTGTTTCTGATGCTGCTGGTCTGGAGTTTCTACCCTCGCTTTGTCACTCTGTGCCTCCTCGTGATGCACAGCTTTTAGAATGGGCCTCCCAGCTCAGGCCAGCCTTCCTGGGGTCCTTCACACTCTGAGCCTTCTCCTGCCTCTTTTGTTTTCCTACTTGTCCGTAACACTCAGTCTTTTAGCAACCACAGCCCTCATCGATCAACTATGAGCCCTGGAAGGAGTTTTAATCTACAATTTACTTCTGTTTTTTTATACTTCATTGAAATTTCATGATGGTGCAGACTTGAAACTCTACCAGTACATTACAACCTTTTGCCTACAGGCAAAACAAATATTTCATCCAGTAACAAAGGAGTGACATAGCCTGTAACCAGAAAATTAATAGCCTGAGTTGAATCCTTTGGAGATTAAAGATGTACCAAGTCTTCTTTCCTGGAATAAACTACATTGTTTGATGATGATGTATCTTGTATTGTTTTTAACACCAGAGGACACACTTGAAAAGAACAAAACTGATTTTTTTTTTATTTTATTTTGTTTTCCTTCACAGTACTGAGGATTGAACTTGGGGCATTGCACATGCTAGGCAAGTGCACTTCCATTGAGATGTATCTCCAGCCCCAAAGTACATTTCATTAAACCATATATTCTATGAAAGGGTCCTGTAAATTTAATTGCATTTTTGCCATTTTGTAAAACTAGCTCTTAAATTCATTTACTTATCCATTCAGTTGATGAGACACCTATGTTATAGAACTGAAAATCTTATCACCCTGAGAGAGAGACCTATAAAAGTATATTTTAAAGTAAATTCCACATAAAAATATAACTAATTTTGAGTATTCGTAAGATAGTATAAAATAAATCTTGTGGCTGGAGAGAATAGCTCAGTTGATAAGGTGCCTGCTCACAAGCCTAGAGACCTGCATTCAATCCCTGGAAGCCCACATGGTGGTCGAAGGAGAGAACTGACTCTCAAAAGTTGTCTTCTGATTTCCATCCATGCACTATGGCATGCATAAATATTCTCTCTCTGTCTGTCTCTCTCTCTCTCCTTCTCTCTCTCTCTCTAGTAAGTAAGTTAATAAACTTAAAATAAATAAGTCTTATATAAGTTATATCTGAGCAGTGCTGTGTGCATGACGGGACTAGATCAGCTCTCTTTTAGTTCGGAATTTAATCCTTTATGTAACCTTATCTCTAAAAACTGTAGAGAAGACTACAGCTAAGATCAACATTTGATCTTCAGGTGAAAGGTGCTGTGCTTTTTCTGCAAAGTGTCACTGCAGAGATTGTAATTGCATTAAATAAGAATGTTCTTGGAGTTGGGAATGATGGTGTATGCCTATAATGCTAGCACTCAGGAAGATGAAGCAGATAGTCTAAGACTGGCTTGGGATGCCTAAGGAGACTGTCTGAACATCCTGGAAGACTAATTTTTGATAAATCATTCATCTGTTTCTGTACTAGACCAATATAAACACTGCATCTAAATTGCCTTTCAGGACTGATAAAATGACTTATTAAGTGAATAAAATACCTAAAAGTCTGAAAAAGTTTTACATTTTTCCAAAAATAGTAAAATAGTAAACAGTAAAGTTGTGCTCTGGGCCAACCAGCTCATACCATGCCCTCTCCTCCTGCATTTACATGGACCAGATGAGTGTGTGTGTTTCACTTTTCATGTCCCCAGGAATTAGAAGCCTCACTCTTATTTTAGTACTTTCTGCAGGAAAAATTATTTGGGAAGTCTTGTGTCTGCCCGCCAGGGAAGAATGAGGTGCTTGTTACTCACTCACTTAAGATGTCCTTTTCAGGCCTGGGTGCTACAGATGGGTAGTTCCTTCAAATATTTGCAAAACTCATGACAGGGAATGATGGCAAGGTCAAACTAGCTTGAGGAGATACTGCACGGCTTGGTCCCTTGAGGAATTCATCGGCAGATGAAAAGTTCAGGTCCTTAGTAAAAGAAATAGACGAAATTTCATTATTTCTACACATTCTATTTGACCTAAGGACCCTTTTCTGGAAGGACCTTTTGTTGAGTAATATCTATTAGCATGTTCGCAGAGCCCAATGAGGAAGTGCGGCCCTAAGCCTCGGTTGCTTCATGTTTTTTCTTTGGCTCGATGGTGGCCATTTGCTCATTCATATTTTTCAACAGACCACTCAAATCAAAACCTCTGTTCTGAGCATAAAACCTTTCACAGCATAATCTACACAGTGCTCAGTTTCTTTCCTCAAATCAGCAGCAGCAGGGGCTAAGCCCGTCATTTGAAATAATTCCCATACCCCGATGCTGTTTCAGCAAAGCTGCTTCAGAACACACTAGCAGGTGCTACGACCTGGGAGGATAAAGCGTACTGATGTCAGACATGGGGGTTCCTCGCATGATGCCACTTTGCCATGTTGTCTGTGCGGCCGCGCTAGGGACACTTCTGCAGTGCATAGTTGGCCCTCACGGAGCAGCTGAGCCCAGTTGAGCTCTGGCCGGCTTCCGTCCTCGACCTGGGAGACATCCCTGTGCAGCAGGGGCTTCCTCTTCTGTATCTCCCAGAAAGGGAAGCTAAGGCTTCCCTTAGTCACTTGCCCAAAGTAAAAAACTACCAAGTGAGAGAGCCAGACCGCAAGACGAGGCTGTCTTCCTTTGACTTCACCCAGCACCTCCCTATTCAGAATTAATACAGCTGACTACCAAGGATCAATTGTGTCTTCAGAAAACCTTGGCAGAGCCCATGTGAGGACAAAGCATCCCTCAAAGGCTGAGCTTTCAAGAAAGGAAGAGGCAGTAAAAGCAAGCTCAGCTTTTGGTGCCAGAAGTGAGGCATCCACTGGTGGGATCATGTGTCTCAGCCACTTCACCCGCTGGACTGCCAGGGCTCCTTTCACCACGACTAATAGTGTAACATAATGGTGCCATTAAATCTGGGTAATTAGAAAACTAACCCAGAAACTCCAAAATCAATTTGAAAAACTTATCTTGAGGTCTATCTCAGGAAAGACTTTGGGCACTAAAACCTGGATTAGTTTTCTATTAATTCCATAACAAACTGTCACAAACCCGGTAGTTTAAAACAACACGTGTTTATCAGCACACTGTTTTCCAGGTCAGAGTTCTGACCCAGCAGCCCCTGGAGTAGGGTCAAGATGCTGGCTCCACCTTGCCAGAACCTCAGGGAGGAATTTGACACCCGCCCTTGCAAGCTCCCACCGCCAGTCAGCAGTGCTAAGTTCAGTCTCCCCTGCATTCTGTCTCTCTGACTGCAGCAGGAAGAAATCACGCGCCGAACTCATCCAGGGTCAGCGCCCCTCTCCAGTCCACAGCCACAAAAACCCTTTTGCTGGATGATATGGTCACGTGTTCTGGGAATGTAGCACATGGGTCTCCTTAGGGGTGGCAGGGGTAGCTTCGTGCTGCCCACTTAGCAGTGTCATTTAACCTTCCAAACCTTGGTTTCTTTCCCACTAAATGAAGATAATCATAATACCCACCTCCTAAGGTAGCTGTGAGGATTCAGTGCATTAATACAAGTGGAGCTCTGAGCATAATGTCCAGTAGGCTCACAGTAAGGACTGTGTGACATCTGACCTCACCCAGTGCACTCAGTAATGAGGCCTCTCTCTTTTTCTCTCCCCCCCCCCAGGGCACAGCAGCATATGAAATTGCAGCTTCTTTAATATGCATCCTTCAGAGAGCAAAAACATACAGAAAAAAATTGACATTAATTCATACTGCTTGAATATTTTATTCTTGGGACCTCTTGGCACCAGGCAGAGCTCGGCGCTACTGTCATCATTCTGGAAATAATGAGAACTTATGTTTTATTTATCTGAAGCCACAGAGATATAATTTGGAAAAAAAGACAAAAAGTTTTCATGATTTTTAGAATTGGTTATGACTACCTTTACCTTCCTCCCCACCTCACAAAAGAAAACAAAACCAAGACAGGACAAGCAGGAGGCAAGAATGACTCCATGCTGTGCGTAGCGGAGGCCTTAGTGAGCACGGGCTGTGCAGCTGCTACACTTGGATCAGATGAGAACCGCACCTGAGGGACACCAAGCCACCAGGCTCTTCCCTTTCACAGGTGGCAAGGTCACCGTGGCAGCGCCAGGAAGGCAAAGAGTTAGCATTCTAACAGCTGCTGTAGGGCAGCTCAGCCAAAGCTTAAGTCCTATAAGGACAAATGAAGATAATTGGTCTCATTTACCAGGAGGAGAAAAATCCAAAGGCTGGTTTCATCTTCTATATTAGGTGAAAAACTTTCAGAAGTAAATAATATCCCTCCTGCTGCTTTCCAGACCCACAGAGGATTAGGAGAAATAATCCACCTAGCTGAACCTTGAACTGAAACAGAAACATGTTCTTTAGAGAGAACTATAAAGCTCAATTCTGGGGACAGTGAAGTCCCTAACTCTAATGACTCTTAAGAGAAAAAAAATGTGTTGGCTTTGTACTTTGTCTTCCGGAAAGGAATGTGACTTCAGTCCAGTAATATCATCTCTTATTTAAAAAAAAAAATTATAGCTTGGTTTCCAGTTATCTTAAGGGTGGCAACAAAAAAAAGTTTAAATGTCAAAAAAAATAAGAATTCAAAATTTTGCTAAGCTTTTCTTAAAAATAGCGAAATTTTAGACTTTAAGTCAGTTATTGAATGTTCAGTTTACTCGCTACTAAATCTATTTATTTGACAAGCTGTTTGACATAGATTTAAGTTATAATTTACTTATTGATTCCATAAATAGTAGTGTATGCCTGGTACTGGAGATGGAGAAGGAGTGGCAGACAGAACACATCTACCGTTCATTTTTGTTGAACTGGCTTTCTCTGCTCTAGTTGGGAGAAACAAAAGAAACATATAGTATATGAATAGGATATATACCAGATGTTGATAAAACATGCTGTAGTGCCCTAAAATCAGGACATGTCAGGTGACTGAGTGACTTTTAGATCAGAGTAATCAGGGAAGACCTGTCAGAGGAAGTGAAATTTTGTCTGAGCTGAATGATTAGAAAGAGCCATTGTGTGAAGATCAGGGATAAAACATTCTGAAGAGAGTACCCTGGCAATCCAAATCACAAAGAACTGGAAGGAGAGAGAGGGAGGGATGGGGGACTGGCACAGAACGGATCATCTGCCAGGACTAAGGGAGAACTGAACTTTGTTATCCAGAAAAAGAATTTGGTTTTTTAATCTAAATGGAATAGAAAACTAGAGAAGGTTCAAACAAAAGAATGGCTGGATCTAATTTATATTTTTACTCCCTGTAGCAACCTGGATGAATCTCAACAATTGTATCTTTAAATTATTCCTTTGGCTGCCAAATGTGGGAGTGTTGAGAGGCCAGGGTAAAGTCAGAGACGTGGAAGGCGGCTGTCCTTTGCAGGGAGGACTAGAGGCTGAGGAAGGGAGGAGCTAGGGTGGAGGCCACAGGAGGTTCCTGTAGGAAACAGGGAAGCAGGAGGCAGGAGGCCCTAGCACAGCATGTCTGCTGAACACACACGTGGGCAGGAGACAGCTGCATAAATGAGTCTGGGTTGTCAGGGAGGGAGACTGAGTCTGTGGGGCTGGACTGGGGTGCCACAAAAGATCGCCTCAGGTAGTGTCATCTCCAAGCACCTCAGTCATCACCCCAGTGCTGAGAGCAAACACTTAGCGGGGTGTCTTGAGCACCATACAGAATAACTTACTCTTTTTCATCTTTTCCAGATTTTAGAAATTCTGATTTTCTGCATCCTCCTATATTTCCACAAGAGAAAAGGCGTGAAGCACATCGTGGTTCTGCTGGCTCTTGCGGCGCTTCTTGGTGAGCCTGTTGCGTTCCTCGGCTCTAAGTCAAGCTATGCCAAGTCATAGGCGAGGCTTGAAGGAAGAGAGACTCGGGCACTCTCTTCCTTTTTCTTTCTGTTTTTCAGCTCTGACCTCAGAAACTCTAAATCATAGAAATTTTACTTTGCCCATTTCTCAAGGTAGACAAACTTAATTCTTTTTAAAATATATATAAGGATTTTTGTCTCTTGGTAACTTAAAAGCTGATGCTTACTTAAATACCCACCTGTCTTTTAATGTAGCTCTGCCTTTTCCCTTTCCCACCATCTCTCTTGGTATCTCTCATATATATGCCAACACTTGGAGAACTCATTTGAAAGATTTTCTTTTCTGGACTTTATTTATAACCTTTCCTTGCCAATAAGAGAGCCCATTTATCATGAACTGTTTGCTATGGCTTTGTCTCTGCTGAGATCACGGGAGAGGCTGCAGCCTTGTTAGTGAGATGCTGAGACCTCCATACTTCACCTTTGTATCTCATTCACTTCTCCCACCCTTTGCATTGCAGGATTTGTGTTTTTGAAAGTTACATTTATAGACAAATGTACTCTACACTATACCCAGGCGTGCTGTTGGTTAAGAGAGCAGAGGGGACGTCATATTTGTTTCTTTGCAAATTTCCAGACAGGGTGAACGAAGCAAACAAGAAAATGAGAAAGTCTACATTATATAGGAAAATAATGAATGAAGGAAACTTGAACTAGATACATAACAGAGTTGAGAGGATTTATATTGGTTATGACAAAGGTAAATGGAATAAGTTAGTTTTTTAAAAATTTCAGACTGGACTTCAGAGGAATTCAGGTTAATTTTGGAAGGGGTTCTAAATTGGATTCTATCTATTTGCATGGGTGTAGCTCTGCCAGGGTCATTGAAATAGCCATGCACACCTGCCATCCTCTACAGTGAGTCCTTGCAATGTCTTCTTCACCTCTGACTCCTGTTCCCACCATGATTAGCATGCAACACAAATGCAGGAAACTCCTCTGAAGCCAGCTGCCTTTCTGATTAGCCTTGCTAGATGTGGAATGTTTTGAGGAAAAACACACACAGAAAGTAATGTCGAAAGTAGGGATCATGATATTACTAAGTTAAAATCAAGACAGTAAGCATTAAATGTAACAAACAAAAATAATTTACCCTAATAAAAAAAGAATACATGTCAGAGGTACATCAAGTCTAATATACAATGGAACATCTTCAGAAAGGGGCAGTAATGGAAATAGAAGAAGAACAGGAGACTTTTCAGCTCATGGAAAATAAGGTGATATACAAATATTGTGATAGACAGGATCTTAGTACTTATTGTTGAACTAAGAACTATCATATTGATCTCAGAGTATACTTTTTTTAGTACTTGTGTATCATTTGCAAATGTTGATTTTTATAACTGGCCACAAAAAAAGCCCCTTGATAAATCCCAGGAAACTGAAATAGTACATACCATATCTCAGATCACAATGAGACTAAAACCAGAAAATAATAACAAAAATAGACACCAGTAAACCTTGCCATCTGGAAATGTTAACAGTGCTCAGACTGCAGCTGGGCAGAGTAGAAACCAAGATTTAATTGCAGCACATGTATTAAAGATTCTTGTGAAAATACATAATATAAAAATAAACAATTAGTAGCTGATGTTATGTTCAGAGAAAGTTATTGCTTTAAAAGTAAGTGAAAGCAGTCAGCTCAAGAAGTGAGAAAAAATGAAATAAAACTAAAGAATGTAGAAAGGAGCAGTTGATAAGGATAAATGTAAAAATAAACGCAGTAGAAGCATAAAGGCAACGGGCTGAAAAATAAATAAATCCAAGAATTAGTTCTTAAAAGACAACTAATAAAACATCTTCTGTCAGGGAAAAGAGGGGAAGTAGATGGATAGACATACAAGCATACAACTTTAATTGCTTCTTTTTTACTTATATAAACTTTAAGTACTTTTAAAGGGAAATAACTATGAAAAAAATAAAGGAGTTCTTAAAAAGCCATATCCTGAAAAAGAACTGGGCCTACAGAGTGTCCAAGATAATGCCTTCAAACCTTTAAGGAGCAGATCATTCTACTGTTGGAGCTAACATAAAAAGCCGTAATTTTTAATTTTTAATTTATCGTGTGTGTGTCTGGGAGTGCATACATACCTATGTACTCCATGGATGCGTGGAGATTAAAGGATAACATTCAGGAGTTATGTCTTTCAACCATGTGAATTCTGCAGTCGGAATTCAGATTTTCTGGCTTTTACAGCAAGTGTCATTACCTTCTGAGTCATCTTGCCATCCCAAGAGCTTTCATTTCTAAAACATAATCAGATAATGTTGAGCCCAAATCTGAGAAAAGATAGCACAAATAGCACTGTGAACTATTTTCACTGCCAAATATCGATACAAATTCCCAAATGAAATATTAGCAAGTAGAATCCAGAGTGACTCATGCTCATGACAAGTGTAGCACTTAAGATACTTTTTACTCACATTCTACTCATATGTTCAAAGAGCTTATCCTCTTTGCCAGAGTAATCTCGTGCAGAGACAGAACATACCCTTTGTATTGTTTGTATTGCATATAATTTACCTAGAACTGAGTCCAGGAAGCATACAATGAACATTCTGAATCAACTAAGAAAGGATTTAAGAACTCCATTAAACTTTGTCTAATTTTAATGTATAATAACACATATACATGAAATTCCATAATGAACTCCATTACTTTGTATACTAACTTTAAAAATTTAATAAAAATAAGTAAAGATGATTTCTTTTAGGAAAGTAAAAAAAGAACATATTGTATTAGTGAATCAAAAGGCAAATATGATATTGCTTAAGTAATATAAACTTCAGGTCATGAGATAAGTGTATTTGGGGACCAATGTACAGCATGGTTAATTGTAGTTAACAATACTGTATTTTATATTCAAGATTTTCTAAGTGTAAGTCATTAAATGTTCTCACTATGCACAAAAAAGTGAGAACTATAGGATGATATATTTACCAACTGTGGTAATCATTTTTTATATATCAAATTTTCATGTTCTACACCCAAATTTATATCATGTTATTTTTCAATGATATGTCAACAAACTGATAAAATACATAAGGAAATATCAGAATCTGAGTACACGTTGAAGACACGTAGTAAACTTTGCTATCCATTCTTGCTAAAGGATAATGGTGAAATACAGTAAGAAATTACAGTAATGAGAAAAGGGTGTCATGCTCATCTTGATGTTTGGGTATTTTACAATCATCATTATTGAGTTTCACAAGGGAAAAAATGGTTATGAAGGTTATGTAGTAACTGAAAAATTTCATGTAAATGTGTGCTTGTATGTGTGTTATAAAATGGAAAAAAGTAGCACGACATACTTCTCTGCATGGTGACTGAAAGCACGTGAAGCAAAGCCAAAAGTGAACAAGAGGGAAGCATAGAAGCACACAGGGAGACTGCTGCATTAATGTTGTGTGGTAGGATTTTTAAAATGGAACATCAACAACAAAAAGAGATAGAAGCCAGATATGGTGATACATCCATGGAACCTTAATATGTTGGAGGCTGAGGCAGAAGGTTCAGGAGTTCAAGACCAGCCTCACCTACATAATTGACCTGAGGCCACGCCGAGCCCCAGTCCACCTCCTAAAAAAAGCAAGTGGATTTCCAGTGAGTATCTTTGTTTGCCTGTACCTGGCAATGTCATTTCTTTTGCACATAAATATTTTTATTTATAGTTTATAACTGTATGAATTTGTGGAGTATGAAGAGATTTTTTGAACACTATTAGAATAATTAAACCAACCTAGTTAACATATCCATCATCTCAAGTATTGACCATTTCTTTGATGAAAACATTTTTTAAAAATTTTTGGCAATGTTTAAATGGCATTGGACACTCAGAAGTAGCAAGGCTGTTTTATTGTTGGTTTGGTTTGGTTTTTGAGTTCTCTTGTACAGTGACCTCCATTTCTAAAAGGATATTAAGCCTATCACACACCCCACAAGGTCAGAAATCTAGGAAAGCTTGAAATCCTGCTCCATTCTTAGTGCATTCAGGTTGTCAAAGCAAAGTTATCGAATGAAATATTGATGGCTCTGAGGAAGAGGTGTGAGTCAAGAATCAGCCATCTAATGAGTCCTTGGAATAGAATCAAGAATGAAGACTGTCGAGAGGGCCAAATCTGAAAACCAGGGCTGGCGGGATGCTGAAGGAAATGGTGTTACAAGGATAAAGAAAGGAAGATGTGCCTATTGTTGGCAGTTAAGAAAATAGAGAAGCACAGAAATGATTAAGCACCATGGAGCACAGTGACACAGTAGAACAATATGATCGTATTCTTGAGACTGTGCTTTAGAAGCCTTTCACAGTGACTGTCAACACAGCAGTCCCCTTCTAGCTGATTTTCCTAAGAAACAGGCAGAATGATGGACAGATTCATGTTCAAGAATATTCACAGCAGCCGTGTTTTAATAGTAAGAGAAAATGGATTCAATCTAAACATCCAAAAATAGGGAATTGTCAAAATAAATTATACATTTCATATAAAGGCTTTCTCGGCAGTCAAGGAATGGCTTCAAAATGCTCTGTGGCATAGAAAATGCTTAACAGTAATGGGAAATAGATTCCTAAGTGGTGTATAGCAAATGATTCACATGTTGTGATACATTCTTCCTTGAAAATAGCAAAATAATGATGCACCCAAATGTTAAAAAGTGACTTGCGAGTAAGTTGTTGAGATTTTGAGGGGGTGTTTGAGAGGGTGAGTCCCTTTTTCATTTCAGGCTTTTCTGCATCTTCTCATTTTCTAATGGACATCTGCATCTTTATAGATTTTCAAAACTAAGTTTAAAGGTTTTTTTCATATTTCCAGAGCTGTAGATAACAACTGACAGTATTTTAATGTCATTTTCTAGCCTTTTCTTATGCACAGATAAGCACCTTCTATTTTTATAGATGAAACATTGGAATTATATTGTATAACAATTTCTAATTTTCACCTGTTCTCATCAGCCACTCTTCCCGACCCAAAATGAGTCGCTAAATGAATAAATGAATGAAACTTCGAAGTACTTATTCCCAGGACTGGAAGTCTATACCCCACAGGACAGCCCTCCCTGTGTGCACAGCTCAGGCTTTCCGCTCTGTGGGGTGGTCTGGGCACAGCTGTACCCCTCTCCTGTGTCCGCCACTCACCTAGAAGAGCTTGAAGAGTTAGAATAAATAGTGATTAATTGGTTGATGAGTAGACATGCCTCAAACATATAATGATTAATTATAGAAATCAATAGTTTATCAGATTTAGAAAGAATTCTACTTTTATTTTTGTGTTTACTCAACTATAATTAAATTATATGATGGCTAGATAACCCTGAGGTTCTAGGGCTAATATATTCACCTCATTCTGGGAGACCTGGATTTCTATTCTATTCTATAATTATGTACTCCAATTTCAGGAACAGTGTTTTAGGAGGATATCAAGGTCTCTGAAAATATGACCTACAAAAAACCTTAACTATGAAATGGCATATGCAAATCTCTAGAGAGTATAAATTCTCAGATTAGCTAAAATATGACTGTTGTTATAATCAGTTGGATATGTGATTTGAAATCTAAGAAAATACCAGGTCAGAAGACATGCTAAGATGAAGCTAAGCCTGGTTATTAAAAAAAAAAACCTCTTTGCTCAGGTTAGGAATTCATCTTAGAATTTATCTCCTAGTCTCCCCTAGTAATTATGAGTTTTTAGTTGAATGAAAAATGACTAATTTGGAAGTGTGCCTTTGTACCCTCAAGTGAAAGTATATTTTCAGGTTTTGGAAAAGGAAATTATGGGAGGCTTTTCCTGGTTGGCTTCCACCCATTTTAAACATTCTTTTTTTATATTATTTTTTCAAATGCTAAAAAGGAAAATTATGACCAAATAGACCAAAAACAGTAAAGGGGTGCTCTTTTCCTCTTTCATGTTGCCTTTGACTTATAATTACTTGGTTTTGTGTAAAAATATTTGTGAATTTTCTGTGTGCATGTGTGTGCGCATGTGTGTGTGCATGCAAGTGCACACGTGCAATGCTGTCACACGTGCAGGCATGTGCAAAAGTCAGAGGTTGATTTTGAAATGTCTTCCTCAGTCACTTGTCCACCTTACTTTTTTGATTCAGAGTCTCTCCCTGAACATGGAGCTTGACATTTTGCCTAGGTTGCCTGATCAGTGAGTTACCAGGACCTGCCTCATTCTGCACCAGCCCTGAGGTCACAGACTCACACAGCCACACCTAGCATTTGCACGGGTGCTGTGGACCCAAACTCAGGTCCCCATGCTTGCATAGCAAGGGCCTTTACACACCGAGCCATTTCCCCAGACCCTACATTTGAGTTTTCTGAATTACAGCTAAACTGCAGCATTACTTGGAATAAATTTCAAGGAATCTAAGACAGAAAGCATTGTATTCCTATGGAAACATGGGAAGAAAATATTCATTGCTTTCATAGTGTCATATCTTATCAAGTTCATGTTTCTTAATTACTCTCTGGGACCTATGAAAATTTTGTTCCTTTAAAGATACTTCATTAGCACAGGAAAATAAATGGTGTTTATGTGAATCTTGGATTTACAGTTCAATCAAAAAAAAAAAAACCAACTCACTCTGGTTCTGCTTCTCATCATTGTATTGTTGAGAAGTATTTATAAGGAATTGTCTAGGCATTTGACAAAAACATTCACCCAGACTTCTTCAGTGTTTAGTGAACTCACAGGGGGTTTGGGGGAAGTGAGTAGCCTTCTCTTAATGCTTTCCTGTCTTCTCACCTATTTAGTTTTCACTTTTTCACTGTAATTTTTTTCCCACCAAAGTCAAAGACATAAGGGCAATCTGACACATGGCTTCCCTTCATAATTTTGCCCTTTCCATTCATTATAATCATACTCTCCACAATTTGGGCTACAATGTATCTTGTTCCAAAAATAGAGAGCGCCCAGTTCTTAGCTGGATCTTTAGCTGACTTAAGTGATTGAAAGTCTAGCACAACTTCAAGAACTGTCCAGTTAGAACCACTTCTTCCTGTGCACCTCTCACAGACATCATTTTTTAAAGATTCTTTTAAAATGTTTATTTTATTATTTATTAGAGGGGGCAGGAGAGGAATTCAGACCACAGCCCTCAGAAGCCAGTTTTCTCCTACTTCATGGTCTCCTGAGGATTGAACTCAAAATAGCAGGTGCCCTGTCCACTGAGCCATCTTATGAGCCTGAATGATATCTTTCCTAAAACACAACTGACACATTTGCTGCCCCCATCAAGTAAACTGAAGATCTTTACCTGTAAGTCTGTCTCAAGTATGTATTTTATTTGTGTTTTTTTTCTTTTCCAGCTTCATTGACTGTTATTTCAGTAAAAGCTGTCTCAGGCATGATCACTTTTTCTGTGATGGATAAAATACAACTAACTTACCCCATCTTCTATGTCATGTTTATCATCATGATAGCATCTTGTGTTTTCCAAGTCAAGTAAGTTAGCTTCCACATACTCAATGGGCTTTCATCATTTCTGCATTTCTCTGAACATTAATCTGTATTGGCTTTAGATGATAATTAAAGTGATACATAACGAGTTCCTCTAGGTAAAGGGCCTTCAGCCTATCCACAGCCACGTGCCCTGCTTTCTTCTTCCCATCCAGTAACAAGTTTTTATAAAGCATCGCTTTCAAGTCCTGTGCATTCTAAAGCACAACCATAATCCAGCTAAGTGCACTTTGATGCTTTCCTGATGCTCTTCTGCTTGCAATTAATATCCATCGTACACGGGTTGTCATTAGCAATAAATCAAAGGGGCAGGTCCACATCCAGGACTGCATTCTAAATATAGGCAATACGTGAACCCTTCACCTCCTTTGCTTAGCTCATGCTCATTAATTGCCCAGAGATGGACAAAACCAGACGTTTGGCCTGGAGGAAAATCCTTTCCTCAGAACTTTGCATCTTTGGCCAGAATTTCTTTTGCACCCATGGAATTGCAGAGTGATTGTTTTATATTTCTCTTGGGTACAATACTGGTGACATGGAACATTTTTAATCTCAGCCTCCCCCATCTGCTTTAATCACTTCCCCAAGTTTCATATCATGATGATGCTTGCTAGGCTCTCTTGAGTGGGCCAGAGAGTTTTCTGCTCACCCCAATATTCTGTGCAGAAGCTTCACCCCAATGCCAACAGGGAAGCCAGAGCTCCCACTAGATGCAAATAACTCCTGCAGATGGTGTGTCTGATTGCTAGGGGCTGGGCATGGTCCTGTGCAGGGTTACAGGAGAAACCCAGTGTGTTGCCACTGTTTCATTTGTCGTTTTCTCCTGAGACCCAGCGTGTTTATAATATGTGAGCATTGCCATTTTGTTTCTTCTTTCCTTCTTCTGAATTAGTAGGTTCTGCTACAATGCCTTGAAGATTTAGTGATCAGTGCCATTGTCCTTGTACTGTGCCTCACTGATTTAAAGACAGATACAATTGAAGGTAGACTGGTTTCATTCTGTTACCCTCAATTCACTCTGTCCACCCATCATACAGTGAAAGTGTGCTCCTCTGCCTTCCTTTCCCATTAAAACTACCTGAGGAGGTCTGCTTAGACACACACACACACACACACACACACACACACACACACACACACACACATCTTTTTTCCAGTTACTCTAGATTTATTTTTTCCATGGTGGAGATTGTCCAAATCAGTTATTCTACATTAGGACCTAAGTGGTAGCGCTTTTTCAAAGCACTCTGGTGATGCCCAGGCAAATGACTGCTTAGTCTCCCACAAGACAGCACAGCCAGTGTGGGAACTTGGATTCCTGTCAGTGGTCAGAGCAAGAAGCTAAGCCCCCACATGTGCTCTGCAGCTGGAGGACTGAACATTGTTTTTGAAACATTAAACATTCCTTTGCTTCTCCATCTTCTCTCTTGGCACGTGGCATGTCAGTGGATAGCTATACTGTTCCCCAGATATGATATTTAACAGATTCTAGGGTCTATCCTAATGAATCAGCCCCAGTGTGATACTGGTCCAGCAGCTTGAACCACTTCCAACTCAAACTTCTGTGGCCTCAGAATATGATTAATTGCTTTTCATTGTTACTGTTGTTGGTTTAAACAGACCATAAAACCTGACATCTGATCTCATACATCAGATGCATATAAGCTATGACTGCTGATTGGAAATGCCCTTTCACTGCACTTCCTTCCCCTTTGTAGTTATAGCTACAGAACATGCATTTCTTGAAGTTATTGTTAATGTATTGCTGAGTGTTCCTAAGCCAGAGCTTCAGTAAGTGCCTTCTGCCCTAGGTTCCTGAATCAAGCCACGAAACTCTACTCTACAACAACAGTGGTGCCAGTTAACCATGTTTTCTTTACTACCAGTGCCATTGTCGCAGGTGAGTATTGGCTTCAAAGAGTAGGTGATTCAATCCCCTCCTCAAACACAGATGACGGGTCTCTTAGAGTAAGTAAATGAACCAAGGAATCTTTAGGTGCTAAGGGAACCTTGGTACCTATATTCTCTGCCTCTGTTGAATGTCCAAGTGTCTCCATGACATTTTCTACTTTGTGTCAGTGCTCCCTAGGGCTGGCTGCCTCCTGAGACAGCTCGGTTCTGTTTTAGATCACTCTCCCTAACTATGACTTCAAATCATTAAGAAGGTATTTCTTTGCATTGGCGCTCAAGTTGGTTTTCTCATGAATTCAAGACACTCACTTTTGTTCTACTTTCTGTTTCTGCTTTCTGCTTGCTAGCCCTTCCAATCAAAGCCACCAAAGGCCCTCTTGAGTCTTGCCTGTAGATCAAACATGATCAATCCATTGAGCACTTTCCTATGTGCCCCTCATCATTTGTTATTAAAATCAAAGCAACCATATGTTGGAGAGAATGTGGGAAAATCAGAATGTTAACCCACACACCATTGGTAGAGAATAAAGTGGCATGTTCATTATGGAAAGCAGGATGTTTTAAAATTTTAAAAATAGAATTATCATATAATATAGCAATTTGGATATATACCTGAAAAGCAGAGTTTTGTATACTAATTGCTCATAGTAACATTCATAAAAACCAAAAGGTGGAAGCAAGTCAAATGTCCATTGACAGATGAATGGATAAACAAAATATGTTATGCATGTACAGTGAAATATTATTGGACCTTTAAGAGGAAGGAAATTCTGACACATCCCCCAATGTTAATGAACATTGAGGACATTTTTACATGGGAAACAAGTCAGTCACACACACAAAAAGGAAAATACTCTATGGTTGGTTTCACCTGTTTGAGTCAAATTTATACAAATGGAAACAAAATTATTGTTACCTGATGAGGGAGGAAGAAATGTTCAATAATAATCTACCATCTCTATCCACTACAGTTTTTACTTTCAAGACAATAAGCCTCTGCCTTGCAGGCAGAATGTCCTGAGTTCGGATTCCCCCACATATAAA
Source organism: Typhlomys cinereus (assembly GCA_023101885.1). Lineage (NCBI taxonomy): Eukaryota > Metazoa > Chordata > Mammalia > Rodentia > Platacanthomyidae > Typhlomys > Typhlomys cinereus. Next base: position 888,241 of record JALPQD010000261.1, read on the forward strand.
CACCGGGCGGAAGTGGGGACGGCCTGCGTTTCTGGTCCTGGTAGGGCAGAGCCTGTGAATCCCGGGGCGGAGTAAACAAGAAGGAGGTGGAGGCGTCCATGGTGGTTCCCGAATTCATCCATGGCTCTACATACACACACATACACACACATACATACACACACACACATACGCACAATTGAATAAATAATAAATCTAAAAAAAGGTTCTGGAAATTGGTTATGCAACAAGTAAATATCTTCAACACTATGAAGTGTATATATAAAAGTGATTGGAATGTTAAATTTTGCATTATGTATATTTTAATACAATTTTTAAATAAAATAAGTCCACTTTTTTACACGTGTGTGTATATGTGTGTGTGTATGTCTATGTCTGTGCATGGCTTGTGTGTATCATGTAGTATGTGCCTGTGAAGGTCCAAGGGTAACTTCAGGAATCATCCTGAATTAGTTCTACCTTCTTTTTATTTTGTTTTGGAATTTCCCAGGTTCTGTCTTCCAGAATTAGAGGTGCAGGCCACCACTATTTCCACCTGGTGTGTTTACATGAGATTTAAGATCCAAACTTTGGTCTTTCTGCTCTTGAGAAAGAGTTTTAACCCCTGCGTTATCTCTCCAGTCCCAACTTTTGAAACAGAAATTCCACTTCTGGAAACTCATTCTAATGATGCAAAAATTCTAAAGCACTGAGAGTCTAAGGAACCTTGGAGCCCATATTCCCATGGAAATGTGTACCCAAAAAAGTTCTTCACTGTTTTACCAAAGAACAAACATTAATATACAACTTAAATTACCCTTAGAGAAATTAACATTAGTGTATGTTCACTTAGAATAGGATGAAAACATGAAAATGATTATGAAGAAGTATCGACAGCATGGGAAATGCTTTGAAAATGCTATTCAAGTGGATGGGGAGAGCTGGATGAGGCTCACTCTGTAGGCAAAGAGATGAGGTGGGGACCAAAGATCCTTCTCTTCTGAGGATGGGGCTTAGTCTGCTACCATGGAGTCTCCAGAGCTCCAGGAGGGGCTCCCAGGAGACACTCAATGAGCAGCTAGCAAAGCAACATCATTCCCACAAAATCTATTTTCAGGAGACTCATGATTTGATAAAAGCTCTACAAAATCTTTGGAACCTTAAAGAAGAAATCATTGAGACTAACAGGGAGCAAAGAAAAAAAAGCTCATCAAAGCTGAGGATATAGCCTTTAAAAAAAAAAAAAAAAAAAAAAGCCATGACTAGAGGGCAAGAAGTCCAGAGGAAGGAGAGAGTAAGGTGCCACATGGAGGAAAATGGAGCTTGGGCAGCACCTTCGTTGCTAGAGTATCTTCAGTGCCTGCCATGCCTGCAGACCACAGGACATAGCAAAGAGTGACAGAGGCACCGCAGCAGCCAGTCTGAAGTGGGCGTGCCATGTCAGCTGCTAAGGAGCCATCCAGACTCTCCAGCCAGGCCTGCCATCTGGATCCTGACTGGAAACCATACATGAAAAGTGGCCACCAGAATTCTGTTCGGTTCACTGTGAAATCCTGGGCTAGATAAGAAATTTCTGTTTATAGAGTTGAGCAGATAGCTAATCAGTAAAGTGCTTGCTACACAATGATGAGGACCTGACTTTGCGCACCAGACCCTGGGGGTGGAGGGAGAAGCCAGGCATGGCAGCACATGTCCCAGCGCTAGGCAAGCAGAGATGGAGGCTCCCTGAGGCTTGCTGGTAAACCAGGCTAGCTTGAGAAACCATGAGAAACCATCTCAAAAAACAAAGTAGTCTGAGATGTTCCTCAGGTGTTCACTCCGAGTTGTCCTTGGTCTCAAAGCAGGCACACGCACACACACACACGTACACACACACGCACACACTTTCTGCTTACAAAAGTCATGTCGGGTATGGTTTTGTAAGAACAATGACTACATTCTATGAAGTCTACAAGACTCTGTAAACCTTGAGTAATTTCAAATATAAATATGGCACACAGATTCTGTTAAAATACTGAATGTACATTTTAAGGGTAACCATACTCAAAAAATACATTAACATAAATTTAAAAACAATAAGTAGCTGCCATACATGGCCCTACTATAAAATTGCCTTTGTCTTCTTATATAGGTATCGTGTTTTATCGGGAATTCCTTGGTGCTGCTTTCCTTACTGTATTTGTATATCTTTTTGGGTGAGTAAATGTCTCAGAGGTAAGGTATGCAAAATTCTATTACTTTTATGTAGGATTTTTGGCATTGTACCTGAAGTGTAGAAAATTGGAAAATAATGTAAGAAACTTCAGTTTCCTGAGCTCTTAAAAGAAACACATTTTTCAACTTAACACCCCACCCAGGGCTCTGTGCCTTTGGCTTCATGGCTGAGGTGCCCCTTCAAGGGCCCTGAAGCAGAGGGGATTTTTTTGGATCCAGTCAAAGTCAAGATAAATCCACTAGCCTTTGTAGTTAATATACAGCCTTTTGATACCATATCAGACTTGCCGCACCCTTGGGAGCTTCTAGATTAGCTCTCAATTTGGGAACCATGGATGCTTCTAGAGTCATCCACAATAAAGGCCAAGCCTCAGATCTGTACCATCCCTTTCTTGGGTTAAAAGGCCCAATTTGGCCCCTTTTGGAGATTTGGCAGATATCACTGCTGTGTTGCTGTCAGAGAACAGAACCTTTACAATGTGTTGCCAGTGTATAGAAGCTTCCATTTGCTCCAACAGCACCCCATGAATGTTTAGCCGCTTCTCACTTCTTGAGTTGGTATTCGACATGACCATTGTTATGCAAACTTGAGCCTAGACTATTTTCAGCATAGGAAACCATCTATCTTGAAAACTCAATTTCATAAGACATTTGGGTGAGGCCAAACTTCTGGGGTCTGGAAACTCTGACTACTCTTATGGCCAAGGACAATGAGATTTCTTAGAAAATTAAAGAATAACTTGTTTTTCATTCGCATTGCATGCCAGTAATGGGTCTGGGCATGCATGGATAGAAAACGAGACCTAGTGTCTACCCAAAGGGTTTAGAGCCAAATTAGCCTCCAGATGGTAAAAACCTGGGGTAGAGATTTATTGAAAACTGTCCAAGTCTTGATTCTGGGTACAAATATTATTGACTATAAAAGTTAGATGAATTCTAGGTGGCTTATCATGAGAAACAAGATAAACAAAACCAATGGAATCCATGTCAACATGTAGAATATAGAGCTGTTAATATTCCTATGTTCCTTATTTGCATTTTTCTTATACAGGTGCTTTCTGTCATTCCTTGGAGTATTTTTGGTGACAAGAAATAGAGAAAAGGAACATCCCCAACAGTCTTATATTGATTTTGGAAATATTCCTGGTAAGAAAAAAAATATATATATACTCTAATTTATATAATGCAAAAATCTTTTCTTTATATATTAATAATTGTTGGCATCTTTTTGATGATATTATAAAACACAATTTTGTATTTAATAATGAGATAATATTTTAATAATGTTCAGTTTTGCACAGAACACCGAGGTTATGAGAAGAACTGACTAGGTTTTCCTGATATGGGTGTCTTAGAGGATCTCTTCATTGGCTTCCTTAAAGTGTGAAAGAAGGGAAAGCGTAAGGAGTGGCAAGATAGTCTTTAATGGTACATAATGAAATCTTTAATGATACATAGAAGTCCAGGCTGCTAAGAAACATCTCTCCTGGGAATGACTGCGGAGATTTGTTTACTGTGATGCCAAGGCTGATGTCACCAGTCGCCAAGGCATGAATAGCTTCTTTCCCTCCTCCTTACCTCATCCACACAGATCTGGCCAGCACGCATATCTTTCCAGTTCTCATTTCTGTTGAGAAATAGCTCAGCTTGGGCATGTACACAGCAGAAGCAAAGTCCAGAAGAGAAAAACTACCTGCACTGGCCTTACTTCACTCTTACCCACTCACTCCCAGCTTTGCTAGTGATTTGGGGTGACCTATAGGTTTCCAGGCAAGATAAAAGAGTCTCGGAGATTTATCCACCATTCTATTAGCATCATACTTTTAAGACAAAAAAATCCATGAAAGTCTCCCTAAAACTGAGAAATGATGGCCAAAGGACATGAATTCTGCTTCTCTTTACCTTTGTGAGCCGTCTTACCAGTTGAAAGCATTCAGTGCTAGAATTGTCAACTAGCAACAATGTGTTCTGTTATAGAGGACTTGCCTGGAACTGTTTGGTAGGAAGTAAGATTTGTTGGAAAATGAAGTTTACTTATTTTTAACTTGTCCATTTCACAAACTTTAATGTATATGATCAGTAACGGTATCTGAAGCCTCTGTCATGCACTCTTTTTCTGTGTCATTATATAGATACAAAATAGAAGGAAAACACTGGGAAGAAAGATTTGGTGATAAGGAAACTATTCACATGGCTCTCGTAATTGTCCAGACCACGTTTCTATGGTTAGCATAAGGTGCACAAACAGCTTATATGTGGACAGTGTGTGTCCACTAATCTAGTGACATGGGTTTCCATGGGCCTTCTTCAATGTTTATCTTTGTTGTTGTTGTTGTTGTTGTTGTTTAGAGGTTCAACATTGTGTTTTTTAAAGAAAGAAAGCATGGGGTAAACTGAACAGAAATTTTCAGAACTGCTTCTTCTGTCAGAGCTCAAAGTATTTTTATGATTTGTTATCTCCCCAGGGAAACAAATGTTGGATAAAATACAACCAGATTCCAATGGCTTATCCTATGGAACCTTGCCTGATGGAAGTGACTCAACGAAGAACCAAAGTGGAGAGAAAAAAGAGGTCTAAAATTCCGAGAGAGATGGCTGTTGGCCTGTTACTCAATACCACCTTTTTAAAAAATTGCACATGTTCAATTTGTGTCAGCAGCTATTTCATGCTGACATGTGCAAGCGTTCGTTTCACTCCCATCCCCCACCGCGGACCATCAGGGCTTTCCTCAGCTCCAGCAGTCTAATGTTTTCATGGAATGTAACTCGAAGTGTTCCCCACACCCTGGACCTCTCCCTAGCGATCATCAGACTGGCTGGATTTTAACGAGAGCCTGGCTGCTCGAGCGAGAGTGTCACATAAGAATGCACGTTGCTAGTGGGTCACAGGCATAGGTCGCGTCTCCCGTGTGGCCTGCAGAGTCGTTTCCTTGGCTTTGAAGCCATCCTTCAGTGCCACAACCTCAGTCTTGAGAGAGAGGGTTGGTGTTCATTTTTCTAGGACACAGTCATGAGCCTCCTACATGACTCCCCTTCTTATCCCTAAATCTGAATGGCTGAGCATCTTTTATTTATTTTTTTTTGAAAGCTAACTATTAAAATCCTCCTTTGAAAATAAAGGACCGCACTAAAATTAGAGTTTACATGATGCATTTTGTAATGGCATATACAAAAGCTCAGAGATCTGCCTAAAAAAAATGTGACATTAAGACACGGGACTGCAATCACTTCTGTGGCATATTTACTGAAATTTGAACTCAGTGATTAGCATGGCCTCTGTAAAGGTGGCAAACAGATTTTGGGAATGCTAAAAATTTGATGCTAATGTTTGCTTTTTTAATAAAAGTATACAATGGTGGTATTTTCTTCAGCCTTGTGACCCTGTTTCAACTTGCATTGAAAAGAAAGGAAACTTTATGCCTTGTACCTTCATCATAGATCTTACACTTTATCAAGTGGGTTTATATGTTTTAACTTCAACACATTTCAAAAATCACATTTAGACTCTTAGGATATTTGAACTACATGCCATTTCTTGCCCAGGTGGTCTCAAACTTTGTCACCTTTTCTAGGTAAAAAGAGAGTCATAATTAGAGGCCTGGATTTCATCTGCTTAAATCTAGACATAGACTATAGGCAAATGGGCAAACCTGAGCCTGGGGAGAAAACTCGAATGCTCCTGTGCCTCAAATGCCTTTTCTGCTGACATTGATCACGTGACTGCTAACATACATCTGCAGGCTGACTCCATAGTCATGTCTGTTGCTTATGTTCTGCCCAGTATCTGAACAACAGGAACACAGGAAGTTTTCACTGTAACCAAGTAATAAGCCTTATCCTTAATGATATTCTGAAACCTTCAGTTCACTCATGACATAGCAGTCTGGCATCAGTATAGATCATTTCTCACGTTTGTACAGGGTATTTGATTCACAGCTAGCAAGGTGCTGATTGTTTCTGGTCTTTTGTCTTTGTTCTCTGTTACAACATATGCTCTTGACCAAATTACCCAAACCTAGTCACAGAAGAGAGAATTTGAGTCCACCAGAAATATATGAAAAAGAACTCAGAGCCTACATTTGAATGCCTAGTTCAGATACAAACAGTCATAGAATTAATATCATGTTTTTCTGAATGGGTTACTCTGGAAGGCTCTGCTAAGAAATGTGTCTGATATCTTAAACTATGCATTCCTAGTAGATCTTGAAAGTGATTTCAAAGATGGGAAACAATTAGACTGAAGAGTTTTACTTGAAGCAAAACTACATTTGGAGCTATAGTGTATACTTTGGGCATTTAGGTTAGTGGCTGCCAACATTCACATTTATTAAAAGTTTTGAGAAATGACATTGATTTGTGCTGTACAGTGATATTTTAGAAATTGAGGTTCCATATAAAATACGTTTAGACCAAAATTTACTGTCCCAAAGCAAGGTGAATAGTATGAGTTTTGGTTTGCTGGCTTATCGTAGGGTTGTTGTTTTTTAAGTACTCAGTGCATGACAACAACCAAAGCCAACCCATTCCTTTTCTTTTGGCATTGTAAGTTGGAGACCCTTAGCCAACATTTGGCTGATCTGACTGTCTAGACCAGTGACTGGCAAACTTTTTCAGAAAAGACTCATAAAGTAAATATTTGGGGATTTATTTTGTTCATATAGTGTCTGTCCCCACCATCCAGTCATGCCATCATAGGACAAATGAAGTCATAGACAATATGTAAACAACTGAGCATGGCTGTTTTCCAATAGACCTTTATTTAAAAAAAAATATGACCACTTCATGACTACATTTTGTCAACCCTAGTCCAGACTCATTTGCAATTTTTTCTTATTTCTTGAGAACGAGGAGCTAAAACCATGATTCTTCAAGGAGTCCATGGTGAATCCAATGCTTGATATTTACATTAGAGATCTTAGCTTATGTAAAAAAAATGGATTTATTATGCATTGTTTCTCTGAGTATCCAAATTTCTCTCTTTGAGATCAATGGTTCTTTTTTTTTTTTTTTAGTTTTTTAGTTTTACAAGCATATTGAGTATTAATCCCTGCTTTCCTCATCCCCCTCCTTCCCATCCTCCTCTTTTCCCCTCATCAATACAATCCACTCCCTCCCACCCTCCTGTCTGGCCACTTCTATGAACCCCAGGGTTCCCTCTGGTTTGTCTACTCTTGTGGGGGTTCAGTATACCACTCCTTGAGCTACTCTACTGGTAGGAGCATTTCCCTTCATTCATCCAACTCTAGTCCCTAAGGTTTCCACTATGTGTTCTTATCTCACTTGAATTCCTCATAGTCTATTGGGACATGTTGGCATCTCAGTCATTATTCAGGTCTGGTAACTGTAAGGACAAGTCTCACTGCAGTGAGTTCCTGAATGCAGCAGTCCTGCCTTGACTAGAATGTCATATTCAAAGGTGATCATTCCTATCTTTAGATTCTTACAATCTCACTGCCCCCTCTTCCACGAAGTTCCCTAAGCCTTAGGATGGTGAGAGATTAGGATATCCTGATTCTGGGTGAGCATTGCCCAGTTGCTGGTATTCTGCATTATGGCTGACCATTGTTGTAGTAGTGGGTCTTTTATGTACATCACTAACCATACTGAAAGAAGCTCCAGGCCCATCCTCCAAGTTGATAATAGCTTTGGGAATTATCTCCCATGCAGTACGACTAAAGCAGAGGTCTTTAGTATCTGATTGCTTTTTTATTTAAATACTTGCTTGCTATACTTTCATTACCGAAATCACTTGAAAAATAATACAATAAAAGATTTTTCTAGCAGTGACTCAGAATGTATTCCTCATTCCCCCTCCCTCCATATACACACTCACACACATAAGCCTGGAGATTCTATTCTATGGTGGAGAAAGAAAGAAAAAAAAATCATGGATTAGCACAATTTCAGTGCTATTAAAGAGTAATGGTGAGAATGTGTAAGTTTGGCTCCAAAGGAAGCAGGTGCAATGGTGGACATGACTCAGATAGAAACACTGAGCCAAGTGCCTGAAGCCAAAAACCCTCTTTGTACTCCTTGTTTTTCCAAGCACACAGCACATCCAGGAATAGTGACTATACATACTCAGTCACTTTGAAAGCTCTGCGGTGCTTGCCAATTTAATAGTGATATGATGGACATAAATACAGCAGTTACTAAAGTGAACCTTCCCAACACCCTTCCAGAATGTTTTACGTAAACTCCACGGCCTCTTTTGGAGGCAATCCTTGAACAGAGCAACTGCAAACCTAATGCATGTGTTTGGCACCTATCCATCCCTCTCCCCAACCCTTGAGTTTTTTTGTTATCGCCAAAGCTTCATCTTTTCTAGAATGTTGGATGGTTTGAATCATGTAATATGCAGCTTTTTAGCCTGGCATCTTTCATTTCCTAATATGCATTTATCATCCCACCATGTCTTTTCATGCCTGGCAGTCTTTTTAGTGAGGTTGCTAGATAAACACCACACATTTTGCACCATTAAAACAAGAGCTCAAAATTTAACCCAACATGATTATGAGGGGAGGGATTTCAAGGCTGCTTCTAATCGTTAGACTCATCAACAATCTGGCTCTTATTATGGCCGTTTTGAAGCAAAAAGAAAAAAAAAATCCACATATGTGCATGCAAATATAGACCAGTCTGAGGCTGTTAAACATAGTGCTTTAAAACTGTGCTTTAGCAATTGCAAATGCAAGGTAGAGATTTCCCACCCAAGAATTCATGAGCCTGTCCCCTTTCTCATCAGCCTGAAGGGTACCACACAACATGCTGTCCAGTGCCAGGGAAACAAATCAGTTACAGAAGCCATCACCCAACCAAGGGTTCTTTTTTGTTGTCGTTCTGAGTTTTTTTTTTTTTCTAGAAAGTTCTCTTTCAATATGGGTCCTTCTTAAGAGTTAATGAATCCCAAAGTAAAAGAAGAATACCAACCCTAATATTAAATAAATGGTGTTTTAGGGTGCACCCAGCTGGGCTGGGCATTGCCAAGAATTTCACAGAGTTCCAGGCAAGATGCAAGATGGTCTCCATGTCCCAGGAAAGAATCTCCTTCGCAGGGAGCTGGCAAGTACACAACCAAAGAGCCAACCCGTTCCTGATGGGCCGCTTCTCGTGGACCATAGCCACTTTGCACATTTGAGCTGCTGCTATGCAGGCATGAGCCAATCCTTCCAGCACGCATGCATCCACTTCCAGAGCCTTTCTCTTCATGGTTCTAATTTGAAAATGAACCCCAGACATTTTCTGAGTTCTGGGCTCTCCTCCCTTGTTCAATAACCTCACCTAAGCCTTCTGAACATCATGCACCAACAAGGAAATGAATCAGCTCAAACACTTGCCATCCAGAGCCTCAAATCTTAGGACAGTTGCCTGAGTGTAGACTACGTACCCAATTGCCAAATGACTCAAACTGGGGAAATGCATGAATTCACTCAAGCATAATTGGCTGCCTACTATTTTTATTATTTTTATCTTTTGTGCTTGCACCTGCTTGTCTTAATGTGTGTTTTGACTATTTTTAGAGCTACCTTGTTTTTGCTTTGAACAGAAAGTACAGAGATTTCCCTACTAGTCCCTGTTCTCTCTTGGAATAGTGTGCTGGTTATCATAAACAAGCCAATGGTAATGCACTGAATCCCTAGTTCACATGAGGCTACTCTTGGATTGTCTATTCTGTGGTCTTCAGCAGAGATATAATGGCATGTATCTATCATTACACTATCATATACAGGATGCTCTAAACCTCCTGTCTTCTCCTTATCTGCCATCCCCAGCTCCTGATCTTTTGACTGTTGCCAAAATTTTGTCATTTTAGAATGTACTATAGTTGGAATCATACAATATGTAGCCTTTTAACCTGCTTCCTTTAGTTTCTTTTTTTTTAACTTGAAACAAACTAATATTTTAGGAGCCATTATCCTCATTAACCTTAAGTTATTGACAGTTATTCCTTTCTTGAATCCTTTAGTTTCTTCATATACATTTATCCTCCCTCTGTGTCTTTTCATGGCTCGATAATCCCTTTCTGTTTAGTGCTGAATAATACTCCACTGTCTAGATGTACCACAGTTTATCTATTCGCCTACCGAAGGACATCTTGGTTGCTTTTAAGTCTTGGAAGCCTATGTGATTAATAACATAAAATGGGGCTGAGAATATGATTCAGGGATTAAAGCCTTTGTCTCCTAAGCAAAAGGACTTGAGTTCAGATCCCCAGGTCCCATGTATAAATAAAAGGCAGATATAACAGTGACCTGCAATTCTGACCTGGAAAGCAGAGCCTGGGAAACTCCAGAGCAAAGAAATAAGGAGGTAGAATAATCTGGGGTGATTCTTGAAGTCACCCTTGGGCCTCTACAAGTACACACTCAAGTGCTCTCTGGTACACATGCACACACACACACACACACACACACACACTCACTCGCAAAAAGAAAAGAACATAAAGTGAGTTACGCATGAAGACTATCTCCTGAGAACTTGCTGTCGAGATACAGAAATAACAGCTATTACTTACCAAGCCTACATGCCAGGCACTATGCTTCATTTCTTGTTTTGAGTTGCTCATTTCATTCTGGCAATTGTTTTCACTAGGGAAATCCTTCTGTGCACTTTATGTGGTAGAAAGACAGGTCAAGACGCAGAGATTAGGCAGAGTCAAGAATAGCAGCCAGAGCATTAAAATTAAAAATCTTACTTTCAGAATGGTGAATAGGATACCCCTGCACTTTCAGACCCCAAAAGTAAATTATTCCTGAAGTCTTGTCTTTTAAGTGCCTTACTGTGATTCAGCCCTATAAGGAGTTAAGTGAATTGACCAATATCTTTCACCTGGAAAATTTCAGGCTGTGATTTGAACCCAGAACTTGTAATTATTAGTCAGCTCTTACCACTATTGTCAAAACATCTGCACCGCATAATGGCATGTCAGAAGACTTGAAGAAGGAATCTGAAAACAGAGGACGTGAAAGTCGTTGTAGGCCAGCAGGTCATCACAGGTCATCCTGGCCTAGCGGGTGAGCTTCAAAGGAGTAGGGATTGTAGTGGGTTAGTGGTCCCAATATAGATATTTCACTATACCCTAAAACACATAGTTGTGAATTTATTTGGAAAAAAAGTTCTTTACCAAAGTAAGATTCTTGAGATCACCCTGAGTTACTTGGGTGGCCCTTAAATCCAGTGGGTGCACTTAAAGAGATAAAAGAGGGAACGGCTCAGACACACGGCCCTATAAAGATGGAGGTAGAGCTGCAAGTCATAAAATCACAACCAAGAAATGTCCAGAACCAACAGAAACTAAAGAATCAAAGCACTCTCTCCTTTAGGACCTCCAGGGGGCACTCTGCCCACCCCTTGATTTGGACTTCAGGCTCCAGAAGAAAACACATCTCTTCTATTTCCAGCCTCCAAGTATGGGGCAACTTTCAGCTGTGACCTAGCAAACTAATTCACAGATTCACCTGGTCTTTGAAGCATAGGTAGAGTCTGCATGTTCCCAAGGGAAGCAGTAGTGGCTCAAAGCAAGCTTGGTAGATAACTGAAACACAGGGTCACAAAACGAGGAATATGAGTTCAACCAGAAACGCAGTTCTGAAAGCCTGGAGTGACTGGATCTGGTAATAGATTAAAGAGTTTGAGCTTTAGTTGAGACATTGGAGATGGCGTTTGCTGCACTCTGGATCTGCAGGGTGAACACGAAGCCTGCATTAGGGACCAGAAAGGGCTTGCTGCACATGCTTGAAGACCTGACTTCAGATCCCTGTGCTGGGAAAGCAAGAAAGAGACCAGAGGATCCCAAGAGTTCACTGACTAGTCGATCTAGCCAGTCAAGATCTTGATTCAATGAGAAACCCCATTAAGAAAGAAAGCAAGAAAGCAGAAGGAAGGAAGGAAGGAAGGAAGGAAGGAAGGAAGGAAGGAAGGAAGGAAGGAAGGAAGGAAGGAAGGAAGGAAGGAAGGAAGGAAGGAAGGAAGGAAGAAGGAAGGAAGGAAGGAAGGAAGGAAGGAAAGAAAACAAAGTGAAGCATTATTGAGAAAGACACTCAATATCACCCTCTAGCCTCAATGTACGCTCAGACACACATGTAATGTGAGCAGAGAGAAAAAATAAATAAATAAATAAATAAATAAATAAATAAATATTACATTAATTGCTTTTCTTTATTGTGACCAAATACTTGACAGAAACAACTTGAGGAAGGAAAGGTTTATTTTTGCTCACGATTTCAGAAGTTTCAGTCTGTCACAAAGGGGACAGTACAGTGGCAGGAGCAGCTCACTTCGGAGCAGGAGGAATTGTGTGGTCGCATGGATGACACGGACAGCTGGAGAGAAGCAGAGCTGGATAGAACCCTAAACCGAGACCCCGAGGACCTCCGCAGCCTCCAGAACACACCACCAGCTGGATGTCCAGACGAGAAACCCGGAAGCACAACAGCAAAGGGACCCTTCAAAAACAACTTCCCCAGCTCTGTCCACCAGGGTGCACAGTTGGGCAGGAGGGTCCTGTGCCAACTGCAAAGAAATGAACCAATAGCAAAGGGGGCCTCTTGGGCAGTGCCAGCACCCCAGCCGCAGAAAAGAAGTCCCCTGTTCTGTTGGGGCCTTCAGGAACCAGGTGGCAACACCCCAGGGCCTGGAAATTTGGCCCTCTGCAGCCATCTTTCCCCCTTGGGTACAAAGGTCTCCTGATGGTAACGCAGGACGCCGCTGCCGCTGCCGCTGCCGCTGCCGCTGCCGCTGCCGCTGCCGCTGCCGCTGCCGCTGCCGCTGCCGCTGCCGCTGCCGCTGCCGCTGCCGCTGCCGCTGCTGCTCAGGACATGGCTGGGCTCTGGTCCTGCAAAGGACTGCCATCTGTCGCCTGCGAGGCCTCCCAGGCCGTTCCACAGCCTGCTCTAAAGCGAACCACCTGTTTCCTGCCGGGCTCAGGGCCCCCCCCAATCCCCGACCTTCCAAGGTCTCCGCAGAGCAGAACCGCGTCCAAACCACGGCGGAGGAATGACGGCCTTGGCATGGCCTTGGCTCCTATTTGTTGTTCACTAAGGAGTTCTGTGGAATCCAGACTTATTTTCCACTGAAACAAGGGAAAGTAAAGACGGCACCAAACAAAAATAGCTTCCTGGCACTTCCTGTTTACTATGCTCTGCAGATTCTCCTCTGCCCAGGGCTAGAAAGCCCCTCTCTCAACAACATGGGGAGCCATGGGGTATTGGAGGGTTTTTGTTTGGTTTGGTTTGCTTGTTTTCCTTCCATGTTTCTATCTTGCTCTATGCAAGTTCGTCTCTGGATCTGTGGGGTTCATTCCCACCTCTCCTTCTCTTAGTCCTAGATATGTGTAAGCCTCTGGCGACCCCTTTGTCTCTTTTTTTTTTTTTTTTTTTTTTACTTATTCAACTGTGCGCGTGTGCATATGTATGTACGTGTGTGTGTGTGTGTGTGTGTGTGTGTGTGTGTGTAGAACCACGGATGAATTCGCGAACCACCATGGACGCCTCCACCTCCTTCTGCCCCGGGATTCACAGGCTCCGCCCTACCAGGACCAGAAGCGCAGGCCGCCCCCGCTTCTGCCTGGCGTCTATACGTGGGATCTGGGATCCAACTCAGGACCTTCCACCTGCAAGGCGGAGGCTTAACCCCTGAGCCACCTCTCCAGCCCCCTCTTTGTCTCTTTTACAAGCTACAGCAAGTATGCCCCGTTGCACCTCATAAGGAAGAAAGATGATATAAATGTAAAAGGAAGACCGGGGCCTGGGCCTGGTACATAGACATCACGTTCTCCTTCAGACAGTGCTCAGATGAGAGATCAGAGTTGATGGCAAAGACACGAGGTGACAACCTGGCAGGAAGAGCTGCCCCAATGGAGTGAGCGGAGTCGTTCCAGACATTGGGCCTAACTATTGGCACGCGACTATACATCCATTCTTAAAACGACTGAGATGTTTGGGAAGAAGGTCTGATGAACCAGCCACCTCCGGGTGGGCCTGCAGATGACAGGGCTTTGTTTCAAATTGGTACTCGGCCCCTTCCCTACAACTGAACATGTTTTCTCTGTCCAAAAGCAATGAGAACAACCTCACTTTCCTAACTGATTTTTTTTTTTTTTGGTACCACAACAATGAAGTTAATAATGGAAAAAACATTCACCCCATGGCTAGGGACACTCCAGGCAAGCAGAGCACAAGATCTACAATCTATCAACAGAAATTACTGAGAGCAAACCCAAGCTTGTTAACCAATTTTTATGAATGATTGAGACAACAAAGCAGATTTATTTCATGTTCATAATTTTAAAATTTACAATTACATAAGTATCTTTATAAAACCATTAGGATGAAACCCGTCCTGTTCATAAGAAGAGAAGTGAATCAAATCGTCTCACATACACAAAAAGAAAAAAGCCAAACCTACACGCTACCGATAGGACTGTTGTACACTGTACTATAATCCCCCAGAAAGACATACAAAAGTCCTGATTGTCACTACCCAGAATGCAAAGTTACTTGAAAACAGGATCTCCACAAAAGTAATCAAATTAAAAATCAGACCTTTAAGGTAAGTCCTTAGCCAGTGTGGCGGGCACCCTTATTACAGAAGGGAGAAATCTAGACACAGACACACATAGACCAAGGCCATGTGAAGACCCCAAGACTACGCCATCAACAAGCCAAGCATTCCCTCAGACTAACAGAAAAGCAAGGGACAGACTATCCTTCCAGAGCTCAGCAGGACGCTCTCCCTCCCCCAGCAACACCCTGATTTTGAATTTCTGGGTTCTAAACAGTGAGATGATTCTATTTCTAAGCCTCCAGATGGTGGTATATTGTCATAGCCAACGTGGCAATTAATACTTTCTTCTCCATGAGCTCTTGGCAGCTATTACCAGGTGCTGTGCTTGGCGAACCTACTGTGGGACACACCTTGCTGGAAAACAGAAGTCTCCTACTCTCTTCCATGACGACAGTCGGAGAGACAAGTGTCCTCCTTGCTCCGCCTCCACTGTATGTTCTTCATACTCCATCCTACAATATGGATTCTGGAGTCTGGGACTGTTTAAAAATGTGCTCATTAGCCAACAGCAGCAGTGACATTTGACCTGATGTTAGAACCATACCAGTGAAACCACACAGTGTCAGAAGCCTGACCTCAGCCCTCCGTCTAATTATTTGTCTTCATTCAGCTCCTGTCCCCTTTCTAAGACTAAATCCTACAGTCTTCCCATTGATTCTGGAAAGTTCCCCAAGAAGAGTCAAATCCTGCTAATCAGCAGTGAACTACCCCATCCCCAGCACCTCAAGCACTTGCATGATTTATATATTTGTTGCGTGTGTTGTTCATTATCCACCTGCCACATGTTCAGCATCTCAAGAACAAAGATCTTGTCTGTTTCACTTACTGACGTGTCCATGTGCCTGCCTGTACCTGGTAGGTGCTCAAGGCAGGCCTACCTTGGAAATGTTGCAAGTTCAGTTCTAGACCATTGTGATAAAGCAACTACTGCAATAAAGTGAGTAATATACTTTTTTTTGTTTCCCAAGGCATATAAAAGTTGTGTTTACACTATGCTATAGTTTATCACATGTGTAATGCCATATGCCTAGAAAAACAACATATACACTTTAATTTAAAAAGACTGTTGCTAAAAAAAATATGCTAGCAACATCTGCATCCAACAGTGAATTGTAATCTTTCTGGTGATGGAGGGTCTTGCCTCAACGTGGGTGGCTGCTGACTGATCAGTGTGGTGGGTGTTGAAGGTTAGGTGGCTGTTTAAAGTTAAGACAATACTGAGGTTTGCTGTGTCCACAGACTCCTCCTTTCATGAGAGATGCCATCGCATTTTATCTACGGCAGAACCTCTTTCAAACTCCCCCAACCCCTGAGCCTGCTTTGTCAACTAAGATTACAGAATGCTTTAAACTGGTTGTCCTTTCGACAGCGGTCACAGCAACTTCACCGGGTTAGACTCCAGCTCAAGAAAACGAAAACTTCCTTTGCTTGTCCGTAAGGAACAACTCCTCAACCATCAGAAATTATCCCAAGATTTCAGCAATTTCGTCACAGCCTCGGGCTCTGCTTCTAGTTCTAGTTCTTTTGGTTTGTTTGTCGTTTTCAATTTTTCTTGAGATGCTGGGGATTAGGCCCAGGGCCTTGTGTCTGCTAGCAAAGTGCTCTGCCACTGAGCTACATCTCCAAGGTCCAATTCCAGTTTTCTTGCTCTTCCCACCACATCTGCAGTTACTTTTTCCACTGAAGTTTTGGAGCTTTCAAAGTCAACCATGATGGCTGGAATCAACTGCTTCCAACCTCATGCTAATAGTGATGCTTTGACCTCCTTTCATGAGCCGCACATGTTCTTAATGACACCTAGAAGGGGAATCCTTTCCTGAAGATTTTCAATTTGCTTTGCCCAAATCCATCAGAAGAACCATCCTCCACATTAACTCTGGCCTCACAAAATGCATTTCCTAAATAATACGATTTGAAAGTCAAAATTGCTCCTCAGTCCATGAGCTACAGAAGGGGCGTTTTGTGAGCGGGCATGAAAACGGCGTTAATTTCATGCATCGCCATCACGGCTCCTGGGTGACCAGGTGCGCTGTCAGGGAGTGGTGATGCTTTGGAAGGCATCTCCTTTTTCTGAGCAGTAGTTCTCAACAGTGGGCTTAAAATACTCAGTAAACCATGTTGTAAACAGATGTGCTGTCATCCGGGCTCTGTTGTTCCATTTTTAGAACAGCCCAGGCAGAGAAGGCTGGATGTAAGTCTTCAGGGTCCAGCATCTTCAGAATGGTAATTGAGCACTGGCTTCAACTTACTTACCCACCAGCTGTTCCGGCCGCCACCAGGACAGTTAGCCTGTCCTTTGAAGCTTTGTAACCACTGACTTCTCTTCTCTAGCTATGAAAGCCCTCAATGGCATCTTCTTCTGATATAAGGCTGTTGTGCTTACATTGAAAACCCATTGCCTAGTGTAGTTCTCTTTGTCCCTTAACTTGATCTGAAGTCCTCTCTTCGTGGGCATGCGCAGACTCTCTCCTTGCACTTCCCTGTTAGGAAGATGGCTTCCTTCCTTACACCTTGGGAGGCAACTTCTGCTAGCAGCAGCCTCCTTACTTCTCTCTGGGTCTTGCTCTTGGCTTAAAGGAATGTTGTCATTTGTGCACTAAGTTTCCTTCAAGGACTTTTGTTTGCATGCAGGACATGATAACTCTTTGGCTTGGAGAGGCCTAGCTTTGGAACCAGCTCAGCTCTCTACATGCCTTCCTCCTGGGACTATCATTTCTATGCGCGGCTCTTCCCTCACACACTTAGCGGCTTATTGCAGAATGGTTTAGTTGGCCTGATTTCAATATTGTCATGCCTCAGACAATGGAAAGTTCCCAGGAGAGAGGGACAGCCAGTTTGGTGGAACACTCAAAACAGCACAATATGTGCATATTAAGTCCACTGTCATATCTGGGTGACATTTGTGGTGTTCCAAAGCAGTTACAATAGTAACATCAAAGCTTACTGATTATACATAGGCCATCATAACCAATACAATAAGAAAGCTGCCAACATGTGAGCTCACGCCAGGTTGCCACATGCATTTGACTTCTACAACGCAGTGTCTGAGAGGCAGTGAAGCAAAGCACAGTAAAACACGGCCTGCTTGTAAATATTGGTTACATAAAGGCATCTCTAAATTCTGAGTACACATAGCTACAACAGGATCCCAATCATCAAATCATGTTCTCGTTTTTTTTGTTGTTTTTTTTTTTTTTCTTTCGGAGTAATTCCTGGTTGCTTGGCTTCTCTTCACTGTGCTGCCATGGAAACCAACAACCCAGGGACAAGTTGCTTTTCATCAAGTCAGCCAACGTGTACCACATCTCACGGAACACGGGGACGTGTGCCCATGTCCTCCCCAGCCTGAGGACAGGAGGCATCAACCGGGCAACTGAATATCCTGTATACAAATGACTGTGGCCAACACCCCCACAAGCCCAGACTGGTCTTGGAATCCCCAGGAGTCTTGTGCAGTGAATAGCCAGGCTCCCTTGGAGACTGGTCCGGCCTATGGATGCCCACAGAGACCACACGGTCTGCTCTCAGAAGACTCTCAAGTCAAAATGTTCCCAGCACCTCCCACACACCTCCTCTGTCAAACCCCTAGTATGGAGGAAGCACTTGTGTACATCATCTCCGGTCCCAGCAGTGCTGCAGAGTCCTAGCCCTTATTCTCCCTTTCACAGCCAAGGAAACTGAGGCCCGAGAAGTCAAGAGGCTCATCTTAACGTCTCAAAGCAAGCCGATGGGGAAGATGGATTTGAATCTGGGTACCCGTGTGTGCATCCTTTTCATGCACAGCATCTGAGCTGCTGCTGGCCCACTCCTCGGCTGCAACAGCCTCCACCTCTGCGGCTCAGGAGGCAGAAGAGACAGGTGACAAGAGGCAGGAGGGGCCATGGCAACTCCGGAGTGCGTGCTTCACGCGCGAGCACCCACTCTCGCACAGAGAGGTCACGCACAGCCATAGCAACACTGGAGTTGATTTCTGAAGGAGGTTCTGAGCTCTCTCTGGAGGTCTTTTAAAAAAAACAAATAAAAGATAATCCTGTGTCTCTGGAATGACGTAGGTGTGGTTGTGCCTAAAAGCAGAGATTAGCTGACCCCTAATGGTCTCGCTTAGCTTTATGACTATGATGAACCGTCACTGGACAGGCAGGCTAACTGCTTGGAGCATTACTAAATCTGTTTTTAATAATGTCGCCATCCCAGGACCAAACGCTGACCGTTGCTGTAATAAAGGTTCATCATCGCTGGAGAGAGGGCTGGGTCATGGGGCGGAGGTGGGCAGTGGGGACGGCCTGTTTGTTCTCAAACGTGGGGGTGTCTGAGTCACAGAGTGCTCAGGGAGGGGTGGAGCGCTTGAAGATTTATCTCTGTTGAGATCTGCAGGATAAAGAAGAAAACAATGCATGAAGGACATCGATCCAGCTGAAAGCTGTTTAGCAAAGGACCCAGGGACCCTGACAGAGGTGCACACACACACACCATGCAAATCGCCAGCCACAAAGAGAACCCTCCTACTGTATGGAAGTTACCAGAAGTAGTCTGAGTCTGAGGCTGGCTGCAGGAGTAGCACCTAGTCTGTGACTCGCTGAATGTTGAGTTGAAGACAACTCACAAGCAGCAGGATCTGACAGGGGCTGGAGGAGCAGAAAAGGCCTGTGGAGGAGACCAGAAACTCACAGACACCCTTGAGTGGCAGGAAACCTCCAGCTGGGGAAGAATCTATGACCAGAGGAGATGCCAGAGTGGGATCTCAGAAAGCAGCTGCACCCGTGACCAGCCCTGAGCATCCAGAACATTCGCTCAGCTGGCCCTGGGCCTCGGCTCCTGCCGGTATCCACGGGCCCTGCCAGAATCCAGGCCTTTCAGATCAGATAAGCAGGGTGGAGTTCATGTTGGACCAACATGTATGTGGGGACGGGGGTAGGAGGGGGGAGAACGGCCCTGGCATCAGAGAGGGACCTGGCAGATGTGGGGGGCGGGGTTTAGAGGTGGGTGATCTGAGCCTCACAGTATGGTGCTTGGGCACAGAGGTGCTGAAGGCGGCAGAGACTCAGGCCAACGTGACTTTTTTCCTGCCCTGCACAAAAGCCGCCCCTCTTTACCAGTGTCTTGGGTCCGTTGTGGTGGAGGCGCCCCCAGCAGCAGAGCCGCTAGTAGAACAGTCAAAGTGGGCAGTGCCACAGGACAGCAGACGCCAGGAAGACAGTGAGCACATTAGGCCCCTTTGGTGCATCTGCATATTTGACCCCGGCCGAGGCAGAATGTACACATATGCCTAAGGTCCCCTTAGGGGAAGAGCTGAGGGTCCTATGCAAGCAGTCAGTGACCAGAACTTTAGATTTTTTTTTTCATCTATTTATGCCTAGGGACTAAGAGGGAAAGGAGACAACAGTAGACTTGCTCTGTAATAAGACTATGGTGTTCAGTACCTTACCATACCTCCAGTTCGCTTCAAGTAAAAACCAAAGACTCCATCTTCCCCTCCTGCCCTGGGCCCCACTCCTTCAGCACTTGCTGCCTCTGCTCCAGCTGTTCCACCCTCGCAGCTTCCTGCTGGCTCTTGAAGGCCAACTCCTAATTCTCTCCCCTCTGAGTTGTCCCACTGATGGCTTTCAGCTCTCTCCCTCCCCTCCCAGCAGTCACAAGACTCAGCCCACCTCCTGCCCGGTGAGAACTGCGGGGCTCAGTGACTAAAAAGACAGCCACCTTCTGACACTCGCTCTCCCTTTGCTCCTCAAAGTAGCTCTGGCTATTAAAAACTCAGTTGAGTATATTTGATTTCTATCTGTTGTTTGTTTTCCCAACCAGCACGTCAGCCTCCTTCAGAGAAGGGTCATCATGATACAATCACCCAGAACTTACCTCTGTGTCTGGCAGGTAGTACTCGATGCACATTGCTGAATGAACTAACGAACGAACGAATGAATGAATGAATGAATGAATGAATGAATGAATGAATGAGATGCACACATTTCTACTCTCAAGGCCCTTGTTACCTTGTGAAGTGGGACTTTTTGCTTAGAAGAACACAAACTCACTTCTCTTGAAAGATTTGAAATTTTTCCTTTGAACTTTCAGCTCTTCTTTCCAGATCCCACGCAGAACAGATCCCACACTCTCAGTCCTTTGGCTCAGACTCATCACGGCCATAATGGATCCTCTGGAGGGACTCAGGAGGAAAGTTGCTGGTGGTGCGGTGGTCTTCAGCCAAGTCAGCTGGGGCCTAGGGACCAGGGCCGAATACTGCAAGTAGGCAGAGCTGCTGAGCTGGGTGGTGAGAGCTGGGGCATGTACCAGAGAAGGCTACTGACACCCTGGCTGGGGAACCAGAGGGCAGACGCCAAGGCTGCCGAAAAGGAGGGGATGGCTTCGAGGCAGCTGCATGAGGCGCAAACCGCAGCAAGATGATTTTAATATGCTCACACACCATGTGTATTAATTAGCCTCACTCTCAGTGAAGGGCAGCTTGATTCTGAAATGGTTTTCATGTCTGAAATTCTACCATTTAAGTCCCTGTCTGTATTAGTTAGCTTAGCTAAAGCTGCATAACAAAACATCCCTAGACTATAGAAACTTAAACTGTAACCATTAATTATTCTACATCATCTCTGTGGGTCAGAAATTGAGGAGCAATTTGGATGGGCAGTTCTAGTTCTAGCTTTGAGTATTGCATGAAGTTGTAGATGGACTTTGATCAAGGTTCCAAAAAAATCTAGCCTGGAGGGCTGGGGAGAGAGCTTCTGTCAGCAGTGCGTGCTGTGCAAGCACAAGGACTTGGGTTCAATCCCCAGAACCCATGTGGAAAAAAGCCAGAAGTGGTAGCACGTGTTCGTGATCCCAGCCCTGGGGATTGCTGGCCATTTGGTGAGTTCCAGGCCAGTGAGAAACCCTATCTCAAAAAAAAGGGGGGAACCTCTGAGGAAGAACACCCAGGGTTTCCCTCGGGCCTCCACATGTACCGGTATGTACACACACATGTAGCTATGCCCACATGAACACCCACACACATATCCCTCCCCCCGCTAAAAACAAGGCTGGATTGGGGTTAGACGGTCTTCTTGAAGTCTCTCTTCCTTTGTCACATGGGTGACGGATCTGTGCTGGATACTAAGTGGGGGCTTCTGTTCCTATCTACATGGGCTTCACAGGGCTGCTTGAATGTGCTCGCTCATGGCCCAGCATCTGACTTTCTGAAGAACAGATACCAAGAGCCAAGCAGAAGCAGCAATGCTTCAGTTTGTGTCATTTACTTTTGCCTTTTTGACCGAATCTTGCTGTATACCCTAGATTGACCTAGAACTTGCTATATATGTGAGACTAGCCTTGAACTCCGTTGGTGCCTTTTTTAATCCCAACTCTGAATTGCAGACTTGCACCTCCACAGGCAGATGCAATGTGTTTTGACCTAGACTTCTGCATCACTACCGCCACACAGACTACTCTTGGTTCCATGCAGACGGGGGCTGCACAGAGCTATGACTATCATAAGGCTTCACTGGATGCTTGCTTAGAACCCAGTGAACTCCCTGATGTTTATGATGTCACATCACTGCCTGAAGAGAGAACTCAAGGGCCTCTGGCTGAGGCAGGGCAAGAGTTCCTTACATGGGGAGACATAAACGTTGCTCCCCCCTCAAAAGAATCCAGAGACAAACCAAAGTTCTTTCACCAGAGTTGGTCTCAGGCAATCAATGAGTTTATGGGCTTTTTTACAAAAGTCTACACTCAGCATGGAAATGGTTTCCCCATAGCCATGTAGATAGAGTTCCCCTTCCAGTTTACCTGCTCCAGCCTGTGAACTTTAGCCCTCCGACACACACACACACACACACATACACACACACACACACAGAGAGAGAGAGAGAGAGAGAGAGAGAGAGAGAGAGAGAGAGAGAGAGAGAGGCCACATGCACATAGAGAAACGGTGCATACAAATGACTAAGAGGGGCATGTAGGGACCAAGTGAGAGTCCAGTGATTTCCCCAGCCCCTCATCTTGAAGGAATATCAGTACTCAACAGATTTTTTTTAATTTTCTTATTATTTATTCAATTGTGCATGTATGTGTGTGTGTACGTGTGTGTATTTATGTGTGTGTGTGTATGTGTGTGTGTGTATAGAACCATGGATGAATTCAGGAACCACCATGGACACCTCCACCTCCTCCTTGTTTACTCTGCCCCAGGATTCACAGGCTCCGCTCTACCAGGACCAGAAATACAGACCGTCCCCACTTCCATCTGGTGTCTATACATGGGATCTGGGATCCAAACTCGAGGACCTTCCGCCTGCAAGGCAGAGGCTTAACCCCTGAGCCACCTCTCTAGCCTCCAATCAACAGATCTTGAAGTTCTCCTGCAAGTAATCACAGCTTGATCTGATAAAGATGGTGGCTGTTTGCTGTAAGGATCTCATTCTGCAACAGGCAGCCACTAAATCTTATCCACCCACGTCATATCTGGTCGGTTCTGACTTAATGAGATACCATCCCACCAGGTTCTAGTTCCCCCAGGGACAAGGACAAGTCTCCCAGTATATGAGAATATGTGGCTGTGAGCAAGCTGGGACAAGAAGGAAGAGGAAAGACTGAGCCAAGGGTCTTCCCCACCAGGACCCACCAGTGACTCAGACCTCCATCAAACATGGAAATTGTGGTCTACATGCTCCTAGGGTTTTTATAAAACCTCCAGAAGAGACTTCCAGGCGGGCCGAGCAGGTAGTTGGGTTCATTGAAGGACGTCTCAGCCACGGAATCTGTGACTTGGACGAAGACTGAAGTCTTGGCAGATCTAGAAACTGATACCCAATTCTAGTTCACTGGGATTAAAAAGTATTTCAACTCTTCTACGCTCACAGGTAGAATGAATTGTGTGCTGACCCCTTATGGTGGCATCCCTTTGATGGTATTATACCTCAAGTTAAAGTCCGAAAAAACTCCAGCAGTGAAAGCAACATAAATGGATTCTAAAATGTTAAGTGACATGCCCGGAGAAGCTAATGTCAATTTATCATGTGATACTCAATTTGCACAATAAATTATGAACCTGGGGAAAAAAGAAAAACAAAACAAAACAAAAAAACCTCCTAGGAGGACCACGTGAAGCCTGAACTTCAAAAGTGTTACTCCACACCTGGGGGAAGGGAGGAAGTTTCCCAGTCCTTGTACAGAGAAACAGACAGAAAGACTCAGCTGTGACACGCATCAGCGGATTTGTTGCAACAGGAGGGATCATTGCTGCCAGAGCAAAATCCAGAGCTCCCAAGCAGAAACCCAATGAACCCATCCAGAAGAAGGACGCCTTGGAGTCCTGAACAGCCCAAGGCCCCTGGGGGAGGCGAACTCAGCAGCAGTCGACTGAGGACTTTGAATTGCGTTTTTTTTCTTTTTCTCTCTTTTCCTTTGTGGTTTATCATTACAGTTGATTTCAATATTTTAATTCTCACAGTCACCTCTAATCTTCACAAAACATGGGGTAAGCTCCCGAAACCCCACGTCGTCACCTTCCTGGCAGCAAGGCCACCCACAGAAGTAGCTCAGTACAAGAGGAGGTGCACTCTCCTGCCTGCTGTGCTTCTATAAATACACAAGCTCCTTGGAAGACAGGGAGCTACGGCCTCTGGAGAATAAGCTAAACTTGCAAGATGAGGCTTGCTGCTCTGCATGAGTCCCCCCCCCCACCCCCTGGGAACAGCTTGTCTCCAGAATTCTATTGTCCTTAGAAACAGCTAGAACATTACCAGCTCCCTTTCTTCCTCGTTGCTTTGCCTGCTGCTCTTCATGTTTTCCCCCAGAACCACTTTTTATCCCCCTCCCAATTCTAAGCATAATACTTTGTTAAGCAGTAGTAGGAAAAAAAACCTTTAAGCTGTGCAGGCTTTTTCACATGAGGATTATTTCACTTGTTTTGGACATGTGATATTCCACAGGCTGTGTTTCCACACAGGCTATTTAACATTCATCACTTGCGTTGGAGCATGACTCATAGGTGTGTACACTCATGCATGGCACATGGATGCAAACGGCGTGGATGTGTGCATGGATGGGCAAGCTGTGTGGTTTTGTGGCAGAGTGTGATAGGGCTGGTTGAGTGTGTGTGTGCTCCTTACCTCTTCCAAGCCCCCTTGCCTTGGAGTAACATAGTCTGGGCCACCAACTGATTAATAGAAGTGACTTCTGGATGAGGGTACTTAGATGACTGAAAACACGCCATCGGAATGGAAGTTATTATGAACTGAATATTTGTGAGACGCCCCCTCAGCCCCTGCGTACACGCTGAAGTTTTGGTGACCCCCACCACCACCATCCTATGTGATTGGGGTACAAGGCCTTTGAGAGGCAATTGAGTTCAAGTGATGAGTCATAAGTAGGGAGAGCGCAAGAGGATGGCGTGTTTGCTAAAGAGAAACCAGAACTTTCTCTCTCCCTCTCTCCATTCTCTCTCGTCTCTGTCCTCCGCTGTGTGAGTACACATGCAAGCTAAGAAGAGAACCCTCGTCAGGAACCAAATCTGCTAATTCCTTGATCTTCAACTTTCCAGCCCCCAGAATTACAGCAATCATCTTGTAAAGCCACCCACCCCGATCTATACAGTTTTGTTATGGACGTAAGAGCTGAGCCTCCAAGAGATTCAGGCCAGATGATGTGGCATCAAAATGCAAGAGGCTGTCCAGCTCCTGTCGGGTGTGATGAGGCGCAGCCTCTGCATGCAATAAATCACCGAGACATTCGGGTCTGTCTGTCACCAAAACTGTCATCCCCTCATCCACAAAATAATGCAGACAATACTAGGGGTGCAAGTTCTTATTAAGATTGAATTAGTTAATAACCGTTCAAAATAATGTGTGCATTCTCTCTCAAGTAACTCAGCTAAACAGAATAAGTACCCAAGGGTCAGCTGCTTGCAGGCAGTGCACATGGGGCACCCTGCCCTCAGGGACGTTTTAGTCTAGCAGGGCAGCCGTGCAAACCGAAACATTCTCTGGAACATGGTAAATGCACAATGACAGGCTACAGTCAGGAGGAAATGCTAATTCTGGAGGGCTCAGGAACTTGTTAGAGAAGAGCAGAATTCAGCATCGTTTCCATGAAGAAAGAACCCTTGCCAGATTCAATGAGCTAGGGTCTGCTCAAGTGAGGGGGACTGGTTCACTGTGAATGATGGGGTGCACTTAAGAATGGAGGGCTCTTCCTGCTCTTCAGGAGGACATTTGTGAAGGCCTGGAAATCTCCAGATCTACTTTGCTTTGTGGACAGGTCACCCTAAGGGAGCAGCCAAGGAAAGGACTGGTGGGCTAAGAAAGCACAAGAGACTCATTTGATCCTAGTAAGGCAAATTCAAGGTTTTTAAATTTATAGACTATCTCATTTTTTTTCATGTTCATTTGGAAAGCAACCTCCCATGTGGCCAGAGAGCTCCTAAGAACAGGGATAAATTTGGACGTATATGCCCTAGGTTTCACAAGTGTAGATCCTGGTCCGCAGCTGGATCCCCCACAAATGCTGTTAAATCAAAAGGAACATAAGTCCCATCCCATTCTCAGCTGCAGCTGGGGACAAAACTGACACTCCTCCAGGGCTTCACCTCTCCAGGGCTTCCCAGCATCCTCCTTCGTCCCAGGGCTGACCTGCTTCCTTATCTGGGCCTCTGGGAGCATCAGAGCCGGTCCACAGCGCCACCCTGAGGTCATATCTTAGAACGGCTGGTTCTCAAAGGACAAGAAAACAATCTCAGGCACCTCACACCCTATGCTGAGGAAAATGATAACCCCAAGATGGCCATGTTTGGCCCCATCTCTTCCTTCTATAAAGGTTATGGGAATTAGTTATTTTTCCCTTGGTCCCTTAAGCAAAAGTTTGCCAACGCATTATTAATAAGGGTGTCATGCGTGAGAGATAGAAACAAGAGGTAGCAAACCTTTAACACAGGTTAAGATGCTGGCAGACAGAGATGCCCAATGTCACTCCCCAGAGGTGCAACTCTGGCCAATTACCTCATTTCAAATAATTGCTGTGATGATTAAAATGAGTAATCCACATAGAATAAGTTATAGCCCATAATGGGCTCCTCAAATAGAATTACAAGATATTGAGTTTTAAGTCCCTGGATTCCGGTCACGCTTCGAGATGGTGAGGGCACCATTAATGACAAGTCCATTTCATTGGCCACAACACAGGGTCAGAATATAAGGGAGATTTTTCCCAAAGTCTTCTAGACAGGGAATGACAGGACTTAAGTCTAATCTCCTGGATTACTCTAGCATCTCAGGCAGTCCCTGGATATTATAAATGCTGAGGACAGAACTACCGGGGAAGGTTAGAAAGATCTGAAGGAAGAGAATTCAAAATCAGAATTCAAATCCATCACAGCAAAACTGCTAAACCGCTTGCATTCAACATAGATGAGTCTCTCTCCCTTTCTCTCTCTCTCTCTCTCTTTCTCCCCCCACCTCCCTCTTTCAGCCTCACTACCTGTCACACCACAGTCTTGCCTTCAGATGCCTCCTCGCTGTCTATGGCCAGAAGGGTGGTACCATTACTGCCCCCCCAAGACTTCTGGATAGGAAGTAGAAAGAACCCAGAATCCTGCACAAAAAGAGGGTGACAAATGCAAAGAATAACTATATTTGATCACATGAACAGGAGACTACCATTAATTAACTGTCCCCACAAAGACCTGGAATGTACAAGCAAGAGTTAAAGAACCCAATGAGAGCTGGCCTCAAAGACCTAAGCAACCACTCTGAGGATGCCCTGAATTCAGAAAGGGAACACAGGGGGCTACCCACTCTCCTCAGGGTGCTTGGGGGCAGCCGTGTGTGTTATTCTCTTGCTTTTGGCTATTTTCAACATGAGCAGGCCAACTGGGAGACGTAATCACAGGCCTTTCACACATGCCTAACAAGGGCAAGATGAATGGCGTGGGCGGTGCTGGAGTCATAAATATCAGTGGCATATCAGGGCAGAACCAGAGAGAAAAACAAAGGAAATAAATCTATCAAGATTCCAAGGCCATCTTTCCTGAGAAAAACAGCCAGAATGAACAAGAGCAGATCCCCGTGACAGACCAAGTGCCAAATTCCTTGACATTCTTCACATGGCACCAAAGCCATGAGTTATGAACCTTGAGCTGCTAAAGAACAGGTCTGACTCATGTGTGCACCTGAGGCCTGTACCCAACACAGAGCCACTGCATGTCTCTGATGTACAATGAATGACTGGTGGGCGGAGCGAGCTTACAATTGAAGTTACTTTGCAAGGGGTGGTCACTCAAACTTGTGCTAATGGAAGGCCTGACTTGATAAGGATGCTTGATAAGACCCAACACAAACAGGCACCCTGACTGCTCTTTGTAGCTGCCTCAACCCCATGACTGAGCAACAACAGGATGTTGGACCCTGTGACTCAGTTATGTGTCCTTGGTCTGGGTGTGTTCAGCTTATACCATGTGCAGCCCAGGATCACTAGGAATGTGGCCCAACACAAAATTGCAACTTACTTAAAGTGTTGTGAGATTTTATTTTTATAACTTGATTGCACAGTTCTTGGGCATGTACTTTGTAGATGACAAAGTCTTGTCACATGTCAAAGGTTGGACACTTTTGTTAGACTCTGGAAGAAAGACAAGTTCTTGGCCAGAATCTTCAATAGCTGACAGCCAGAAACTAAGACTTACGAGAGAGAGAGAGAGAGAGAGAGAGAGAGAGAGAGAGAGAATTCTTTAGGCTCCAAATCGTTAATTCCCCCAAAGAGTCATATTTAAATTTCCAAAGAATCAATGGCAACAATATCAGAATCTCAAAAATACAAACACAAAACAAATTAAACAATGAAAAAGAACAAGTGAGATGGTTTAGAAGATAAAGGAGCTTGCTACAAAACACCAATGACCTGAGTTCAATACCCAGACCCCATATAATAGAAGAGAAGCGATCCCTGAAAGTTCTTAAAAGTTGTCTCTTGACCTCCACACATATGCTGTGGCATTCAAGTACATGCATCTACATGTACATGTGTACATATACACATACATGCTGTCTGTGTACAAGTACCATGTGTATATATACACACACACTTGTTTGTGTACAAGCACCATGAGTATATATATACACACAAATATGAGTACAAAAATTCCAACAGAAAGTAGTCAAGCTGGGTGGGGAGAGCATGAAATTTTTTATCCCATCCTTTACTGTTCTGGCCCACTTTAGGTCAGCCTTTACTGGAAACAGGCAAAACCCAACAGCACCTTACCTTATCAGAACCTCCAGTTCCCTCCCTCTGGGGCCTCTGGCTGGCCCTCTACTGAATGCAACATGCATGCCGTGAGTGTAAACCTGGATGTGCCAGAAATGAACGCTCCCCGGGACGGCCCTTGACTCGTAGAAATGCGAGCAGATAAATGAAATTTCCCTCTCTGGGCCTCGTGTAAACAAAGCAGAAGTGCATTTGGCTTGTCGGTGTCCCTCAAGGGCCTCATGGGTAATTACCCATGGGTAATCAGCGCACGAAGCACATTGGGTTGGTTTTCCATCCTTCCTCCTAGTTTATTCTTCCAAGCTCTAGACTCCTATTCCGTATCCACTTCCTAAAATAAACTACCTGCACATAAGCGGTCCCAGGCCTGCATCTAAGGAAGAACAAATTAGCACATGCCCCCAAGCAGTACACATTGAATGCTGGGGATGCTGAGAGGGACCACAGCGACACAAAACCCTGTGGCCGGCAGCCCTGACCAGGGCCTTCCACAGCTGTGCAACACTGCTTTGAGAACACATCACGTGTTGTCTGAGAAATAATGTGAGTTCTTCTGGGGATGGGGGGGTGAGGGGGTGGAACAGAAGGAAAGCTAAAGAAAGGAGACTTGTTTATCATGGAAGAAAAGAGAAAAGGTTAATAAGTGACTTTAATAAAAATGACAAGTGGTGAGTTGTCACTGCGGGTTGAAGAAGGAATCAGGGAAGCGTGGATGAAGCGACAGGCGTTCTGACCATTGGCTGTCAAGGCGGAGACAGCATCTCCCGGTGAAGCAACAGCAGAGTGTTAGAAGGTTTCGGTGCCTCACGGAGAGGCAGAACAAGGCCAAAGGGATCACTTGCTCTTCCAAGAAAACCTTTTGAAATTGTTTCTTCTCTAGGTGCCTCTTTAAAATCCACGGAACCTTTCCAATTAGGATTCTGCTCATGGATTTTATTCATAAAAGGGAGAATATTGATTTATCTGTGGCCACATAAACATGCCTTCAGTATAAGGACATATGCAACTGAATTTCCCCATCAAAACACACACACACACACACACACACACACACACACACACACACACACACACACACACACACGCAGAGCTCTTTACCTGTGAGGTCTTGGCGCCACCTAGTGGCTAATTTGTACATTACAATTTACACTGGACCCGCAAGTTGAGTTTCAAACTCTCTGATTGATACATCAATCCAACAATTAATACATTAAACACCAGTAATGGCCTAAGCTCTGTGCCAGAAGCCGGGTGAAACAGTAATCAATCAAAGCCATGGCCTTGTTCTTCTGAGCTGACAGTGTAGCGGAGGAGACAAGCAAACAACAAAAGAATCGTTATGCATTGGGATGTCATCAGGAAATACACTCGGGGTGGGCTAGAGGAGAACGCACTCAGAGGGAGGGGTTTTGCTTGTTTAATCTTCTTTTGAGACAGGTTCTCCATATGTAGCTCACCCTGGCCTCAAATTCTCCCATCATCCTGCCTTGACCTCCGGAGTGTTGGGATTATCAGCATGTACCACCATGATTTGCTACAGTGAACATGTTTTAACTAGGGTGGCCGAGAAGGCCTCTAGAGAAACATAAAAGTCAAGCTCAGAATGATGGGATGCAGCAGGTTGAGAACATTCCATGAAAACTGAGCACAGCGTGTGTGTGGAGTCATGGAGGGGTCAGTAGCTCAAGCAGGCATCGAAAGAGAAGAAAGGCTGGTGTGTTCAGAGCACAGCGAGTCGGGCCCAGGGGACTTTGATGAGACTGGACCGAAGCTAAGAGAGGGCCGTGTCTATAAACATGCCCTTAAATGAATGCACACAGATGGCCGGGGGGTAGTAGCAAAGGTCTCTAAAACAGAATCCAGTTGATTTTTTTTTTTTAAACAGTGCAGGGAGGGGAAACACTTTGACTTGAACTTGGCTGTTTATTCAACCCCCCAGCAGGATCTCAGCCAGGGACATTGCTCACAGCTGCGTACCCCCCATTCAGAAACAAATTGTATCTCTTTGCGGCTGAGCTGCCCTCCCTTCCTCGTGGATCAGCCACAGCTCTGGCTAATTACAGCAGAACTTCATTGGAAAAGTCAGAGGGATGAATCTCAAGCTGGGCCTCAAGTCACCTTAGAGCTCTTAAGCATCATTGAAAAGCCCAGGCCGTAGTTCTGACCATCTGAATCTGTGTCTCTCTCTCAAGAAGGGCGCCAGCATTGCACTGTGCACCCTCCCCAAGGATTCCATTGGGCATCTGAAACTGGCCAACACCCAAAACTGGTCAGGATCCAACAGTACAACAAACAAAAACAAAGCCATGTTCCCCCTACTGCTCTAGAATATAGTGAGATTATGCAAGTAACAAGTCAGACTGTTTTCAAGACCAGGCCTCGCCCCAAGTGAAAGCCCCTTCTCAGGGTCACAGAGCTCTTGTTAAGCTGCCATCTGGACAACTGCTTCGACAGCCCCTGGGATCTGATGTCACAGGCAGATACTGTCCCCCACTGGTGAGGCTCACGGGAGAGGAGCTAGGCAGTCCCTGACTTCATTCCTCATTCCCACTTCCCCAAGGTCAGAGGATTCAAAGAGCCAGCTGTTCTAGAGCAGTGTGCCTCCACAGGCAGAGTCGGCCTCTACAGACTCCCAGGGAGCCACTAACAGGTGCTGGTGCTCAGCCCAACTGGAGGTTCATTCCTAGGTGGAGAGTTGAGCTGTCAAGGGATTCCTAACATGCGGAGAGACTGAAAGCCACTGTAACCAGAGATGACACCTGGCGGCTGTGTTCTGGGGAGGCCTGCACTGGAACAGACAAGCAGTGTAACTAAAGTTGCTGCTCCAAGTAACACTTAGTTGCCACAGTTTTGCCGTGTGTATATATATGCACATGTGTGCAGATGCATATGGAGGCCAGAGTGCAATGGCAGTGTCTTCCATAATCACTCCACACCTTATTTTTTGAGACCAGTTCTCTCACTGAACATGGAGCTCAGTGATTTGGTTAAATCGGCTACGCAGTTTACCTCAGGTATCGCCCCTGGTGCTGGGACCAGAAGCATGTGGTGTTGTTCCTGGCTTTTACGTGAGTGCTGGGCATCTATCTCAGGTCCTCATGTTTACGTCATAGCAAATCCTTTGTTAATTGATCCATTTCCTTAGCCCTTGAACACAATTTTATATTACAGGTTAAATATAGCCCTGTCCAAATATATTTCTGATTTTTTCTTATTGTGGAAAACAATTTATTCTATTGTTTTCCTATGAGTGACCACAGCCTGAGAACACGGATTGAAGTTGCCCCAAATAACATGTTCCACTATGGAAGTAGTTCCATGAGATTTTATTAGTTACAGAACAAGGAAAGTTATAAATCAAGACACTTACCAAAAACTTTGCTGGAGATTATAGGCAGGCCAGTTACGGCAAAGCAGGGACAATTGTGGTACAATTTCCAGATGGCATCTATGACATTCTTGGCTTTTAGCTTGGTGGAAGCTGTTTGCTAAAAATACATTTTAAAAATTTTACCTTATACTCAAAAGGATGTTAGTTTAGATACAAGGTGGGCAATGGATAGGCCAAGATAATCTGGCTTGGAATATCCAACATTCCAACATTTCAATTCTTCATGATTACAAGTTCCACTCAGTTATTTAACTTCAAAGAATCTTTAAAACAATCTTCATTCCCTTACCCCCAGAACTTCAGTGATGTGTGTGTGTGTGTGTGTGTGTGTGTGTGTGAACTATTTTGCACAGGTGAACCAAGAACAAAAATGACATTATTTTGTATATTTACCTTTTACATATAGCTTGAAGGTCATTTTTATGCAATAGTGTTAGTGATCTGCATTTTGACTGTGACTTATCACAGAGAGGTTTGGTGTGAAGTTTTCCAACTTGGTATCATACCAACATTCAGAAGGTTTGGTATTTGGAGTATGTGTATTTTTAGACTAGACACAAACCTGTAAAGCAATCTGCTAAGCAGCCCATATTAGACCCAGTTCTGCACTCTCTGGGCCTCAATCAGGCTGGCAAGTAGACCAATTAAAACTGCTAGACATCCACTGTCCCCTTACCTTCCGAGAGCTATGGAGAGAGAACTTGGCCTACTACCAATTTCCAGTAAAAGAACTATACTAATAATAGGATCACATAAGTTCAAGGAACTGGAATCATGCACTTACCCAATTTTATTAAGCAGCTTCCAATGCCAAATTTCTTTGTATAATTATATATATATAAAATATATATACACAATATATACAAATACATATATTTGTATATATACATATGTATGTATATATATATGTTTTTATATATATATATATATATATATATAATTTATTGTGATTGGCGGAGGCATGTTATAGCATGCCTGTGAAGACCAGAGGATAACTTCTCTGTTCTCTTTCCACTAGATGGGTCCCAGAGATTGAAGTCAAATCATCGGAGTTGGCAACAAAAGCCTATCTCACTGGACCTGATGCTATATTTTCAAAGAAACCTACTCACAGACATCCTGCCTAGATGTATGTGCTCCCAAAAGATAACAGTGGCTCCAGCTGGTGGGGGAGGGAGGAGGAAGGGGGATTAATGTGAAAATTCAGATTTAAATTTTGTTACCCTGGTGTAGTGACATAAGAAATCACAAGCACTCAGGAGGCTGAGTTAGGATTTTCAGTTGGAGGCCAGCCCAGGCTACATGAGACCCTATCTCAAAAAAAAAAAAAAAAAAAAATCATGTCAGGTGCGGTGGTACAGGTCTATAATCCTAGCACTTGAGGCTGATTCAGGAAGGCTGTTTGAGTTCAGACCAGTCTGGTCTACCCAGTGAATACCAAGCTAGCCCGGGCTACATAGGGAAGATGCTATCTCAAACCACCAAAAAGAAAAAAATTACTGTTCTTGTTTTCAATCTCTAATTTTTCTATGATGAATACAAAGTGTAGTAGTTGCAACAGTTACTCTTAACTGTTGCTGTGAGAGAGCATCAAAGTCAAGCAACTTAAGGGAGGAAGGGAGATCTATTCAGCTTACGGTTTCAGAGAGGAGAAAGTCTTTCATGGCGGGGGCGACATGGCTGGTGGCTGAAGCTGGAGGCAGCTAAGTCACTGCAGACATCCTGGAGGCTGAGAGCCACTCAGTTCAGTAGCCCAGTGGGTGACGGCTGAAGACTGGAGGATTCCAATCAGATCTAGGGCTGGTCTTTTATTGTAAATGTATTGATCTGGATCATCTCTTCAGATAATCTGACAGCTGATCTTAGTTAATGCCAGGTGTGGTCAAGTTGACACAGGATTAACTATCACTGGCAATATTATTCGCATAGTACAACTTTTAAAAACATGTCCAGAAAAAGGCAAAATCACCACAGAACTGATTCCTGTCCTGTCTTACATGATTCAAGATTCCGAGGATCCAGTTTATACCTTTTAGGACACTCTGTGGCCCATGACCTCATCATTCCCTCCACAAGAGGACAAAGGCCATGCCACACTTTGTCGGCAGGTAGATGGCACTCATACAGCACAGTAGACATCTCATGGCATTAAAATAATCAGGGTAATCAATTCAGTTGCTGTAGAACATAGCCATCAAAATAGTCTTTTTATCATTTCCATTTATTGTGTATAATGATTAAATGAGGGCACACAAGCCACAGTGTGGTGTGGTCAGAAGACAGGGCAAGGAGCTGGTTGTCTCCGGCCCACCTTGTGGGATCTGGGCACCCCTCAGTTCATCAGGTGTGCACACAACGCACAGAATCATCCTGCAAGCCCCAATCTTTTCCAAGAGGGACAGGGATTCTTTCTGCACCCATGTAGACTCCATTACTTTTTCAAGGTGCATTGCATAAAACTGTGCTCTCTGGACAACAGGCATGAATGTAAAGGTGTGGGGGTGGAGAGGTGGGGAAGATTTCTTTCCTGCGAAGATGCAGAGCCTGACTATGCAAAACTCCCTCAGGGATGGACAGACACTGTAGGTAGCGCTTCCCAGATTCACTTAGTCATAAAACCTTTTCCCAAGAAGAATGCATTTGGGAAGTGCTGATCTATCCTTTCATTGTGTGGCTCTCTGACCTTCACTCCCAAAGGAGAATGGCTGCAAATCTGCCAGTCTCCTGGATCCTGAGGATAGAGCAACGGGCCGCCTGGTCAGGGCAGAATGCTATAAAGAATGAGGACGGGTCACCAATGGCAGACTCAGACTTGTCATCAATAGCACTAAGCCACAGATGCAATGGCTTACAGCCTAGAAAACAAGGACAAATGGTCCAATAAGCACAACTGAACATCAGGTGACATTTTCATTTATTATGTTTACAGATACCACTTTTTTTTTTTTTTCAGTTTATTAAGAGTTGGACACAGACACAGACACTAGCCTCAAAAAGAGGCTAGTGGGAGGAGAAACACCAGACATGTTAGTAACTCAGGTGCTTTTTGACTACTGGCTTCCCCAGACCTTTCAAGATGGAGCGAAACACCAATAATTTCACTTTCTGTGGAGCTGGATGCTTATTTCCTGCCTGGCCCAAGACCTCATGTGAACAATGTGACCGCACTAGTGTGGAAAGCCGCTGGTCACTCATCACATCACAGAAGTAGCTGGTGCACATTGCATTAGAGCCACGCTGCCCGTGGACCCAAAGTACATAGATAGTAACATGTTCTTATCTAGCTCCTGGAGATTCACAACACATACTATCATATGGAAGCTTCTGGAAACTCAAACAAGAAAGCTTATTAGTGCTTAACCCAAATGACCCTGACCTTAGAATCTTCTTTTCTTTTTTCCTCTCTCTTTTTTTTAGGATTAAGGCAAGATTAGGTGAGAAAAAGAAAGGAATTCACAGATTAGGCAGGCTCAGGATAAGTGGCTTTTCCTTATTGGCTAGTTTTTAGTTCCTTTAAATCTGATTGGGGCCTTTGTCTATGTCTGATTGGTCTGTCCATACTCAAAACTCACAGCAGAGCTCTTTCTTTTGAGGAACTTAACTTACCTACATTTGAGGATCTCATCTCCATATCCTTTTATAAACAGAGGGTTGGGAGAAATTGGAGATTTTAATCTCAATAGAGTCTTTTCTTTTTCTTTTGAGTTTTACACGCATCTTGAATACTAATCCCTGCTTCTCTCTTTCCCCCTCCCTCCCATTTCCCTTCCTTTCCCTCATCAATCCATTCCACTCCTTTCCACCCAGCTGCCTGGCCGCTTCTATGGGTCCCAGGGTTTCCTTTGGCTGTTCTACTCTTGTGGGGTTCAGGCCTCTTGTGGCATACCAAGTTGCCTCTCCTCAGGCCACCCCACTGATAGGTGCGTTCCTTTCACATGTCCAGCTCTAGTCCCTAAGGTTTCCCCTGTGTGTCCGTACAGAACATATTTTGAGAAATGACTTTTTGGCTTTCAGAAATCCTTTGCAGAGATGAGAAGGATTTTTTTTTTTACTTAAAAAAATTAAGTAATTCGTGGATTATATGGTCAACAAAAAGGCCAAGAGATCATCATAGATCCTCCAAACTTTTTTGTCATATACTGAACCTGCCTAAAAACAGGCAACAACGAAATCCCTGTGATTTCTTTCTGTGTGTCATAAACGCCATGCTGACTGTAGTGCACTTTACCACAGCCTGGTCTCTCTCTCTCTCTCTCTCTCTCTCTCTGGTTGAGTTACTTAGCTTGTTTGTTGTTTGTGATGCTAGGATAAAACCCAGAGCCTCCCACATGCCAGGCAAATGCTCAACCACTGAACCACACTCCCAGCGCTCTATGGTCTTCTCCTTTTCAGTAACAAAACATTAAGCAGTTACTGTTGCTTATCATACATTTTTTTCTTTTTCTTTTTTTATTCTATTTAACTGAGAGACAAAGGAAGCACATAGATGCCATGGCACACAGGTGGCCAGAGGACAACTTTCAGAAATCAGTTCTCTCCTTCCACCGTGTGGGTCTCCAGGGATTGGGCAGGCTCCTTACCCACATGAGCTATCTCCCCGGACCAACT
This sequence comes from Typhlomys cinereus, assembly GCA_023101885.1. NCBI lineage: Eukaryota > Metazoa > Chordata > Mammalia > Rodentia > Platacanthomyidae > Typhlomys > Typhlomys cinereus. The sequence continues at coordinate 925,241 of JALPQD010000261.1, forward strand.
GTACATTTTTTCAAAAAGACCTCATGGCTCTTTGTTCCTAACCATAAAAAAAAAAAAAAGAGGACAATAAAAGGAACAGCTTTTAATACTTGTTAAAAGAATTACACAGGCCAAGAAAACAAAATCAAAGCACTCAGCTTTACATGTTAAACATATTACTAAGGCAGGAAAAGGTGAGGAACAATTAAGTTACAGGAATGATGTAAACAGTTCACCATTCACATAATTACATAATTTTAATTCTTGTTTCAAACAAGTTCACATTACATTTTGCAACTGACCTCTGTAACTGTGGAACTTGACGAACAAAGCTGTGATCTAGGTCTGAGCAGCTATGACCTGCGTTCACACCTCAATGGCAATTCTTGCAAACCGATACTGCAAGGAGGCAGGAGGCCGAAGCAGCACCAAGCCTCTTGTGGCTGCGGGTTGGCCGGACAGCAGGTCCAACAAGCCTGTCACACTAACGAAACCCAGGGCTTCTCCACAGCCAACAGCCATGGAAAAATCCCCCTGTGTGACAAAGCCCAGGAGGACTCTAGAACAGTGTGAAGTCACGCCAGGGAGGGGGCCTGACCACAGCCCGCGTGTCAGAGCTTCTTGCTGGGCTGTGGGCTCCCCCAAAGCCAGGCCCTCAGCTGTGGCACATCCTCGATTCCGCCTCTTCTCCATTTTCTTCTTTTCTTTCTCTCTCAGGATCATGTTCTTAAATGGATCGCCGTGTTTGGACTCCTGGGGCCCACAATAACGCCGATCCTGACTGAGGTGGAGCAGGTCCTCCTTGGCTGGGACACAGATCATGGAGTGTGGCTCGGGGCTGCCCTTGCTGAGCAGGGACAGGCTGACCCACACCAGGGCCCTGGGAAAGTGGTCCAGGATGGCCAGGCAGGCCTCTTTGGTTAATTCTTGCTGGCCTCTGCATGAAGCCCGCCTGTCTTGAGAACTGGGCCGACACCAGGCAGACAGTTGCTTCAATACTTTTCTATTCCTGCATGAAGTTACAGACATACAGTTGAGGATATTTGTTCAAGGAAAACAAAAACACACATACAATTAGAAGACTGGATATTGCTACAGTGAATGTGATTTTCTCACACTACAAACCATAATGTATCAAAAGTATAACTTTTTAAAAATTTTTTATTATTTATTCAATTGTGTGTGTGTGTGCGTGTGTGTGTGTGTACGTGTGTATGTGTGTGTGTTCACGCGTGTGTGTATGCATGTGTGTGTAGAACCACGGACGAATTCGGGAACCACCATGGACGCCTCCACCTCCTCCTTGTTTACTCTGCCCTGGGATTCACAGGCTCCACCCTACCAGGACCGGAAGCGCAGGCCACCCCCGCTTCCACCCGCCGGCTATACATGGGGTCCAGGATCCGAACTCAGGACCTTCTGCCTGCAAGGCAGAGTCTTAACCCCCGAGCCACCTCTCCAGCCCCCAAAAGTATAACTTTTAAAAGAAATTGGGGATCTGCAAGATGACTCAGCGGATAAAGGTGCTTGCTGTGCAAGTCTGATGACTTGAGTTTGATTCCCAGAAGCTAGTAAAGATGAAAGTCAAAACCCAACTCTACAAGTTGTCCTCTGACCACATGCACAACTGTGGCACATACAGACCTATATACACTCACACACACACCCCAATTTTTTTTTAAAAAAATTGAAAACCCAAGATACATATTTGACGAATATTTTTCTTCTTTTTTTTTGCCTGCCATTCTAAAACTGAAAAACTAAATGTTTAAGAAGTTAAAATAGAGAAAAAGTAAGAAATATAGGTGAAGAGGGGAAGATCATTCAGAAGAGAAAATGTTTGCGATTCAAGCGTAGAAACTAGAGTTCAGATCCCCAGAGACCAACATAAAAGCACAACTGTTGCTTATAATCCCAGCTCTTGTAAGGCAGACATAGGGATACACCGGGACAAGCTTGCTAGCTAAACTGACTGACTGGTAAGCTCTGGGTGCAACTGAGAGACTCTACTTCAATAATAAAGTGAAAAGTGATCAAAGAAGACAACTAATATCAACTTTAGACCTCCATACTCACAGGCACATACAAGTACCACACTCATGTGAATATTCACACACATACACTGTACCTTACTATCTATATAAAAAAATTTAAAGCAAAATTTAAGACAGATATGGTAGACCGTAAGGTTTACAGTTGCAATGATGCTAGAGTCAAAAAGAGTTCGTGTTTTGATGAAAAAAGTTCAAAGGAGGCATTAACATACAAAATGAGAAGGACATGAAATTGAGAACATAAAGCAGGTGTCTATTTGACAGTTGGGGATTTGAGCTCTGAGCATCTATTGTAAAGAAATTAGGTCCCGAACAAGCCTGCAGGACACTGTCCAGTTGATGACAAAGGTCCAGGTCAGAGTGGTGGGACTAGTCCCTGGGCAGATGGATAAGATAGTGAGCTGCTTAGGAAGTTGGCATCCTTTGGTAAACTTAGCTAGACACGCTAGTCTGGCAAGTAAATATTGTCCCTCTCTCAGCAGTCTATGGATATATAGATATGGCTTCTGGGATTGGTGTGAACTTTCCTGCCAAACTGGATTAAGAACTGTAACCACACTAGTGTAAGAAAAAATAAATCCTTTGTTCCCCTGTAAGTCATATGGTCGCGAATTTATCAGCAACATTCAGTCTAACTACTCACACGACACCAGAAACACTTTTAAAAATGAGAGCACGCTGACAGCAGAGCCGAGCCCACAGCAACTCAGACAGCTAAACACTCATAGGAAGCCACTATAACACAACCACATTCTGCTGAACAACTTCAGGCCACACACAGCTCCACAGAATTCCAGGGAACAGAGGAGCAGTAACTCAGTGACATGGGCACAGAGAGAACTCGCTCACCGGTGTGCAGGCTCTTGATTTCTCAGAGTCACAGCATGAGGTCACTTCTGTGAGCAAAGATTAAGTGAAAAGGGTCGCAGAAAAAATCTGCCTTGGTTTGGACTATGGGTGGCAATGTTCTCAATCGTTCATAAGTAATGGTGCCTCAAATTAAATATTAAGCAGTTTCCCTGGGCCCTCTACTAAGCATCAGAGAAATGGTTCTCTTTCGGAAGGTTCTAAATCTGCTTGAGTTTGGCATAAATGAACAAGAATAACTCTCACATTCCATAGCCTGCTGAATATAAAATGACACTGCAAGTGTATCTGGAAGCTGCCTACACTTACCTAAGAACGCAGAGTTGATTTCCAGCAGTAGTAATGTGCTTTTCACAGGCACCCTGGTCCAGAACCTTCTGCGTCCCTGTCTGGTCTGGACACTCTGTGTCCATAACTTCTGGCAGTGTAGGTGGGTTCACAGATGAGAACTGATGGTTCCTTTCAGGCCTGGGAGCACAAGGCACCTCATGTCTTCTGAGCTCACTGTCCTCATGACCAGGAACTGAAGCTTCAGGAGATGCCTCTTGGGTCTGGACCCTGGACTCCCAGTCCTGAGTCAGCTGTACCCAAGGACAGCAGAAAGGTGCCAGCGTGCCAAGCTTAACATAGTTGGGTCGTTTGGCAGGAGGGCGTCTGATAAAAAGAAAAAGAACCAATTTGAACGATGAAAGACTAGACCAAATTGTTACAGTAATTATAACATATTTATGACTACCAAACACACAATAAAGGTTTTCTAAGAAATGCATGACAAAGAGCAACAACCACCTCTGCTGGTCAAGTCTTTTATTTTCTTTGGCCTTTAGCAGAGAAAAATCCACAACACATGTGGACACCTAGCAACACAGTACATTCCTGAGCGTTCCAGTGCATGGTGCGCCCGAAGCTGGACAAGGATGCCTCTGTACATTTACAAGGTTCTAAGTTTGAGGTTACGTACAGTATCTCTCCTGATCGCTAATGTCCCTGCCACAAAGACAGTGTCATTATCAGATTCCTATACCTGCAACTTATTTTCAGGTGAAACACCATAACTGAATGTGGATTTTACTCCACAGGCTCTCATGTTTAGATACTTAGTCCCCATCTGGTGTCCTTCGTTGGAGAAAGCACCTCACTGGGGGATAGACCTTTAGGTTTTGCTAACCCTGTGCCACTTCTTCGCTCATACTTTCTGCTTCTCGACTGCTGCTGCACAAGGCACCAGCCTCTTGCTTTAGCCACCATACCTGTCACAATACATCCCCTGACATAATTGACTGTATCCCCTCTGGAACCACAAATCAAATCATAAAACCTCTCTCCCTTAAGTTGCTTGGGTAAGAGTACTTTATCACAGTGACTGAAAGAGTAACTAGATTAGAGATGAATGCTATCCCATCCTCCGAATATTCCCTATTTTACTTACATGACTCTCTATTGCGAGATATTTCTGTTATTTTTGGCTTTTGCTTTTACTAACAGTACCTTCAGTAAATAGGCCATAGCACAAGGACATCCACAGGGTGAGTGCCTGACAGTGGACTGTGAAAGCAAAGAGTATTAGCAGATATTTCCAAAGTGCCTGCCACAAAAATGATAATGACTGGTCTTTCCAGTAATGCATAAATGAAGATGGAAAAATATTAGGCATGAGTGAAAAATAGGGTTTCTCACTGAATAAGGTATCACCCTGGCCACTGCCCAGTCTGGTCTGCAGAACTCTCACAAACTGCATTCTCAAGCTGGCTGATGGTCAGACCCATGCAGAGTTGTCCTCATTTAATTCCCACTATGAGTGATGTCTAGGACCTCAATGGAAAAGTCCCAGAAGGCTTACTTAATCTGGGTTTCTGAGTTTGATGCTCAATGGAGAGCAGTATGTACTAGTCTCCTAATAGATGTAGCTTCCAACACACTTCAAGAACACCTTCCCTACCTGGAGACCCTTCCAGATCTGGGAGCTAACCATGGCTGCCAAGCTCAATCTCTGGAACAGAAAACCCATCTTAGTCACACTGCATGTGGTGCCACACAACTTGGTGCCACACACGATATTCTTCAATCTCTGAGTTTTACGGTTCCGTATGAAATATGCAATATGAAAAGTTCATTTGAAGTGATAATTTCCTAAAGTCTCCCCAACCCTCCTTAAAGATAGTGTCTCATGTATTCCAGGCTGATCTCAAACTTGCTAAGTGGATATACCCTTCAATTTCTAATCCTCAGCAATAGAATACTCATGTGGTCCCTGAGTTCAATCTTCAGTAACCCATACATGTGGATGCATGCATGCACAGAGAGACAGAGAGAACACTTCATTCCATCAAAAAGGTAACTATATTTAAAATGAATTCTCTCAAATGTTCATGTTTAGGCATGTGGAGAAACTGGGTTATGAAGTTGAAGGAGTTCATAATTAACCCATTCCCTCTGTTCACAGTTACATGACTGAATTCATTTGCCATCTATCTAAACACAAGGCAGGCCAGGATATGCAACTTTTCTTAGGTTGTTGCATTCTGATCTTCCTCGTGGCCAAATGACAGGACCAACAAATGACTGTAAGTGACATGTTTGTGCCTTCTGGGCCTAACCTGCTAGGAGTCCCCCGAGCTGAACGCAAAAACCTGAGGCCCTGGAAAAAGGACGAGCAGAAGAAGAGAGGTCCCCAGGTTTCTGAAATGCAACTTCTGATCAAGAACAACACACATAACTATTATAAGAGTGAGAAATAAAATACTTTGATGCTCTGAAGCACTGAAATTTTGGGGGGGGGTTATTTTCCAGCACCCACACTCCCCTCATTAGTGTGATTCCTACCACTACACCATGAGCTACTAAATGGTAGAGCTCAGATATAAACTGCAGCTGGATGGATTCATGAATCACTCATTACACTGCAAGATCTATTAAAAATAGGTAAGAAGTAAACTTCCAAAATATTTGTTCAACAATAATTAAAACATTTGCAATGTGTTAAAATTAATGGGAAAGTAATTTCATAATCTTGTGACTAGAAATGATTTTCTAAGCCAAACACTAAAATCTAAAACCATAAGAAAATATTGTCAAAATACACACATATTCAAAATGTCAAAGAAATCAGTGAATAATATTCAATGTAGTTGAGAAAGAGGAACACAAAACAATTTTCGAACTACATGTGGATAGTTTAAAACTTCATTGAAGCAAGGCCAGTGAATGGCTCAGTGGGTGAAATGCTTGTTGGGCCAACCTTTTGACCTGTGTTCAATCCCACGAACCCAGTGTAAAAGTGAAAAAGAGAGAAATGACTCCATACACACACTAAAACTCTACAAAGCAGAGTGGGAACACAGCTCCCTGGTGGGCCATTTGTCCAGCATGCACAAGCCCCTAGGTTAACTCCCCAGTACAGACCCCCCAAAAAAGTGGGGGGGAGCGGGGGATAGGGAATACATTTCAAAAGAAACAAAAGAAAATAAATAAACTGACAATTTATTTTAAAAGATGCACAAAAGTCAGCAGGATAACAAAGAAAGAAGCCTGCTTACAAATCCAGCAACAGAAATTCAATCCCTGGAAGCCCCACGTGGTGGATGGAGAGAACTGACTTCTGAAAAAGTTGTCCCCTAACCTCCCATGGCCATGGCTCACGGCATCCTCCTTTCCCTCTCACGAGTCAGTAGTAACAAAACAAAGCACATGCTTAATTTTTTTAAAAAATTAGAGACACATTGGTGAAAAACACATTTAAAAAGATCCAACCACTCTAGCAACCTAAACAAAAATTTAAACCAGTAAGACACCATTTTTCACCTGCCAGTTACCTATGTCCCATGTTGGTGACAATAGGAAAACCTTTCACTCAGTGCAAAAACTGGGTGGCAGGACCCCAAAGCCCAAAAGTACACAGCTTAGTATCTCAGAGAAGGTCTGTGCCTGCTGCCCCCACAATCCCTCCCCAGGAATGGCTGGTCATTTCTCACTGTCTGCCTGTGTGGGCAGATGGCCTCCTAATACCCCCAGGCCGCGCCTCTGCCCCTTCCTTGCCCAGATCATTCTCCAGAACTCAACATGCCACCAGGTCAGGTCTCCCAGCCTCCCTAGGGGCTGACCCTGACCTGCGGCGCCGCCTCCCCCCCACCCCGAGGTGCTTAGTGCCCCAGCAGCCTCTGCATCTCCTTGAGCATCCATCGCGTACCTTGGCTCTTACTTCGCCCATCTTCCTCATGCCTTCAGTTTAGTCACTATCGGCACCTCCTGCACGACTTCAAACTTCAAGCATGTCTCTTTCAGATCAACCCCTTCACGCCTCCAAAGCCATCAACCACAGGCCCCACTGATCTCTGCTGTTCTCCAGCAATCCCTGCTCCCTCCCGATCAGCTTCAATTCCATGGTGCACACGACAACACCTCACCACACAAGCCTTCAACTCCCTCCACCAGGGCAAAGCCCATCTTTCTTATGGCCACTTTTCTATGACTCCACATTGGCAGAGCACAGCTGGGGAAAGAATTCAATTGTCCCCAAGGGTCTTCCTTTGTAAACCCAAAACTCAACTGGATGCTCTCTTACAGTTCTTAGAAATCTCTTCTGCTTCTCCAATTTCAATCTATTCTCCCCGAAAATTGTTTGCAGCAATTTCCCTCTCACTACATCCCCAACTGCCCTCTCTGCTTCTTAAACTAAACGGTAACCTTAGCTCTTTGTTCAGTGAGAACTGTCACAGTCCAGACCGTCTACCTAATCTCCACACCAACAATTCACACTGCTCGGCTTCCTAAGGATTACTAACAGAAGACAAGAATCCAGGCCTATCGGATGCCATCCCTCCACTAGGCACTGAACCCTGGTCCTTCCTTCCTTATCAAGGCCTGGACTTTTGTACTGTAGCCCATGTTCCCATCTCTGGATCCCCATCAGCCTAATAACACTGTGCTTCCATCAAGAATAGAGGCTCCAAGTCATGGAATCAACCCAAATGTCCAACAGTTGACGAGTAGATAAGGAAAATGTGGTACATCTATACCATGGACTACTACTCAGCCATCAAAAATGATGAAATAATGGAATTTGCCGGGAAATGGATAGGATTAGAAACAATTATATTGAGTGAAGTATCCCAGGCACAGAGAATTAAGCGCCGCATGTACTCCCTAATAGGTGGCTCCTAGTACGAAACCCACTTAGAGACACTCAAATCTCTGTAATAACTACAGTAATTTGCTAAAATTATGAACAGGAGGGATGGGGAAGGAGGGCCACACCAGTAATGAGAGAGGGGACCATGTTACAGCAGAGAAAATAGGCCACCATCAAGGACTGAAGGTAAATAATGAGATATCTGGTTAAGTTCACAGACTTTCCTTCCTGATTATTTACAACTGATGGGGTATGATCTTACCAGAAGGGGAGGGCGTATAGTCTGGCAGATAGAAAGTAACCATTTCACAGATGGGTGATTGACCCCTCCCTCACTGCAGTTTCCTACTTTTATTACATCTACCTTTGAATATACTCTTATAACGAGACTCTAGTTTAACAGCTTTTTATCTCTGGCCAGGGGGTGACTTCCAATACCCATCAGGGTGGAGCCAAGGGCATTGCAGGAGCAGCAAAACTGAAAAAAAAAAAAATCAACAAACCATAATCCAGAACATCAGAGACTCTATATCAATCACCTGGAACTAGGCCAGCCTAATCTCTCCCCATCCTGAAGCTCAGGGAAATTTGCAGAAGAGGGGGCGGTAAGATTGTAAGAGCACAAGGATGGGAGGAGCAATGATATGCAAGATATTCCACACAAGTTAGGGCCGAAGCAATCATATTTGGACTTTACATGCCCTGCGCAATGTCCAACACACTATTGACCTCACAAAGTCTAGCATTTGCTAAAGGCACTAGGATCCTGGGAGGCAAGGGATTGATAGCCACAGTAGTGTTCCTATGCTTAAGGGGAACACAGGAAAGGGTTCTGGGAAATGCCCTGGAGAGGACCCAGAGGAGAGTTTGGCATGCACATTAAAGGATGCTCCAGAGATGGGAGGGGGAGGCACTGGGGGATGGAGAGGGGAGGGGGAGGGGAGGGGAGCACAGGGGGATAGGGAGTTGGGGGGGACCGGGGGAACCGCTGTATCTGTTAAGTTTGTATGAGTGGGAATAAAAAAAAAAAATAGAGGCTCCATAGTCAGGGGCAGACTTTGTCTACCGTGCTCCTGCTGCGGTTACAGGGCCTAGAATGGTGTTGCACATCCATAGACTTCAAATAAATATTAACTGAATGAAAAATGAGACAACTATATATAGGCATATTCAGGAAGATGTACACAGGACCAGAAATCAGAAACAATCTAAGAGCCACTGTTGAAATACAGCACATCCACACTGCAACCCTAAGGAATCACTCAAAATTCTATTTTGCGAAAGAACTAGCAAGCTGAGCATCACAGCCCAAATCTGGCATACCGTCTATTTTTACACTATCAGTGACCTAAGATGGCTCTAACATTTTTAAATGACTGAAAAGAACTAAAGAATAATATTTTATGACACACGGAAAGTTTGCGAAATTCAAATGTGAGTGTCCATGTAAATAAGCTTTGCTTGGAACTTAACCACACTCACTTGTTTCTATGTCAACTGTGGCTGCTTTCACAGCACCTTAGTGGCAGAGCCGAGTAGTTGTCATGGAAACTGAAGCGTCCATCAAGTCAAAACATTTATCATTTGGTACTTTATCAAAAAAAAGCTTACCAACATCTGGTCTAGAGTCATACTTATTGATATGGGAAAACTATTCCAACAATATAGTGTTAAATGAAGAAGACAGGTTGCAAACTAATTCGTTTGGAACACTCCTTTTATTTTAGAAAAAAAAAGTACCTAAGGAAAATACACATAAAAATGTCTAAATGACGGAAGTCTCAACAATAGAGACCCTCAACTACACGGGATGGGAGGCACAGGGACACACAGCACATGACCACTGGGAAACCAGAAATCCAGGAGCAGGTGACAGTTACACACCTGTCCATCATTCAATGAATATTAGAAAGCCAGGTGGGTCCCTGCCTATCTCTGTGAATGCAGCAGCACACGGAACGACCCAACTCTGCCCTCATGGAGCTCACAGGGAAAAAACACCACCACTCAGTTACTCATTGAACAAAAGACAAATTAATGCAAACAAGACTTAGAGTACTCCACCTATTGCTAGATACCACAGGAGCCACAAAAAAAAAAAAAAAAAAAACAAGAGATAAGTCTCTGATCTTCTGGCAGCCCACAATTGAGTGGGAATACAAGTTCCTGGCATTCACACAGACTTCCCTATATAAAGGAAATAAAACCCCTATTCATGTATTTCCAATGAAAGAGAGGGAAAAAATGTCTAAAAGGACAGACACTAAAATATAAAAAGTACTCACATCTAAATGGCAGAACTGTACTAATTTATGAAGTACTTTATTTCCACAGTTCTGTTAAATTTTTATAAGTAGGTGCTAATCCTAAAATCAGTTTTTAAAAAGCATAATTTCTGGGCCAACAAGATGGTTCAGTGGGTAAAAGCACTTGCTGTGCAGGCCTGACAACCGGGGTTCCATCCCTGGATCCCACAAAAAAAGTGGTTTGTGTAATCCTAGTATTTCATTAGGAGATGGGAGGCAGATCCAAAATAATTGTCTAGAAGTTCAAGGGTCAAGTAGCACAGGGTATGCAGAGTGGCAGAAACAAGAGAAATTCTGCTTCGACCAGGTGGAAGAACAGAATCAATTCCCGAAAGTCGTTCTCTTTCACAAGTTCACCTACACTCATACTAATAATAAATTAAAAACAAACAAACAAACAAACAATTTCTGTGGGGTTAGAGGTGGGAGTTGGTAGCTCTATTAGCAAGTGCCAAAACTCATGTCTGCATTTCAGAGGCCCATTACTGGAGAAAGGGCCAGTCTACAAAGGTCAGATAAAATAGTCTCCTGACTAAAGTAATATCTTCTTAGTTGTTTCTTAGTAACACCTCAACTCAAGGAAAACCTTACAAAGATCTCATACACATAGTTACTAAAGCCATCACCAAACTGCTATACAATGTGAGAGGCACTTCTCATTTTGAGAGATACCACCAGACTTTCTTACCTTTTGTACTTTTCAAGAAGATCCTTAGCTTGCTCTTCAGCAAACTGAGCCCCAGCAGGACAGTCTGGGAAATCACCTGGGATGTGAGGTGACCTTTTATACTGAGAATGCACAGTAGCCTCTTTTAACCCTCCAACTCTTGCACCTCGATAAATCTAGAAAAGAAAAATTAAATGTCAAAAGGCACTATCAGGGTGCCAACTTACAGTGAAATTGCTAACCTAAAAGCTCATCAAATGGGAATGGATAAATACATGGTGGGAAATCCAATAGTCGATTACTACACAATAGTGAAAATGAGTAAGATGAGCTTCACCAGTCCATGTGAAAACTTTCCTACCAAGTGAACACACCAAATTGCAAACATACACATGCATGAGGCATACAGGTATTTTACTGAGACACAAACATTTGATAGAGGAATAAAAATATGCATGGTAATGACAAACACTGAATCCGAATGCTATTATTTTAGAGCCAAGAAAATTTCAAATTGTTGAGACAGGCATGAAGTACTGCCATGAATCTGTAATTCTTAAGGGGGATGGTAAGTGAAGGTTGCATAGGTACTTTGTCCCTTGCTCTTAGGTATAGTTACTTACTAAAGACTAATTATCTGCATGAATCTAATGATCAGATATTAGCATGCCTTTTACAATTTCTAGTAAAAGTAATGCTTAAACTAATCAGGAAAAATAAATTTTTTGGCATGTATATATGTGTGTATGGTATGTATCTGTGTGTTTCAAAAGGCACTGTATATGCCTATGGAGGCCCAGGGTGACTTTGGGAATTACCCTGGATTGTTCTACTTCCTATCTGTGCTTTTCTGGGGGTTTCCCAGGCTCTGCCTTCCAGGGCAGGAAGTAAAAGATTCTAATAAAAACTATAGTTACAGCTCAACAGGAGCAGTATATGATTACAGTTAACATTTAAAAAAAAAAAAAAAAGCATATTATATACATCTGTAAAGTTGAACCAATAAATTTCTTCAAGTTAAAAATGCAGCATTTTATTGTTATTACTATTAAAAAATCATGCCACTTCAAAAACCTTAAATATTGGTACTACCATGGTCTGAGAACGGTGCCTGGGAACAGGAGGTGTGGCAGAAGGGTGCACAGATGTGATCAATGCATAAAATCAGCATGCATGGAAACAGCACAGATTTGTACAATTTACAATGAGGATAGGGAAATGATTCAGGGCTTTAAAAGCCTTTGCCTCATAAGCAAAAGGACCTGAGTTTACATATATTCAAGATCCCATGTAAAAATGGTGGTGGTACTGCACTTCTGGCCCTGGAAGGTAGACCTCAGAAAACCCAGAGCAAAGCATTAAGTAGACAGAGAAATCCAGGATGATTTCCAAAGTTACCCTTGGGCCTTCAAGGATACACACATTCTGATACAAACATAACACACACACACACAAATCACAATAAAACAATATAAATACTATGAGTATAATGTACATTATAAATATCATAAAATAAAACAAAAATAAAATGCATAGAAAAAAACTCAAAAGTTTACAGTAGGAGCCAGGCATTATGACTCATTATCTATCATCCTAGTGCTTGGGAAACTAAGAGGCTGAGAAGTTCTAGGCCAAGCTACACATAAGTGCTAGGCCAGTCTGGTCTACATAGGAAGACACTGTTTTTGGGGAAAAAAAAATCACAATAGGTCTTATTCATGACACCTGGCTTCAGGGACTACATATATAAAGAAAGTTCTACATCCAGTATTATCCTCCCAAGGGAAGAAATATACCATCCAGTTTCTAAATTGTGTATCAAGCCCAAAACGTTTTTAACTTATAACTATTAGTTTGAATCCAAAAGTACTTACAAAGGGAATCCAGAAAGCCATGCCCCAGCCCTTCGGGAGTAAGATGTCCCAGCCACTTCCCCAGCCCAGCCGGTCTTCACCAGTCACTTTTCCTGGCTGTTGAATCAAAAGTATAGGTATCTTGGATTCATGAGGCCCTAAAACAAGCTGTGACCCAGGCACCAGCAATTCACTTCTCATCCGGTTTAAGTCCTAAAGTGGAAGAAAACAAATCAATATGAGCATCCACAATCTTCCAGAGATCTTCTTGGGCCTCCTATAAGCAGCTTTGGAAAGTTAAATGGTCATTTAAAAAGCTTCTGAGTAATCATTATGAGCCACTGTTTAAGTACAAAGAAAACCTTCTAAAGATAAAGATTTCTCTCTGTACAAGAGCTTGGACAAGGCCAAATTATCTTAATTTGCTAGGTTTGAGCTCGAATATATTACAGGACTCAAAAGTTTAGAAACTTGATACATTCATTTTGTTAATCTCTTACATTCTGCATTAATCTATATTTTGATTCTCCACTCCTTTTATTTTGATGAAAATTTGTTAATGCTAAAAAAAAAGTAAAGTTTATGACACATTCTCCAAGATGAGTCACAGGGGAAAAAACAAAAAATTTCTCACCAGACCTGAAATGATTTAAAATACAAGATGCATAAATATGTGTTAGTGGGATATGAGGAGGAGATGACAACACCTCTCAGGCTTGTCAGCTATAGAAAGGGATGCAAGCGGTAGTGAGAAGCACACTCAGGTTCAGAGACGAGGTTGGCTAGGTGCTACACAGGTATTATCTCTTCATATTTTGGTCTGAGACCTCATAAATGTTCATTAAGTCCCCATCTTTTTACCTGTGCTTGAGCTGCTACTACCATCTGTATACTTACTGTTCATTCCAAACTATGTTTCCTCTTTAATCCTGAGCTTCCAACCTGGAACTGAGACTAGCTATACAATGTGAGGGGCACTTCTTGAGAAGCGCATAGTCTGAGAGCCTTTCCCACCACATTCATTCTCTCTCACAGCTCATTCATACTGTCATTCAAATATACACTGAGCAATTCCTTATGTGCTAGGTACTTTTCTAGATCCTGAAAACATTGTCATGAACAAGTCAACAGAGATCCTGAAGTCAAGCTAGAATGTTAGGAGCTGATCACACAGCCACAATTTAGATTCCTATCATTTCCATCTTGAGTATTTCAAGGGTCTCTTTTAACGCTATCCAACCCAGTTGTTCCTAGTCTGGGCTCCACACAGATTCTTTAGGTTCCTTTACTCCAGGCCTCTCTCAGCATCTGACGGATGTCTAGGTCTCCTGGGAGTTCAATCACTATGAATTTACACACAATATTTAGGGCTGGCAAGACAGCTCCGTGGGTAAAGGTGCTTACTATGTAAGCCTGACAGTCTCGGTTTAATTCCTGAATCCCACCTAGAGCTGGAAAAGGACAAAGTTATCCTCTGACCTCCAAGTACATGTCCCCCAATAATAAATAACTTTTTTAAGACAAATATTTAAGAAGAAAAAAGATAAACTGTAACATTTAAACCATGAGATTTCTATTTCAGGAAAGAGTCTTAAATCATTCTTTTAAAAAAATTATTATATGCATCACAAACAATAACGTTTGTTGGGGAAAAAAGTCCATGGGATTCTATGAAACATAAAACAATTTTGTAAGGCCTCTAGACAGTAACTCTACCCTGTCATTCGGGATCCTTACACTATTAATTACCTGATCCGAGATTTTATTCTCTGTGACATTCTTACAGATATCTTGATTCCAGATAAAGCTATGGGTACAATCCACAGGCACTCCCTCCAGAAGCAGCTGTCTAACTTTCTCATTATCTAAGGGAAAAGAAAAAGCCTTCAAACCACATTCTTAAAGTTACACCAAACAAGAAAATACTTTATAGTCATTTATTCAACTACAAGAATTTCCTTGACAAGAAACAGTTGTCCTTTTAGTTGGTTTTCTTATTTTCTGAGCATAAGATACACATTTATCACAAAACTCAGTTGCCTTTAAGTACCTACTCCACACTTAAGACAATCAAATTTTAGGAAACCACCTTCTGCTGCTGCCGCTTATCTGTAATTTGCTCATGTTACTGAGCTCTTTATTTTTTTCTCAAAACACTTCTCTGTGCCTTTAAGGTAAGCGTATTTTGCTGTGAAGGGTACTGTTTCATCCCTTTGAACATGCCACACCACACAAGAACGTGCTCTAGAAGGGGAAGGAAGGTTTCTGGGTATAAACATTTCTATGAGCATAAAAAAAAAAACTTTTAGATCTAATTTTGTTATAATCAGGAATATTAAAAATATATATTTTAAAAATAATTCGTGAGCTCTGGCTATCGCTCCAAAACACAAATATGGAAGCGTCACTCAAAAGCACATACCTGTGTGGATCTGCTGGCTGGGGAAAAATAAGTTGGAAATGACTAGGCGACAATGTGATAGATTTCAGGGGAGAACAAAATTGGAAAAAAATTAAATTGATGAATAGATTTGAAAGAAAGCTGCAGATTACCGGCAATTGCTTTTGCAAACTGTTCTTCCTCATGGAGACACTAGCCAACAAAGTCTTAAGTAGTACTGCTGTGTGCTAGGAAGATGCATATTGCCTGTCTAGAGATAACAAGCTCCATCCCCAACTGCCCTGATCTACCCAGAGTACTTTCTGTGGAGTCTGCCACATATTTGATGGACAGAACTGAGCAGACTGAGATGGTGAAGGAGATGGCAAAATCTTAGGTTGTAGGGGCACAGGAAATACTACCCCATCTCCAAATATTCTAGATGATGAAATTCTGTTTAGTACCTATTGGGCTATCAAGTCACAAAAAGACACGGAAGAGTTTCAGATGTGTATCACGAAAAGAATCAGGTTGAAAAGCTACATACACACACTACATGATTCCAACTACATGACATTCTGGAAAAAGCAAAATATGGAGGCAGTAAAATGATGGTTTGCCATGGGCAGTTAAAAGGGAAGCTGCAGTGTTCATCCTAGCTCATAAATATACATACCACTTGTGCATCCTAGCTGAAGCTATCGGGATGTTTTCTTCCCAGGAGCAGAAACAGAAGCTGTGGCAAAATGACCACAAACTGACCACTCCTGGAAATCAATTGCCACTCTGTGTTTTGAAAGTGCTTATGAATGAAGAAAATGGATGCAGCGGGACATGTCCCTCATTGGTGATGTGGCAAAATCAAATATGACTTTGTTTACAGACAATGTTCAAAGAAATATTAAAACAAGCCTATATTTAAGCTCAATACTCTTTCTTCCTCTTTGTTTTCTTGTTACTAAGGATTGAACACAGGGCTTTATACATGCTAAACATGCAAGCAAGTTCATCTCTGGCAGATCAAGGCTGGTTAAAATAATCTATTAAAGCACATCAGCAAATGGTAAGGAGAACAATAAAATACAGACAGTACAAAGCAGCACAGATTTAGTTTGAGGTTTCATTCGTTTTTTTTCAAAGTCGAACTTTTAGCTATGCTCTACCAAATTTATGCCCCAGCCCCAGATTAGCAATCTTGAATTTCATCTAGAAAATCAGATACATACATAATAAATTCCTGTTGGAGTTGAAAACATTTCTACAAGCATATTAATATGTAACCATACGATCAAAGCATGTCCATACACATTGTCTCTTCACACTGTTTGAGCATCTTCTCTTTTAAAACCTGTCCAATTTCCATATATACAGGAAAATTAGGAAAGTGCATCCAAAGCAGGCAAACATTTCTTTATGGTTCAAGTAGCATCACAACTGTCTTTACTATTGTTTATTTAAGCCAAGAGAAGCAAAGAATGACTTCAGATACAGACACACTACCATTATGTACAAGAATTACCTGTAGATCATCCTGATGTTGAGATTCTTCAGAGGATTAATTTTTTAATTGACCCAGTCCACCAAAATATACTTCTATCTTTAGTTTTGACTCATTTTCCTGGGTAAGATGTTAATTATATCGATCTAATACAAATTCAATTAACTTATTTAAAATCATGTCTTACCAGGCATGGGGGCTCACAATTGGGAGCCCAGAACTCAGGACGCTATGAAAGGAGAGTTACTGTGCATGTGAGGCTAGCCTGGGTTATAGTAAGTTCCAGGCCAGCTAGAACTACATAGGAATATCCTAAAAGGGAGGGAGGAAAGAAGGGAGGGAGGAAAGAAGGGAGGAAGAAGGGGAGGCAAACAGATGGAAGGAAGAAAGGAAGAAAGGAGAGAGGGAGGGAGGGAGGGAGGGAGGGAGGAAGGAAGGAAGGAAGGAAGGAAGGAAGGAATGGAGAAAGAGAAAGGGAGGGATGGAGGAAAAGGAAGGAAGGGAGGGAAGGAGGGAGAGAGGGAGAGAGCGAAAGTGAAGGAGGCAAATAGATGAAAGGAAGGAGAGAAGGAAGAGGAGGGGGAGGGAGGAAAGAAAAGGGAAAGGGAGGAAAGAAAGGGGGAAGTGGAGAAGGAAGGAAAAGCATACATCTTCATGTAGCTCAAATACCAAATAAAATATACCTTCAAAAACATTATAGTAGTTAAAACAGGTTTTAATGAAATACTACAACAATGACTAACAAGATGGTGAGCTTCTACAGTGGAAATTAACTCAGACTTTTCAAGAGATTTTAATTTTCCTTGAATTGATTCATGTTAAGATAAGTCTTAGATTTAATAGAGAACGGCCTCATTCTGAAATGGATGTAGCAGCCAGGGAAGTGAAGAGCTCAACCAGCTCTAAGACTACACGGCAGTCTGCTTAGACTAGCACAGCGACCCTTCAGTTCTCATGGCTGCACAGGCCACACCAGCGTTACAAGAGAAAGACTAACCAGCAACTTGTTGATTGAAGTCTTAGGCTTCATAATGTGTTTTCAAATTCTGCCTCAGCCACCTTTTATGTGAAGTTCTGATGGGTTAATTTATTAGCCCCATAATAAGCTACCACCTATATGTGGAGAGATTTTAAAAAATTCTGATGTTGTTATGATATTCATCTGTTGTTTTTTTGTTCCAATGTTCATAAGCTACTTCTAAATTATACTTTCCGTGTAAGGTGTTTAAATGCTGCAAATCTCAGATCAGACTAAAATTTTGGTCAGTCTCCAGCCACCTCCCTACACCCCCAGCCAAGCACTTTGTCAAAACAAAAATATCTTGATACTTCAGCACCTGGGATGGCCTTGCCAGGATTCGAACCTGGATCATCTGTATGGTCAGACAGAGGCTTCCACTGAGCACAAGACCAGCTGCGGGTGCACATCCCTTCCTCACAATTATAATCCTGAAACTCTAGGCATGTTCAGACTCAGAGAGACGGGCTACAGATACTACAAAATAGAGAACTCAAAAATAAATAAACAAACAAACTACAAGTTCAAGGTTCAAGTTATATGATTTAACACTTCATAGCTGAAAGATGCTTCTACACACATCATGTCCTTTGCCGTAATCACCCTGTAAGAGATGCAGTTTCTGCAAAGGCAGCAGAGCCCAGATTCCCTGCAGGACTGGACTGCCTAACATAAGGAAACCAAGAAAGTGGCAAAACTGTACCTTCAAGCACTCTACCTTGGCATCCTTCCAGATCAGGCAAAGCTTTGGACCGACTCTGAGGTAAATGTACTCGAGGATCCCCAACAGTCAGTCCCAGAATGGTACCTGCAGGGATTTCTGCTGGTGAAGACACCCCTTTAATATAACAGAAACAGAAAAACTAAATAAAACAGAAAAACAAAGTCAGAGGAAGTCACTCATGATTTATATATCCTTGGTCACATTTTCAAATCTTTTAGACTATCCAGTGAAACTTTTTTCTTGGACTAATTATTTCAAAATTCATATCTACCTTTTACCCATTGTTACATTCAGAACATAAATTAACATTTAAGAATTAATCTTCCTGGGCTGCGGTGGCAGCTCAGTGGATAAAGCGCCTGTCACACAAGTGTGAAGATCTAAATTCAGATCCCAGAAGTCACATAAAACTTACAACCCCAGTGTTCCTATAGCAAGAAGGGAGACCGAAGGAGGAGAATCTCCAGAAACCTGCAGGCAGCTAGTCTAGTGCAAACTAGTCACAAGCAAGAAACCCTGCCTCAAACAAGGTGGAAGACAGGAGCAATACCAGCACTGTCCTGACCACAGTGCACTACAGCACATGTATGCCTGTATTCACATACATGAACACATACGTAGTATACGCACATAAAAAAGGGTAAATTTTTAAAGATTCTTACAAAAGAAAATTTGAAAAATAATTATTTTACAAAATGAATGCATGTGCTTTTCTAGTCACATCTGTAACAGGGGTGAGCACAAGGAGGGCATGAAGTATAGACAATCTCAGTGCGTGACTTAGTGATTTATCTATGGCATCAGAATGCTGGCTATTTGAATAACAATAGACATTTCTTTGTTGTTTCAAAATGAGTAAGAGCACAGTGCTTTAGTCACTGGCTTTGTTGACTTGCTTGATTCTCTTGTTATGTCATGACAAAGAACAGCAAGAGAAACAGGAAGGTTACTAGCAGAGGCCCGACTGCAAAATACTCCCCTGACCTACCTCCCTCTCCTCCCTTCCTTCTCAGTACCACATATTCCCTCTTTCTACCTCTCAACAGCTGAAACACAGCTTCTTGTCTTTGATGAAGGGAAATGCTATCAGAGTTCTTGCAAGCGTCGGCCCACCAGCGATGAGGCGTCTCCTCTGCATCCTCCTCCCCCTGAAAAACAAGAACTGCCCTTCAACAGAAAAATAGAGTCAGGTCCAGTAACTGTGAAGATGACTACAGTCTTGCTCCACCCCCTTTAATTCTGTGTGAAAAAAACTGCTTTGAGGAGCAGCAGTGAAGTTACCACTGTGTTTAAAGAAGTAATAACTACTAGACTAAGTACTCTTCTTATTAGAGATGGCCTAGCATTATACTTCTCTCAAGATCTCAGAAACTTAGAAATACATCTATAGCTTTTCAGAGAGACTATCAGACCAAGCATCTTCATATTCCCATTCTCCCTTTGCAAAATTCCAACAAAAGAGGCCTTAGGCCCCTCCCACTGCCACCATCTTTATCATCCCCAATTTAAGCAATAAAATATTCCTCATCAAAGAACACTAAAGTAGTACCTTTGGAAGAAATTTTTAAGATTACTACTGTATTCCTGGAAACATAAAATAAAATGTACAAGTACTTCACATATCTTTTCCAGGCAGAATTAGGAATTCAGCAAATTTCAGAAAGTCTTTCAAAGTACCAAGGCATACCAAATCAACTATGATTTGTACTGAAAAGGACTAATGCTATAGACCCAAAAAAAGCAACTTGTTAAAACAGATAAAACAGAGTTCTGAAAACTGAATGGTCTGAAGCACATAGTTTAGAACTGAACTTTCTCGATTCCAGTTCTCACACCGTAACTTACTACCCTCCCCACAACAGCTTCAATGCCCTAGGGACAAACTGACAGACAGACCAGCCCTGTGCTTGCCACCATAAAGCTCATAGGTCAATAAGAGACATAAGTCTGCACCTGTAAATAAAGAAATGTACAAGATGCTACAGAAACAGGTAGATGAAGGTTAAGCTGCACCACAGGGAAAGGTTCTAGAACAGAGACTGGATGAAAGGCACTGAAACTTGAAGAATGAGGAGAGTTTACCTGGACAAAAGTGGTGCGGCAGAACTTTTAGTAGGTAGAAAGAAAACAGGTGCACATTTCTATGGAGATAAGAAGTGACACATTCTAGAATGGGAAAGGTCAGCAGAGTAAAAACGAAGAAGGTGAGGAGATAC
Organism: Typhlomys cinereus; assembly: GCA_023101885.1. Lineage (NCBI taxonomy): Eukaryota > Metazoa > Chordata > Mammalia > Rodentia > Platacanthomyidae > Typhlomys > Typhlomys cinereus. The sequence goes on from JALPQD010000261.1 coordinate 945,931, forward strand.
AGCCATGAAAATCAAAGGTCCAAGATGCCACAGGCTATACTAACGCTAACAAAATACATTGAGAAGTTACTTGAGAGTTTTCAATCAAGAAGCAGCAAGTGAATAAATGTGGCTTCATAGTTCAGGAATAGTATACTTGCTTGACTAACATACATAAGGCTCCAGGTTCTACTCAAAGTGTGTGTGTGTGTGTGTGTGTGTGTGTGTGTGTACACGCGCACATGAATAAAATGGCAAAAGATCTCTCTCCTACATGAAGGCAGAGAAGACAGAGGAAAAGCTGCTTCCGCTATTAAAACACTTTTCTCTAAAAGCTCAAATTATGCTTAGATCTATTGCTGTACCTGCCCACATCAAATCTGAAGGCATACACTGCATTGGGATCTAAGCCCAGTGGGTACCTAATCTCTCATCTATATGCTAGAGACTCACAGTGGGAACATAAAATAAAATACACAAGTATTTCACATAGCTTTTCCAGACAGAATTAGGAATTTAGCAAAATTTCAGAAAGTCTTTCAAACTACCAAGGCATACCAATGACATGGCTACAAGGAGTCACCTGAATTTAATCTTCAGTTAATTGAAGTTAAATAAAGACACAGATTCAGTACCTCAGTTGCTCCAGCCACACTTCAAGTGTTCAAAGTATCACATGACTGGTGTCTACTACAAAGGAAAGTACAAACATCACTCTGCTAGACAGTTCTAGCAGAAGTGCTCACTCAGCCAGATACATTGTTCTAACCTTTTTGGGGAATCACAAAACCCAGTTGTACAAAACATGAATTACATAAATCAAACACTCAAAAATTAGCACACAAGGAACTAAAAACAAAAAAAGGAAAGGTGAAATAAATAAATAGGAAAATAATCTGGCATACAATTTCTAGGATATTATATTACTTACATATAGAAGAACAGAGATTAAGACCCTTTTTTAAGACTCACAAAAGCAAAGATAGTCTGTAAATAAACATTTACTAATCACACTTACTTTGATTTGGTCTTCTAGAAATGAAAGATTAAAAAAAATCCTACCAAAAATAAATTGGAAAATACACATTTAAAAGGCAAAGCCCAAAATGCCCAACTATTAGATTTTACATGTGTCAAGAAAAATATGCCCAGAATGCAGCAACACATATGATCTTACAGCGTACACGGCAGCAGCCTTCAGAGCCCTAGTTAGGATACAGTGGGAGAGGGGACCAATCAACCGGAATCTGTTCATCTCCATAGTCAAATCACTGAAAGAGAAAAGATTATAAATGGAACCTTCTAGCACATTCGATGTGTGTACCACTAGCTAAAATGGACAAGTCCGCTGAAAATACTCAACAGGCTCAGAGTGACACCAACTCATACCTGACTGTGATGCCTGTGGTTGGAGAGACCCAAGAACATGGCTGACTCGGATCTCTAGTTCCATCACCAATGACTTTCTTTACTGGTAGAGCATCTTCTTCATCTTTCCTTTTTCTTTTCTTGCCAATTTTCTCATCAGCAGTTTCAAGACTTTCTTCCTGGGCTGGTGTCGGAAGTGGGTCAGGGACACAGACACTTGATTTGATGGGTTCCACACACAGACAAACTGTCTTAATTTCCTCTAAGATGGCCTAAGGATATATTTAAACAGACTCTTTTCAGTTTTGAAACTTAAATTCAGCATAATTTCCTTCTTTATTTTCTAATCTCTTGAAATTTTTTCATTTTTATTCCTTTACCAATAAAACTAAATTTACCATCACAAAGACGGATTTTTTTAGTTGTACATAGCATTTCAAAAAGAAAAAAGGACTGAATGTCAAATATGAAAACATGATCACCGAGACAAACTGTTTTTAAATTTTAAAGCAAAAACTGGGAAAAACTTTATAGTCTGCAGTTCAAAACAATGAGAATACTAAAGGGGGTATTTTAAATTAATGCAAACTTAAATGATCAGATAAAATCAGTTCCTTCATCATGCAAGCGGACATGTTTGTCCAACACTTCAAATCACTCAAATGGAATTAATTAGCTTTTCTGCTCTATTTCTTACGATTTACTGAAAAATGAAAATTATACATGGTATGTACATCAAATCACCACACTGAACTTAAAAATAACCACTTTTTATTAAATATTCCAGATAATTTTAAAAAGATAAATCTTTTAGAAAAAAAATGCTTCATTCAATATGCATACAACTTTCCCTAAAGTTTCCATAATATAGTTTCCAACACTAATTAAGAATGCAACAAGAACATACCTGTTTAAGAGTTGGGTGAAGCCAGATCCACAGCTGCCTATTCTTAGAAGCGTCACCAGGGGTCCTTTCAGACTTCCAAATAAATGTAACAGGCCCAAGCATTTCTCTGGGATACTTATTTGCCCGGTAAAGTATGAGGCTCCCTTGGCGCTTCCCAGACAAGCAGTGAACTGCAGCAAATGTCAGTCCTGGCATAAATACAGCAAAGCACTGTGATTTCTTAATGTTGACACTGCAGTATTATTTTCTGAGAGCTGTATTTATTAACCATTGTTTGTCTCCATGCAAGATGAAGTTTTGGTTCTGATCACAGCTTAAATGAAAACCTGGTACCCAGTAAGATCTTAATAAACATTTATTAAATGAGTGATTTAATGAGTTTCAAGTTTTTTGTGCCTAAGTTAGTTCCACAAGCACAAGTCTCACTACATATATAACAATACTATTAAAGATTTAAATAACATTCTGATTTTTCTTTTCTTTAATGTGTTTGTATGGAATATGTAAGTGTATGCAAATTCACATGCTGTAGGTGAATAGGTGTGCATGGATCTACCTGCATGTAGTGCACATGCATGGAGGCTCAAAGTTGTTATTGGTTGTCTTTTTCTGTTAGCGTCTCTCAAATGAACCCAGAGCTTGCCTATCAGCTAGTCTGGTTAATTCACTCTCCTTGGGGACCCTCTGTCCCTGCCTTCCTAGGGCACCATTAGTCAGCCCTGATACCTAACCAACTTTTTATGGGTTCTGAGGATACAAAATCCAGTCCTCATGCTTACACAGCAAGCATCTTATCCACGTGTCCCAACTTTTCCTAAATTAACATACTCACAGGAAACAAGAACTAGCGTACACTATTTGCTAAAATTATTAATAGCTTATAGCAGAACTTCACTCACCAGATGAATAAATATATAAAGACTCAAACAGTACCCAACTTGAAAAGATTACCTGTATCTATGCTACACATCTGAGAAAGTGCCTTGAGTATGTCTTCCTCTTTGCCCTTCAACTCCAAACAACAGTAGTAGGATAAATCCTGCACAAAGGAGAAACACAATTAAACACCTTACGATCTTTATGGGTAAAAATGCTGAGAAGCCAAAGCTATATCAGAAAACCTGTTGAGGACAAAGACAAAGAACAAATTATCCAGAACTAGTGTTTCCAGTCAAAATCCAAGTCCAGCTATTTCTAGCCCTATTAATAGAGTCGTAAGCCAGTCTGAATTAAAATTAAAGGGAATCTTCACTTAAAATTTACAGTGGGGGCTGGAGAAGTGGCTCAGGGGTTAAGCCTCTGCCTTGCAGGCGGAAGGTCCTGAGTTCGGATCTTAGACCCTACGTATATAGACACTGGGACGGAAGCGGGGGCAGCCTGCGTTTCTGGTCCTGGTAGGGCAGAGTAAACAAGGAGGAGGTGGAAGCGGTCCATGGTGGTTCCTGAATTCGTCCGTGGTTCTACATACACACACGCACACACGCACACACAATTGAATAAAAAAAATCTTTAAAATTTACGGTGTCATTTTTTTTATTTTTAACAAGTTTGTGGTTATCACACATTCATAGGCAAGTTTGAAGTGAGCTATAAAAACTGCTGTTTTAAAGTATTATTCATTCCCCAAATCTTCATAAAGTAAAGAAGCTACATAAAGAGAGACCAAAAGAAAGCAACAGAGAAATAAATTCTACAAAATTAAGCTGAGGTTACTCCCTTTGGTTAGCTAATGCAGTACCTCCGAATTACATGACAGTAAAGCCTAGAATCACGATGTTCACAACTAATTTAGCTCACATTTCTACATGCTCGGTCTTGTCCATGCAAATGGGACTAAACAATGTTTAAGGAAAAATGAGAATAATGAGTAAGATGTCACCAGTATAAGCAAGACAATAAGTGATGAAGCTCAGTCAGTAAAACCATTATCAAAGAACTGGACCAATAAAGCTAATAGTGCCCTCTAAATCCCCAAGGACCAGTGTTACTGGTCTCTTATTTGCTAGATAAGGGTACAGAGTTGTGCAAAAACATATAGTTGAGCAGTAAAATCAGGACCACTGGCACCCAAACCAACCTCTCCTCAAAGGCAAATTATAGCTATGGTCCTCACAAATTCAGAACAATCACTGTCCATCTCTGACACACAGAGCTCTTACTTCCCACAGCTCTGTCTCAGTAGCAGCCAAATGAATCTCAACTAAATTTATACAACTGAGTCACAATAAGAAACAATGGTCTGAAGTCCGATGACCTGGACTCAGAGTCCAACTTTACAATTCATGGATTGTGTGGCCAAAGGTAAATCACCTAACCTCTCTGTACCTTAGTTTCTTCATCTATAAAACAGAAACAAAGGAGTTACCCATCTTGTACAGGTGTTGTAAGTACTGAATGCACACAAACAAAACATATGTCCAAAGGTTGGACATATACTGAGCTATAAAAAGAATTAGCTGTTACTTTTATTACTTGATGCTGTTTGAATGTGAAGAAAATATTTGATAACTTCAACAAAAATTCTGCCCCGAATGAGAGGTAATTCATTCTGGGAAGAAAAAAAGCAAAAAAACAAAAAACTCTGTCTTAAACTTGCAGGTGAAAAAGCACACGTAGAAAAAATTGGGTTCCCAAGGGTTATATAAGTTACCAACAAGCTGTGCAGCACTAGGCAACTCACTTCATCTCTATAGCTGGCTCCTGTGGATTACAGTCTATGACTTATGATGTTGAACCATCAAAGGAAAGGCTCTTAAGATTCTTGAGCTGGGCATGGTAGCACACATCTGAGATCTCAGGAAAGCTAAAGAAGCAGGCTTGGTGTCTATGAAAGTCGAGCCTAGACTACATTGTTTTAGTCTAGTCCGGGCTAGATCCTGTCTCAAAAATAAAACCAACCAACCAACCAACCAAACAAACAAACAAAAAAACCTTAGAAACAACAATGTTGGTGAGGATGTAGAGAACATAAGATAAAGCTGCTATAGAAATAGTGGTACTACTCCAAAATACTAAACAGATAATAATCATAAGATCAGCAATTCTACTTCTGCACATACATCCAAAACAGTTGAAAGCCAGGCACTGAATGACATTTGCACTCCTATGTTCATAGCAGCATTAGCATAATAGTCAAAAGGTGGAAGCAAACCATGTCACTGACAAACAAATGGATAAACAAGACGTCCTAACATGCAAACAACAGAATATGTGGCTTCAAAAAGAAAAGAAAGTATAATATACACTACAATATAAACAAGTCTTGAAAACATGCTATGTGAATAAAATAAAGCCAGGCCCCCCAACTCGAAACAAAGGGAAATTCTGCATAATTCCAGTCATGAGGCACCGAAAGAGTCTAAATAAAGTAGAAAGTATGGTGGTAGCCAGTGCCTCAAGAAGGGGAGAATAAGGTGTCAGAATCTTAAGAAATACAGAATTGCAGCTTGGGAAGATGAAAGGCTCTAAACTTGAACGATAGTGAATGGTTCACAACACATAAGTACTTAATGCCTAAAGAACTATACATTTAAAAAGTTCAGTGGTAAATCTCATATTAAGTACACTTTACTACATTTTTCTGGAAAGGCTTCTTATACTGCTATATTGCTCTCAAGAGATATCAGAGGATACCAATTGCTTTTGAAACTTGGCAAGGTCATCTGCTATTGAGAGACATACCCTCCTATAAGGAGAAAGTTTCTACATATGTACTAGAAGAAAGGAAAGGAAAGAAAAACTCAGTTGAGGAGAAAAAAAATATATGAATGGGATTTAAGATAAAGAAGCAGCTCTGCATACGCTAAGAGTATAAAACTTGAACCAACCTTCATGCACGCCACTGACCTATGCACAATCAGAAGCAACGTACACACTACACGGTGTATGTTACACATCTGCATTTGGTGAGCGACTACCAAATTAATCTATAACTGAGTACATCTTGGCATGACCCCAAGACTCAGTATTGCTGATTCGTACCTAATTTCACCCAGTGGTACGCCTTGCTCTCATCTCTCCATCTCTGTCATCAAAGCTCCACTTCAGCTCTTCACTCTGTAACTGCTTTCTTCCTCCCTCCCACTCCATCTTCTTACTCCTGAAAGCTCGGCTCAAACATTACCATCATAAAGCCCCTCCCATTCCTGCTAGAACTGTAGGCTTTTTTTTTTTTTTTTAATTTTATTATTTATTCCATTGTGTGTGTGGTGTGCGCGTGTATGTATGTGTGAGTATGTGTATGTGTGTGTGTAGAACCACGGACGAATTCGGGAACCACCATGGACACCTCCACCTCCTCGTTTACTCTGCCCCGGGATTCACAGGCTTCGCCCTACCAGGACCAGAAGCGCGGGCCGCCCAGTGTCTATACGTGGGTTCTAGGATCCGAACTTAGGACCTTCCGCCTGCAAGGGAGACCCTGAGCCACCTCTCCAGCCCATAGAACTGCAGGCTTAAACTGGACATGGTGGCTTACTTCTGTAATCCCAGCACTTGAGAAACTGAGGCAGAAGGAGCACCAAGTTCAAGGCCAGCTTATGCTACCTAGTGAGTTCTAGTATAGCATGGATTATAGTGTAATGAATCACTGTCTCAAAAAACACTTTCCCTAAAAAAAAAAAAAAAAAAAAAAAAAAAAAAAAAACTCCAGGCAAAAAACACTTTCCCTTACTTCCGTATATTTGGCAAACAGCCTAATAAACATCCATTTCTTCTGTCCAGTAACGCTGCTTAATCTCTAACACCCAGCAGAGTGCCTCAGTGATCACATTTAAGACCAGTAACTTTAGAGGGGGCTTGACACACCATAAACAATTCTAAGGTATCTAAATACAAATGAAGTCCAGTAGCAAAGCATACCTGAAGAAGACACAGGTTTGTCATGGCTCGATAGCAGGCTCGGTGGCTCTTGGCCGTTGGTCTCTCCCCAAGACAGTAGCCCCACTTCTTAATCATGTGAAAACGTTTAGCATGCCAGATGTGAGTCTCCAACCATTTGTTGTTCTTTTGTCTACGGTTAAATTCCAGTGTCCGGTTTATGTGGCATCTTCGAGCTTTATGGCATTTATTCTTTGAATGTTCCTTTTTCTGATGAACAGCTTTCTCTGCCTTCAGTTGAAAGAAGAGACAGATCTTAGTTTGTAAGCATCTTAGAACTAGACAAAGCAGGACTTTGCATGCCCTGCGCAATGTCCAACACACTATTGACCTCACAAAGTCTAGCATCTGCTAAAGGCACCAAGATCCTTGGAGGCAAGGGATTGGCAGCCACAGTAGTGTTCCTATGCTTAAGGGGAACACAGGAAAGGGTTCAGGGAAATGCCACTGGGTCCTTGTATGTCATCGGAGAGGAGGGCCCAGAGGAGAGTCAGGCATGCATAAGAAAGGACTCTCTGGGAATTGGGGCGGGAGGCACTGGGGGATGGGGAGGGAAGGGTGAGGGGAGGGGAAGCAGGGGGTTCGGGGGGAGGAGGAGGGAGGGAGGGAACTGGTGTACCTATTAAGTTTATATGAGCTGAAATAATAATAAAAAATGTATAAAAAAAAAAAAGAACTAGACAAAGCAGATTTCTAACACTCACTCACAGAGACAGACGATCCCAGGAAGGAAGCGCAGTCTGACACTAATTAATTGGACATGATGCAGTCTTTAGGAAGGTTAGAATATAAAACGTCCAACACAATACATAAGCATAAAGTAGCCATTAATAGAGAACAAGATAAAATCAAATTCTGGCTTTTAACCTTTAACATGGTAACTCAAAATAAACCTTTAAAAATCAAGCATACAAAAACAGTAAAATCTATTCATTTCAATATAACTAAGCTACAGAAAAATGATAAACGCTATTGCTAGGAAACAAGCCTTACATAAAAATCTAAAAAGTACAAATTCCTGCTAATTTTCAGTAAATCTTTTTCATTAGCAATCTAATCTGTGAAAAAAATGTTCTCTATTAGCCTGTGAGCACCTTAAAGATAATGACTTCAGTTTGCTGAACACTAACCTATCACCAGCTGAGTACCAACATTCAGAAGGCCACGCAACACACATTTCTATACAGAAAAGACACAGTTGTCTCAAAGAATCTCAGAATGTTCAAGTTCAGAATTATGGTGAAGCTAGAATACAATTAAACTTGTACAAAAATTACAACCACTTTCAAGTTTTCAACTTGCAAAAGCCAAATACCAAATGTTAGTCATCAATGCCGCAACCTCGTTGCACACCCAAAAAAGCAGGACTTGTGCTGATAATCTGGGTAAAAGTCAGAATTTTATTTTACACTTATAAAACAAATTGTTTCACTAGGCTTGGGATCCACCAGGCATAGTGGTAACACACCTATAATCTCAGCTATACAGAAAGTTCGAGTCCAGCCTAGATTGAGACCCTTTCCCAGGGGGAAAAAAAAGAGGAAAGTTTCAAAGGCTGTACATTAAAACAGTTGCCTGTCTGCTAATTTGACTTAGGGAAGATGGGGAAGGCAGGAAAAAATTAAAGCAGTAATATACAGCCAAACATAAAAGGATGTCTTGAGGAGTATGCTGCTTTCTGGTTTTCCTTTTAGTAAGTTCTTTGGGTCAAAACTTCTTATTCTTCTAGGAACTACTAACCCAAACCTTACGTAAGTGAAATGCCTACCTCTTTCTGGGCCATCTCCTGTAACCGTCTAGGAAGGCGTTTGACATTGTGGCTCATGGCTCGTCGTCGCATGTGTCGTGGTAGAGTCTGGAAAACCAGTGAATTAGAAGATTTCTGGGTCACAGCCTTCAGCATAGCCCTGATTTCAGCAGCTCGTGCTTGAGCAAAAGTAGAAGCTGTTGAAGAAAACAAGATTGTGAAAATCAAGTCTTGAGTCGGCAGTCTTTCTGGGGTTTCAAAAGGAAGGCAGACCTGAAGTAAATGAGGCTTAAAGCTCCACTACCGCCTTCACTCCCATGAGGTAAACACCACTGCTGAGAGCGTCTATATTATACCATCGTGAGGAGAGTCCTCAGCATTTACAATTTCTGAGTTTTCTATATGAATTCAATTTTCTAATTGAGGGAACTTTCCAATTTTCTTAAATATTCTAATCATGAAAATTTTTTTTTTCCTTTTTTGAGACAGGATGCATGTGAGCCCAGCCTGGCCTTGAACTTGCTAGACAGCTGAAGATAATCTTCTTGCTTCCATTGCTGGCTTGTGCCACATTTTGTTTACATGGTGCTAGGAACCAAACCCAGAGCCTTGGGTACGCTAGGCAAGCATTCTACCAACCAAATTACAGACCTAGTTGCCCACCCTTCAAATTTTTAAGCTACTAAAGTATAGTCAATTTGGTTCTGTCTTTGTAGAACATCATGCTGAAGAGGGTGTATGTTATATCCACAGGGGGACAGGGAAAGAAATCAACAGAATACTTCACAAAAATTTTACGAAACTAGTTAGAGAAATAAATCTGAAGAGAGAGCCATCAGGCCTAAAGATACTATCATCAAAATCCAGGCTGGAGTTGAGCATGGCCAGAGTGGTCAGAATAAAGGAGAGACGTGAGAAAGGCAGAGCACAGACAGGGCAGAAGCATCTTGGCATATCTGGCTGCATTAGAAACAAAAAGCTCACAGCATAACCAGACTGCACTTCCTTACCAACACCTACCAGTTATGTATTTGGGAATCTCCTGAGAAGTGCCTTCAGGACCTGCTTTCCAGCCTCCCCTTTTTTTAAACATGATTTTGGAAGACTGCTCATTCACATTAGCTTCAGAAAGAGATGGGTGGCTCATCTTGTTTTGCCGCTGCCATGAAGTTCCAGAATGAGACTCTAGAATGGTTTCAAAAACAAAACAATCAAGAAATATATCACTCATACAAAAATAGGAATTACAGTAGAAGACTTAAACCTATAACAACCATATGAGGTAGCTAGTACTATCTCTTTCTCGAGTGAAGGAATCTTAAATAAGAAGGTAACTTACCAAGGACAAGCCCAAAGATACTAAATTAATATGCAGCATAAACAGGTAGTCATCTCAATATGACATATAACAGATATGAAGAAATCTCCCTTATGTATTTATAGTGAAATATGAATTTCCAATCTAAACTCCTTGCTACAGTCTGAATATTTGTGGACTCTTCCATTAATTAAATTTTAATGCTGAAATTCTAATCATCAAGGCGATGGTATTAGAAGATAAGGCTTTTGGGAGGTGATTAGATCATAGGAGTAGATAGAGCTTTCACGGGAGAGATAAGTGCCTTTATGAAAGAGGTCTGGAGACCCCTTGCTTCCTCCACCACAGGAGACACAAGAAGAAGCTTCCATTTATAAACCACACAAGGCCCTCATAAGACATTGAATCTGCTGTTTGACCAAATACATTTCCATTTTTTAGAAGCCGCCTAGTTTATAGTATTTTATTACAGCAATTTCAATGACACTCCCACATGACCACATGATTTCACATATTCAGCCTTTCCAATTGTCTGGCTCAAATCAGAAGTCACTGTTAAAGAAGGAATGATAAACAAAGTCTATAAAAGTCTGAGCATTCAAGAGACCTTTCTTTTCTATTTATACCCATACACACACGTATGTATGAGAGGAGTGAGGCTGGCTCTTAAATAGATTGCAACTTTAAATTGTGTAACTCAGCCTTGTGGTTCTATCTCATTTACTTTACGAAAGAGAAAGGGTGGTCAGCTACTGCTAACTGACCTATAGGAGGCCAGCCCTCAGCTGAAATTCAAACCCCAGAGCTGCAGCTTCTTGTAGGCACTATTATGGGCTATGCTGCCCTTCTCCAAAGCCTCCCGACACCTCTGCAAAAGGAGGAGGCAGCTGAGAACTTGTAGTCAGAGCAACTCCAGATTCCTCCTGCTCTATGCATGTCTAGGAATCATTGTCAAAGCTTCATGAGTATTAGTTTAGAGTTAGGATTACAAACAAACTTCAACAAGTAAGCAAATCTGCAAATATGAACTTGGTAAATGTATTCTTTTTTTATTTGAGAAAGAGCAGATATAGGTATACTACAACACACATGGAGATCAGAGGCCAACTTTCAGAAATTCTCTCCTTCTGGGCTCCAGGGATTGAAGTAAGATCTCTAAATTTATTTACAGGAACCTTTACTTGGCTGAGTCATCTTGCATGCTCCTTATTAACCTTTCTTTTTAAGACAACTCATTTTTACTTCTTAGATAATGACTAACAAATGAAATTGCAAAAGTAATTAGATCTAAATGAAGTAAAGAGAAAAGAACATCATGTGCCTCTTACCTTGTTTATGAGCTTGAAAAGGTTTTCCCCCTCCATGATGATGCTTCACATTTCTATTAGCCCCAAAGCCAGAGGATAAAGTCACATTAGTGGGTTGGTTTCTCATTTTCTTAGCATGTTTTCTTTCTTTCGCATTAGACATTTTCTGGAAAGGAAGCAATTAATTTAATACAGGAAGAGACTTCTTATTTCAAAAAACATAAATTTAATAAATATTTATGACTTAAAATTTAATGATACCAAAATGTTATCATATTAATCCATAACAGGGATTCCTAAAAAAGGAAAAGTACAGGAGGGGTATACATACCAAAACACATCTCAATAGGAAAAAAAATACATTTCTTAGTCAAATGTAATGATGCATGTCTTTAATTCCAGCACTCAAAGATGGGGACAAAATCTGGGAGAGGCAGAATACTGCAGAAGGACAGCCTGGGATACACAGAACCAGCCATCCAGAACCACATGGTAAGATTTTCAAAAACAAACACACAAAAAACGAGTTTCTTGATGGAAGTGTATACATATGTTTACCTTTCAATTTACACTGTAAATAATTAAACCTTATACAAATGCTAATGATGCATGAAGTCTGTTGGAAGAATGAACACTAAAGCAAGAACAAATCACTATGTATTAGTGAAAAACTAAACTATTATATACAATATTTTCCAAAATTCTTAGATGAAGAGTTACCTGATTAATGACAATTTAAACACTGTATTCTAGACTGAACATAAATTAATGATATTTTCACTTCTACTCCTGAGATGAGGCTAGGTAGCTATATCATTAATTTACAATAGCAACAGATGCAGAACTAAGATAATTTAAATAAAGCAAATACACATTTCTATATTTAACTATCTCGACACAACTATATAAGATGACACTGTGAAATAGAGATTTTGAAACCTAGAGGATAATCACATCATGAGCACTGGCACAATCCATAAAGTTGGAGAGGGGTCCTGAAAGCCCCTACGCAATGCAAGAACCATTAACTATTTTATTGACTGTAAGGACGTCTAGGAGGTGCCTTAAGGAAACACTGGGGGGGAGGGGTTCTCACAGTGACAAGTATACCAAGTTTGCATTTCAATATTTCATTATTAGCTTTTACTTCTACCCATACATACAGATGATTGCACAGACAAGTGCCTCAAAGAGAAGGCAAGAATGTGTCTGGTGACAGAATTTTCCAAGCTGATGAACTTCACTCCTTGATAAAGTACTATATCCTACTAGGTCCCCCAAATAGAAACTTGCTATGATTAATTGCATGCCTGAAAGACTTGACGTGCAACCAACACTTGTATACCAAATAGATCTACATACTGGGTTACTGTGGAACTTTCCTGCACGCATAGAATGTCTAACATCTCCAGAGCCCCCCACCCAAAAATGCCAGCAGTGTTACACCAATCCTTATGCTAATCAAAACACTACACAAACTTCCAAAACACTGTATTAAGATTTGTATTACTGTCACAGCCAGTGAATTAATTACTACTCTTTTTTCAGTGCAGAATTAAGAGCATTTATGTGATGTGGTATTTAAGATTCTTCCTGTGGTATTAAAAAATTCCTATGCTTTTTTTTTTTTTTTTTGAAACAGGGTTTGATGTAGGCCAGGCTAACAGTGAACTTGAACTCCTGATTATCCTCCTGCCAAGTGCTGAGATTACAAGCATGGACCTACATGCCTCAACCAGAATATAAATACCCACCAACAAATGAACAGAAAAAGAAACTGGTAAATTTACAAAACAGGGTTTTATTCAGCCAAAATAATGAAATTAGGTGATTGGTATGAAAATGAATGGAACCAAGCACCATCATTTGTAAGTGAAATAAGTCAGAGTTGACAAATAAAGCATTTTTCTCTTGTAAGTGAAATCTAAACTTGAAATAAATAAATATAACATGAAAGTACAAGACAATATGATAGGAAGAAAGGGTCTAAAGAGATGGATCAAGGGAAAATAAGAAAAAGAACTCTGGAGACAAGAAGAGAAGAGAGTTCACTTATTCCAAGGATAGAGCTCTGAACCATGAAACAGATCTCAATGGTCTTGAGTATGTAGTATAGGCCAGAACGACAGGGAAAAGTGAGAATTTTCTTATAATCTATTTAAAAGGCAGGAGGGTCAGAGATATTACCTTTTTCACTGTCATATCCCCAACACTTAGCAAACTATCACACACAAAAATGGGAACTGACTATATACAACAGCGCATGCACATACAAAGCTGAGGTTGCCTATAATGTATGTATTAATAAGATGAGAAATATCTCTGGGGCTATTAGCTAAGAATCCAGCTTCTTAATCTTAGGGTCTCAGAATTGAAGGTGAGAGATATGAAACTAATGATAGTAATAAAAATCGATTGCATTAGGAAGTAAGGAATCCCAGGTGTTTCCAGCCATGCTTATCACAAGACCTCAATGCAGCCTGTGCTTTAGCTACTCATGATAAATGCTGCCTGAAACATCACTTCAGATTCAAGGTTCATGTAAAGAATGAATTGCAGGGTTTTTTTTTTTTTAAAGTCTTTATTTTATTCATTTATTTTTTGTCTATTTCTTTGTTTTGTGTGTGTGTGTGTATCCCTGTAGAGGACCAAAGGTGTTTTCGGGAGTCATCCTGGATTGCTTCCATCTCCTTTGCTTTGCTCTGATTTCCCAGGCTTCCCCAGGGCCTAGAAGTGCAGGGCCCAGAAGTGCAAGTTAAGTCTCTGTCTCACACGCAGAAGGTCCTGAGTTCGGATCCCAGGTCCCATGTAAAAACGCCAGGCGGAAATGGAGGAAGCCTGTACTTCCAGCCCTGGTGGGCAGGGCCTGGAGAGTCTCAGGGCAAAAAGAGCGGTAGAGGGGCTGGAGAGGTGGCTCAGGGGTTAAGCCTCCGCCTTGGAGGCGGAAGGTCCTGAGTTCGGATCCCAAATCCCACGTATAGACGCCAGGCAGAAGCGGGGGCGGCCTGCGCTTCTGGTCCTGGTAGGGCGGAGCCTGTGAATCCCGGGGCAGAAGGAGGTGGAGGCGTCCGTGGGTTCGCGAATTCGTCCGTGGTTCTACACATACACGGGCACACACACACACAGACACACACAGACACACACACGCGCGGGCACATACACACGCACATGCGCACAGTTGAATAAATAATAATAATAAAAAAAATTTTTAAAAAAAAAGGGCGGTAGAATCAATCCAGGATAATTTCCAAAGTCATCCTTTGTACCTCCACAGGGATACACAATGCCTTCTGAGACAAACACACAATAAATAAATAAAATGGGTCTAAACAGTTCTGCCATTTTGTACTATACATATTTAGGCAAAGCAATATTTTCAGCATTGACAATTATAAAATCAGTACCAATCAACTGAAACACATGAAGATGATTTATGCCCTGCAAAAGCAAACATTAGGTCAAGAATTAATCCTTTATGTAAAAACAAGTAAACCTCATTAGTACGTAAATTTGCTTTCAACATTTTAATAAATAGTGAGATTTTATGTATTCCTAAGAGTTATTTTAAAATAAATTTCTTCTCATTTATTATCAGCAAATGACTTGTACTCCTATTTATATATATTCCTATATACCCGGAGTCGTGAGTGGAAAAGTCTAAGAATTCTCCAGCTAGAGCAAGATCACTATCTTTCCTTCTGCAACCAAATCCGGATCACTAGGGCTCTGCTCCCACCGCGAGGAGACATGAAACGGGAGAAGCATGCAGGGAGCCAACACCCCTACTCTGCCTGGTCCCTCTAAATCACCCCGCTGGTTCCTTTTTTTTTGGGGGGGGGGGAATCAGGTGGAAGCCCATTCCGCGGAGGAGTGAGTCTGCTCCACGATAAACACAGGGCGCGAATGCCGCCCACAGAAGGTTCGGGACCGCCCGCGGGCCTGCAGGCAGCAGGGAAGGCGAGGTCCGCAGTCACGGCGGGGAGGATGCGCCACGAGCCGGAGCCCGCCAGGGCGGGGGGCGCAGGTCCCCACGCACACTACCCCTCGCTCCCCGACCCTGCTAGGCACCAGAGCCTCACGACCTACCTGCCAGACCACGCAAGGGCTCCCGGGCTCGGAATGACAGCGTTCCGCAACTGCTCCCCTCAGCCGCAGCGTGCCAGGCGAGCGAGCTGCAGGGCGCATGCGCCAGCCCGGCTGCTTCCTCCACGTGGCCCGGAGTCGCGTGCAGACTACAATTCCCAGCATGCCCAGCGAAGCCGCCCGCGGCGACCCCCGGGGACGGGGAGGACCGGGAAGATGGGGAGGGCGGATCTGTCAGCGGCCAGACAAGTGCCTGGAGGAGGGCTCGCATTTTCTGCTGGAGAGTCTGCGAGAGAGAAGGCTTAAGCCATGTCGTCCCTGATCAGAAAGGTGATCAGCACCGCGAAGGCCCCAGGGGCCATCGGTCCCTACAGGTAGCGTGACTGTAGAAGCAAGAAGAGTGTGGGGCCTGAGGTCGGGGGTGGGGCCGCCGCTGTCACTGCTGCGGGGCTTGCGGTTCGGCGGAGTCTCGCATCCCACGCCCGAGCAAACCGAGCTCAGGAAGCCGGCAGCGCTTCTGACATCTTCGGAGAATGACGGAACCTGGCGCGACTCGGAGCCGCGCTCCGGGGACTCGGTCTCCAGCCGAGGCTGCTTGCAGGCTCCAGAGCCCAGCTTGCCACGAGCTTTCTCTGGCTGGAAGTGGTCTTACCACATTTTTTGCCTGAGTGCCTTCTGTTTTTTGTTTGAGTAACAGCTTTGAGGTATATTATTGAAAAGCCATAGGTTTCCCACGCTCCTTTAAAAGCATACAGTTCAGTAGGTTTCGCCTTACTCAAAGTTGGGCAGCAGTCACGACCACTTACTTTCTACTCTCGGAATGTTGTATCTCCCTGAAATCAATCCTCGGCTGTGAGCATTCCCTCGGCTGCTTCTCTTCCCCAAATCCCTACGAACCATTAATTATTTTTCCATCATTATGGATTTTTTTTTAACTCTAGACGTTTCCTATAGGTAGAATGATTCAACAGGTAGTCCTCTGTGGTTGGCCTTTTCTTAGCATAAAGTTCAGAATTCAAAGACATGAAGGCCTTCTGTAGATGTGCTTGTGTCAGGGGGACATCCGAGTTCACTGAAATGCTTAGCAGATCCTTGTACATTCCTGGTTTATACAACGAGTAGAGATGCTTTGTGATAATTATGAATCATTGTCCATACTTATTTACCATTAGTAATACCAAGTGCAAGTCATAAGGAAGGTGATTTTCTAAGATGGTCCTGCATGCAACAGCTATGTTTATATTTATAATATATATAATGAGCCCTTTATTTTCCCTTAGACGTGCTTTTAAGTAGAAATGTCTCATACATATATTTTAAACTTCATTTTGTAGGAACTGTGAAAGTCAGGGTCTCATTAAATAGCTATGATGAGTATAGAATCTGCTATCCTACCTCAGCCTTCTAGTGCTGAGATTACAGGTGTGAGCCAACATGCCTAGTTTAAAATCTTTTCTTAAAATAACTCGGCTTTAAGACCATTGGATCTTATCCTCTGGGTTCTCCCAAACTGTCTTCTCTACTATCTTTGGCTTTTAATTCTTCAGTATGTCCTAGAGCCAATTTTCCTTTTGAAAAATGTAGTTCCAAAAATAGTGTCTTTTCACGTTAGCCAGAAATGGAAATTTTCTAGTTAGAACTATTTGAACTATGTATTGAATATATAATAATATATTGAATATCTGCTGCATGCCATATACTTCAGGGACACACACGTGTAAGAAGCAATTCAGTGTGAAAGGCCTTCAAGTCCTTGAGTATAAGGAAAAAAAACATTCATTCAGTGAAGGTTGTATGACAGGCACCATGACAAACCACCATTTTCTTCATTTAGTTCCTTTCTTCATTTTTCTAAAAAAAAAAAAAAAAATGCCCAAGGTCAACTTTTTCAAGGTTGTCTAGTCTGTAAATAGCACCTTAATTTGAACTCAAACCCTAGCTTCCTCTGTACCAAACCGTAAAGAGAAATAGCACATAATGACAGAACAGCAATTATTATCATTGTGTTGGAAATAAAACGGAATGAGGGAACAAATAAAAAGGAGAAAAATTGAATTTAATTTGGGACAGATAAGGAAAAAGTATTTGGAAAGGCCTTGTAAGAAGTAGTTGAACTGAATTTTAAAGATTGGGGGTTTACCATTGATAGCAGTATTGTAATGTTTAGCTCTTTAAAGTTAATTTGTTAAGAACTTTAACAGGCTGACCTGTAGTGAGGGTCATTCTGGGTAGAGGAAATTGCCTAAGTTTGGCATAGCGGTAGAAGAATGTATGACATAAAGATTCTGGGGAGATAGTTTTGATAATTCAAGTGTTGTTGCTTCTTTTTCTCCCAAACCGCATACCACGTGTATTATAAGTTAATGTATTTCTTTGAAATGATTCATTTCACTTATTAACTTTAAAATGAGAAACTTTATCACAGTACTCTAAATAGAAACAGTCCAATAGAAAGTAACTGTAAACAAAATAAACTCAAATAAAAATGTTAATAAATTCTGGCTAGACACTGCAGTTGGCTCAAAACCTCAGGCCTGTTCTCTTTGTTAAAAGTGTTTCTTGGCTTAGGATATAACTTAGTGAAAAAGTGCTTGCCAAGCGTGTTCAGGGTCCTGGATTCAATCTCCAGACTTGTTAAAAAATAATTGTTTCTAAATTTTTAAATGATATTTTTTCTCTTTAATTGAAACCACAATTACTAGCATCTCTTCATGCTTTCCACTAGACGCTATTCTAAATGCTCCATGTGCACTGTTGCTATTACAGTCCCCATATTTTCCGATGAAAAAAAGCCTAATATACATGACATTGAATAATTTGCCCAAAGTCGTCACTAAGTGTGACCATCAATTTAGGCAGAGGACACCAAAGTTTATTAGAAGCCATTTCACTTGCTGTCTTCAGCTTAGAAGAACTGAAAAGAGAATTATTCCCTAATTGTGATTCATTGACTATCACCAGTCTTTTGGGAAATACACCTAAGAGTTGGACTTTGAATTTAAATTTTTATTGTGCCTCTTTTCACTGTGACCTTGCACAATGACCTCACCTCTCTTATTTTGCTTCTTTATGGTGCATGGACATGACAGTAGCACTTCTGTAAGGTGAAATAAAGAAATGGCCAGGACTGGAGAGATGGCTCAGGAGTTAAGACTCTGCCTCATGATCAAAAGGTCCTGAATTTGGATCGTAGGTCCCACATAAAAATGTGCCAGGTGGAAAGGCCTGCGTTTCTAATCCTGGTGGATGGAACCTGGGAAATCCCAAAGCATAGCAAAAAGGAGGTAAAAGCAATCCAGGATTATTCCAGAAGTCACCTTTAGTCCCCCACAGGGACACAAAATGCCCTCTGACACACACACATACACACACACACACACACACACACACACACACACACACACGCTAAATTAATTAATTTAAGGTTTTTTAAAAGAGAGCTGGACAAAACTGAAAGCAACATTATTAATCACCTGGAACTAGACCAGCCAAATCTCTCCCCATCCTAAAGTTCAGGGAACATTGTGGAAGAGGGGACTGCAAGATTGTAAGAGCCTAAAGATAGGGAAGACTAACGATATGCAAGATACTCCACACAAGTTAGGGCTGTAGCAGCCAGAATTGGACTTGCCTGACCTGCATAATGGCTGACATGTCAACGACCCCCCAAAGTCTAGCGTGAGAAGGCTCCAGGCAGTAAGATCCTTAGAGACAAGGGATTAACAGTTATAATAGTTCCCATACTAACAGGGAGCCCAAGAAAGGGCTCAGGGAAGGATGCTCCAGGGGAAGGGAGGGAAGAAGAGGGAGGCACTGGGTGAAAGGAAAGGGGGAAGGGGGAGAGTGCAAGGGGGGATGACTGGGGAGGGGAGGAGGGAGGGAGAGGATGAGGGTACCTACTGAGCTTGTATGATTAGGAAAATAATTGAATGTGGGAGAAAATAAAAGAGGGCTGGAGAGATGGCTCAAAGGTTAAGACTCTGCCTCACAAACAGAAGGTTCTGGGTTTGGATCCCAGGTCCCAAATAAAAACACCAAGTGAAAACAGCACTGGCCTGAATTTGCACCCTGGTGGGCAGAGCCTGAGAAATCAGCCTTGGTCCTCCACAGTGCCCTCTGACACACACATATACACCCAAAACAAACTTTAAAAAGAAAAAAAGAAATGACAAGTCAAGATTAGAACTTAGGGGTTGGGGATTTAGCTCAATGGTAGAGCGCTTGCCTAGCAAGCGTGAGGCCCTGGGTTCGGTCCCCAGCACCGAAAAACAAAACAAAACAAAAAACAAAAACAAACAAACAAAAAGATTAGAACTTAGTAGAGAGCAGGTTGTGATGGTTTGTGATGCTAACCAGAGAAGAGTAATCTTTTTCCTTCTCTGCCCTAATACCTCTCCTTCAGACATACATTGGTACCATTGAAATACTTCTTCAGAACAAAAACCAGGGTTGGGATCATAATTCAGTATGAGGGTGTTTGCCTTGCATACAATGGATTGCTAGCTAAATCCCCTCAAAGGACACTCTGTCTTGAACAGAGCACACAGCTCTCTCCTATTGAGAAATGTTCTGTGTTTGTTGTTCAGAAATAATAAGTATGGCATAATATTTCTGATTGACATGGAAGTGGTGGTCAACTATTTACAAAGCTGTAAGCAGAAAGAGAGTCATCGTTCTGAATGTCCCAGTGTGACAAGAGAGGAGCTTTTTCATGACGTCAAGTGTTTCCAGAACATTTGTATGCACTGGTTACAAAACTCACAGGTCACTAGAAATGGTGCCAATTTTCAGTATTTTTCTCATGAAGAAGGGGGGGCACACTTTATTTATACCCCAATAACAGTAAGTTGAAAATGTTTCAAAAAACCATTTGAAAAATGAATTTTTGATACATTAAATTTGTGGTGAGTGCACTGTTGGAACACTCTGGGTCATCTCTAGAAAAAAAATCTAGTGTGTTGAGCTTTTCAGCCTTGGTGTTGGGGTGGTTGAGGTGTTGTCACTAATTGCTAGTGAGCTCAGCACATTATAGGACACTTGAGGACAGAGCCTGGAGAGATTTCAACATCATGGTACTAATGCATTGCTTTCCATTTTGCTGGCACAAATGTGTAAAAATGGTATAGATTATGACATGAGACTTCTTATAATGTTTTTAAATTTTTGTTACCCTTAGTGTTTTAGTTGGCTTGGTTTGTATGTGTGTATGTATGTGTTTTCATTTTTATGTGAATGTAGGGAGTGTGCACCCATTATATCATATGTGTTTGCGTTTGTGTGGGGATGTGGAGGCCCGAGGTTGATACTGAGAATCATTTCTAATCACTCCTAGCCATATTTTTTCTTATTCTTTTGAGACAGGGTCACCAATCAAACCTAGAGCTCACCAATAGAACTAGTCTGCCTAGCAACTTGTCCTAGGTATTCCCAGTTTCCACTGGAATTATAGGTGGGCTACCATACCCACCTGGAATTTTACTTGAGATCTTAGGGATCCCAACACCAATCCTTTTCTTGTGCAGCAAGCATTTTTGACAACTTGTATGGGTTGTGCTTGTTTTGTTCTGAAATAGGATCTCACTCTGTAGTCCAGACTGACCCAGAACTATGTAGCCAAGGCTGACCACAGACTCCTGCCACAGCCTCCTGAGTATTGGTGTTAATGGTCATAAACTGGTTTACCCTTAGGCTGAGGTTGGAACAATATGCTTTTTAAATTTCTGAAACCTAACAGCTTGACTACTGATTCTTAAGGTCGGAAAGTATCAAAAGCCTGATTATTTTTGGGAGCAAACCTCTTAATCTTCCAGAAGAAACTGAACAAAGCTCAGATAGTCTCAGCTCCAGTGATTGCCTTTGATGATCTGAAAGCTGTGTGTTTATTTTTATCATCATAAAGTTTTTGGTAAATAATATCTTTGCAATACAATAGTGTTTCAAAGGTGGGAGAACTGAAAGTATTCTGTGAAGGGCCTAGGACAGATGGCCTAATTCTGCATGGGACAGTTAAACAACAATGTTAGCTAACGGTACTGACTGTTCAACTGGGAAAAAGTTACAAATTAACAGGCTAAATAGTTATCTATTTAGGACATGTGTGAATGCCAGAGTCAGAAGAATTCCTAGACTTTCTAAATCCTGTCACCAAGTCTATCTTCGTTATGAACCAACAGATCCTGCTAAAAACATAGTTATTGATAGCCACAATTGTTGATTATACTCAGTAGTTAGACAGCAAAACATCAAGAAGTAGCTATGGCAGAGGATCACCTGGGCCCTACAGAACTACATAATAATATCCCTACCCTCAAGGAGTTTATAGAGTGTAAGATACCCTGGAGAAAGACTCAAAATAGGACTAGCTGTCGCATGAGGCAATCTAAAACATGACATGGAAAAGTTCCTTGTAAACAGGTGTGATGGCAGTGCATGTCTGTAATCTCAGCCCTTGGGAGGCAGAAGGAAGATAACCAAAACCTCAAGATTATCTTTAGCTACAGAGTAAGTTCAAAGCCAGCCTAGAATACATGAGACTCTGACTCAAAAAAGTGGGGGAGCAGGAATATGTACATTCATGCTGCAGTATGCATTGACTGTCTTTAGAAGCATGCGTAAGATGCTTGAAATCATGGTTACTTCTGTGGAGTCAGAGAGTGGAGACAAGAGATCTTTTCACTATGTATACTTTTTAAGAAGTTTTGAACTGTTTGCTTTTCCCATGCAAACAAAGCATAATCAAATGTTCTATTGTCACCAGGACAATTAGGAAGAAGTATGAACTGTAAAAAGTAAGATAAAGCTAGATTTTAAAAATGATTTTTTTCTGAAGATAGGCTGTAAACATATATGTAGTTTCTTAATATTGGGGTGATTCATTTTGATTCTTTCTTGTTTGTGTAAGTGCTAGTACCTTGCCTGTCAATGTGAGTTTCACAAGGCAGATGGGTGGGAATTAAACCAGGACAGGGTTGGAGGGGTCTCAATCCTACTAATACTGAGGACCGAGACAAGTTTATTCTAAACTGCTCAGTTATTATACATGAAAGTTGGGTAACCATCCAAAGTCTTTCATAATGTCCAAAACAGCATGATCTTTTTTTTTTAAATTTTTTATTTCCGCTCATACGAACTTAATAGGTACCCTGGTCCCCTCCCTCCTTCCACCCCTTCCTGGACCCCCTTGCTCCTTTCCCCCTTTTCCCCTTCCTTTCCCCCCTAAGAATAGCATAATCTTATAAAAACAAGAAGTAAGGAATGAATAATAAGAGAATATTCTGATGGGAAACTAAATTATTATGAATAGTTTAGAATTCAAACTCTTAGCAGATAACAGCAACTTAAACACTCTTTTATCACAACCCTGGGAACATTTGGGCCTGTTTCCAATTACCAAATCACAAGGTGAGAATGCAGTGAGCTGATCGATAACACTTCCCACCTGAGGCTGACTGCAGCATAAACAAAATCTCCAAAGTGACAAAAGAGCAGGAACAAAGATTCAGACTGCAGATCTTGTTACTAGGATTGGTCAATACTCTAAAGTTCCCGGGAAGCCCTGAACCAGCCCCCCACAGTTTTGTTTTGTTTCTTGAGAGGAGATGTTGAAACAGGGCCTCATGTATCCCAGGCTGGCATTGAACCTGCTTTGTAGTCAAGGCTGGCTTTGAATTCTGAACCTCCTGCCTCAGCCTCCTAAGTGCCTGCATTATAAACACAAGCCACCCATACAATACAATGAATATTGTATTTTGAGAAAGAAGAAAAGAATACTTTGACATCATGTATTGCTTGTAAAGAAATTATGTTTTAATGTCCATTGGTTCATATTACACTTGAAGTGATGATGAGCAAGGCGTATCAGAAATAATTGTTTCAGCTTAGTGAATATCAACTGAAAACTTGACACATTTCAGTCCCAAGAAAGAGCTTCATTCAAAATCTGTCTCTCTTTCTTCTCTCTCTCTCTCCTTCTCTCCTCCTCCTCTTCTTCCTCTTCCTCCTCTTCTTCCCTCCCTCTCTTTCTCCTTCTATTTGCTTGGTTTATTTATTAGTTATAAAACAGGGTCTTCTTGTGGCCTAGGTTTGCCTCCAAGTCTTGGCCAGCCAAAACTGCATTTTCACTTCTTAAAGATGTCTGCATTAAACGAAGGATTTTTTTTCATTTTAATGAAGTTAATTTATCACTTTTATCTTATAGTTTGTACATTTTGGTGGGGCCTATAAAGTTAGTACTTTAGCATTGAATTCAATGTTGTATTTTATGTGAACACTGACTTTTTGTTCATTTCAGTCAGGCTGTGTTAGTGGACAGGACCATTTACATTTCCGGACAGCTAGGCATGGATCCTTCCAGTGGACAACTTGTGCCAGGAGGGGTAGCAGAAGAAGCTAACCAAGTAAGTCATTTTCCTGATTCATTTTGTAGAAATCAACAAATAAGTACTTTTTAAGTGACTTACTGCTTAAAATAGTTTTTAAAGAGAGTTTGAAATGCAGGGAATCATTACTTGCTGAGACAGAGATACCAACTTTTTATCAAAATCAAATAACATGTTGACACTTCAAAATGGATTGACAAATTTTCTTTTCAGGGCTACTGACCTCCTTCCTCTTCCAAAAAAGGTTACCACATAAGCAAAATGTCAGCATTTGTTACGTGCAGCATGAATTTTTAAAAAGGAGGGCATTCGGGCATATAGCTCAATGATAGAACCCAGCAGGCACAAAGCACTAAGTTAAATTTCCAATACCACAAAAAAGGAAAAAAAGTTTTAATCCCTAAAATAACTATAATTTGATACGCTCACTGAGTCATTTATAATAGACAAGATAGAAGGCAATACATGTCTGCTTACAAGGAACTGGTTGAATAAATCACTTTAAATCTATAAAACTGTAGATATGAAAAGACCTATAAAATAAATTGCTTATATGATCAAGTAAAACCAAGATGTGAAGACCAAACCATGTGTGCACATTTAAGAATGTGTATTTTGGGAACTGGAGAGATGGCTCTGGAGTTAAAGCTTTTGCCTCACAAGCAAGAGGACCTGAATTTGGATCCCAGATCCCACGTAAAAACAAGGGGCAGAAATGGCAGTAACCTGCACTTCTGGTCCTGAAAGGTAAAGTCTGGGAAACCCCCAAAGCAGAGCAATAAGGAGGTGAACAATCCATGAACATTCCCAAAGTTACTCTTGGGCCTCCACAGGCACATATAGTGCCCTCTTTTACATCCATATACACATGGAAAAATAAAAAAGAATGTGTATATTTAGGGAATTAGCTAGTCAGCATGCACAAAACCCTAGATTTGATCTCTTATGTACATAAAACCAGGTGTAGTGCTATACGCTTGTAGTTTCAGCACACCCGGCAACCTGGGTTCACGTCTCAGAAATCTATATGCTGGATGGAGAGAGCTGACTTCCAAAAGTCGTCCTCTGACCTCCACCCATGTACCGTGACACTCACGTGTCTCTCTCTGTCTCTCTCTCTTTCTCTCTCTCTCCTTTTGTTGGTTAGGTTTTTTTTTGTTGTTTTGTTTTGAGACAAGATTTCATATTAGTCTAGTCTGGTCAACCAAAGGAAAATTTTTAAATTCCTGGCCCTCCTGCCTTAACCTCTTAAGTGCGGAATTGCAGGTGTGCACTGGCACGTCCATCCTCGTTCTAGCTTTTTGATAAAATTTTTTGTGATTGTGTACTATTTAACTGTTAACTCTATCCATTCTAGTCTTTTTTAAAAGAAATTATATCTCTGTGTGTGTATGTGTGTGAGAGAGAAGGGGAAAGAGAGAGGAGAGAGATGTGACTCTGGATGTACATGACAGTTAGCATGTGGAGACCAAGGACAACTTGCAGTAGTTGTTTCTCTCCTTCTAACTCGTTGAGGAAGGGTTTCTAGTTGTTTCTGCCACAATGCATGCATTACGCTAACTGGCCCACCAGCTTCTGGGCAGTTCTGTGTCTCCCATCTTGCCATCGAAATGCTGGAATTACAGATGCTGGACACCACATCCAGCTTTGTACATGGGTTCCAGGGAACACACTCAGGTCAACAGAGTTGTGCAGCAATCTCTCTTACCAGTAAACCATCTTAATGCCTTGAATTGCAGGGCTTTTTACTCACAAATGGTACTACGTTTCAAGAGAGATTCCATCCAGTAACCAAGAATTAGTTGACTTATATAGAAACATCACATAAAGCTTTATTATGTAATGTTGACATCAGGTCTTTCTGCCTTGATTCCCAGGCTCTTATAAACATGGGTGAAATTCTGAAAGCTGCAGGCTGCGACTTCACTAATGGTGAGTGACGCGATTTTACTTCACTGTTAATTGCTAGGGTTGTAGGTGCTGCTGCTTTGGTCTCGGGAGCAAACCCAGAGCTCTGCTGTGCATGTCAGGCAGGCCTTCCACCGTTGAGCCTCACTCCCACCCCTGCTAATGTGTGTTTGATGTTTCCTTGATCTTTTGAAGAGCATAGGGTATCCAAAAATATGTCATCCCTGTCTGTGCTGCTTTGCAGAGTTGTTTTATGGGTCTAAGAAGCAACAGTGTTTTTCACTCACTTCTCAGTTCCACTACAGGCTTAGTTCAGTCAAGACAGTCAGAAAGTTATAACTGTCTTTCCAAGTCATGTTTTCAGTCAAACCAATTGGCTAAATTTAATGAAAATGTATCTATCTTCTAGTGGTGAAGACAACTGTTCTGCTGGCTGATATAAATGACTTCGGAACTGTCAATGAAGTCTACAAAAAGTGTAAGTAATTTGTTTTTACTCCTTTATTACTGTTTTAAAGAGAAATAAATCTGAAGGGAAGGAGGGGAATGGGGTACTTATCAACATTGTACGAGTGGAAGAAATAAATAAAAAAATAAAATAAAATTCAGTATCCTAAAAAAAAATAAATAAATCTGCTAACATAATTAGTGCCTGTTGTCAATTGACAGGAGATATTAAAATGACATCTTGTTCTAAAACAATAATCTGATTGGAAATATACAATATGCCCCATGAAAAGATCTAATATATTTCTATTATAGTCCCTGAAATAATATACATAAATTCTACAAGTGTTTTAAATTTATTATTATTTTGGGGAGACCACGTGTTTCATAGCACATATGTAGCAGAGGACAATTCTGTGGAGTCAGTTCTCTCTTCCACTTATACATGGGTTGCGGGGATTGAATTCAGGTCCTCCAACTCAGAGGAAAAGCACTTTACCCCCCCCCCAGATCCATTTTCTTAAAGCTTGATTTTATTATACTTTTTTAAGCCCTCATAAAACTTGTTTCAACATACAGATTGAGTTTACTGTTGCTATGATGTGGTCTAGCTGTCATCTTGGCTCTCTCAGAATCATTAACCAGTTACTTAACATTTCTGTACTTTGGGTTCCTCGTGTGTAGAGTGGACAGTATTTTGCTTCCTTCTGGGGTTGTTGGGATGATAATCTGTCTTGTAAAGCATGAAACTGATGCTGGCATGTTGTAAGCACTGAGTAGATACTATTCCTATCACTGTTGTCATAGTAGGGAAAGTAGGTGTCTATGACATGGAAAACCATGTGTCTATGACATGGAAAACCCGTCCTGAAGAAATGATTAGAGGTGGTGAAAGTGCGAGAGAGCATTCGCTGAATTTGCTGAACACAGGAAATCATTTGCTGTTTGTAATACTGCTTATAAATCTCACTTTAAGGACCAAACCCATTCTCATCAACCAAGACCAAAATGCCAAAGTCTGGGTTTCATTTTTTTCCTAAAAGAGGTTTAGAAAAGTACCAAATACCATGAGTCATATGGAAAAATAGTTTATCAAGCAAATCTAAATGTGAGTTTCTTTTCTGTGGTGTTACTTGTATCTGAGATCTAACTAGTCTGGGAAGTATTTACCAGATTCTTGGTTTTACAGTGTTGGCCAAGAGTTCAGTATCTGGAAACTAAAATGAAAAAATTTTTAATTCAGATTTCAAGAGTAATTTTCCTGCTAGAGCTGCTTACCAGGTTGCTGCTTTGCCCAGAGTAAGTACCCTATGAACTGACTGACGCACACCAATTCAGATTGATGTGCTGCTTTCTGAGCACAGTACACTAAGCACAGCAAAAACAAATTTAAAAAGCAAGAGAATGTAAAACCTTGTTTCCTTAAGTATAAAGTCTATAAGCATTATATATTCTGTGCCTTTGAAAAGAAGAAAAACAGAAATTTTACGAGATAACACATGACTAAAACATATTAAGAATACTTAACTTGTGGGGAAAATATAAGAGCAGTTATATATATTATTGTAATGTTACTTAGGGAACTATAAGTTTATGCTGGTTTTTAGTTTTTCAATAAAAGTTTCACCTGAACCTTCCACTAGAAAAATGCTATGTAAACTAGTGGCACATATACCACCATTCTATCAGTTATTCTTTCCCTAGAACATCTTTTTCCTATACCTCTTATCCACATCATGGACCTGCTATACAGAAGCAGCTTTTATACATTTTTACCCTTCCATTTGTAACTTGCCACTTTAAAAAAGAATTCTCTCCTAAGAATGCATTTGTTTTTGCATGTGTGTATGTGGGTGTGGATATATGTAAAAGAGGACACTTGAATATGTGTGCCTGTGGAGTCCTAAAAATGATTTCAGGAACCATCCTAAATTGCTCTACCTCCTTATTGCTTTGCTCTAGGGTTTCCTTGACTCTGCCTTCCAAGGTCAGAAGTGCAGGCTACCACCATTTCCACCCCACATTTTTACATGGGTTCTGGGATCTAAATTCAGGTCCTTTTGCTTGTGAGACAAAGGCTTAATAAACCCCTGAGTCATCTCTCCAGCCCTAAGAATACATTTTTGTGCTCTGATTAGTTGTTATTTTAAATAATAACAAACTTAAAGTGTTGGATGGAGAGAGCTTAGAACTGGGAATCATAAGACTTGGGTTTAATCTTTTAGGTTTAATCTTCTGCCATTTACCTCTGTGACTTAAGGCTTCTTACTCAGACTTTCTAAGCATCATTGTCTCACTTTTTGAGCTGGGAGAATATGCAGTGGGGCAGGCGTGAGAATCAAATGAGTGAAGGAATATGCACATGCCCAGCCCCATAGCTGACCTGTTGTGGGCTTTTAATGACTTATTCTCTATTTTTTGCCTCCTTTGAGAACACACCACACACACACACACACACACACACACACACACACACACACACAAAACAAGATTAATGGTAAATACTACTCTGCTGTTGCAGAGTTGCTATTGAAATTTCTTGGTTTGTATGAAATGACTGAGACATGGTTTTTAATTTTCTTTATAGGGCGGCCGAGTTGAGATCGAAGCAGTAGCTGTTCAGGGACCTCTCACAACAGCAGCACTCTAGGGGACCTTACTGTTTTCTTTGGAATTTTAGTTATGCGTTTAAATTAACATCTTAATTTTTACAACTGACATTGGAAAGTTACTAAATGATGTTTGAAATGTTACTAAAATATCAGATTGTCATGAAAACACTATGTAGTAGCATTTGACATGAATTGAAGAGTAAAGATCCAGCTACTGATACTGTTAATTATACTTATATTAATTTACATTACTGAATGTAAGAAAAAACTCATTACATAGTTATTCAAATAAATGGAAGTAAAGGAAAGGTGAATTTTAGGATAGATGAGATACTGTCTCTGAGACACAATAAAGACAATGTGAAATATTAATAAATTAATCCAATTAATAATGTGAAAATTTTAGTTCTCATATTTGATATGCAAAACTAAATTATAATATTCAAGCTTGAATGGTATAGGTAAAGGAGAATAAAATGGACCAAATTTTATATAGATATTTTTCTAATGGAAATAAATGATATGCAGCTTTCCCTTGGTGTGATTTTTGTTAACTTTTCTTTTCTTGTGTGTGTGTGTGTGTGTGTGTGTGTGCGCGCGCGCGCGCGCGCGCACGTGCGCACACATACATAGGCATGGGGTGGAGAATAGAGGACAACTTTCCATTCTCTCCTTCTACCACGTGGGCCCTGGGGATTGAAGTCAAGTTTCCTGGTTTACACACAAGCATCATTTACCTGTTGAACTATCTTGCCAGCCCTCTATTTTTAATGTTGACTTTGTTTTAATTGGTAGAAAAAAAAACAGTGTAAGTGAAAGAGAGAGAAAGAGAAAGTCAGAAAGAGAGAGAGAGAGTTATAAGATCTAATTACCCAGTATTTCAGGATACAACTGACTTTATGTTCATGTAATCCACAAAAATCTCATGGCTCTGTCTGTTGGGGAAAAATGTTACAAGCCCAAACCTACAGACTACTATTAATATACTAACATCAGTAGAAATGTATGATTTTTCTGGTACCTCTAGAAGGAGATCAGGGCAGAAAGTTACAATCTAAAAGTAGTCACTGCAATCAGGAAATTAGACTTACATCTGTGATAGTTAATCTTGGGTGTCAACTTGACCACACCTGGCATTAACTAAGATCAGCTGTCAGACTCCCAGAAGAGATGATCCAGATCAATACATTACAATACAAAGACCACCTCTAGATCTGATTGGGACCTCCCAGCAGCAGACCAGATAAAAGGAACCATAGAACAGAAGACTTTGAAGAGAGACTTTCTGAAGCTGTACTAGAAAACTCTTCCCTTCTGCCACCTTGTTTCTTCGCTTCTTCAACCCTCCAGTCCTCCAATCCTCCAAATTTTCAACGTGACTAAAGACTCTCCAGGAATCCTTCAGTCTTCAGCCATCACCCATTGGCATATTGAACTAAGCTACTGGCAACCATTGTTGGACTACCTTGGCCATATCTAGTAAGCCAATTCAATAAATTCCTTTTTTACATATTCATTCTGTTGATTCCGTGGCTCTAGAGAATCCTGACTAATACAGCATCTCAGCTTGTATGTAAGGAATACACACACACACACACACACACACATACACACACACACTGAAAAACCCGTATTAACTGACTTGTTTGTTAGTGGTAGTTAGGTCAGAACTGCAAGTCTTATTTCCACACCAAAGGAGAATCACTGATTTTGTTAATTGTGAAATGGAAAATTTTCTGCATGTT
The DNA here is from genome assembly GCA_023101885.1 of Typhlomys cinereus. Lineage (NCBI taxonomy): Eukaryota > Metazoa > Chordata > Mammalia > Rodentia > Platacanthomyidae > Typhlomys > Typhlomys cinereus. The sequence continues at coordinate 976,608 of JALPQD010000261.1, forward strand.
GATCTTTCAAACATACCTACAGATACAGAAGTCCCTTTGAAATGTAAGATATCAAGAGTCACCCATATTTCTTTACAGTTTTCATATTCTTTATCTTAGGGTGTATAAAGTTTTCTTTTTTCTGAAGGACACAATGGAGCAAAAGAAATTGTAGATAAAAACACCAGAGGCTTTTATTTTATTAGTTCTAAAACATTGGTATAATCAAAATTATAGGTATTAATCAACAGTGTAAAACAATTTCATAAAAGTTTTGGCCATAATTTATCCTATAGCCAATTACATTTAGTTTTTTTTTCTTTTTTTTAAATTTTTTTATTATTTATTCAATTGTGCGTGTATGCGTGTATACGCGCGCGCGCGCGTATGGATGTGTGTGGATGTGTGTGTGTGTAGAACCACGGGTGAATTCGGGAACCACCATGGACGCCTCCACCTCCTTCTGCCCCGGGATTCACAGGCTCTGCCCTACCAGGACCAGAAACGCAGGCCACCCCCACTTCCACCCAGCATCTATACATGGGGTCTAGGATCCGAACTCAGAACCTTCTGCCTGCAAGGCAGAGGCTTAACCCCTGAGCACCTCTCCAGCCCCTACATTTAGTTTTATATAAGGAAATTTCCAGGTTTATATAATGGCAAAGAGCATTTGTCATCAGCAAGTATTTACATGCTAAAATGTGGGAAGAAATGAAGTATGAGCAACTCTTTCCAGCCTTAAAAAGGCTTACAATATCCTCATTCTTCTACCATTTATTCTATGATTAGAAACCTGTCAGGCTTTTTAATTATTTCTAAAAACAATTCCAAAGCTGGAGATGAAGTTCAGTAGTAGAGTGCTGTCTAACATATATAAGGCACTGGGTTCAATCCCCAGCACTGCAAGGGGGGGGGGAGGAATAATAATAGTAATTCCGAGTATTCCTTTTCAATAAACTGCTCATCTGTCCTAAGTCCTAAATGCTAAATTCGTTGATTAAGTCCCAATGCTAAGTCATTGTCAGCTAAGTGCTGATCTACTTAGACTTGTTTCCTTTATAGCATGAATTTATGTCACTAGTAATATATCAAGGTTACTGGACTGTCTCCTCTATCCATTATCTCTAATGGATTCCAGTAAGGAGAATCTACTCTGCTCACTCTTAATAGAGTTGTGTTCCACTAGTAGCTGTGTTTTGTCTAACTTATTATTACAAGTACTTCAACCAAATGAAAGCATCCCTCATACACATATGTCAACATTAACATGCAACATATTTAACTACGTTTTAAAGTTTGTATTTTTTGAAGTTTCTACAGTGAATGCATACTCATTTCTTACTGATAAAAATATTTTAATAAATCATCCCTTTCAGTTCCTATAATTATTCTGTGTCCTAGGTAGTACCTGGAGAGAAACTTATTTTAATTCCCATTTCCCCACCCCCTCAAAAAAATTAATACCTCTTATATCCAGGAAACTTAAAAGTAATCCATTCTGATCTGTTAAATACTACTATCTGAAATCAACTATGTCCTCCCTGCTGAACAGGGCCACAGTGATGGTTGGCACGGTCATGAAGGGCTGTGATTTTGATAAGGTGCTGGGGCCCAGCCAGCTTTATCGAATAACTGTGTCTGAAATTTTCAAAATCAGGCTATTACGTTTTCCAAAACAAACAAATGTAAACCCTTCCAGAGTTATTTAACTGTGCTATCTAGTGTTCTCTGATTAAATGTGGAAAACAACATTTTCTTTTAAAAGCAATACTTAATTCAAGGCCAAGTTTGGAATAAACTGCAAACAGTGATGGGTGTTTTAAAAGGCTTCAAAAGCTGTGAGCTATGCAAGGAGCTCTTGCTCTAAAGTCTAAATGGAAAAAAACACAATGGGTGTAGCCTGTGCTCAGTTTTAGGTCAGCCACATACCAGGGATCACTTAACCTATTTTATTATTGCTGAATTTTGTGTATGCATCATTTATTTACATTCAGTAAATATTGCAAGAGTATCTTTTATGTTCCGTTAAAGGAGCTAAATTTTTCAATTCAAAAACATAAACTAGTGCTTACTCTCAATGAAATCAGTCAACCTCTTTACTTTGAGGATAGGATGATGTCGTCTGCTCAAGAAAGTCATGTGGTCTCCCTGAATATTTGTCAGAAGCATAAACTAATAAAACCAGCGATAATATACTGTCTTGTACCTTGTATAGTAGTTAATCACAGGTCAACTCAGTAGACTATAAAGTAAGATTCTAGTTAATTCATATGAGCAGTTACTTTAAAAATATTTATTTAAAAAACAAAATACCAAATGTTTCCATAATTCTACTCTGATGTTTATAAACAAGGCACTTAATAAGGGGCAAATTGCCTATCATGTTATTCACATGCAATCATTTGTCTAAATCCCTTGCCTACTTTGAAAAAAACAATTACATAAAAAAATTACTTTCTGTGATGCACCATTTTAACACTAACAAAAATATTACAAATACTTCTAAAATCTTGATTTCTTAACTATTTTCTATCTCTATATTTAATATTAATTTGTGGTCATCTAAAAAAAAAAAAAAAAAAAAAAAAGAACCAGATTCAGAAAGGTTCCATAGAAACAATAAATCTAGGACTTAATCCTCACTGCTTAGAGTTTCTGAAATACATGAAAAATAAGTAATTTAAAAATAAAAAAAAATACCAGTTGAAACACGTCAGGGAAGTGGAAAATCACCACCCACTTTGAAGGCACGTGGAGAATGCAGCCTTTCACTGCGGCCAGAGCTTCCTTTCCTTTGGGAACAGTTCCGTCATCACTATTACGCTGTGATGTACAGTGACCAGATTTAAGGAGAGAAGGTAATTAGACTTTCTAAGGCTCCTAGATACTCTTAAGTTCTTTCTATTACTTGACAGAAAGTCTAGGTATAGTTTGCTCTATGATTTTTGTTGTGTTTGCTTTTATTCTATCATCATTAAAACTGTGTGACTTCGCTGCTGTTAATTCTTTCCTCTAATACCTACGTTTAAATAAAGGCTCATTTCTTTTCTAGGGTCTCATCCTGAATGGACCCATTGCTGCAATGAAGAAAGGGACCTTCGTGCTCTTAAAAGATCATATGGTTCTTATTGGCTTTGGGTGTTATTGCTTTAAACGTATAGTTAGCCTAGGTACTTTTTTAAAAAATCTTTCCAACTTAGTAGGTTTCTGGAATTAACAAAATGAAAAGTGATATCATTCTCATGTTTCCAACCGTCAGTCTATAGCCACCTTCCTTCCATCAAACATGCACGTGCAGAAACAATATCCATCCTGAAGCTTCACAGCCATGTTTCTGTCTTCTACTGTAACGTGCTGCACACATCTGCCCTTCTGTCGCCGTCCCCAGCTGCTGAGAGATCCACAGCTTCTCCTGTTTCTTTTTCTTTTGTTTCAGCCCCTTTAGGTAAATTCGCCTCCATTTCTGCTTCCACCTTTTCTCCCGTGTCACCTTAGAAAAGTAACCAAAGGAGACATGAAGAGCTGCTCACTTAGCGTTGGCCACACTTGTCCCCCACAGTCTGTTTGCACTAAGGACAGCTCTTGTTCTAAAAGTCTACACCATAGGTTTCTTGGGTGCTAACAGTGGACCTTCTCCTCACTACCTCAGAGCCTCCGAATGAATAGCCAGTGACTGTTCTGTCACTTAACATGTGTGAATTCCAGCTTGCTCTTAAATTCAGGATATCAACATGAAGGACATTTAACAAATTATAAGAGAAGGTTTTATTTATATGTAAATCAAGTGTTGTCCAAGGATGTAACACCCCCCCCCAAAAAAAAAATCTTGTTTGGCCATTCTGGTGTTTAAGGGAAACATTGAATATGAAGTTTGCCAATATTTCACAGTCTGAGCATTGTATACAATGCAATCCATTTTTCTAAAAGGTCAGTTTGGTCAGCGTTGGTGTCCATGTGACAGGGCTGTGCCCCCCCCCTGAGTCCCCTGACTCTCTACCACAGAATTTCAGGTGCCTCATTATTAGCAGCCAGGTTCCCTAACCCAGTGACTTTGTCACAACTGGTCTAAAAATAGATGTTCTCACTTCTCTGTGCTATGATAGCACTTTTTACACACTTACTAAAGCATTTGCCTCAAAGACCTGCAACAAATTATTTACATTTTGTCTCCCTGGCTCCAGACCCCCCTAAAAACAGATAGTCTCTTACTCATTCTGCATTCTCAGCCCCTAGCATATGGTTAGGCACTGGAAAAATATTGAATTGAGTGGCTCAGTGGTAGAGCATTGTGCAAAGCACAATGTTTGATTCTTTTTGTTTTTTAACTTTCTATTAAGAAATTTTCATATACAAACAAAATGAGTCTATGTTCTTGCCCCATCCCCTTCCTCTCCCACACCCCCCTCCCTTCACCAGTCCAGCCACGTCCCTCCCGCCCTCATGTCCCTCTGCTGTGTGGGTCATGGGTTCCTTAACCAGGTCTCTGTGGCAGTGTAAGTGACCCTTCAATGGGCAAACTCTCAGGTAGGGAAGTGCCCCTTCTTTTGTTTAGCCATTGCCCCAGAGTCTCCTCAAGAGTAGTTGTTTGACTTGAGATCCTCACTGGTCCCAGTGTTTGATTCTAAGCAGAGGAAACAGGACTAGAAGAAAGGAGCAGAACAACAGTGGTTTCCTAAAGATAAGATTGGCTAAGGTGAAAATACATTCTAAGTTCCATTCTTTCATTGGAGGTCAGTTCTCCATTAGCTATGCATTCACCCTCACTTTGGATCTTCATGTAGAGTGAATGTGGAAAAATGTCTTCAATTGATTCTAGATTAAAAATTTGAACACAGCTGGAGAGATGGCTAAATCAGTAACAAACAAAGGGACCTCATTCAAATCCCCACCACTCAGATAAAAGCTGGATACAGCAGTATATATCTGTAACCCCAGCACTGGTGGGGGGACAGGCAGAGACAGGCAGATCTCTGGGTTCATTGGCCAGGCAGCCAAACCAAACTGATGAGCTCCAGATTTACTTGAGAGACCCTGTCTCAAAAAATAGTGATGGAGGAAGACATTCAGTATCTTCACATATATACACATGTGCATACATTCAAATGAATATGTATACACCCTAACAATTTTTAAAATAATAAAAATTCAGACAGAGCCTATGCTTTTACCGTGAGATTAGACTGAGTCTTGAGGGAATGTATTTCCCAAGTATGGAAGCCTTTTAGGTTTAGGTCAACATCAGCACCCACCCCTGCCCCCAGAGGTGGAGTCCTTTGGTGCTCATGTGTCCAACCTGCCTGAACCTTGGACAGACTCCTTACCTTCAGTGTGTTGCTCCTCATCGGTATGAAATTGTCTGGCCACATCCACATTTGCTGCTGTCTCTGCAGTTCCTGAAGGGTGTTCCTGACTTTCAATTGTCCCCTCAGGTTGAGATTTGGGCATGTTTCTTGGACCTTCAGGAGTCTCATGGAGTGAATCAGTCGCAACAGGTGTTTGTACAAGTTGACTTCTGTCCGGTATTTCTGGTGTCACATGCTCTTTGGGAATTGTTTCTAGAAGTTGAGACTGCACATCTTTTCCTGGGATTTCCTGCACTTCATTGGTTTCCACCAGCTGACTCCCTTCCAATATTTCTGGAGATTTGTTCTTATCAGAAATTGTTTCTAGAAGCTGGGACGCCTCATCTTTCCCCAAGTTCTCTTGTTCGACTTTTTCCACAAACTGGCATTCTTCTGACATTCCCAGAGATCTGTTCTCTTTGGGAATTGCTTCTGGAATCTGGGGCTGTTCATCCTTTCCCGCTGCTTCTCCAGGTAGTAGTCCTGCAGCTGTTTCCAGAGGTGGAATGTTCTCAGCACCAAACTCTGTTCCAGGGGAGACCATCTCTCCTGCTGTCATTGGAGACTGACCGCAGGCTTCTGTCCCTGACAGTGTGATCTCTGCATTTCCTTTTAAAGGCTGAGCCTCTGACAGTGTATTCGTGTCTCTCTGTGTTTCCTCTGTTCTTTGGATCTCATCTATGTCACCTGGCTGAGGTGTGTCTTCTGGTTGTTCTACAGGCATGATCTTTTCTGTGGCTCCTGACTGATCTTTGGCATCCTTCCCAGAAGCTACATCCTTCTCCAGGGATGGTTTCTGCTGGACTTTGACACCATTAGCTGTAGGTAACACTGAAGCTTTAGGCTTCTCTAGTGGGGGAATACTTTCTCTTTGCATATTGCCATAAAAGGTAGATTCTCTCCCTGGTGTACATGGTTTGGATTGGGTCACACAAGACTCATTTTGTTCTGCAGTGGAAAAATTCTCCTTTGAAGGTGCTTTTTAAGCATTTAGTTGAAAAAAAATGGAGAAGAAAAAAAATACACAATTGTTACTTAGCTATCTTGAGAAGATGAATTGCTATCAAGTGGATTTAACAATTCAAACATACAACTCCCAGCATTACGCGGCTTCTCCTAATGCACTCCTGTCCCGTATCATAATTTAGCACAACCTACTTTGTTCCACTCGCCCTTGGCCTTGTCTACCCCTTTCTCCTCTGTAGCTTTGTCAGGTCCTTGGGCTGTTAGACACAGAACAGCCCCCAGCGAGAGCAGAGTCTCAACAGAGAGGTCTGAGCTTACAAGGCTCCATAACCTGCGAAGGGAAGAGTTGGCACAGCGAAGCTTGCGTTCATGTCAACCATGTGTACAGGGAGAAGAGAAATTCAGAGAAAGATGAGAAACAAGCAGTTAACTTAGGACTGCCCAGGTTCTTCCTACATCTATGTGGCCTTGGATGCAGTTCGCCATGTCCCGGCGTGTAGCAAGGAGGTGAGTTTCTCCTCTCCAGTCACATGAGGCATTCTGACACATGAAGCAATGGATGCAAAAGTGCTCTGGATAGTTTAAGATAAACAACTTGGCAACATGTTTATACTCATTGACCCAGTAATCTTAATCCTGGAAATTTACCCTAAAAAAAAACTTCGAAAAATAATGAGTTATCCAAGTAATTCTTTATAATAGCAAAAGCCAGAAAACAGCTTGCAAGTCTAAAAAGTCGGGGACAGATACATATTCTACTGGATGGAATATTGTTGCCATGAAGGATGATCGTGAAGACCATGTGCTAAATAAAATAATCATAAAAACAAAAATCAGCAATCAAAATTGGGTTGGCCAGATAAAGGATATAAAGTACATTAGGACTAAGTCTATCTTCACCTAAAAGCAGTAGGTTTAGCTGAGTTTTACATATGATCATATCAATGTTAAAGGGAAAAAAAGAAGGGAGAGGAGAAAAGGAAGAAGGCAAAGAAAAACAACAAATAATGGCAGGAATGAGCTGGAGAGATGGGGGAAATAAGTCAGAATGTTAAAAATGAATCTTGAGATTGTATTTTCCTCTTCCCCAGTCCCCCCAAAAAAGTTGTTTTTCTTTTCCCCAACACAGTTGTGAATGCCTGTGAAGTGAGCGATAGATATCAAGAGTACGCAGGCCTCCTCTCCATTCCCTGGATCTAGAGGCAAATATTTTAATTCATTTAAGATATCTGAAAGGTTATTTCAAAAGTTCTGAAAAGATACTTTTCGTGTCTGTTCGAGACAGACTGTCCTCAGGACCCTACTTCAGAGGATTTTAGATATGGTTGGGTGGACACCTTTTTCTAAGTATCTAAATGAATTCTCTCTTCAACTGTTTTGGTCTGGGGCATCACAATGAAGTTCTGTGGTGAAAGATAAGACTTAGCTCTTCTTTCCAACCTACCTTCAAAGACACCCACACACCTTCCCCATTACGCACTTCCTTTCAGTTTAGCAACTAAATAACAATAATTTCTTAAAATATTATTGTGCTAACAAGTAGAGATCGCCACTTTGACAGATATTTCAAAAGACTCTTTAGTGAGTATGGTCTACAATGAAAAAAAAAAACACCACATTTTCAAATAAACATTATGTATAAAAGCAATTTCTGGATAAATGAAAAACCATAGACTCTGCTTTCAGTGTCCTAGTCTTATGTAGCCATTTGAGAATCATTGTGATTGCCACACATGCAGAGTATGAGACCTCACAAGCATTGGGTGTTATAAAACAGTCTCTTCCAGAGTTCTAGGAGACAGTACAAGTAAGTCTCCAGGAAGGACAGTTCTACTAGGAGCCAGAGCAGGAGTGAGATCATGGATGGCCCTATAGGTGGTGCTAGAGAGTTTGTTTGTTTGTTTGTTTGTTTGTTGTTTGTTTGTTGTTTGTTTGTTATTTAATCCTGAAAGTTAGAAGAACAAGAACTGTGAACAGGACTTTTTTAATGAATATATATGCATTGAGCTGGGAATATGGCTCACATTTAGCATGTTGAATCCTTGAGTTCAGATCTCAGCACCAAATTTAAAACAACTGCTGGAAAGATGGCTCAGGGCTTAGGCCTTTGTCTCTGATCCCACATAAAAGTTCCAGGCAACTTTCTGTACTTCTGACCTGGAAGGTGGAGCCTGGTAAACCCCAGAGCAAAGCAATATGGAAGTAGAACAATCTAGGATGATTCTTGAAGTCATCCTTCGATCTCCACAGGCACATACACTCCAATGCCTTCTCTACACCCACACCTACAATTACATACACAAAGAAAACCCACATGTTATATACACTATTTTGTGGATGAAAGAGAAAGACAAAGAGCCATTTTACTCCTTCACTCCAAGAAAAAAGAAAACATATGTTTTCATAGATGCTTCTTTTGTAGTAACTGGAAACAAACAAACTAAATTTTCCATTGACAATTGGATGGACAAATTGATATATATTCATGCCAACATCCTGGCACGCACCTGTAATCCCAGCACTCAGGAGACAGAGGCATGAACCTCAAAAGTTTGAGGTCAACGTGGTCTGCATAAGTGAGTCCAGGCTAGCCCTGGCTATAGATTGAGACCCTGGTTCAAAAAAGAAAAAAAAAAAAAAAAGGAAGGAACAAAGGAGCAATTGATACATGGATAACTTTCAAAATGGTTATGCTGAGTGAAGAAGATCGAAAAATTAAATACTGTATGACTCTATTTTTATAAATGAGAAAATGCCAAGTTACCAGACAGTGAGAGAAAGCAGAACGGTGCTGAGGACTGAGACGGAGCAGGAGGAGAGTCCAAAGAGAAATACCTTTGCCACAACGGAAGCACTGTTTGGAGCGCCAGTGTCTCCAGAGGTGCACAGATGTGCCATAGCTGCTGAGTTGTGCACTATAAACATGTGCAGGCTATGTCAATCAATCGGCCCTACCATCCCAAGCTGCCAATTTTAGTAAAAAAAATTGAAGACAAAAACAGTGAACCAACCAGGTGTGGGTTTCAATACCGTCTTGCTCTGAAGGCTGAGGTTTAGCACAGAGTTACAGGACAAAGATACAAGGAAAAAATGTCTAGATGCAACAAATAACTCAAGAAAAAGGTGTGATACCAATAGATCACTTTGATCCTAGAGATGGAAAAGATTTGGACTGGAGGCAGACATGCATGGTTCAGTTGAGGACTTGTGTCAGAAATGACTATAGACAATGTACAGGGAGGCAAAGTCCAGGAGGAAGCTAGACATACAAATCCTGACCAGAAATGTATGTACCAGGCCAGAGCTGAGTAATCTATCTAATTAATACAGTCCCTATGTCTTGAAAGGGGCAGCTTTAACATGAAAGCAAAATTAGGAAGGAAGAAGGGAGGAAAGAAAAGAGGAAGGGAGGGAAGAAAGGAGGGATGGAGGAAAGGAGAGAGAGAGATCATCTGTATCTCCACTCGACTTCAGAGACTGAATCCTTCAGAACAAAACCAGAGCTGAAAACATAGACCCACGGACCTCAGAAATAAAAAAAAAAGAAATAATTTTTATGAGCAGCTGAGCACAAATCAACTTGAGGGTTCATGTGACAGAACTGCGGAGAAGACTGTCTTTTACCTCCTGTCTCATCACAAGTGAAACCTCCAAATCAGCAACAAGGGAAACAACTTCATGAAAAATGATCTCCCAGGACTATGAAAAAATCCATTATGATCAAACAATGATCATTTAGATACCACAGAGAGGATGCTCCAGTGATAATGCCTTAGGGAGTTATTAACAAGGGAATATGTTCATATATTAATCACAGATGTTTGCCAAATTAAACTTCCTGATGAAACAGCTATTATAGTTGATTAGTGTCAGTGAAATGAGGCGAACCATGATCATACACCTGTGCCAGCTGTGGGTGCCTTCCCAAGGCATTATTTTCCAAAGCAGGAGGTTTGTATGTGGGGGAAATAGTGGGGATAAGTGTATCAGTACACATTCAAAACATAGGCACAAATGGAGATGGATACTTTTATGCTTCAAAAATATTTATTATCAGTCTGAAGTCAACTTTAAAATCAGCATAGTAAGTACTAGGTTCACTATGGTATTTTCAAACAAGTCAAACTTCCTCTCAGAGAACACAATGAAAACTACAATGAACATAAAAGCTTCCTTTGTAGCTCCAGATTTCATAGCTTTCAGATTGTTTCTACCCTCTAACTACTAAAGAAGTATAATTTCCTTTTATTTTGCTTCCGCTGAAGCAAGACATTCCAAACTGTTCTTAGATAGGTTGTGAATCCTGATTCTACCATTTCCTTACCTGTGTGATCCAGACACGTTCCTAACCTTTCCTTACCTTTAAAGCTAGGATGTTGCTTGCTGTGCAGAATCGCTCAAGAGAGTGCACTGACAAGACAATTCAATGCTCTGCTCAGCAAGGTGTTGGACATGAGAAAGTCATCAGTAAGCAGGGACACCACACACAGCTATTGGGATTTCACTACATAAGGTGCCCTCCTGAAGGAGCAAGGGAGAGACCTGAACTCCAGCCTGGTGCGTCTGCAGGCTGCATCATGTGCTGGAGATGGGTGAGGAACACTCCTCTTTCTAATTTTACAAAGGTTTTATCTGCACCTGATAGCTATGGCCTATAAACCAAGCTACTTGGGAGGCCTTTGAAGTAGGTGACGTGCAATTTCAAGGTCAGCTTGAGAAATTTAGAGTGAGAGGTTCCTTGAAAATTGAAAGCATAAAAAAGGGTTGAGGTGTGCTAGCTTCGGCAGCACATATGCCAAAATTGGAACGATACAGACAAGATTCACATGGCCCCTCGCAAGGATGACATTCAAATTCGTGAAACATTTCATATTTTTAAAAAATTTGAGAATACAGCTCAGTGATACAGCACTTACCTAACATGTGCAAGGCCTAGGTTCAACCTGTGACCTGTGGTATTACAATAATGTTTTTTCCACGTGTGTGTGTGTGTGTGTGTGTGTGTGTGTGTGTGTGTGTGTGTGTGTGTCAGAGGGCACTGTGTGTGTCATGTGCCTGTATAGACCTGAGGGTGGTTTTTTTGTTTGTTTGTTTCACTCTGGGATTCCCAAGGCTCTGCCTTCCACAGCCAGAAGAACAGGTTGCCACCATTTCTGCCTGGTATTTTTACATAGGATTTACAAACTCAGTTCATTCTGCTTGCCAGGCAGAGTCTTAACTCCCAAGTCATTTCTCCAGTATCAAATTAAAAAAAAAATTTAGAAAAGGTTATTTGAGGACTGGGAGCAAATTATAGACAAATTAATAACAGCATGAACAACATGAACATTAGAGAACATTAGAGGGTGTGGATAAACAGTTCTCTATATACTATAAAGTTGTGTTATCATTGTGGTAACACATTGAAAACATGACTATTGATAGATAATGGAATGGATATTGATAGATAATTTTTCAAATTTGATTTGATCAGATTTGACTGATCTCAGCAAATGCTACTGATAGATTTTATATTAAAAATGTTTTGTTCTACTTGGCAGCTTTGATTTCATTTCTTATCAAGCATTCTTCAATGCTTGTTCATAGTCAGGTTCTTGTCCAGGCTTGTAGGGATGATAACAGACAACAAGGAAGGGCTTACTCCTGCTATCTTAGGATTTAAAACCGGCAGGAAATTCAAATAGCTATTTCTTCTTTAAGTACCACTTGGTACCTATGTATTACCTAGTACCCGAGATCTCCATATATATGCCCATGATTTTGTGAATCCCCACATACCTCCACAAAGCAGACACAGTAGTACATTTCTTCTACACCTTAACTTGGAAAGCAGTAATATTTTTTTCTTGCCCCATTCCTAATCTGTATTATTATGCAATAAACACTGTGGGCAAATGCATCTTTTGCACACCCAGAGCTTTTTAGTGATGCATCTGTTTTCTGAACTCTATGTTCTATAAAATCACATACTTGTTCTGGGCTAATCCTTTGATGTTCACTCTCTCTCCTGGTTCTGTTGTAAGACAGCTCATTCACAAATTTGTTATGACAGCTGAACTAACAGAACCCTTGTGGTAAAGGCCGTTGTGACAGGCACACAAAGAAACTAAACACTAGGCCGCATTACGGAAAGGATTAGCACCAGAGCTAATAACATACTTGACACGCACATTGTAGTGGAAGCTTTTCAGTCAAGTCCATTACCCTAATCAGAACTGAAACATTTCTACCCCGCAAGGAGGAAAACTCAAGGCTGATATTTCCTAGGATTTCGCCATAGGCATATCAAAGACCTGTGGGTCAATCTTGTGGGTTTTCCAGAGCATCGATGGGAATGGGTCCTGGCATAGTCCATGTTGCCACCATGCAATCTCTATATCCTTGGGGCTTTGGAAAACAGGAATGCAGCATGAACAAGCCCCAAATGAAGTAGTCCATTCATACTCCTGATTTTCTTACCTTGCTTCTTCCTCACTCCTGTTCTACCATCGTCCCCATCCAACCAATGGCACAGAGTGATTCTGAATGACTTCATCCTTTTTTTCTACATTGAAGTGTATGGAAATACTGTCCTGTTACTATGATTCCAATTCAATCTGCCAGGAGATACTAACAGGCATGTTGAGTAGAGGTGAACTTAAGTGATATTTCATGTAAGTGAAATATAAAATCATCAGCAAAAATCCTATACTGGGTAAATAAAAATGTGACTGCTTTTGCTTTCTAATAGCACTCATTATCTGACTTTATACATTAATATTTCCATTTGACCATCATGAGGTAAATGAGATAGAGTTTGAATGCAAATTTAGTGTGGAAATTTAACAACCCAAGATGTAGTTGGAAATGTACTTCTGGAGCACCTGACAAGTCTCATCAGGCATGGGGAGCTCCTACCTCAGAGAGGCTGCAATGTAAGAGCTACAGAGTCTGACCAAAACTGTGACAAAGAGCTCTACTCCAGAAACATGTTATTTTCCTAAATTTCTTTTAAGTTTCAAAAGAGTAACCTCTTATTTCAAACATGCCTCACATATCCTGATATATGATCTATGGTCCAATAAGTGTTTGGGCAAATGCTAGTACAGGCATTCCAGATGAAATTCAGTGGGCCACACATGCAAAGGATATGAAAGTAAGAGGGAAGGAAACTGGTAGGGAAGAAGGTTTGTAGTGAGAAAAGGAGGGGGGGATGTAATTAGGTAATAAATGGTGAAAATAACATAAATTCATTATATTCATATATGAAGCTATTAAAAATATATATTAAGAAAAAATACCTAACACAAAATACCACTTTCTAATTGTTTTTAAGGCAGAGTCTTATGTAGCCCAGGCTGGCCTTGATCTCACCATGTAGCTAAAGCTGACCTGGAACCTCTGAGCATCTAGCATCCAGGTGGAAGCCACACCTGTAAAATCAAAACCACCTTACTAAATAAGGAAAAGAGAGGAAACATCAAAGTTATTGTACATATTAGACACTACCAACCAAAATAGGCCTGGCCTACAAGGCATCTCTGAGGAGAATGGTGGCTAACATTTGTATGCAGTGTCTTATTCTTCCAGTAACTCACAAGGTACATCCACTGATACATTCCAGTATCCAGTAGAGGAAAATTATGACCTCTTTATCTAGCTGGAATCATAGTTGCTGATGTAGCTGAGCTCATACTTAAAACTGAGGAATCTTGATTTCACCTGGAAGATTCTGGTACCTTTCAAGGCAAATCATACCATCGGCTACATCTAAGAGGCTATGGTTGTTTCTGATTTTACTACTACTTGGAAATCCTGAATCATAAGCCTTGCTCCAGATCCCTTGAATCAGAATTTGAATTTTAAAAAGATCTCCATCCAAACAAGATGATCAGGTAATCTATGAGATCTCCAGGAGAGGAAAGACTGAAGTGATGATTAGTATAACTGAATTTCTCGGTATTTTTGTGTCATTGTGACCAAGAGATCTGAACAAAACAACTCAAAGAGAAAGGTTTTATTTCGGCCCATGGTTCCAGAGGGTTAAAGTTCATCATAGTGGGGATGGCACAGCACAGTTCACTGTGGCAGAAGCTGTGGTGGCGGCGGGGTGTCCACATCACAGCAGACCAAGATGCAGAAAGTACAGGATAGAATCAAGGGAAGGTACAGCCTTTAAGGGCTCCCTAGTGACGTACTCTACAAGCCAGACTGCGCTTCTTAAAGGCTTCTCAGCCTTCAAAATAATGCCACAAGCTGGGACTAAACATTCAAAGCGTGAGACCATGGGGTACATTTCATATTTAAAATCTAATACTCGGCATGAATGTGAGTACATGGGAGCTGCCCTCCTGCAAAGCGCTGCCATGGGCTCCATCCTCATGCCAACATGCCAGGGTCGGCATGAGAGATGACATGAGAACGTGGATGGAGGGAAAAGTCACTGGCCAGAACTTGTCCACATGAGGTCTATGGTGGGGTCTAAACTGTACTGAAGCAGCTATAATAAAAAAAAAAGTGTAAGTTTATGTTTCCAATAAAAATTTATTTACAAAAAAAGTAAGCTGTATTTGTGGCAGTCAGTCTGCCATTCCTGTCCCAGACAATATTTTAGACATATTGTATGTGTTAGATTATTTCTCAGAACAACTTTATAAAATAGGTACTACCTTTAGTCTTAAAGATGAGACATGGAGAAAATGGAAGTGATTGGCTTAAAGCAACACAACTAATAAATGACACTAAACAAGGATTTGAGCCCTGACAGTGTGACTCCAGATCCACTTTTTTTTTTTTAAACTGAGTCTCAAACTCTCCTGAGTACTGGAATTCCAGGAGTTTGCCACCATACTAGCAAGACTCACATTACTAATTAATACTTTGTGTTGTCCCTAAGTATGTTCAAATACACACACACACACACACACACACACACACACACACACACACAAGAGTAAAGGTAACCAGAACTTCTTGCAATCATCTAAGTCTACAATACTACCAGGACAACCAAAAGCAAAGAAAGAAAACCCAAAGAAGCAATGTGGTGGGTTTTTTTGGTTTTGTTTTCTTTTTTTCATAGCAGAATCATGGAAAAAGGCAAGGAAATCAACTTATTAAAAAAAAACACAGAAAAGATTCATTATCATTATCAAGCTAACAGAGAAAAAATAAGCAAAAATAATGTTGGGGGGAGGGGGCACTGCAAGCCAGGGTCTTGTTGGTTTCGGTGGCTGAAGGCAGATGCTTTCTCAGTAAAGACAAAACACTAACAGACAGGAAAGAACGACTGGACTGTCTGCTCTCAAGGCTTCCCTGTCTCCTTCCAGCCCTGGCACACAGCATGTGCCAAAAGGAGGAAGCTGCTGCCTGAGGACTTGGGCTGCTGGCCTCGGCCTGGCATTGGCACACTGAGTGTATAAGCCATTGGACTTGGTAACGCACACCAGCACTGCCTGGCTTATTTGATCCACTTTGATGGTTAATTTCCATGGGTAGGTTTTAATTTTCCTTCTTTTTATGAAATCTTCATTCTTTTTGAGGGCAAAGCTTGCCATATCCAAAATAATGCACACACCCACAAAACAAAGAAGGCAAGGGGTTTCAGTGAGCAACAGATGGGCACCAAGGTTTCTGAAATCATCGTGACACTTGGAAGATATTTAGCACTCACTCAGAGAGCTGCATTCTACAACTGTATTTAAAAAAAATCAGAGCCCTGTAACTGCCCACACTTGGACACACCAGGTTCCAGGATAGTGATGTCTGATGCTTTTTTCAGTTTTGGTGAGACTTTGAGTAAACCCCACTGGTGGTGTGTTATCTTTTCAAATGATGCTGTAAAACATTAACGGAGTGAAGTCACACCTGAGCAGGGATATGACAGTCTCCCAAGGGCATGAGTTCATGCTACACAATCAAGCCTTGTTTTACTGTTTACCTGTTCTGCAACCCAACACTCTTCCCCTGCTTAGCTGCATAAAGCTAATTCTCAGTGTCCATTGTTTCTTGGGTCCTCATTCTTCCCTGCTTTTCTGAGTGGTCTTCTGCCTCCACACCTCCTGATCCCTGTCAATGCATCCATCCATCCATTGACACACACACACACACCCCCGATAGTTAATGACTGTATTTTTGCTATATATAAGGTCATGATACAAGTTTCTGGCAGAACAGGGACTAAAATCCAAAGGAACTGGAGGTTGTGAAAAGAGAAGGAGCTTTGGAGTCACACATGTGGATTTAAGCCCAACTTTGTCACTTACTAGCTCCAACACTCCAACACTAAGTTTCAGATTTCTACTGTATTTGGTGCTACTAATGTTTAGATTATAGGTTATTATGGGCACTAATTGAGATCACAAAATAAGGTAGGAACCAAGAAGTTACTTCTTTTCCTGTATCCTGACATGAGTGTTTTGACATAGCTTTACCATCTGGAAGTATCCAATTTGGAAAACTGACACACTATCATAGCGGTGTTACAGCAGTTCTCTATTATAAGCACACACCCTTTACCTAGTAATGCCACTTGTAAGAATTCCCCCACAAATATTCTTCTACCCATTCAAAACATGTATGCACAAAAGAATTCATTGCAACCTTGTCTACAGCAGGAAAAGACTGGAAACATATCAAATGTCCTTCATTAGGGGACTAGTTAAATAGCTGCACAGCAGATTATTTTGCAAGAAAAGAAAAGGAGAACAATACCTCCATACTGTTAGGTTGAAAAATGGTAAGCAACAGTGCTGGGAAACACTGCACTTTACAAATGAAGACAAGGGAGGGAAACGATGTTTGCAATGTGTAAACTCTGGGCGGGGTGTGGTGGTACACACCTATAATTCTAGCACTGAGGGTGGGGTGGGGGCTGATCACCAGCCTGGTCTATGCAGTGAGACCCTGTCTCTAAACACTAGAAACAAAAATCAAAACTAAAACTCTGAGGGAAAAATATCCCCAAATCAAGCAATCAAACAGAAACACCTTCCAACGCTTGTAATGGCACACCGCAAGCTGGGACAGGAGGGCTGGCACACGTCTGAGACTAGCCCAGGTTACACACTGAGTTTGAGATCAGCCTGAGCCACAAAGTAAGGCCCTGTCTCAGAATAAAATATGCTACACCACAACACTACCACCAATTGCAATCCTTCCACCAAAATAAAGTACAAAGCAACAAACGTTTGGTCCATGGTTGATCCTAGAACAGATGGTGGAGCAGGAGGCATACTTTCCAAATACTGTCATGTTTTCAGCCACACCTGCAGTTCTTCCATTTCATAATAGTTAGCTGTAAGCAATACTCAGGCCTAACTACAAAAACACACTAAACACTGAAGACTCCCCCAGAGACATCTACCACTTGAAAAAAAAATTTTTCATTTGTGTAATATCTGGGGGGGGGAAGAAAGCCTATGAAAGTTTATTTTGATGTTAATGATGCTTGTTTTTCAATTACCATGAGAAAATGCTTGTCTGATTAAAACCAAAAATGTCACTTTATGAAAATACTAGTTGAAATCTGGAGGTATGCTGTTGATACAAAGATCAATTCATTTAATTATGTGAAATTCAAGCCTTCTTCATTGCCCAAGGAGGGCAGACTCTAAGCAGCTAGTGAAAGTTCAGGTTAGAACAAACAAGTGATTATAGATGTTGGTGGAAACGTACACATTAACTTAGCAATGAGTTCGTCAATAATTACCATCTGTTTATTTTGCCCACATTGGTGCGTATGCCCTAAAGGCTCAGGAGAGTGAATTCTGCCAGAAAGGGACCTCATTTATATCAGGAAAGAATGAGCAAATATTACTCATATTAATCAGAAGCTAGTAAGGTGAGAGAGGGTTCTAGATAGTCCCTGGACATTAAACTGTGAAGTGATACAACCTTGTGTTCCGATTCTATTAGGCCACAAATGGTTTTAATATTTAGAACCTACTTCCACAAATTTAAAACCTTTTTTCTTTCTTTTGAGACAGCTTCCTGTTTGTCCAAGCCGCCCTAGAACTAGCATGTCTAGCTTCAGAAGGGTTATAAGGGACCTACTGAATACTGGGATTATGGGTGTGAACCCTCAATGCTCTCTACCACTTCTTAGGCTCAAGAATTCCTTGTAGAAAATTCAATCAAGGACTGGGAAGATGGTTCAGTGATTAAAATCTTTGCCTCAAAAATAAGGGGCCTGGGGGCTGGAGAGGTGGCTCAGGGGTTGAGCCTCTGCCTTGCAGGCGGAAGGTCCTGAGTTCGGATCCTAGACCCCACGTATAGACGCCAGGCCGAAGTGGGGGCGGCCTGCGTTTCTGGTCCTGGTAGGGTGGAGCCTGTGAATCCCGGGACAGAGTAAACAAGGAGGAGGTGGAGGCGTCCATGGTGGTTCCGGAATTGGTCCGTGGTTCTACACACACATATACGCATACACGCACGCACGCACATACATGCACACACACACAAGCGTATGCACAATTGAATAAAAAAAAAAATAAGGGGCCTGAGTTCTAGTCCCCAAATCCCATATGAAAAATGCATGGGCAGATATGGTAGCAGTCTCTAACTCTGGCCCTGAAAGGTGAAGCTTGGGAAACCCCAAAGGAAAGTAATAAGGAATTAGAGCAATCAAGAATGGTGATTCCTGGTGTCATCTTTGGGTCTCCACAAACACATCCACTCAAATGCGCTCTTGTATACATGTATACCCACACACGTGTAAACACAAAAAAGGAAAAAAAATTCTATCAACATCTAACTGCTAATATGAATGCAATTTACAAACTGAGCCAGGTGACACAGGACTGTAACTCTAGCTATTCAAGGCCAAGCTAGACAACATAGAGAGACTATGTCTCAAAAATAAAAAGTTAAAAAAAGGGGGGGGGCTAGGAATATACTCAGTAGAGTTTTTGCATAGCATGTACTGGGCCCTAGGTGTAATCCCCAGAAGAGAGAGAAAGAGAGAGAGAGAGAGAGAGAGAGAAGAAACAAAGAAAGAGAGAGAAAGAGAAAGGGAGAAAGAAAGATGGTGCGAAAGGGAGAAAAAAGAGAGAGAGAAAGGAAGAAAGAGAGGAAGGGAGAAAGAAAGGAAGAGAAGAAAGGAGGAAAGGAGTAAGAAAGAAGATGAAGGGAGGAAGGAAGAGAGGGAGAGAGAGAAATGGGGGAGAAGGAGGAAGAAGAAGATAAGAAAGAAAAAAGATAAAGGAGTTGGAGAGATGTTTAGGTGTTAAGTCTCTGCTTCACAAGCAGAAGGACCAGAGTCCAGATCCTGAATTTCATATAAAATACGACAGGTGGAAAACAAACCAACAAACGAAAAAAAACAAAGGACAAAGGACAGGTGGAAATGGTAGTGGCCTACACTTCTGGCTAGAATGAAGCAGAAAGGAGATAAAAGCAATCCAGGATGATTGAAAAAAAGAAAAAAAGTTTTATGATATTTTATATGATAACTCATGTGAATCGCTTCAATTCATGAAATTCTAAGGTTGCTATTGTGAATATAAAAGACTCCCTTCATGTGAAGATCATCTGTCTCTATAAAAAAGTACTGGATGTTTTTCTACAATCATTGACACATTCTACTTAAAACGTTGCTAAAGTTAAATGTCTTCAAAATATTCCTAGTAAAAATTTGGATGAAATAAAACTTTACGAACTCAAAAAAACCACTTGATATTCCCCTGGTTCTTACTTATGAATTATAATGAACATCTTTTCATTAAGTGTATTTATATTGTAAGTCTCAAATCATTCTGGATGCTCATTATGTAAATGATCATTTGCTGAGGAAACAAAGAAATATAATATTATATGATATTAATATCACTGATGTATGAATTGCTGCTGTAGGTATAAAACATGTTGCTGTTATACAGTGATACATTAATATACAAATACTTATACAATATCAATTATAATATGACATTCATATAGTACCTATCTTATATGTAGTATTACATTAGGCATTTATAAGTAACATATGTTATTATATAAATTTACATAAAAGCTATTTAGGGATAATAATAAGCACTTTTTATTATGTTTGTTTCATTGTTTCTTTTTTTTCTTTCAGCTTTGTGGTTGATAGAGTGAGTGACCATATAAATCTAATCACCACAAACCAGTTTAAGCTGAACCTAAAGCTCAGCTATGACTATTGAGAGTCCCAATCTGTGATAAATATTGTTAATTATATCTCTGAGCTTATTCATCCTACATAACTGCAGCTTTGTGTCCTTTGACGATAGTGTCCTATTCCTTCCTCCTCCCTTTCTACTCACAAACTACCACCCCCTCCTTTCTGTTTCTGGGTGAGAAAGTGGTTTCATATTCATAGGTAGCATTCATAAATGAACTGCATTTTGGACTTTCAATTAAAAAAAGAAATGAGAGGTCAAATTCAATGTGAGTTTATCTTACTACTATCACTGGAGACTGTGTGGGATTCTGAGGCCCTAAGAACAGCACACTCTTTGGGCATTTAGGGGTCCGTGAACAGGTTTTGATTGTCAAAATCCCAGATTGTCAAATGTGACTCCTTTAAAATACCTCCAAAATAACCTGTTGAGAAATTTTCTGTTGACTGCAGTAAAAGAAAATATTACTTTGGTCTTACTGGTGCTCCACAGCAGAAGGGAAAAATGGTGTTTATAAAGTTTAAGGGAATTCTGTCGAGATTAGTCTTATAATGGGGAACAGTGGTTTAGGAATAGAAGAGAAGGTGAAAGGTTGGGAGTCATTTTTCCACAGTCTTCTGTCTTCTAGACCCATTCACTACTCTCTCTATAATATCCTGTATTTCTGCCAACTGGAACTGTTTACCAATCTGGAACTTCCTCTGCAACTTCATTTTTCACCAAGGGTCTACTGTGTGCCAAGCAATGAGAGGCACTAAGATACAGTGACCAATGTGTGCAAAGAGTGTTCGGTGAACTTGGACTGTTTTGAACTAAATTCACAGAGGCTCAGGGCTGAACCTAGGAATTAAAAAAAATTTTTAAGCTGCAGAAGCAGGAATGAATTATTTATTTATCAGGCCTCTGAGATCATAGAGTTGAAATGCTGTTGGACATTCAAGAGTATCCAGTTACAAGAGAGTATTGTTCCATAGAGGATTAGAAGCGATGCGCCTGTTGATTCAGTATATGTGTTGAGCAACTTATGCAGCATATTAATCAATTTTATACACTAAAGCTCGTTGCCTAGTGTTTTGCTTTGTTTCCCAGAATGACACCTATGAAGCAATGAAAGCAAGAATAAAAAATGAGTTTAACTCATATGAATTGTTACTATAGATGATCTAGTTTTGAAATGGATTTAAAACCCCATTCACCAATTACATACATGTAACTCCTCGAGAGTTACATTCCTTCAGATATTTTGTGTTTGTGTACCCATACTTCTCTGTGTCAGCCATTGAACCCAGGACCTGGCTACCCACATGCTCTACCACTGAGTTACACCCACCCCAAGTCAGTGGTCTGCCTTTTAGACTAGGATGACATAAAAGGTATATGAAGCAAAGAAGGGGGTAAGAGAAGCTGCAATGATAGGCTGATTTCCAACTTAAAGCATCGGTCTTTTCTATTTTCAATTTTGAAATGAATAAGGATTTTAATCATGGAGAAAATGGGAAATCCATCTGATTTCATAAAGTAAAACACAAAACACAAAGCTGTGTGCACTGTTTCATAGTCTGTTGTAGTAAGACATTTCTGACTTCTATGAGAGAAAGGTTAGAAGGCCCTGTGCACTAGGAATGCAATGTGTATATCTTCATACTGTTGCCAGGGACACCAGTTTGAATCTTTTTCAAATATAGTTTTCATTTTTTGCCTGCTTCCTAACTTCCTGCTTTCTGTTATCTACTAAAAGTAAAAGAAATCTAGGTTGCCACACACCAAAAGAAATATCAACATAACATATTTCTGACTAGGGCAGGATGGCTGAGCTTCAAAGAAGCTTGCATTAGCAATCCTGTGTTCTCTACCACAGATCAGAAGACTCCTGAAAAGGAATTAAGTAAATGGTAACTCTACCCCAGAAGGTAGTCTTGATGCAGATAGTAAGCTACCTTGAAGGAATTCGCTGAATATTCACTGTTAAAAATTTTAAATCTAAGAAGCAGGTTGGAGTTCACTTGCGTTTCTTCCTGTCCCAGTATTTATAGCTGTCAGAAATGCTCTTAATCACTCTCAGCTTCCATCAGTTACCAAATACTGGGTCACTTTATAGTTGCTGCATAGATGTGCTCACTGAATTCCTTTGACATGTTTTTCATGAAAATTTAGGTCAAAGATAAGAGAAAGTTTTTAGGACCTCTTCAAATGTGCAAGAGGAACCTAGCAGGCAGAGTAAAAACGTGTGCATTCTCACATCCTTTGCCATCTGAGATGCTAAAGCTCCCACAACCAAGGAAAGAAGGGCTCTCAATAGGACATCGCCCGTCTACCAATTGCAGGGACGTCGCAGCCAACCCTGTTAGGAATCTGACGCCAATATCCCTTAATCGCACCAGCAACCAGGTTAAGTCAGCGTAGGGTTCTTGGTCTTAGAATCCCGCAGTGCTACCCATGATGGGCGCACCCCGGGTCTGTGGGCACGCACTTCTCTCAGGGCTCCTTTGTCAGTCTTCTGGGCTAGGCCAGGGTCCCCACCCTTTGGATCTTTCGTGAAGTCCCTAGTCCCCTTGGAGTGCAGTTGGGGCCCCTGCTCACCACCGCTGCGGGTCCTACTGCTATCGCCCGCCTTGCTGAGGGCGCTGCTGGAGCAGCCCATCCTGGGAAGCTCAGTCACCTGGCCCTACCGGACGCCGACACCCGATGCGGAGCGTGGATTCCACGATCCGCGCCCACGGAGCAGGGTGAGTTTCTCCAACTGTGCGGGCCGGCTACCGGGGAGGGGGGGGCGTTCAGAGCGCAGGCGCACAGCTGGACGCTGGGTCGCAGCGCGGTGCGCACTGGAGGGACAGCCCAGCCGCGCGCAAGTGGACGGAGCCGGGGAGGGCAGAGCGCCAGATAGCTGGCACACCTGCCAACAGGAGAGGGCTGGGACAACTAAAACCAAGGAGTCAGGCGGGGAAAAGGCGAGGGTCCGGGGTCATGGGGAATACAGAGGAAAACCCCCTGAGCCGAGGCCGGGAGGATTCAGGGGACTGGGACGCAGCGCAGGGAGGGATGATGAGAATCCTCGCTAAATAGCAGGAGGAGGGGCGGCCAGAGGCTACTAGACGTGCGCCGAGTCTCATTCCGCGCCGAGTCTCATTCCCTTACATAACTCCATCAGTTTCCACAAGGAAGTTCAACAGCTGTATCAAACTGTCCTGCCCTCCAGAGTCAGCTGTGTCCGGTGTCGCGACCACAGTTATGGCGAGTCGCTGCATCGTCCTGCCTCTTTTCGACTGTTTCAATCATGAGCAGTTCTCCCATCTTGCTATGCCTTTTACGGTCTTGACATTTAAAAATAATATGTAAGGCCACTTGCTTTATAGAATATTTCTCGATAAACAAGGAGGAGGTGGAGGCGGTCCATGGTGGTTCCCGAATTCGTCCGTGGTTCTACACACACACACACACACACACACACACACACACACATACATGCACACACGCGCACACACCATACATGGACAATTGAATAAATAATAATAAAAAATTTAGAATATTTCTCGATTTGGGTCTGACTTGTTCGAGTGTTCTCAGGTGATGCTGTTGTGGCCATGATGCCTGTGCATCATATGGAGTCACACACGCCACCAGTTCATCTTCATACTGGGGACGTTAACTTCTGTCACTGAGTTGAAGTAGTGTCTACCAGGTTTCTCCCATGTAGTGTCACTATTTCACTCTGACACTATTAGGCTGTTTCCCATCAAACTGTTATCGCTACTTTTAGAGTATTATGTCTTACTTGGATCATTATTGCTATAATGGCTATCAAATGGTGATCTATTAGTATTTCTTCTACATTAGTTAGCTTGTGTTCTACTGTAAGGACAAACTTTCTTTTTACTTCCACTTATTCATTTATTTACATCAGTAGATACTCTTGAATTCTTACATTATTCTATGCAGCTGTGCTAGTTAGATACAGAAGCCAACAGTTACATATGGTTGGCAATTGAGGGTTGGGCTCTGGGCACATTTGTGTAGTGTTAGTAGTTAAGCGAGCTCTTGAATAAGCCAGCAGGAGATTATCTAATTGATGGGGGAAGACCCAACCCATGGTGGATGGAACTGTTCCTTAAGCAGGTGGATAAGCTGGAGGAAGCTGGTTTAGTAAAGGTGGGCATACTTTGGCACGCTTGGACAGACTTGCTTTCTGGCAAGTATGGTTTGTCTTCAGCAATTCCTGTGGATATGATGTGGTGGCCAGTCTCATTAGCTCCTGGTGTTGTTATGACCTCTCTTGCCAAGGTGGACTAAGAAATATAACTTATAAACCACTCATAAACCAAAATAAAACCCTTTATTCCCATAAGCCACTTGGTTGTGAATTTATTGGCCACATGCATGCAGAGTGTGACACCACCTTTATTAGTTTGCTAGGGCACTATAACAAAACAGCACAGATGGAGTGCTTTGAGCCACAGAAATTTATTTGCCTACAGTTCTGGAGTTTGAAATCCAGAAATCAAAGTGCCATCCAGCAGGCTGGTTTCTTCTGAAGTGCTCTCCATGGCTGACAGATGGCTATACTCTCATGGTTCTTCACTTGGTCTTCCTCTACAGATATTATGTAAAAATAAAAAATAAACAAAAGGCATCACACTTCCATGAGACATTCCATTCCATACCATATCCAATCAAAGAACGCACTTGGTTGTGAGTCAAGAAAGGCTATAGATTAATGTCTACATGTGTGACGGTTACTCTTTACTATTGCTGTGAGAGAGCACCCAAAGTCAAACAACTTATGGGAGAAAGGAGATTTATT
This sequence comes from Typhlomys cinereus, assembly GCA_023101885.1. Taxonomy (NCBI): domain Eukaryota; kingdom Metazoa; phylum Chordata; class Mammalia; order Rodentia; family Platacanthomyidae; genus Typhlomys; species Typhlomys cinereus. Next base: position 1,001,807 of record JALPQD010000261.1, read on the forward strand.
CTTCACCTTAGGGTTCAAGAGGGTAGATACAGTCTTTAATGGTGGCAGAGACATAGTTAGTGGCTGAAGCTGGCAGGCAGGCTAAGTCACAGTAGACCTCCACATGGCTGGAGCATTCCTGGAGAATCTCTCTTACTGATCTTTCCACTTATCTACTGAGAAGCAGACAAACCTGCAGAAGAGCAGAATGAAGCACTCATTTATGGCACCAGCCAAGGTAAGATTGAGAGACTGTCCCATGGTTTATGGATGGACTCTGAAGAGATGGCCAACAAATGTTTTGCCCATGACTAGAAGACACAGATCTGGGTCCGGTTCTAGCTTCTGGTCCATTTGTTGAACTGCAAAATAAACTGTTTTTCTGCTCAATCAAGCTTCTTGTTGTTGCTTACAACACACATTGCCAGACTAATACACAATACTTGTTCCATCTACTTCTCTTCCAGTTTGAGCTCATCAATTATCTATCCTTCTTGTTCTTTTATTCTTGCAGAAGACTGGTTTGATAAATAACATTAGGTATCTTGATATTTTATATTGAGGCTGTAATATTTCACCTCTATGAACTCCTATTATTATTTTTCTTTCATGTTTTGATTTTATCACAAAACTGCATTTAATATCCATTACTCCATTGAGTAGTCACTGATATTATGAGCAACATGATACACAGTGTTATGACACTGAGCTGACCTTATTATTTAATGCAAATAAGCCATTTTTCTGCTTAATCAAGCTTCTTCTGTTGCTTACATTACACATTACCAAAATAACACATAATATTTGTTTTAGCTACTTCTCTTCCTGGTTAATCTAATCAATTACCTATCTTTCCTTATTCCTTTATTCTTGCAGATGACTAGCTTCATAATAACAAGGAAAAATATTACTGTGGCTGGGGAGATGATTCAACGCATAAGAGCACTTGTGCACAAGCATGAAGATCTGAGTTCAAATCCCCAAGCACTAGTTTAAAAAAACTGATATGATTACATGTGTCTGTAAAGCCCAGCATTATGGAGAATAAAAAAAATGAGAATCTTTAGGGCTTGCTACTGCCATCCTACTCCACTTTCTGGACAGAGCTTGTCTGAAGGGAATAAGGCTGAGACTAATAAAGCAGGAAACATGACGTCATTCTCTAGCCTCCATGCATGCATGGATCTGTATGCCCCTGTCATAGTTAGGCTCAGGGGTCAACTTGACAGTTGAGGGTTTGAATTCTGGGCACATTTATGGAGAATTAATGGTTGAGTTAAGCTCAGAGCAGACCTGTAAGAGATTGGCTGATGGGGAAGGTGCAGGTGGGTGGGATGAGGCCCTGGAATAAAACACAGAGAGCTGGCTGAGAGAGTTGGCATCCTTGTGTATACTTGGCCAGACATGCTGGCTTGGCAAGTAAAGATCGCCCCTCTCTCAGCCGTTACATAGAGAGAGTATGGCCAGTTTCCTTGGCCCTGGTGTTGGTGATTACTTCCCCGTAAAGCTGGATGAACTGCAACTGGACTATCATAAGAAAATAAACCCCTTATTCCCTTAAGCCATTTGATAGTCACTTATCAGCAATGATGCAGGGAAACTACAACAGCCCCCATACACGCAGCACACACATGCAATTTAATGTTTAGTTTTCTTCACACCCTTGCTAAGGTTAAAACTAAATAGTAGACTTTTTAAAATATTGAAAATAATAGATAAAACACCACACTTTTGTAGACACTCTGAAACACAGAAATTTCAGCTAATTAAAATTTTCTTATATAAAGAAATCCAAAGACCAATCTTTATAGATAGCACTTGCTCTTTAAAATGCCACTTCTCTTCAATAAAATCATGATAGACATAGTCTTAGTTTTTTGTATCAAAGCATATAAAAAGCTTACGTTTCCTTGGATGAAAAAAAAAGTAGAATAAAATAAAAACAAAAGAGGAAGCAGTTTTTCTGCCTGCTCTTTTAAATCCTATCTAGGATTCATAGCTTGTAAAGCCAGAAAAATAAAACAGAATCTGAAGTACTCCCAGTCCAGAGAGAGGGACACAGAAGAAAATTCTTATCGCGTGTAGGCAGAAAGGATGGCGAGGAGCAAGTACCTTTCATTCTCTCTTGCTTAAGTCCAACAGTCATTTACTGGCATGGTCAATATCAGGTGGATTAGTAAGAATATGGAGGCTGAGTCACACAAATCACTGGGCTGGTTTTTAATGTGGACATTAAGTACTTGTTAACGAATATGATCATTTCAGATTTTTGACAGCAGGGCCGGTGCACCGAACTTGTTAGTACTGTTAGTGCTTTAACAAGGAACACAGCTTGTCACTTTCAATTCTCATAGCAAGTAAAAGCCTGAAACACACAAACACTGTAGGTGCCTGCAGAGTTCCCAGAAACTTGGAAAAGCATTTTTAGAGAAACTAAAGGCAAGTCTTGTGTTAGTGTTGCCCTGTCGTGTTTATCTGATGACATCCTTTCAAAATCACTAGGAAATGCTATAGATGCACTCAGAAGTAGTAATATCTGAATGGTAAGGTCCTTTCTCAAAGCATGTACATTTCCACTTTTAATAAGCAGATTTTTAAAGTTACATAAAGTTGAGTAAGACAACAGATACCTTAACATTTTCATCTAAATTCAACAAGTGGCAACATTTGCTGCGTGTGTTCTACTGATCTATCCATTGCATGTTTTTATTGGAATTCACTTAGAAATAAAAGACATTTTATCAATGAATACTTCAGCATTCCTGTCTTCATAACAAGGGCATTCTCTGTATGACTTACAGTAACTTTTAATATCAGTAGTAGTATTTTTAATGATAGCAGTCATCTTTTGACACAGGGATTGGCCCACAGACCAAATTTGGCCATTAATGGTTTTTGCCAAAATGTTTCATTGGATCCTACCATGTCAAAGTAAAGTCTCTTCAAGAAAGTAATCTTTTCTTTAAAGTGTATTGGGGAACAGAAAATGTGGTATTGTATGACAAAAAGCCAGAAGAGCCACTTCAGGATTTTTAATTCTCTAAAATAGCTATTCTGATTATTTTGAAAGAAAGTGAACATAAACATCAATGGATAAATAGATAAAGAAAGTGTAGTGTGGTGTGTGTGTGTCTGTATGTGCATGTGTGTATCTATAATGGAATAAATGAAAATAATTTGAGACTGTTATGCTAAGTGACAGCCAGGCACAGACAAATATTTCATGCTCATAAATATATGTTACCTATAACACAGTAGATTGGCAGTCAGCAAATTGGGTTTTAAAATTTATAATACACATTACAAATTTTAAGTATAGATAGATAAAATAATGAGAAATATCCATATTTCAGATTTATACTAATACAATGGTAAAGCAAATTAATTGTACTATTTGGTTAAATTCATATCAAAATGGGGTAAGGCAATCAAATGAACTTTAATTGTGAAAATCCCTAAGTTATAGACCTCAGTTCTGTTCCTATCTCTGATAATACATTAGCTGAGTAAACTTGAGAGTAAAAAGCTTACTATTTCATGATTTCTTGTGACTGTTAAGTAATGAAATATAACCAATGTAACAAAGTTCCTGACACAGCATTTTTTAAAAATATGTGCATGTGTTTGTGAGCATGTGTGTGTGCATGCACGTTGAAACCAAAGGTTGATATTTGGTGTCTTCCCCATTCCTTTTTACATCATTATTATTATCATTTTCAGAGTCTTTTGAACTGGAGCTCTATGATTGTATGAGTTCTGAGGATCCTGACTCAGGTTCTCATGATTAGGTAGTAAGAAGTTCGCCCACTGAGCTATTTCTGTAGCCCCTTCCTTACCCTGTCCGGTTCCTGCATGCTTAAAAAATATATTTACTGGGGGACAATAAAGCAGCTAAAGGTGCCTGCTTGTCAGCCTGGTGACTTGAGTTCAATTTCTAGAGATCCTGGTGAAAGCAGAGACCCAATTCTGAAAGTTGCCCTCTGACCCTCTCTTTCATAAGAAAAATTTAAAAACTAAGGCTAATTTTAAATTTTTATTTATTTAGTGTGTGTTGGCGTGTCACCCATGCAGAGGTTAGAAGACCATAGTATTGGTTTTCTCTCCTGCCACCTCGTGGTATCTGGGGCTGTTAACCCAGTTCGCTTGCAAGCACCTGTACCTAAATCATCTCGATGGCTCTAAAAAAATTATGGTGTGCGTGCGTGCGTGTGTGTAAGTCCGTTTCTTTCTTTCGTTTTTCTCCTGGATAAAATAACACACCATATAGCTTGGTGGTCAGAATTTACTTTGCATGTTTTTACACCAGAGGTGAACCACTGACTTTACTTTTTGTCGATGCCAGTGAAGTAGGGACTTTAGGTGCCTGGTATCCTGAATAGTTCGTCACTTCACATTTATAACACAGTCCATGCAAAAAGCTTTTTAAAAAAATCAGATTTGTCTATCACTGTCTCTGCAAAGTCGGCTCACAAATTCACTGCATAACACCGCTACCAAGGTGTCCCGGGGAAGTGCACACGCAGCGCTCCAGGTCTCGGGTGGGAGGAGCAACGCTGAGTGCGGCGAATACAGCCGCGCCGGCTCCGCAAGGAGCGCGCGAAGTGTCAAGGTAACCGGGACGAGAAGAGCTCGACGGCTCCCACGGCTCGGTCGTGCCGCGTCTCCCCTCCAAGCCTCGCCGCGCTGCACCGCCTCCCGCCTGGCTCACGCAGCCAGGTACCTAAGCGCGCGGCCGCCAGCATCCGGACCACGCCTGCCAAGAGCCTCAGGCCGGGACCTACGTTTACTGCGGTACCCATAGCAACCGACCGCGACCTTCCGCTCCTAGCCCCGCCCCTTCCGTTGAGTTCTGCTTCCGCTTCCGATCCAGCGTCCCGGCTCTGCCGCTGAGAGCTTTGCATTGTGGGAATTCTTTCCTTTCTCGCTCCCCGGCCATCTTGGCGGCCGCACCTGGTGAGTGGGCTCCGCCGGGCGGGGGACTGGGCGGCGCGGGAGGCCCGCGGGCGAGCGAGTGGAGCCCGGAGCCTAAGCCTCTTGTCCTGCTCTCTGTGCGTTCTAGGTTGGGGGTCATCCCGCACCTAAGGCAGGAAGATGGTGGCCGCAAAGAAGACGGTGAGTGAAGCAGGCCGGGGCCGGAAGGCCATTCACGTGGGGAGGCTTCTGGGCCGGGGCGGGTGCCCCGGGGCACCCTTGGGTGGGCAGCATGCCACGGGCGCTTGGAAGGATCCGGAGAGAGCCCGGGAGCCCTCGGAGGCTTCTGAGCTCTTGCAGAGGGTCTCAGTTCCCAGGGTCTCCATCCCCTAGTCCCGGACTGGTCTTGCAGTGAGTGCAAGGGAGGCTTGCAAGGCTGGGTTACATCTTTGCATTGCAGAAAAAGTCGCTGGAGTCCATCAACTCTAGGCTCCAGCTTGTCATGAAGAGTGGGAAGTACGTGCTGGGGTACAAACAGACGCTGAAGATGATCAGACAGGGCAAAGCCAAGTTGGTCATCCTCGCCAACAACTGCCCAGCTTTGAGGTAAATGGAAAAGGAACGTGCGTGGCCCACGGTAAAGTCATCGTGAACGAACAGTTAATAACGGGTGCTTTCTAGTGTTTGAACCTTGACTTTGCACTCCCATGCGTTTTTCTGTCAAATTCGTGTGACAGGAGGGATTAAAAAAATAACTTAAAGGTTTAAGGGAAGCAAAGAGGCATGTGTATTTCTATGAATTTTGTGCAGTTCCAGTTATACTTTCAGGTTTGAGGTGCTTTTACTGTACATGCTTTAGTTCAGAAAAAAACAACTAAGAAAAGTTCAGGCTGGACAGACTGTGGAGGTGAAGTATTGTAGGATCCCCTTGTTCAGCCCAGGGAATCAATCTTAAGGAGCCTGTGATTATTCATGATTCACTTTTAACTTGAAACCTGGTGGGTGTTAGAAATAAGCTAACGAAACGTATGGGCTAGAAGCCTCCTGATTTTCTGTGGTAATGTGTAACCTCAGCATTTTGTGTACCGCATCTTACGCATTTGGCAGGACTTGGAGTGTTGGGTTTATTCTAAAATATTTTCATTTTTTAAAACCTTTTATGGTATTTTTCAAATGTGACAACAAAGGAATTCATGGGTGGAAGTGCAGGTGCAGATTCAGTGGGTCTGGGATGGTGCCTGAAAGATACTTCTAACAAGCTCCTTTTGGCATGATTGGTGATCTGTGGATCCATGTGCTGAAGTGCACAGTTTTTTTTTTCTTTAATATTTCCACCCTGTCCTCTTGCGATGATCCTAAGTACATAGTTGATGTTCATCAGGTATTTATTTGCTGGTTACCCTGTTTCTTGTAGAGGATGTCTTTTTCAGTGGATATATTTTTCACTAATAGAAAGTAGGTTGCTTACTCTTAGAAAGCCTCCCTGATTTTAATAAGAGGATAGTCACAAATATTTGTCTGTCAGTAACTTAGGACATTTATTAATTTTCTCTCTTTTTTGGATTCCCAAAGGAAATCTGAAATAGAATACTATGCTATGTTGGCCAAAACTGGTGTCCATCACTACAGTGGCAACAATATTGAACTGGGCACAGCCTGTGGAAAGTACTACAGAGTATGTACACTGTCTATCATTGATCCAGGTATGCTTTTTAAGTCATAGAATTTTTCTTTTTAATACAGTATTAGAAGTATTCCTTGGTATGCAAATGCCTTTGGTTCCTGTTTAAATCATGAAAATGTTAGTATAGCCAAGAATCTGCTACAGCTTTATATTATAGAGAATTGATAATGTCCACATGGTTTTATTGTAAATCAAAAAAGTCTTTGAGATTCTGAATTTCACTGAATCATCTGCAATATAGTGCCTTGGGGATCTTGGTAAATAATCAAATGAAATAGAAAAGCAATCCTTGCTGTGTGGAAACAGATAGGTAAAATAGTACAAAGCTACAAATGCATTGTCTTAAGGTTTTGAACTTAAGGTTTTCAGTTGTCTCAAAGTATTGCGAATATTCTCGCTGTTCTGATTTTTGTAATAATCAGGACAGGCTAAACATTCGCTACATTGAGAACCATGCATGTGTCCCCAGACCTAGAGTTCTTTGCCTGAGTCTGGTTTTATAAATGCTGGTGACATATCAGATCTGATTTATTAAATGATAATTTTGTGTGATCATATAAAGGCCAAAGTTCTAGTTCTTTATTGACCTTAAGAAAAGTGACAGTGAATCCGTTGGAATAATTTGCTGCTAATAAGTGCTAATCTGCCGTATTGTCAAGAGAATGTGTGTAGCTGCCACCACAGAGAAATTTTGTGATCTCCACTAAATGAATTGTGAAACTGATGTTTTTATTTTCTAGGTGATTCGGACATTATTAGAAGCATGCCAGAACAGACTGGTGAAAAGTAAACCATGAATAAATTTTCTTTAATAAAATTTGCCAGAGCTTGCTCCTTGGTATCTGTTTGATTTATTTTCTTTTTATCATTTGGTTTCCTTGGTTTCCTTGAAAATAGGATTAGGAAATATCAGGCTGTTAGTTCTGGTGGTGAGACTTGAATGAAGTATAGCATGTTCTAGTTTCCATTTTCCTGTTTGCTTTTTAAAAAAGCATTTGAGGTTTACATTTATTTGTGTATGTTGTTGGGCGCATGTGTGCCACAGCAACTGGAGGTTGGAGGACAAATTTGTGATCATGGTTCTTCCATCGAGTGGGTTTGAGTCCAGGTGGTTAGGATAGCTCTGATAAAGTGCCATTAATCTGGCAAAAATGTGGACAGATAATGATTGTCATTTTAGATGTGTTCTGTATTGATAGTGGAAGTACTGTTTTTGGCTAGGTGGCTCTAGTGTTCGGGGATTGCAGAGAATTCCAGCCAACTTGATTTTTTCCAGACCTTTATTAAACCTTTGGATGGAGAGACAAGTACCAAAAAAAATTGAGTGGTAAGCATGTGAAGTTATATAAGTTGGGTTGGTGGAAGAAAAGAAATCACATTTTAGGCTAGTTATAAATAGAATTCATTGTATAATTGGGAAGATGATCTGTTCCATGAAGAGATTTTTTTTGGCTACACTTAGACTTCTCTGCTTAGGGTAGCAGAAGGTTCCTGTCTCATTTCTGGGCTTACATGTACTTGTTCTGAGAACAAACCAAATAGCCCTTTACTGCCTGTGTTAGGTGTCACAGTTGAACATTAGGCATATTCACTTCCTACTAAACGAAGATGCTAAAGTCCAGATACTTAACATTTTTAACATCAGTATCACAAATAATAAACTCGTGATGTTCTAGTCCATTGTTTTTTATTTGCCTGTGTCTGTATAGAAGAGGGCATTTGAATTGTGTGTACCTGTAGAGGCCCAAGGGTGACTTCAAAAATCACTCTGGATTGTTCTACCTATTGCGTTGCTTTGGGGTTTCCCAGGTTCCGCTATCCAAGGCCAGAAGTGCAGGCTGCTGCAATTTCCACCCTGCATTTTTATGTGAAATATGGGAGTCTGAATTCAGGTCCTTTTGCTTGAGAGGCAAAGGCTTTAAACTCTGAGCTATCTCCCCAGTCCTATAAACTTTGCCTTATGAATAGTAATGTTTCTATATCTTTTGCACTAGTATTAAATTGCTGTTTGGTTCAAAGATTCCTTGTGTCCTCTGCTTAGTACGTACTTAGCCATAAGCACAATCTACTGTTGACTGTTGCAGAATAAAAATGTAGTTGCTGTTGAACATTTAAATGTTCAACAACTTTTACTAACTATACATATTGCACTTAAAAATCTTTGACAACCAAGGAAATAACTATGAGCCCTATTTTATAATTGATATGCAGGCACGGAAAGATCAAAGTCAGTAATGAAATGCAGAAAAGTTATACTAATATGTACACAGATACCAAAAAAAGATGAAAAAATTGAATACATGCTCTTCAAGTGGAGAAAAATGCAATTTGTGAGCCACTAGAGGGAGCTTGAACGTATTGAGTTAGAACTGAGCCAAGAGAACTGGAAGTGATGCTTGGACTGGCTGTTCCAAATATTTTTCTAATGCACACCTGTGTTTTCAAGGTCGAATACATTACTCAGGTACCAAGATTTAGTGTTTTGAGTCAACAATGGCATCTGGAAAGAATGATTTTCAAATGAGATTGAGGCCTAAGAGGTTCTTTCCACTTAAGTGCCCTGTGGGAGGACATTCTGATGAAAACACTTGTAGTATTTCACCATAAGCTTATTTAAGGTATATTGCCAAAGCTCCCTTTGACTCTCCATTCTCACACCTTTGTTTTCTCTGTTGGATATATATCTTTCCGGAACATTCCTTGTACTTAAATATACATGTTAGTGGATCTTTGAACAACTGGTCATGTTTAGGTTTATTGTCATTGGCTTTTGAATTAGGGGTGGGATGGGTAGATGGCTCAGGGATTAAAGCCTTTACCTTAAAAGCAAAAGGACCTGACTTGGATCCCCAGATCCCATTTTAAAATGCTAGGCTTGGAAGGTGGAGTCTGGCAATAAGGAGGTAGAGCAATTCAAGATGATCCCCAAAGTAACTCTTGGGCCTCTACAGGAATATATTATGTTCAAGTACTCTCTGGTACACATGTGTGCAAAATAGTTGAAGCTGGGGTTGAGTGGCTTCAGTTGGTAGAATGCCTAGCATGTGTAAAGCCCTGCTGTAATCCCCAGTACCATATAAACCAGGTGTGGTGTCACAGGCCTATAATCCTAGCTTTGACGAGAGAATCAGGAGTTCAAGGTCATCTTTTGCTACATAGGAAATTTGAGGCCAATCTGGGATACATGAGAGAGACCCTGTCTCTAAAATACATATGTATGTGTGTGTGCGCGTGCGCGCGCGCATGCGTTCTTATTTCTTTAGTATTTGTGAAGATTTAGGGAGTTGTATAAATGTGTAGTACTCCTGTGGTATAGACAATATATAGTGTATGTTTACCTCTTCAGTTTAGGTATAGATTTAGGTTTTGTTTTTGCAAACTATTGGCATTCTTCCGTGTGTCTCCTTGTAAGCTTGTGCTAAAACCATCTAGTTGATATAAGTGCAGCTGCTATAGTATAGAAATGTGTGCATTTCAGTCTTTTTTGAGTAAGCAGCTTTATTTCTAAAAACAGTTTGCACCATTCACTAGCATTATTCAGGAATTCTGTATTTACATATCCTTAATCACTACTGGTCAGACATTGACTTTTTTAAAAAGATTTATTTGTGTGTGTGTCTGTGTGTATCAGTATATGTGCCTGTAGAGGGGTGACTTAGGGAATCACCCTGGATTGTTCTGTCTCCTTTTTTGTTCTGGAGTTTCCCAGTCTCCACCTTCTGGGATTGGAAGTATTGACTGCTGCCATTTCATCATCCTGGCATATTTATGTGGGATCTGGGATCCAAACTCAGGACCTTCTGCTTATCCCCTGAGCCGTCTATCCAGCCTTTTAAATGTTAATTTTTGTCAAGTTAGTGAGCTAAAAAATAGTATTATTTTAATTTCCATTTTCTGAGTATTAGTAAGACTTTTTTCAATTTTCTCTTAGATACATTTTCGTTATATTTACTTTGTCTTTAAAGTAAGGCTGGGCTTGTTTAGTGCTAGGGCAGGAAGATGGAGAGTTTAAGGCAGCCTGGGTTACACAGCAAATTCCAGGCCAACTTGAGCAAATAGCAGACCTCGTCTCACACAAGTAAATTAAGTCTTTTATCAGTGTGCTACTTTGGAGTGGTGAAATTTAATACTGTATAAAAAATTCAACTTGTTACACAAGTACATGTGTCATGATTTTATGCATACATCCATATACAGATATCAAGAAATTCCAATACAAAAAAAATAGCCATTTTATATAGCCAGTGTTCTGCAGAAGACTAAGTTATTTTGTAGTCAAATGAGATTGCAACATAAGGCAGAATGAGGCAAAAGCAAATTATATCCACAGCACCTTACAGATAACTTGCATAGCTTATTTATTTTCATGGTAAACTCATCTTAAAATTCAGAAGAATTTTTTTTTCTCCTAAATTCAATTTGTACCAGTCCGTATATGCATGCTGTCTGTGTTGTAGCCATTTGGCTTCTATGGGACTGGTGCATTTTCCTTCACATCAGACTTACAATGGCCAAGCATTGGGACTGTGCACTGCTTTTGTTAGAATTCTTTTTACAATGATGTACAGATGCCTAGAGCATTTCCAGTTTTCATCTGTATCGTAGGCGATTTTCCAAAGCTTCCATTCTCTTTGTCATTTCTTCTAGTAAATCTCAAGTTAAGGAAGGAGAGTCTGAATTATCTGTTTTAATTTATATTCAAATATAACTACTAACAACTCTTCTTAAAATATGAAAGACTTTGAGTTCTTTTCCCCTCAATTTGCCAAGTGTTTTAAACCTTTCTAATCTAACACATTCTTTTATTCATTTAACACATGCTATCAAGACAAATATAAAAGACAATTCACATTAAAGTTCATTTTTAAAACATCAAAGCCAAATAGCTCAGATTGAATTTGGTTTTATTTTTTCCTTTTTTTTAAAATTTCTGTTCATACCTCTATTGGTTATTAAATTCATTTGGCATTGCACCTTTCTGGGATCCAGAACAGATAATGTTGGGGATGTAGGAGAAGAAATAAAAGAATTAGGCCTTGGAAAGTAAAATGTAGGTCAGAAGAGGAGTATGTGTGGGGTAGCATTCACCTATCACTTCAAGTAGTGCCAAAGGTGGTGACTTTAAGGAATTCTGTGCCCTTCTATGTGGTACATGAGCTATTTTGTGAAGCAGGCCTTCATGAGTGAGGAGGGAGAAGAAAGAGGAAGAAGTTTTAGAGTTAAATGCTTGTCTTTCCTGTAAGCTCTTTAATGCCCTCTGCCTGCCCCCTTGGCAAAATTACAGGACAGATTTATCATTTAAGCTACTGTCAGATTATTTTATTCTACTTAGGGGAACAGATTTCCAGTATTTAGAAGGGGAATTGATGTGTGCTGTTTTTCCTTACATAAGCCAATTCACAAGAGGTAGTTCAGAATCAAACCATTTCCCTATGGGCTGCTTAATGCTTGTTGAGATACATATCAGCCAGCTTTAGTAAGCTTAACTGTAATTTTAAGGTTACAGCTGGCAGCACGTTCAATGTGTAAAAGCTCAGAGCCCTCATTTCTCTATTTTATCCCAAAGCATTCTTGTTATTATAATGTTGTTTTAATGAATCGTTGGCTCCTGCTGCTCCCTTGGTAGACCGTTTCATCTTTTAGAGTGCTGATAAAAACACCTGCTGCCAAAAAGAGAAAGAAGAAAGAAAATACCAATTCTTCAGAAACTGCACTCTGAATCCAAATGTGACTGCTGTTTCTTTGGGGCTGAGGTTTTGGGTCTTTGGGGCTGAGGTTTTAGGGTTTAGACTGAGTTTAAGCCTCTTCATTCTTCAACAATCCTTTGTTGTGCCTTTGATGCACTTCACTCCCAGTGCATGTCCTAGTAGAAAGGAAGTTAAATCTCTCTCTCTCTCTCTCTTACTTTATGTACAGCCTCATTGGAATCCTCTTGGAATAGCAAGCAGATTACAGTTCAGTGCTTGGCTTGATCTGAGCTCTCAAATTCTTACCAGGTTGCTTCTTGCTTGCTTATCTATCTATCTATCTATCTATCTATCTATCTATCTATCTATCTATCTATCTATCTCTATCTATCTATCTATCTATCTATCTATCTATCTATCTATCTATCTATCTATCTATCTATGTCAGATGGTACTGTGTGTGCCTATGGAAGCCCAAGGGTGACTTTGGGTATCATCCTGGATTGCTTCTATCTCTTTGCTTTGCTCAGGGATTTCCCAGGTTCTGCCTTATAGAACCAGAAGTGCAAGCTGATGCCACTTCTGCCTGGCATTTGTATGTGGAGTCCTGAATTTGAACTCAGGTCCTTCTGTTTGTGAGGCACAGTCTTAACCCCTGATCCATCTCTCCAGCCCCTAAGCTGCTTTTTAAAGAAAAAGCCTTTCCTGTAGTTCACTGTTCTCTGACAAAGCACACATACAGCACTTGCATGGCTTTGGTAGTATTTTTTGCATTACATACAGAGCATCTTACTAGAAAAGGATATAGCGCTGGGTTAATTTTCTTACTTCTTCATTGGCAATGTTCTGGAACATTATAAGGTTTTCACATTTGCATTGATCATGGTTTTCTTCTACAGGGCTTCCTAAGAAGGCAGATGGAAAGAGTTCACCTCTGTCATTGAGACTTCCCAGAAACAAAATAGCAGGTCTGAATTAGTGTGTAGAGGAAACCATAAGGAAAGAAATGTTCAACTTTTTCCACATAGTCAAAACCAGTGAAGGAAATAGCAGGAAAGGGCTGCATGGGCTTATTGTGTGCTAGGGCAAAGACTACTGATTCAGGGTTGTTCATTTAGTTATGATTACACTTAAGTTCTTTTCCTTTTCTTCCTTCTTTTAAGTCTGTTAGCAAGTCTAATAGCTGGTATCAAGTTATTAAACAGTAATATTTTACTTGGAATTACCTGAAGATGTTGTTGAGTGGAAAAGTTTTTGTGTAGACTGTGACAGATTCTCTTCTTCAAACAGGTATTTATGTTGCACTGCAAAATTAGAACAGGAAAGTAGGTCTCGGATATTTATGGTGGTTGGCTGAGATTCTGCAAAGAGAAAGAAAACTGAAGTCAAACCTGCTTAACACTGTTGTGGTCTAAAGCAGCCACCAGCACTTGGGCTTTGGTTTGGAACATACCGTGACAAAAATACTGTCACCAGAGCTGCTAGTTACTAGACATGGTTTAAAAACAGAGAAATGTTTTTGTCTGTGAGGGGAAAAAAGGCCTCAGTAGACATAACTTAGATCTTACTATTTTTTATCTGGAGGGAAATCCACTGAAAAATCTGCAAACATTGATTTTAAAACATTACCTGTTGGCTGGTGGACCCACTTTGGCTGTTCGACTGCTGGGGAGTCCTGTCTTCCATCAGAGTCTTCTAGAGCTGAATGGAAAAAGATGATCAAAAAGAGTGACAGTTTCTCACATATATACAGTTGTGATGCTGTCATACCCCAGAGTCTTTTGATATTTGATAAAAACCATTTTTTAAAAAGCAATTGGTTATTATGATAATCTATGACCACTTTAGAGTATACGAGAAGCCCAGAACTCTTAAAAACATCTAAAAAAGTCCTCCGCTGGTGTCCTGTCTATTATAAAGTAGGGCAGAATGAGTTGCTGAAAGATCCAAGGTGCAGTGGCTGCGGCGTCCTCCAGGCGTCTCACTGAGAATGAGTCACAAGGCAACTCACATCATTGGCGGGAATCATAGTTTCCCTCCCGGTCTCCCTTCACTTCAGAATTCTTTAGAGCAGTAAGACACATCATTTCCTGTGGATTTAAGGGTATCTGAGCCTGGGGTGTGAATAAAAGAAAAAATGGGCAGAACTACTTATGCATAAGCCTAACTCGACTTCAGTAGTGAAGTAGAGAAAAGCATGTAAAACAAAGGTGTGAACTCTAAAGGGGAGTCTTACATTCTATAAACAGAGGTGGTCCATACAGGCCAGCATTCTTTAAATTTCCAACACTGAATTTTAAAAATTATCATCCCCTTGCCCTCTAGTGTCAAGCATGTCCTGAAATTGCATTTCACCTCTCCTTCTATAATGACTGTTCCTTGCCTAAGTGGTCCCTTTTCTAGGATTCTGTCCTGCTTGGTGAGCGAGGTACTCAAACCATTGTAGCCATCACATTCATCTTCCTCCTCTCCCCATTCCCCTTTTGGGCTTTGTGTCCCTAGTTATTACTGGCTCTGACCAATAGAAAGGTACTTTTCCGAGCACTTGAAGGAATGGGTTCAGAATCTCCTCAAGGATTCGTGCTGCCTCATGGCCGAGGTTGATCCTAGAGGCTGCAGTACCTTCGCAGATGCCTTGCTTCAGCTTTTCGCTTATCTCGCCCATTGTACTGAAGTCCTCAGCATAGAAGAGATGCTTGTTGGTGGGCTCAGAGGCAATCTCTTGTAGTTCTTCCTCAATGGCTTTTCCTACCCCAACGGCATACATGGTGACACCTGAGAAGCATAGTAACAAAATTTGAGTTGCATTCTCAATGTCTATAAGTTGTATATACCCTACCCCAAGTCAGCTCTAAATTAATAAATCTGCATTTTCCTACTATTTTTATTTTGGACCTATGAATGAAGGAGAAGAATCCTAGAGAGAGAAGCTGAAAGGGGATTGGGAATTGTGATGATGGTTAGTATCAATGGTCATGATGATATCTAGAACTACAATTATCTTCTTTAGCTTAACTAATGAAGTGGGGGAAGACCCACCCACTATGTGTGGAATCATTCCCAAGGTGCATTCTTTAAAAAGTACCAGAAGAAGCATCTTTGTCTCCAGAAATAATAGCTAACTTCTTACTTGACTCAAACTAACCTTACACTCCCTACTTGAGTTCTGTGGTTACCTAAAGGCAGGTGTGGAAGAAAGAATTTGGGTTCTTGAATCAAACAAAAAACAGGAGAAAGAGGGAGAAAGAGAGGGAAGGAGAGAGAGACAGAGACAGAAATAGACAGAGACACAGAGAGACAGACAGAGACAGAGACAGAGAATCAAGTATAGGCATTCATCTGTTTCCTGACTGTGGATGTGATGTGACCAGCTGTTTTCAAGCTCTTCCTGCCGTGACAGCCCAGCAGTGATGGACTGCACCCTTGACTTGTGAGTCAGAATGAGTTCTTCCTTTTCCCTTGAGTTGCTTTTGTCAGAGTTACAGCAATAAAGTAAGATAGACAGGACAGGGCCCAAGTTTTTACCTGAATTGGCCTGGGTAAGTAGGGAATAGTGCTGTCCTTTTTCTTTTTCTGGAAAATTTCTAAGAAGCAGATTAATTTATGACATTATAGAGCCTAGACTTCCCTCAAACTCATGGTCCCATTGCCAACCTCCTGAATACTGGGATGGTTTCTGGTTCTGAAAGGGAAAAGAGGAATCTTACATTTCTTAGGGCCATGTGAGTTTCTGCTCATCTCTCTTGGGAGGATATCATGTGGAGGGGAGAAGCTAAGCTAAAGGGAAAATATATGGGCCACTGGAAACCTCAAGAAAGCACTCTCTAAAGAAAAACATCAGACTCTCTTTAAAAATTTGAAAGTTAAACAATAAACAAATGCTGCTTGATTCCCAACACATTTCAGCAATGGTATCTTATTAAGTTAATTCATTAAGCTAGGTGTGTGTGTGTGTGTGTGTGTGTGTGTGCGCGCGCGCGCGGGTGTGTACATACATGTGGTGACCCAGGATTAATATCTTGAATCACCCTCAGCTCTTCCACCTTTTTTAAGACAGGGGCTCTAATCAAACTTCAAGTTTGCTAATAGGGCCTGGCTAGTCAGTTTGCTTGAGAGAGTGTCAGTCTCTGCCTTCCAAGACTGGAATTACATTCAGGCTTTCATCCCCACCTGGCATTTTACATGGCATCTTGGGATTCGAACTCAGGAGCTCTTGCTTGAACGGCAAATACTCTAATTGCTGAGCCATCTCTCTCAGATTTATTTTAAGATACATTTTAACTGATTTTTAGCAACAAAGGGGTAATTATGTTTTTTTCTGAGTCCATAAGCTCAAAAGCTAAATTTAGGATATTTGCGTGGAAGCCCAGTGACCTGGTGCATAACTTCCTAGAGTTCCTACTATTTCAGGATTACATTAGGCACACCTAAAGAAATTAGATTCATTAAAAGCATGTCACTTTGGAAAAACCTTATTACCTCCAGTACCAAATGTGTTTCTCTTATCACCTGCCTTTAGGTGATTTGCAGAAATGTGAATGGGGGAAAGTGTGGAATTAGTTTCATTGAGTCAAATAAGAAGCTAATCACTATTTTTAGAGACAAAGATGTCTTCTCTGGTACTTTTGAAGAACAGGTTAGAAAAGTCCTGAGTGTGAACAGCTAGTTTTACAATCCATTCAGATGACTCAGGGTCAAATATAGCTTGTGCCTCTCTCCTGAACAAAGAACAAAATAGATAAAATTCACAAAGATGGTGCTTGAGAACCAAGCAGCCTCTTGGTGAGGAGGAGTGGCGTTCATCAGTGGGGCCAATAGTACTTTCGCCCCGTTGTCACGGGCTCCGCAGGTGTTTGTCAAGCAGCTGTGTGCCAGGTCTGATCTAGGTACAGGACCTAGATACATACAATTTTAGATGAGGCAGTTTTTTTTTTCTCTTTTTTGAAATCTGCTAAAGCAACTCGCCCTCCCGTACTTGAAGGAGATGGTGAGCTGCTTCATAGCCTCAATTTTTTGTCTTCCCAGAGGAAATCCGGATCCATCATTATCATCATAAACTGTCTCTACCAACCGTCTCAGCTTTTTGCTTCCCTTTAATGAAGGCTATACTTCTCTCCTATAGGTCACATCTGAAGTTTCCCTCAAATCCCTCTCTGTGTCAGAGAAGAGGCTGAGCTTTAAAAAGCAAAAAGAGCTTAAAATGGTTCATCTTTTTCTCTGCAAACATGAGTATTCTCTATCCAAAGGCTATCCATGACTTAAGAGCATTCACTTGACACATCAATTAAAAATACATTTATGCAGTGCCTCGTGCCTGTAGTCTCAGCACTAAGGAGGCTCAGGTAGGAGGATTAGTCTCTTGAGCAAACACACCAGGACTTGGGAACTATTGTGTGTTTATCTGTGGTTAAATGCATGTACAGAGGTGGTTCTCTCCACTGGAAGACACACAACGGGTAGCAAGGCACATTTCCCAGTGAGTTTCTCATCTTCATGTGCATTTTATTTAACATCGCTAGAGTCCCGTATGGCCTCTAGGTGGCAGTTTAGTAAAGGTGAAATTTCAACAGCAGTAGTCAGGAAATTCTGTATTCACTCTTACTCATATAATCAGCTGTGCATTTAAGAGACCCAAACTTTGAACGATGTAAACCACATCTCCATCCCTTATTACCATTGGCCTTGGCTTTACTGGCCCACTCAGAGACGTCATCCTGAGCCCGTCCATCCGTGAACACAATGGCCACTCTGGGGACCCGTGTGGACAGGGGCCTGGCCCCTTCTGCTTCAGTGAAACTTCTCTCAAACATGTGCTTCAGGGCCAGCCCTGTCATAGAGCCCTTGCCCATATACTTCATGTGAGCCACAGCTTTCTTCATGTCTTTGGCAGAGCTGAAGCTTCTCAGCGTGAACTCTGTGCGGACCTGTGTGGAATACTGGAGCAGCCCCACATGAGCAGCTTTGGAGGAAACTGCCAAGGAATCTATAATCCCGGAAACAAACTGCTTCACAATCTCAAAGTTTTCCTTCCCAAGGCTCTTGGATCCATCAATCACAAAGACAAGGTCAATGGGGCCCTCAGTACATCCTGCAGGAACAAGAGATAAGATGATTAAAAACTAAGATTGTTTATATACAAGAATGGGAAAGAAGTATGCTTTGGCGGGAGGCATAACTAACTGGGAGAGCTACCAAACACTTCAGATAATAGTACAGACAAGTGTTACAGGAAGTATCATAAGCAACAATCACTGTATACTTTGTGTTATCCATTGTTAAAACTAAGAAAAGCCACATAGTACATGGACACATTATCAAAGAAACCACACTTGGCTCATTGGTAGCTGGGTCTGGTGGGAACAACATACAGAACTGTAAAAGGTTGACTACACCCAAATGATTCCCATCACTTTGCTCTTCCATGGGGACACACACAAGACAGGGACAGTGTCCTGGCTAACAATGGAGATGGAGATGCTGAACTTCTGCTCAATCATCGCCTCTTCCAAGGAGCTCTCACAGTAACCCCAACACTATCCATTATCCAACCAAACATCTACTTACTGAGCCCCTGCTTCATGAAAGGGAGACTGGAATAAAATGTCCAACACCAAACTGCATGAGTTTAATGTGCGCTATGCAGTACTCCATGAGTGCAGTAATCATTTCTCTAAGTGTCCTCCCTCAGTCTCGATTCTTCCTTGGTAGGTACCGTGTCATTCATTTCTGTGCCCCAATGCCCCATACGTAGTAAGTGTTCAATAGATACTGACAGAATAAAGGAATGAAGCAGTGTTCATCAGGCGGCACACACCTACAAGTACTCCGTCGACCTACTATGGCTTAAAAATGGAGGCAGTGTGAATGTTGAGAGACTTGCTACAGAGGGCTGCATAAGGAAACTTTACAGATCCCAAGCGGATGATCTCATTTCAAATAGTCTACAATATGTTATTATAATATTGCCTTTTATATATAAAACAGCTGTGTAATCTTTCAAAGTGTAGCATGATATAAGAGCAAGTGAAGACATACATATGCAAAAATATCTCTATGTCTAGCCAGTATAAAAAGTTGGTGTTAATGTTTGTATGTGTGTGCATGAGTACACATATGTGTGTCACAGAGTTGGGGGTTGGGTTCTCTTTCTCCATTAAGTGCTGGTCCTCATTACTCAATCCATTGGTTCTTTAATAGTGAAAGAGGAAAAGACCAATTTAGGGCTTCTTTTATATTCACAACCTGTTTTCAGATCAACCACCAGGAGACTCAGGTGGTGTGCAGATGGCTGTCTGGCAGATTTCAGAAGTACTGAAATAACGTACCAGCAGCTCTCCCCGGACACCCTTTTCCTACAGAACAGAACCAGTTCTCGCCACCTGCTATCATCTAAAACCCCAAAGTGTTCTGGCTGCTGCCACTGCGGCTCAGCCTCGTCTCCGCTCTCTTTCCGCATGCATCTGGATTTACTGGAGAAACAGGGGTAAGGAATCTGTTGCCTAAAAAAAAAGCTGGAAAAAGCAATTTCTCCAAAATCAAACAGATGCAGAGAGCTGGTTTGGATCACTTACTTTTGCAGTGTCTTCCATCCTCAGCTAGGACAAACCCCTC
Organism: Typhlomys cinereus; assembly: GCA_023101885.1. Taxonomy (NCBI): domain Eukaryota; kingdom Metazoa; phylum Chordata; class Mammalia; order Rodentia; family Platacanthomyidae; genus Typhlomys; species Typhlomys cinereus. The sequence goes on from JALPQD010000261.1 coordinate 1,021,679, forward strand.
TGAGCACTTGCACATGTAGGAATCACCGTTGTTCACGCAAATGTGCTCACAGCCATGGTGGGTTGACTTGCAGATATCCTTCTCTGGGGAAGAATGTAGGGAGGTGAACAATAAATACATCACTGTAGAAATGAGCTGGCACAAATATCATGTCAGGAGATTAAGAAGGTAATTCATTTTTAAAGAACCCTTCTCTGCTCAGCCTTTAGAGAATCTTTGTGATCTCACACCTGGGACAGTCCAACACCAAGGAACAGCCTCTCAGAAAGTTCCAGCTCCTCCAGGTCTGAGTGGGTTTACTGTTGGATGTCAGAATGGCTAGATATGCTTTAACTTTTGATTTTTCTCAGTAGAGATCCAAAACATTGCATTTTTGATTGCCTAATGAACATTTCTAATGAGGTGTTTTGAGTTCTTTGAAGTAGTTACAACCCTTTAATCCTCACAACACCACAAGAGAGGAGGGGGAAGAGCTAGTTATGCACACAGTATAAGTGAAACATTGGACTCACAACTTTCCCTGCATTGAGCAAGGTCGTACAGCAATAACGGTCTGGCTGGAGTATGATGCTTCTAGAGTTCTTCTGCTGGACAGCATGACGACCCTGGCCTCCTCTTTTCTCCATTAAAAGAAGAAACCTCACACAAAATCAGAGCTGGCGACTGCAGATTCCCCTAGGAAGTGGGACTGTGGTTGACTTAGCAATTAAGTTCCAGAGCTAAAAACTACGCCTTATGTACAAAAACTCAATTTACTGCGCTGAGTGAAAAGGCAATGTTGGAGGTTATGTGCATGTTTATGGAAATTAAACAGGAACAAACAGTTCAGGCAGACTCTTAGGCAGAAGTGAGGACATAATCTCTGTGTAAAAGAATACCACAGCATGAAGCTAGAACCCTATAAAATGCTAGAACCCTATAAACTGCAGGCAGACCTGCAGAGTCAGGGCAGAGCCCCATACTAGGCGCACATACAGTTATCCACACAGCTTTTCACCACAGATAGGAGGAGCCCTAATCCTGGGGGAAGAATGAGGCTGGTGAACCATCTTACTCAGCTTCGTCGGCATGTGGAATGCCTCACTGCCTCACGGACCTCTATGAGGAAACTCTTACAAATCATCCTCAGAAGCACATTAACTTACTTGCTTACCAAGAAAGGATCATCCCGCCCATTACAGCAACGTCACAAAAGCAGACAGAAATTGTTAGCCATTCCCCTTCCAAAGAGGACTAGCAACCAGAATCACAGAGTGGAGAAACTCCCCGTCCTGTGCTCTGCTGCCCGCCTCACCAAGCTAGCTCTGCTGCCTCTCTCTTCTGGGGTGCTTCAATAGCTATGTTGTTTACATGCCGTCTTGCTAGTCTACAGTGTCAGTTACATTGGTAAACATGTGTCCACATGCCGCTGTAAAGACAACTGTTAGATGAAGTTAACATTTAGATCTAAGTAATGTGAATGGCTTCATCCAGTCAGCTAAGTAATGTGAATGGCTTCATCCAGTCAGCTGAAGGTCTTGAGGGGAAAAAAAGACCGAAATCCCCTGAGAAGAAAGAACTCTGCTTGCAAACCATGTTCAGACTTCAGCTGCAACCTCACTCTTCTGTGTCTCCAGCCTGCCTTGCAGACATCCTAACCATCAGTCCCCACAGTTCCCTGAGCCAATTCCTTAAAGTCCACTTCTCTTTTTCTCTTCTTACCCACAACATGCATGCATGTGTATGCCTCCCCTCCTCCCCCACCACCTTACAGACATTTTTTTTTCTAGAGAACCCAAACACACTTTCTAACTAAACTCTGAGAGTCTGCTCTCAGTGTCTATGTAAGCAAATGATAGAAAATTTGTTTTGTCTTGTTTTTTAAATCTGCAGAATGTCCCTTCTGCCCCTCTCCCACCCTTCATCTTTACTTACAAAGTCGCCAAGAGGAAAAAATACTGAAATTATCTTTTGTTTCAGGTACTGGACTGCTAGCAATGATTCTAATTCTGCCTATTGACTAGTCAGGTGTTGTACTAGGTTCAGGGAATCCAATCAACCACCACAAAAAGGACCAAGATCTGGGCTGGCGAGATGATATAGTGGTTAGAAACACTTGCTTGAAAATGGAGTATGGGGGCTGGAGAGGTGGCTCAGGGGTTAAGCCTCCGCCTTGCAGGCGGAAGGTCCTGAGTTCGGATCCCAGATCCCACGTATAGATGCCAGTCGGAAGCGGGGGCGGCCTGCGCTTCTGGTCCTGGTAGGGCGGAGCCTGTGAATCCCGGGGCAGAAGGAGGTGGAGGCGTCCATGGTGGTTCGCGAATTCGTCCGTGGTTCTACACACACACACACACACACACAGACACACACACTGCGCGCACATACACACGAACATGCGCACAGTTGAATAAATAAAAAAAAAAAATTAAAAAAAAAAAAAAAAATGGAGTATGTACCCTTCAAAGCTGAGTTCAATCCCCAGAGCCCACATGTTAAAAGGAGAGACCTGACTTCTGGAAGTTGCCCTCTGACCTCCACATACCTACATCTTTCTCTCTTTCTGTCTTAAATATTTGAAGAAGAAAAGAAAAAGATAGAACCAAGAGCCAAATGGAAGGAACTAAGAGTCCGTCAACTCAAGACCTCCACTGAGAATCCCGAAGAACAAAGGGTCAGCTGACTCGATCTTTAACAAAACTCTCAGAGCACTCAAAGTCAGAGCCTGTATTTGAGATGTGGTAAAGAATTTTATACAGGAAGACTACACAGATGAAGTGAACGGCCCATCTGAGTCCTGCAGGTGAAAATATTCTCCGCCCTGAGTCAGGTACTTACTTCTGCAGCGCTTCCCGTCCTCGGCTAGTCTGAATCCCTCCCAGCACTTGCAGATGTAGGATTCACCACTGTTCGCGCAAAGGTGCTCACAGCCATGGTCCACAGCCTGGCAGACATCTTTCCCTGAGGTCAGCAGAGTGGGTAAAACAGTATTGACATAAATTCCACACAATCGTCCCCTTGGAGCATTCATTCGCCTTAGCCACGGAAGCTCTGCTCAGCAAGAACCTGGTGCTTCAAAAACTTCTGACTATCGTCTCGGTCATCACTCACCCACACCAACTTCAGTGTCTCGGGCATGCTTGGCTGCCTGCAGACATGGCCTCTGGTACCAAATGGAGATACTGCTGGCATGATCACTTAGGCGATTAAGCTTCAATTTAGATTAGCGACAATGAAATCTAATCTTGGCTTTGTCACTGATATAATAATATAGAACTTAGGAGAATCATTTAAGATTTTGGAATATTAACTGTCCGGTCTGAAAATGAGAATAATTCTAATTACTTGTCTTCAAATAGTATTGTCATGGCTTGAATGTGAGGGTCTTGCCTCACCCCCACAGGTGCGTATGTTTAAATCTTTAGCTGGTGTTAATGTTTGGAAAGATTGGGGCACCTTTAAGAGGTGGAGCTTTTCTGAAGGAAGGCAAGTCACAGGGTGTGGGGGGGGGCAGTTTGCGATTTGATAGTTTTCTCGGCTTTTCTCACTGTCTTGCTCTCTTTGTCTCATGATGATTGTGATGGCCTGAACTGCGGTTTCCTGCTTTTACCTACAGCCATGACTTCTGCTATGTGATTCCCACCATAAGGGATTATATCCCCTTTGGAACTATACTAACCATTACCCCCTTAAACTAGTCTCACAGCAGTAAAAAGAAGAGTAACTGTGACAAGTGTTCAATCAGTTGGTTCTTGGGAAAGAGCTTTGAGAAGCTTGAGAAAAAGAAGACTAACAGTTGAAAACTACTTTTCCAGGGTCACACACTCCTCTTTGAAGAGTGACTTGATATCTAAGCTATATCTTCAGCCCCTTTTTATTTTATTTTGAGACATCACCTCACTAAGTTGTGAATAGGTTATTCTCCTGCTTCAGCCTCCCAAATATCCAGGATCCAACCACTGGGTCTAACCTAATATGTTATTATTAAAGACAGCATATAGTTTACTGTTATTTTAGTCTTACCTAGAGCCCTTTTTCCATTCTAGAATCTCATCTAGTATGCCATATGCCACATGATTGTGTGGTGCTGTTTTTTAAAATAACTGGCTCACACAGAGATAGGGATAGTGCATGACATGATTGTATGTGCCACCTCCATTAAAACTTACTTCTGCAAGTTTTCCCATCATCACGGAGTATGTACCCTTCAAAGCATTGGCACATGAATGAGTCTTCACTGCTTACACATGAATGTTCACAGCCATGGTCCCCCAAAGCACAGGAGTCCAGTTCTGATTAGAATTATGGAAACAGACGAAGAAAACAATTCATACATTAGCAATCGATTCATTCATAAAACACATTTCTGACACCTTAAAATGATACTTTTCCCCGCAAAGCCCATTTCACAACAGACTGCAAATATCTACAAGCAAAAGTTCTGTGTGTGTATGTGTGTGTGCATGTGCATACATATGTGTGTAGGTACATGTGCATGTATCTATATGTGCATGTGGAGGCCAAAGATCGATGTCAGGTGTCTTCCTTAGTTACTTCCACCTTATTTCTTGAGGCAGGGTCTCTCCCTGAGCCTGTAACTCTATGTTTTGAATAAACTGGCTGGCCAGAAATCTCCAGGGATCTTCCAGTCTCTACCTCACAAGCACTGGGATTACAGACATGTACCACCATGCCTTTTTCCTCCCCCATGGGTGTTAGGGATCCAATCTCAAGTCCTCACACTTTAACAGAAAGCATTTATGAACTGAGTCATTTCCCCAGACCCAAAAATTCTTAACATAACAAAATACATACAGATAAAGCAATACAATCATCTCCTAGATCATCCAATAAAATGGAGTTTCTGCTTTTATGAGTGTAGCAGTTCGCCTTCATGGTTGCTGATAAATCACTATCAAACAGGTTAAGGGAACAAGGAGTTTATTTTCTCTTATGATTATTGATTACAGTTCTTAGTTCAGTTTGACAGGAGAGCACGCACCAACTCCAGGGCTGAGGGAACTGGCCACACCATCTCTACGTAATAGCTGAGAGAGGGACGATCTTTACTTGCCAGACCAGCATGTCTGGCCAAGTGTACACAAGGATGCCGACTCTCTCAACCAGCTCTGTGTTTTATTCCAGGGCTTAATCACACACATCTGGGCCTTCCCCACCAGCCAGACAATCTCCTGCAGGTTTGCTCTGGTCTTGACCCAACTACTAATTCTCCACAAATGTGCCCAGAGCTCAAACCCTCAACTGTCAAGTTGACACCTGTGCCCAACTATGACAATGAGGCTTTACGTTTGGTGATGGGTGCCAGGGGCAGGTGAGGAGGAGTGTTTGGACGACAAACAATGACCAACACGATTCATTGAGTGGGGAGAAGTGTCCCAGAGAAAAGCAGGAAAACAGGGACAGACAGGGACTGGGGGGCAAGAGGGTTGAACTTGTAATTTTATGTATGTGATATGGGCAGAGTCCCCCAAACAGGGAGGAGCCAAGGGATGATGTTTGGAGAAGAGCATCATGGGTAAGAAAGAAGAGCATCTACAAACTGCAGAGGCAGGAGCAAGCTCAGCACACTGCAGGAAATAGGCAATGAACTCAGCAGGGGAGGAGGCCAGGCAGAGTGTGGGACTCAAGCAGGACATGTCATGGTTTGAAATGTGAGTTGTCCCCCACAGGTTCATGGGTTTGCATTCTGAGCTGTTGTCAATGTTTGGGAAGGTTGTGGCACCTTTAAGAAGTTGAGCCTTGTTGGAGGAAAGCACAAATCACAAGGGGCGGCCCACCCCCCACCCTGCTTGCTCTCAGAGCCTCCATGATAGATCTGACTTAAACCAGTCAGTCATGCCTTTTCCCCCATAATATACTGTATCTCCCCTGTGGAACCATAAGCCAAAGAAACCCCCCTTTCTCCCTCAAGCTATGTTTGGGTCTTGTCTTACAGCAGCAGAGAGACTCACTGCCACACATGTCATTAGAGGTCTTGAACCGTGGAGCCTCCCAATCCTGCTCTTTCATTTTATTATTTACTTACATTCAAATGTGCATGTTTACATTCATGCATCCATGTATGTGAAGGCCCAAGCTGACTTCAGGTACATTCCTCAATTGCTTTCACCTCATTTTTGGGGACAGGATTTCTCAGTGGACCTGTAGCTCACTGACCTAATCACACAGAAGCTCTCTACTTGTCCTTCAAGGTGAGTTCTTGGAATTGCCCACAGGCTAGTTAAGGGAGTTGCTGCTGTTCTCTTTCACCAGTAAGGGAGACTAGGGTTGGGGGAGGCTTATGATGACTTGCCAACACCATTTGCTAATAAGTGGAATAACCAGATTAAAATTGTCTTAGGATGATTAAACCCAATGATTTTTTTTTCCAACTACATAGTATTACTATATATGCCAAGCTTTCAATCATGAAGGGAATTTTTGCCTTTCTTTGGGCAGAAGCATTGCCAACAAAATCTTTGGACGATGGGAAAATAATGTTAGCTGAAGTTATAACTGAAGAGATTCTGAGCAGAGCTGCACTCTTGGCTTGCTCTGAGCATGACTGACTTCTCCGACTCATTCTGGACTCATTATTAATGCAGAACATTTCCCTGTGGCTTGGGTAGTTCCTCATGTAGTAGACAGCGCAGCTGAGTGATCCGTAACGCTGATGGCTGGCTGGCACGGAGGAACTTTTTCCTCTCTCATCATGAATTTATGAGAATACCCCACTTTCCAAAGTAATGAAACAGTGATAGTTCTTTCAGGTCAGTCTTGTCGACTCTAACTCGGTCAGACTCCTCTCAGCACACCCTCCCATCCTGGAACTCCCTGAGCTCAGTTCTGCCCCCTTGGCTGTAGCTCAGATTTTCTTCTTCAAGAACCAGGGGTATCCCCCTATGAGCTACTGAGTTAGAGTGGGCTCAAGCCGACATCTGTCAGATGGTCCTGCTCTCCCTCACCAGAGATGACTGGGAGAAAGAAACCCTGTGTGGCAGGGGTGTGTTCTTACCCCCGGCTGTAGACTATGCCAGCCGCTCCCCACCTGGCTCCTTGGGTCTCCTGGACCTTTGAACCAGTAGCTATGTGGATTTTTTTTTTTTTTATCGTGGGCATGTATTGAAAAGCAAGAGAAACATGAAAGGTTAGGAGAAGTAATACCAGATTCTGGACACGATCGTGCTACTGCACTCATGAACTCACTGGTGTGTACAAGAACTGCACAAGACTAGGCCTATCAACATTTCAGCACCCAAGGGGAAGATCTCATGAGGTATCACACCCCACCAAGAGACTACTGATGGTTAATGCTGGCTGCAGGAAGGAGAGCTACTTTCCTCAGTGATACATCATTCATGCTCCTGCAAGTACTCAGACACATGCCGGTACAGGCATGAAAACCAGATGAAACCCTGTGGTCCACACACACACAAAGATATGAAAGTAGGAGGAGCCTGACTAGGAAGAAGAAGGCTTTCAATGAGAGAAGGAATGAAAATAGGTTTGGGTAATATTGGGTAAAGATGAAAAATTCATTTTAGTCAAGCATGAAATTGTCAAAGAATAAAAACATTAATGATAAAAAAAATAAGCTGGCAAAATTTTCACTTTCATTTTTTTTCTCTGGCTTAATCTCCTCAGGGCATCTGATCCAGAGTAGAGTGGGTGAGTTCTCAATGGCAATCATTGGAACCTTCTGCAGACAACTGCTGACTGCAAAACAGACACAGATTCCAAAGTCAACTGTACTAAAGGGCGTGCTTCCCTACAGAGGAGTGCCTGGCAGCATCTATGGGTTACAAAATGTACCTTTCACCCAGCAACTGTACTTCTGGTACTCCCTCCAGCCCAGATCCTTGCTGATGGTGAGGGAACATACTTTCAAGTTATCCACTGCAGCACTGGTTCACCCATGGTGAAGAGAGGGACTCAGCCTACGTGTCCAGGGACGGAAACTGGCTGCATTCTCTGGGGTATTGCACAGCTGAAAGCAACTTCTTTGTATAACAATACAAAGAGATTTCCAGGAAATAGTACTGAATGAAAAAAATAGAACAGGGTCTATAGGACACTGTGCGAAAATGCATCAAATGTGATGGTGCATGACCAGGATCCTAGAATTTGGGAAGTTGAGGCGGGAGGATTAAAAAATTCAAGACCAAGCTGAAACTACAGAGTGAGTTCAAGCCTGGGCAACTTATTGAGACCTTATCTCAAAGGAAAGGTGAAAAACGAGTGTGCACAAGGCTATTTAATCCCTAAGACAAAAGGTACCCAATAAAGTCCAAGAGTGGGAACAAAATTCTTAATGCATTCTGTTCTGGGTTTAAACTGTGGAAACCTCTTAGTGTTTCTAAAATTAAATTTAAATGAAAATTCCTATGGCAGACAGTGTTTACAGTTAAACCTGAGCTGCTGCTGCTGCTGCTTCTTTTTTTTTAAACCTTTTATTGTACTGTAATTCCTTCTAGCCAGTCCCTTATTTTGGACATTTAAGTGGCTCCCAGTCTTTTTGTTAGTGTAAACACTATGGCAGTAGACGTTTGCATGAATATATTTTTCACATACTATAAAGGCCTATCTGAAAAAACATACATCCACAAGAGGAACTGCCTAAAGGAACACTTAAAAGCTGAAAGTTATTTCTAAGGCTTTCCCTAAAGAGTGTATCTCTGCTCCCATTGCAGTGTTTCTATCATGGCTTCTGATTCAGGGATTTGGGGTGCTGCCTGGGTCTTTGGATTTTTAGGAGCCCCATGTATGATTCCACTGAACCACAGGGATGAGATGCTAGCAGCGGACTCAGATCTTCTGTTCAGATTATTCTGCCTCCACCACCATGAGCCAAATACCTGCTTTCATCTTCCTCTTAGCAGCTGCGTGTTCTACTAACTGGTCTCATAGAATTCCCTGTCCTTTATCCCCCATTCGCAGGGCAGAACTTCTGCTTGATGGTCACTGCCCTCTAATGGCCAACTGGCTCTTGCAAAAGCCAGTGCTTACCTGATCCTTAGTGGCAGCGAGGTCAAGGTCAAGGACTGACCTGTCCACACTTCCGGGTCTGGGCAAAAGACCAGGATGTCACCTTACAAAGGGAGGGACTTCTTCCAGACCCTGTCCCTCAGCCCACCTACCAACCTTGTGGTTATAAAACCCACCTGTTCTCCTCATCCAGGCCTTTCTCTTCCTTTTCCCTATGATTGGCCCAGCGGTTCTGGAGCATCATTAAACTTCCATCTAGTCCATGGTGTGGTATGTTTTAGGGGTAAAACCTTACAGTCTCCATACTCCTGGTCTGATCCCCTCTTACTGGCTCTCTGTGGAGACCTGAGTCTTCTCAGTGAAAAGCAAGTCTCCCCATGTCACCTTCTCCTTCTGCCTAGTTTTTTGAATGTACTTTCCGAGGACAGATAAGACAGGAAGTCCTAAGGATTTGCTAAGACTAGCAAATCCTGTCCCCTAGTCTCATTGCCACAACTCTCCTTGGCTTTGGGGATTTGCACAGCCCTCCCTCCAGATGGCTCCTCCTCATTGCTCACATCTTCAGACATCTTCCCTGGTCTCCCAGCATGGGTCTCGAAGCATCTTGTATCTGTCTTGATTGTGACAGGATCAAGTTGTTCGTGTTGTGTCTGCCTTTCATGGCAGGATCAAGTTGCTTATGTTGTTGTCTGGAGATCTGTGTCCACACTCCATGTAGCTATGTGTGTGCAAGCTATGATCAGGAGCCCCTGGTCATACCTGCCATGCTCTCCTGTCTCCAACATCTTATGCAGTGCCTGGCACATCACAGCCCTCAGGAAAGGCTGTTGCATAAAAGGAACTGTTTCCTCAGTTTTCTATTCTAAACTGAGGATAATTAAATCTACATCACAGGGTTTGTGCAGCTGGTTCAAATGAGAACCCTGGGGGTGTGGGTGCTGGCAGGAGGTTGGGCTCCCCACTCTTTCCCAGACATCAGCCTTGCAGAATGCACACGTCATATTTGCTCCACATGATGACCACATTGTGCATGTTGGTGGGGTGGGGAAGGATGGGGTGTGTATTCTGGGTTGCTTACGAATTCAAAGAGCTACCATGCCATAAGGGAGAGAATGCCAAAGGTGAACCAAGTTCCAATCCTCTGGACCCATTCTGAAAATCGATTTGGTTTCAATTTCTTCTAAGGCCAATGATACTGCCCTGTGGAAAGGGCTTCAGTGCTTCCCTAATAGGTTAAGCCAGCAACCATCCCCGACTCATTACCATGGAGATAGTCAGTCAGGAGGGCAACATGCTCGCCCCAGTCAGGATTATGCTTGTTCAGCAAAGCATTTATGGGACACTAACACCGTGCCCACTAATATCCTTATCTGGAGGCTGGAAAGGACATTGGAAATAGACTAGACTGAGAAGGACATTCCTAAAAAGAAGCAGTACTGATTGACAGGGCTGATGACTGATTAGAATTTCAATGGATGTACAAAACATTGGAATGTTGTTAAGTCCAGAGCCTAATTGCAATTTATTTTGGATAATCTTTACACCTCCTCTTTAATAGCCATTCTTTGCCCTTCTCTGTGTCTGTCCTAACATTCTGTGACTATCAGATGACAAATTTTGAAACGTATTAACTTAGTAGACCATTAGCTTCCACCAACCAAAAAGTTAAGAATGTTCTCATACGATGTCTAAAGTCTACAGTAGAGCTCTTCCTACTTTGCCGTAATCAGCCTATCTGATATTTTCATCAATGTATTTGAAAACTGTCCTGATTTATTGTTTCCTTTGTTCTGTGATTATAAAATGTCCAAAAACAGTTATCACAGCAGCACACATGAAATTTGGGGGCAATCTGTATTCTTGGGCCACAGTCACTCACATTTAGTTCCAGAATAAATTACTTTCAAGTTGATAGTTGTGATTTTTTTTTTTCCTCTAAGAGCCCAACTTTTTCATTTAGAGATGAGAAAACTGATGATCAGCAAATAGAAGTGACTTTCCCAAGATTCCTTCCCTTGAAGGCCTGACTTGTTTGGGCTTCACTAACCTCTGTAGATCACAACTCTATCACCTCTGCATTTCCTGGTTCACTTGAAGACCAACTGAAGTGTTCTCAAGGAAGGCCAGTCTCTAGAAAGTTGCTTGCAGTGCTCTGTGCTGCAGGCGAGAGCTCCCTTTTGCCTCCCTGGGCTCCCTTTGCCCACTCAGTACTCATTACGCGGAACTCCCTGTGGGTCATTAACCCGGACTCAGGACCTGCACATGTTGCCCCTGATGTCTGGGAAGCTCTTCCACTGCACCTCTGGCTGGACCCTCGACTCAGTCCCTAGCATTATATTAAACATCTTTCCCTGGACTGGCATTCTTATAAGAAGATATTCCAGAGACATCCCAGTGTTTGTTCTCTGGTCTCTCCAGCCTTTGATGCTGCTGACTACGGGCCAGGAGGAACGCTTTCACCAGAACATGACCATGCTGGCGCCTCACATCCAGACTTCCAGCCTCCGGGATTATGAGAAATACATTTCTGTGGTTGGGAAACAATACCAGGTCCATGGTATTTGGTCGTGGCAGACCAAATAGATTTGGTGGTTCCCTGACTTTGCTCAGAACTGCCTCAGCTCTGAGTGGAGGGGCAGAGCTAGAGCTGCAGGCCTGAACAGGCCTTTGTGCATCAAGCTTGTGGTAGCTGAACTAGGAGTATGATCAAATGGATCCCCGAGGCCCCAAAGCATGTGACACCCATCATGGTGTGTCCTCTACAGGCTGAAGACGAGAGAAGCTCTCCTAGGACAGGCTCCTGGACTCAGAGTCTGCTTGCTAAGACGCCTGTAGAGAGAGCAGTATTGACCCTAGAAGACTGGTCTAGGCAGCAATGCAGGGAGCTCCCTTGAGCCTCTCCTCAGTGCAGGGCAGTCTGAAGATGGGGAGTGAGACCCTAAGTATGTCCTAGAGGGTTAAGGTACACTACACATTCACAAAGCATTTCCACAAATGCCTTTCACTGTGCATACAGAGAACCTGAAAGACATGAATAATTACACTCAGTTTGCAAATGAGCAGTCAGACTTAAAGAAGGCTGATCCCTCGACAAGCTTAGAAGTATTGAGATGTGAATCCAGTTGTTGGGGTCCCAGATCAATATTCTTTTTTTTCTATGTATATTCATGCATGCACACCCGTGTCATGTATATGCGTGTGCACATTTGTTTGCAAGTGTGTACAAAGAATGCACTTGAGTGTGTGTGTATGCCTGTTGAGGCCTGAGATTGATATCAAGAATTATCCGGATTGTTCTTCCACTTTATTTGCTTTGCTCTGCAGTTTCCCAAGCCCAGCCTTCCAAGGCCAGGATTTTATTTGTCTGGTATTTTTACATGAGATCCGGGGAATTAAACTCAGCTTCTTTTGCTTTTGAGGCAAAGGCTTTAACCCCTGAGCCAACTTCTCAGCCCCCAAATCAACACTCTGTATATTCTGTTAAGCTGTTTTTTACCTCTATGCATAGAGATAGACGTCCCTGCCAAGCCTATGGAGTGGAGAAGAGCATAGTGTCCTATGTGTGTGACATGGGTGATGTCTGGGTTTTTGCAGGCAGGGCTGGTGATAAGGATGGGAGGTCACCCTCAATGGAGAGAAGACGGGGTCTGCTCAGGGAATGGCCTCATCTCTTTGGTGGATGCACAGAAGGCTGTGAGGAAGAGTCAGGACGTGACCCATGTCACACACACAGGAAACCAGAGGTGGAGGTCAGGGTGCTTGCACCCCTCCACATCGAGTAGTACCATTGGAATCACTTCCTGAAAGACAGTGGGGCGCTAAGAAAGATGGCTGAGCTCAGAGTGGATTCTGTTCTGGGGGTCATGGAGTAGGCCCAGGATGGCTGGTCTCCATCCATTCACTCCTTCTCACCATCACTCATTTCACTTTGTTGACCATCTCTTATAAGCTGGGGCCTCAGATCTCTGACGACAAGTAAAACCTGACCTCTGACCTCTCACCTCCAGGGACTCACAGGCCAGTGAGCTATGTACCATTGTGGACATCAGGTTTAAAGAGTCTTTCTTGGTGCTGGGGTGACTTTATACAAGGTCTGTTTCAGAAAAACTTTCAGTAAGGAGAGGATACTTCAAAGCTGCAGCTGGCAGAAGAGACCACCCAGTACCTTCTTCAGTCCATTCTCAGAGCATAGCCAGAGAGTCAGGGGACCTACAGGAAGGGAGACCCAGCAAGTTGGGCCTTGACTCCATGCTTTATACAACTTCTAGAAGACGAGTGAAAGGGTCTTCAGACTAAATGGAGAGGCTGCCTGCACAAAGGCCAAGGGTGCTCTTATGTACTGAGTCAGGACTGGCAGACCTCAGCAGGCTCCCCATCCCCTCGCCAGCAGATTTTACCAAAAGGTACAGTCATGTCATCTGACGCTGTGCCCTCTGGCATAAGGTAGGGGAACATCTATCCCAAACCCTGTTATCTATGACCACAGTGAAAACCTATCCCACTATTACAGGACATAGCCATTATACTGAATCATTCTAGAGCAGACAGAAAGTCTTCAATTAGGGGAGCAGCTCTGGTGGGTCAATGTGTCTGTTCTATATGGTTCTGAACACAATTTTAACCAACTGATTATCTCACAAGTTCTCATACAGACCCAAGCATATCAACATTCACTTAGAGTTACATTGTTGGGATTTTACTCATACAGTTGATGTCACTGTGGCATTAGTTACAATTACACTTTAAACAACAGAATAGGCAACATTTAAAAGTGGTGAAGGCATAATTCAGACTGAGCAAGAGGCAGGAGGGTGAATGGAGTAGGGGTCTCAAGTGTTTCAAGGTCTGGGAAAACATCCTATCATACTTGGTTCTTGATCACAGTGAAGGGAATGAAGAGAGGGTTTGAATTACCTAAAGTGATGGAGAATTCAACCCACAATCTCCTCACATCTGACTTTGGCATGCAGCAAAGTATTGATGCTATTCAACTCACCCACCCTCTTTCCGCCCTCCCAGTGCCCAGTCCTCCCTAAGCTGGCTGGAGCAGCAGTCTGGGAGGTAGCTGGGCAGGAAGCCACAAGCAAGCTGTAACACAGACAACTCATTTGCCAAAATCCAAGCATCTATCCCAAGCTAGAGAAATATGTTCTCACAAGAGGCATAGTTAGAGAGGCACAGCTGTGTAGTCAGCTCATCCGCCCATGTGAACTGACGATACAGAAAAAAGTGGGTAGACTAGCTTGTGTCCACAACTTCATCAGTGCCCAAGGAAATGTTTCTTATAACCAGAAAGATCAGCAGCTAGAGAAGGTGACGTATGTTCCCTTCTCTCCACTACTGATCTCTTCTCTCAGAATGACTACTCTTCTGCTATTTAGCTTGGTTCACTTGGAAAGAAGAACACAGGGAAGAAGACACAAAAGGGATCTTATCTTCTGCTGTTTGTTTGTATGGACACAGGAGTTAGGATCTGATACAAGGAAGCAAGAACTTGGGCTACATCATTGCCAGTCTGGCCATGTGCCCTGCTGTGAGATCTCAGGGTTCAAGAAGAGCAAAAAGCATTTCCTCTTGGACCTGACTCTGGGGTCTCACAGAGCAAAGTGTGAGCCCCACTTAGCAGCAGGTCACCTCAGGCTCTTTCCTAATCTGAGCTGCAGTTTCTTCATCTGTCCCTGGAGTGTAATAGCATGTGCTTGGCACAGTGCCTGGCGCCCGACGTGCTGCCAGCCAGTAGTCAGTAGTGCCCACACTGCTGTTTCATGAGCAAGACTGACTAGGGGTAGAGCCAAGAGTGTGTCTTCGTCTGCATTCTGTTGCTATATAACAAGACAGTGGCTCGGATGATTAAAATGGGTAGAGGCTTAGGAAGCTTATGGTTTGGAGAGCTGGCAGTTCCGAGAGCATGGCACTGTCCTCCTCCATCTCATGACAGAAAAGCACAAGGGCCAGAAAGTGTATGTTAAAGAGGTGAACAGAAGGGCCGACCCCACTGTACAACAACCCATTTTGCCCACTTCTCCTGAAAAATATTAACCCTGTGTGTGTGTGTGTGTGTGTGTGTGTGTGTGTGTGTGTGTGTGTGTGTCAGAGGGCAATATGCATGTCTGTGGAAGCTCTGTGGAGGCCTGAGTGTGACTTTAGGAATCATTTTGCATTGCTCTACCTCCTTTTTGTTTTGCTCTGGGGTTTCCCAGGCTCTGTCTTACAGGACAGAAGGGCAGTGTTTTTATGTGGGATCTGGGATCTGAACTCAGGTGTTTCCGCTTTTGAGACAAAGGCTTAACCTCTGAGCCATCTCTCTACCCCTTTAATCAATCTTTCTTAATATCCTAATCACCCTGGAAGAGCTCCACCTCTAAAAGTGCCGCAATGACAACAACATTTGAGCATGAATTTCAGAGAGAATAAGCCATTACTTAAACCGCTGCAGCAGCTAAGAACGAAGGCTCTGTCTACCTTGAGAATACAGTGAGGCAGGCTGAAGATACAGCAAAAGCCATTTTGGGGGTAGAGGGAATAAGTTTGGGTAGAGGCGGCCACCACATCAGAAGCTTAGAGATGTAGTCACACATACGCATACACATCCTCACGGTCCAGGAAAACCGGAGAGAGGGCACATGGGCACGTGCACAAGCGGACAGCACACGAGCATCCCCAGGAAGCCTGTGCCAAGTCACGTTTGTCTGAGGACCTCAGGCACAATGGAACTTACTTGCACAGGTCTTCCCATCACCGCGGAGCACATGACCCTCGGGACACCGGCAGGCGAAGGATCTATCTGTGTTCACGCAGGAGTATTCACAGCCGTGGTCAGTCAGCAGGCAGTAATCCACCCCTGCAAAACCAGAAGGCAGCTGAGGTTCCCATGGACCTCCAGCATGTGGGGGGAACCAAGTTATAGTCCACGCTCACTGCCCTTGAAGGCATGCAGTCCCCCACACACTTCCCAAAAGAGCAGAAGACAGAGCAGAGGAGAACGGGACCTTGAGCCACCTCATGCCTGTCCTTCCCTGCTGGACAGGTGCACGGGAGACTCACTGGAGCAGGTCTTGAGGTCCTCGTTGATGAGGAAGCCTTCCGAGCACTGGCAGACAAAGGACTCCTCAGTGTTCAGGCAGAGCTGCTCACAGCCGTGGTCCTGTTGTGCGCAGTGATCCACCCCTGTGTGGGTCACACATGTGAGAACACGAAGAGATGGGGGAAGGGTGGTGGCAGCTCATGTCCCGGAGGATAAAAGATGGCAAACCAAAGCCTTCGTGGAAGTAAAGTGAACTACGAGGAAGGTTTCGCTGTACCTTGCACCACTGGGTTCTCTGGGAAAGCAGACTTGCTCCATTTTCTTCCAGGTCTTTGGAGAGGAAAGTGCACACAGCTCCAACCACAGGGAGATGCCGCGCCTGGCAATCGAGGCGGCAGCACCCTGGCGGGGTATTGTCCTGCAGAATCTGCTATCCCTGTGTTGATCCGGTTAGAGTAGGTTCCATTCCCATCTCACAGGGAGGCACTCGAGGCCCGGGAAGGCCAAGGTGCTTGCCTGAAGCCACATGGCCGAGGCAATGGTCAGTGAATCTTAGGTCTGGGGTTTCTGACATTAGACAATTTTCCAGTTCCTTCCCATGCCACTCTCTAGAGACGGTGGAAAGATTTGGTTCTCTGTGTTGTTACCTTCTGACTCATAAAACAAGAAAGACTGTGATCACTTTCTTTTCTTCCTTTCAGTATAAGCTCTGTGTGTGTGTGTGTGTGTGTGTGTGTGTGTGTGTGTGTGTGTGTGTGTGTAGGCCAGAAGACACTTCAAGTGTCATCTCCAGGAACATCATCCACCTCCTTTGAGACAATCTCTCTCTGGTATGGAGCTCACCAATTCATCTAGATTGCCTGGCCAGTGAGCCCCAGGGATCATCCTGTCTCCGTCTCCCCAGTACTAGAATTACAAATGTACACACCCACTCTTGGCATTTTTTTTATGTAGGTTTTGGGGAGAAAACTCAGAGAGTCATGCTTGCAAGGCAAGCACTTTATCGACTGAGCCATCCCCGCTCCAAACCTTTGGTAGTCACTTTTTGCAAGAGTGTGGTGACAATTAGAAGAAGTGATATATTGAAAGCCTTCTACAGAACAGCTAGCATAAAGCAACT
Source organism: Typhlomys cinereus (assembly GCA_023101885.1). NCBI lineage: Eukaryota > Metazoa > Chordata > Mammalia > Rodentia > Platacanthomyidae > Typhlomys > Typhlomys cinereus. The sequence goes on from JALPQD010000261.1 coordinate 1,038,784, forward strand.
GCTTAATAGATGTTTATTATTATTATTAAGTAGTGCTGAGTAAGAATCAATTGTATAATTTTATTTCCATTTGAAAATGAAAAGAAAAGTGATTTTTTTTCTTATTCTCTTAATCAGGACATCTAGATCCAAAAGACAAACAAAAGACTAGGCCCGCCTGTGTGGCCCATTCTGGAACCAAAAGGCAAACAGCTGGTCCTCGGGTATCGAGGGCTCCAAGCCAGGGAGCACACAGCTGTGGTGGCTGGCTCCCACAGACAGCCCTGTGGACTGCCTCCCAGATTTCCTGGATGGAGAAAGTGCACCCCAGTGACTGGACAGACACTGAAGGCCTTGTGTGGGCCCACCGAGTAAACACCTTCATTGCTGCATGGCTGGGGACCACTGCCTTCTGGAACATTCCACTGGTGGAGGCAAACCCTTGCAGGATCCCAGGAGCCGCAATCTCATGTTCACATCCTGACTCTGACATTTACCAGGCCTGGTGCCTCTCGAAGGTGACCTCGTGTTGAGTAGTTTCTCCCCTTTATGTGGGATAGGGATTCAGGTGCTTCCTAAGGATGTGGGAGCTTCAAGAGAGCTCCGTGTGGAAAGTGCTCACAGCATGGACTGAGCACATAGAAAGCTGCGATTGCTGCCACCATGGCCCAGAGCGAATGGAAGCCGTGGCTTTACCTGGGACCTCTTAAAAGCAGTCCTAAAAAGGGACACCGGTCTCATGGGCTCTCTTCTGAACCCTTAGGCTCCCCCAGCATGCTGAGGAAGGGAGAGAGAGGCACGCCTTGAGCTCAGTGTGCAAGGCAGGCCCAACTAAGTCACAGATTCCTATGAAGACCGACAGTGGGCCAACCTGGAGGAGTCAGGAATTGGCATTCTTTGAATGAATGTTCTCCACCAGCTGCTCACGGGGATCCAGAGTCCCTTGGAGAGGAATGCTCAGCACAAAGCTGGCTTTTGCATTCACTTCCTCTTAGCCTCTGGGATCCCTGCCTAGAACGCCTAATCAAAGCCCTGTGTTCCCCCTGAAGATGGAGGAGAACAAGTTTCCCGGAGGCTGGCTCTGTACCTCAAACTTCAGCCGTGAAACGTCTCCTCCCAGCAGTGGTGGGTCCAAATGCTCAACAGCTGCACTGCTCCCACTCACAATCTCACTCACAATCTAGCTCTGTCTGCAGAGCTGGAGCAGATGTGTGGCATGCCGGGGCGCAAGGGCATACAAAGGGACCCTTTCTCACGCAGCCCCAGCTCTCAGTGCCACAGGGAGCCACCACAGCCCTGTGCGCTCCCGTCCCCACTGGCCTGGGTCCGTGGAGACTGTGCCTCAAAAACAGGGACAGACGCATCCAGCTGGCAAGGCCTGCGAGTTCCCACACATTTACATCACCAAGTGGAGCTTCGTTGTGGCTCTGACCCAAGAAAATGAAGAAAAAGCTTCACAAAAGTCCCGTGTTTCTGTGCTCTGTCCTGAGATCAGCCTGGGCTGCCCACGGTTTCCTGGGTTCTAGCCCGTTTTGGGTTTCTTATCCCAACCTGGGACCAGACACTAGTCACTTTCACAGGTTCCTTTGGATGGATGTTTGCTTTGACCAGCCACTAGGCCAAGAGATTATCCCCATAACCACCTTGGGGATCGATGCTATTGTTGTCTCCTCTTTTTAAATAGATGGGACATCAAAGCCCAGAGAAGTCAAGTAACTTGTTCAATGTCACACATGTAGAATGTGGCAGAGTTAGAGTTGAACTTAGTCCTGTCTAAGTTAGTGAATGCTTTTGATAGCAAAGAATAGTCAAAATTTATTTAGTGCTATACCTAACAGCATTGTTCAAAATATTCTCTAAGATTTTTCCTCCCTCCTCTCGAACCTCTTCCTCCTTCTTTGCTTCCAGTGCCTTTCCATCCCGCTCTTGTTCTTCTCCTTTCCCATTACTCTACCCTCCATTTCCTTCTTCTACTTTCATTGCTATTTTCCGCTCTGCCCTCTCTCCCTCCCTTCCTCTCCTTCTTTCCTTCCTCCTCCTCCTTTCTTTCTCTTTCTTCTTTCTTCCTTCTCCTTTTCCTCCGTCCTTTTCCTCTCCTTCCTTCCTTCCTTCTTCCTTCCTTCCTTCCCTTCCTTCCTTCCTTCCTTCCTCTTCCTTCCTTCCTTCCTCCTTCCTTCTTCCCTTCTTTCTTCCTTCCTGTTTCAGTTTTGTGACAGGTTTTGCTGTACAGTCCTTCCTTGTCTTTAACTCTCCTTCTTTCTGAGTGCTTTACATGTTGATTCATGTAATGCTAACAGCTCAACCTGTGAAGTGGGTCGTAAATGATTCCATTTTTTAGATCATGAAATGAGGTAAGAACATTTATACACTCACGGCTGCAGGTCTTGCCATTGGGGTCCAGGGTGTAGCCCCTGCGGCAACGGCAGTAGTGACCCTCTTCTGTGTTGACACACTCATGCTCACAGCCTGGTTTGTTGAGTGCACAATAGTTGATTCCTGAGAAAGAGAAGATCTTCCTTCAGCTCCGTGAGGTTGTGAGAGTGAACTCCAGAGCTTCCGCAGTCTCCGTGGGAGAGAGCTGAGGCAAACCAGGAACTGATTATTTATTCGGTCATTTGTTAGAAAAGCACCAGTAGGGATGGGTTTGCGCTTGAAAGAGGAGACACATGAGAAAAGGGAGCAATACAGAACAATGCCGAGAATGGTCCTCTGAGCCCTGGGCATCAGGAGTGTCTATCTAGAGGAGGTCGCAGCCAGGCTGGAGGCCTTAAGGAGGAGTGCAGCAAGGTAGAGGGCTTGAAGGGATCAGAAGACAAACTTGAACTCAGGCGCAGTGAGTATAAGGCTGGGAAAGGGGACAAGGGGGACCATGTGGGGGCTGCAATGGGCAGAGAACAGCAGCAGTTGGAGCAAGAGGACAGGCTAGGTGAGAAAAGGGGCTGGCCATGCAGGGCCTTGTAAGCCGCAGGATGAAGCCATGAAGGAGACTAGGGCTGGGGATGCTGGCAGAGGTCACGAGGTCTTGAGGATAATCTGAAGGAACTTCAGATGAGCTTTGAGAAAGGGAGCTCATTGGAAAGGGAACCTGGCACCTGCAGTGAACCTCTCGATTCTGCGCCATCAGTTTCATTCTAGCTAAAGGCTGAGTAAGCCAAGGTTTAATTATGTCGAGCTGAGTTGATGGTCAGAAATAAGAGCTGGCATGCGAGCCACATTTCTCAGCCCATCCCCTTCCAAGAAAGGCTGAGATGATCCAGACAGCCCCCCCCCCCAAATCAACATGATCAGCAGGGCTTGAAGCATGCAGGGAGTTTTCGTCTACAGTGCCATTGGACAGGGACATCAGACAGCAGAGGCGGAACGCGCGGAAGCTGAGCTTGCACAAGACCCAGCTATCAGGGGAACCAAGAAATGGCAGCTACAGTAAGAAAGGTCCAGATGCTTAGCCCTGCTCAGAGCCTGACAGCAACTCACATCATGAAACGGAACGAGACACGCCTCTGCCTTTGCCCCACGGTATTCAGTTCTGGCCTCTGGTCAACTCACTGTCATTTAGGCTGCGTTTCTGTACGCAGAGGGCTGCCTCCGACCAGCAGGCAGAGAGCAATTCACTTCCCTGCACAAAATGCTAAATACACAGACTCCATGCATCCGGGGAGGAAGAGCGCTGTGAATGGACATAAAATGAGCTTCGAGGGCCCTTCACATGACTGGCATCGGAGGGAAAGGTCATCGCAGACCACACTGGCTGGACGGCAGCAGCTTGACCGCATGGCATTGTTCTTTTTCTGGGATTTGGCAGACATCTGGTACTTCGTGGCCCCCAAGACGTGAATCACAGCCGCTCACACAGCAGTCATGGTCTCCTTTTTAGGGTTGCTCTAGGGGCAGAAACATTCCTGGTTCTGGCCAAGAACACATAAAGAGAAGATCTCTAGAGGCCCTTGGAATGGCTGTGGATGGAGCACACAGAGATAATCCATGGTATCCAGGGGCACGGGAAGGCTGCCTTGGGTTCAGGACCCTGGATTTCTCTGTACAAAGACTAGAAGAGGGCCATTAGTGCAGGAAGTTTCCGGTCATCTATGCCTACTCAAGGTTTATCAACAGTCTCACCTATGCATGACATAGCTGAGGGCTCAGAAATGAGCACAGGCCTTCCTCCAAGAATTATAGGCAACAGAACATGGCCACACACCATTGAATAGACAGGCACATGGTTGTGATGAGCCCACAGTCTTAGGTGTATAACTGAGGGTCTGTGAAAATCACTTCACTGTCCCACCAGAAACAGGGGAAGTTGTCTTCAGTGAAATTGTCTTCATAAACCAACATTGAGCCATTGAGAAAACAGCATAGCAGGTCCTCAAAAAAGCTAAATTCGGAATTAGTAATATGAGGGGGACGAGAGTAGTGTGGTTGGGAGAGGGCTTGACTGGTATGCCCAAGGTTCTGGGCTCCATTCTCAGCACTGAATAAAAGCTATGTGTGGAGTCTCATGCCTCTAATCCCAGCACGTGGGAGGTGGAGGTAAGATGATCAGAAACTCAAATCCTCCTGAACTATACAGCAAGTTCAAGACCAGCCTGCTCTACACAAGACCCTGTTTCAAACAAACAAACAAAAAAATAGTATAACCCAAGTATTTCACTTCTAGGTATATCAACCCAAATTCATGGTCACATTTTTCAAAACAGCCAAAAGGTGAAAAACCCCAAGTGTTTATCAATAAGCAGATGGACAAATTGTGACATAGATATACAATGGAATACTATTCAGCCTTCAAAAGGAAGGGATAATGACTGAATATTGAAGACATTAAGTGATGTTAGCCAGTCGAAAGAGAATGTGGTATGATTCTACCTAGATGAGAAACTGAGACAGTCAACTTCATACAGACAGAGAGTAGATTTTGGTGGCAGCTGAGGGATGAAGAGAGGAGGGAAATGAGAGGTTATGAATAATGAGCAAAGCTCCAAGCTTGGGATTATAATGCAGTTCCCTGAAATCATTGGCCAAAATAAACTCTTCCCTCCTTAAGTTGCTTGTGACAGGTATTTTGACACAGTAATGAGAAACATAACTAATACACGAGTGATGAAAATGTTCTTAAGATGGGAGGTTGTGATGGGTGCACAGTAGTGTGAATGTGCTTGATGCCACAGAGCTGCACTCTGTTTAAATACGTCAGACAAGTGGCTGATGTCAGGGTGCATGCATTTTAGGACAATAGAAAAAACCTGCACACGTGCACTTTTCAAAATTGTATAAAATAAGTACGATTTTTGTCAACTTAAATACTATTTTCAATATTTTATTTATCTATGAAAGAAAGAGAAAGAGAGTGGGAGGAGAGAGAGGAAGAGGAGAGAAAGCAGCAGCACACTTATGGAAGTCAGATGATAATTTTTGGAAGCCGGGTCTCTCCTCCTTCCATGTGGGCTTTGCGGATTGAACTCAGGTCCCCGATGTGTGCACAGGTCCCTTCATCTGCTGAGCGCCTTGTTGGCCCAAATAAATAATATTTTTAAAATATTTTTGAAGGGTCAGTGTCTTATTATATAACCCAGGCTGACTTCAAACCCACAATCTTCCTGCCTCAGCCTCCAAGTACTAGGATTGTAGGCATGTGCTGCCACGCGCAGACTAGAAAGATTATTTAAAAAAAAAAAATAGAACACTAAATAATCCAACTGAGAAGCATTTAGATTCTTTGTTTTATTTTTGCATGTATGTTGCATGTATGTGCATGTGTATATGTGTGCATGTGTATCAGAGAGTACTGTCTGTGCCTGTGGAGGCTCAAAATGAACCTGGGAATCATCCTGGGTTGCACTATCTTCTCTTTGCTTTGCTCTGGCATTTTCGAGGCTCCACCTTCCAGGGCTGAAAGTACAGGCTCCTATCATTTCTGCTTAGCGTTTTTAAGAAGGATATGGGATCCGAACTCAGGACTTTCTGCTTGAGAGGCGGAGGCTTAACCCCTGAGCCATCTCTCGAGCCTATGTTTAGATTCTTAGATTTTTTTGCACAGCTGCCTGGTAAACAGAAATTCAAAATTAATGTTTTTTGATATTTTAAATTTACTTTTTTTCCTTCTGTGTGTATGCATGTGGTATGCATATATGTGTACAAGTATGTGTGTTAATGTTCCCATGTATATGCAGATGTACAGGTGTATATGCATATATGTGCATCTGGAGGGCAGAAGTTGATATTAGGTATCTTCTTTAGTCCCTCTCCATCTTATATATATATATTTTTACATTTTTTATTATTATGTCAGCTCATACAAACTTAATAGGTACACCAGTTCCCTCCCTCCCTCCTCCTCCCCCCGAACCCCCTGCTCCCCCTCCCCTCACCCCTCCCTCCCCATTCCCCAGTGCCTCCCGCCCCAATTCCCAGAGAATCCTTTCTTGTGCATGCCTGATTTTCCTCTGGGCCCTCCTCTCCGATGACGGACAAGGACCCAGTGGCATTTCCTTGAACCCTTTCCCGTGTTCCCCTTAAGTATAGGAACACTGCTGTGACTGCCAATCCCTTGCCTCCAAGGATCTTGGTGCCTTTAGCAGATGCTAGACTTTGTGAGGTCAATAGTGTGTTGGACATTGCCCAGGGCATGCAAAGTCCAATTATGATTGCTTCGGCCCTAACTTGTGTGGAGTATCTTGCAAATCATTGCTCCTCCCATCCTTTTGCTCTTACACTCTTACTGCCCCCTCTTCCGCAAATGTCCCTCAGCTTCAGGATGGGGAGAGATTAGTCTGGCCTAGTCCTAGGTGGTTGATATAGAGTCTCTGAAGTTCTGGATTGTGGTTTGTTGATTTTCTTTTGCAGTTTTGCTGCTCCTGCAATGCCCTTCACTCCATCCTGATGGGCATTGTATGTCGCTCCCTGGCCAGAGACAAAAAGCTGTTCAAACTAGAGTCTTGTTATAAGAGCACATTCAAAGGTAGATGTATTAAAAGTAGGAAACCACAGTGAGGGACGGGTCTATCACCCATTTGCAAAATGGCTATTTTTTATCTGCCAGACTATATGCCCTCCTCTTCTAGTGAGATCATACTCCCAGTAGTAAATGATCAGGAACGAAATTACTTATTTGAGTCCTTGATGGAGGCCTGTTTTCTCTGCTGTAACACCATGTTCCATCTTATATATTGAGGCAAGGCCTTTCATTCATACCCAGAGCTAGACTAGCTAGCTAGCACAGTTGAGAATTCCCTATCTCCACCTTTTGAGGACTAGGGTTACCAGTCTGGCATTTAAATGAATCCTGGGAATTCGAGCTCCAGTCTTCATCATGTTTGCACAGCAAGCACTTTATCCACTGACCCATCTCCCCAAGAATCAATTTTCTTTTAATGGATATAAGGAAATAAAGTTACCTATTTGAGATGCCACATGTGTTTTGATATGTCTGATATGGAGATGCATTGCATAATGGTGAAATCAGGTTACACATGTTTATCTCCTTGAATATTTAGCATTTCTTTGCAGTGAAGGAATGATTCTTTGTAAAAAGTTCAATGGAAGTTTTTTTGCTTTAAATAAATTTGTCCTTGTATATGCTACTTGCTCATTCAGTGTATATTTACTAAGTGCTTCCTATGCACTTCATCCATATCTGGTTATGTGAACCTCATACACTGGAAGTAGATGTGTATCAGCCTCGGATGTACCTTCATCTGGCAAGTCCAAGTGTGTCCAGTAGACCCTGAATTAGACATCAAGATTGTCAGAAAATAATCAGTCTTTAAACATGTCGATTCATAAAGAGTTGAAGACTCAAGTGAAAAAGTCAGTCTGAGAGTGTGAAAGATTAGTAAAACCAGGCAGCAAGATGCAGCTGAATGGCATGGAAAGTTAGTTTTGGAAAGACTGGACAAGTAAAAAAAAAAAAAATACTGAAGCAGATGGTGCTTCATTTAGGAAATCCAGGTATAAGTAGCCAATGTAAAATAGCGTAACTGATATGACTTTGACCTTACGTCTCATAGCTCAGATCTACAGTGAATTCACATTAGCTTTTTAAAACATCCAGGTGCCAGAGTCCAAAATCCTGCAGTCTACCATCTGGCCACACATGCAACTAATTCAGTTCTGGGGCTCCACCTAGATATCTGTGCCAGTTGGAGTTTCACGGCTCACATCACCACCTTCATAATTAATGTCTGCACTGGCTAGCATTAAGTGCTAACTTGACAGGACCTAGACTCACCTACAAGACACCTGGGTACACCTATAAGCGATTATTTAGCCCCTAGACATGCCTGTAAGGGATGATCTTGATTAGGTTAATTGAGATGTGATCATCTACCCGTTGTGAGTGACTTTATTCCATGGGACGGGGTCCTGGACTGAATAAAAAGGAAAAAAGAAGCTGAGCACAGACATTCATCACTCTCTGCTTCCTGACTGTGAATGCAATGTGGCCAGCTGCGTCCAGTTCCTGCAGCCTGACTTCCCTGCCATGACGGCATGAACCAGAAGAAACCTTTCCCCATTAAATGTCTTCTGAAAATATTTAATTATTTATTTGAGAGAGATAAGGGTGTGCCATAGCACACAGAGGTCAGAGGGAAATTTTAGGAAGTCAGTTCCCTCCTTCTATCATGTGGGCTTCCAGGGATCAAACTCAGGTTACCAGGTTTGTGAGCAGGTGCCTCACCCTGTAAACTATCTTGCTAGGTCTCTTCAGTTCGTTTGGTCCAGAAAATTTATCACATAAAGAAAACAAGAAACAAGATGGTGTCTTAGATGGAAAATTGAATCCTCTAGAAGGTGTTGAGGAGGAAGACAGAATCCTGGCCAAGAGCCTCCTCTCAGGACAATCCTGCCTCAAACACCCCCTCCCAGTTCAATTTAATAGATTATATGAAATTCCTTTGAAGCATAAATATTTTTATTGTAATTGAAAATAGCTCTCAGCTCTTAGCTTCCTATATAACATGCGAATGGCTGCACCCCAAGCATCTGTAATGCTCAGATCACCAAGAGACCTCAGAGTCCCAATTACAAACCCCAGATTTTAAGCCAAATTGCTTCCCTTCCCTCTGCCACGTAATACCCCAGAGAGACGGTGAGCATTCACTTCCCATTTCCAGCTGCCTGCCATGATCTACAACTGAATTACAGGCATTAAGTCAGGGCAGCTCTGACAAGCTGACTTCATGAGTCCAGGGCTGGGCTCGCAGCAAAGACACTGGAAAATGTAATGACAAGGGACTGGTGAGGACGCCAGCTCTCAGGAACAAATTCTCTTTTTCCTGGATGAAAAACCAGGGCACCTGGCTGAGGAAGAAATGGAGCGATCGCCACTGAATATGCATGAATGAGTGTTTAGGGCCCTGGCAGGAGCCCCTGCCTAGGAAAGGGCCCATCTTTGGGTCAATTTTGGATGGTTAAGCTGTACTCTCAATCTTCTCCCCTGAGAATATGTGCACTGATCGTCTTGGAGGCATCTTGTCCTGAAGTGCCTTCTAGCAGGGCGTGGAAGGGCTGGCCAGAGACAGAGTCCATGCATGGAATCTACCAATGGCCTCTTGCATAACTTCCTTCTGCTCCATTAGCGATGCACAGGGAGCGTGCAACCACAATGAGCCTCCGAGATCTAATGATCTCCCAAGTGTCCCCTTCCGCAAATATGAGTCCACTTGAGACCAATTTCACGTGGCACATTCAGCCCAATATACTCATCCCTAGAGGGGGTCAGCAGTGCATAGAGAGCAGCCAGGCCCCAAGTTGCCTCTGACAGGGCGTATGCATGTGTGGCCTAATGGAAAATATTCCTTTTAATTGTCTTCACATTTTGAATGTGCTCAGTTAGGGTTCCCATTAAATGCTTGACCATTTCCAAGGTTTGGATCCGGGCAGTGGGAATTATCTTTTATTAGAATAGCCTCAGTTTCAAAATATGGGTCATTCAACTATCTGTCACCATAGAAGGTTTAACACCAATAGAATGAGTGTGAAAGTTAATCTGTGCCAGAAGCTGAATGTACTTTTCAGAAGGGGTGCACGGCGGAAGCTTTGAAAATGTAGTTCCACTGTGCACGAACACTATGATCAGGAAACAACTGAAGAGGCAGAAACGACATAAGGAATCATAGCCCACCGGACATGGTGGTGGGCTTTTCATCCTGTTGTTCTTCAGTAGCAGTCTGGCTTGTCTGTTTCCTTATTGTTACTGGAGGTCAAATCTAGGGCTCCACACATGTTACACATATACTTTACCACTGAGCCATGTTCCCTGCCCTAACGGTTTGGTTAAAGAGATGGGGCATGAAGTAGATAACTCCAGATTGCTGATTGTGCCCAGCAGCGTGCCATGTGACAGACACTTCCTCATCAGTATCCTGCTGATGCCCCTCTACTCCTGCTGAGATTCCCCCAGGAGTTACTTTCCTCTTTCTTATCAGAGACAGCAGAATTGCCATCTCCCCCAGTCTTCCAACCCACCGACTAATTCATCTTGTAGGAATGGCATGATCTGACTCCTTCCTAAATCTCATCTCTGTGCTCAAATTCAATGACCAGATTCGGTCCATTTGAAGACTAAAAAAAAAAAATGGCTACACAATAAGATCTAGTGAAGCAAAGGTAACAATAAAGGGCAGAATAACATGGGCAAGAAAAAATGTTGATTACAAAAACTTGCTTAAGATCTGCCAGGAAAGGAAAGCCTTTGGGGGAGCAAGCCCAACTCCTCACTGGTGTGACTTACTTCGGCAGGTTTTCTTGTCTGGATTCAGCATGAAGCCTTTCAGGCAGCGGCAGGAATAGGACTCGCCAGTGTTCACGCACTCGTGCTGACAGCCATGACTAGGTGAGGCACAGTAGTCTATCTCTGGAAGGAAAGGTTATAGAATGACTAGCGTACACAAACCAAGGACTTGCACTCTTAATTTTCTTGGTGGATAATTCTACACCTCAAGGACTTATGGCCAGGGAGAGTTCGTTCCATAAAGTTACTTCTATGTTGAGGGACATATTCCCCACCACCATCCACTATACCCCCATCAAAGAATCTTTTTGACATATTGAAAAATATGCATGCATCAGTGGAATTTGCACACTACTTTTCTACTTCCTGGTTCAGCTGAGAGCCACTGAGAATGACAGGGAAAAAGATATATGTTGGGAAAAGGAGGGGGACGGAACTGGACAATAAGGGATGAAAGAATGAAATACAAATTATTGTATCTATATATGAAAATGCCAATAAATAAAATAAGTAAGTTTTCAAAAAGTGTGTTTGTTTGTTTGCTGAGAGAGACAGCTCAACTAACTGTTGCACTGAATGTTCAAGTAAAGCTTCTCCAAATCAAACTCTAAGTCATTTAAACTCTCAAAATACTGAGCTAAAATGATTATATCTGGGGAAACTCTGAATCTAGAAGGGAGATGCACAGATATTCTGAATTTAAAATCTCTCATTGGGCTGGAGAGATGGCTCAGAGGTTAAGACTCTGTCTTGCAACAGAAGGTCCTGAGTTTGGACTCCAGGTCCCATGTAAAAACGCCAAGCAGAAAGGGTAATAGCCTGCACTTCTGGCCTGAGAATTTGCAGAGTGAAGCAAAAGGGAGGTAGAAGCAATCCAAGATGACTCTTGAAATCACGCTAGGTCCTCCACAGGGACACACAGTGTCCTCTGATACACACACTCACTCACAAACACACAAATAAAAAAAAATGTTCCTCCTTCACTACCTTGCTGGACATAAATGGGATCTTTCATCTCAAGATTCAGTCCAAGATTGTGATCTCTATAGAAGGAGATTCTAATTTAAGCTGAAATGTTCAGAAAGAAAGAGTTTTGTAGAATCTGTTATGAAGGAATGTTCCCCATGTAAGCATTTTTAAATATGGAAAGACACTACTCTATGGAAGGAGCTGAGGCAAGCATTTTGCTGTGTGGAACTTGGGGAGATTGTTCAACACTATGCCACATAAATGGTAATTAGTGGGGATCTTTAAAAAGGATCTTTTGATGAGGATTTTTATTGTTTTAAAGAGCATTTGAACTATATATATCATTATAATAATGAAGAATTTGTTGGAAATGAGGGATTTCCTAGTTCATAATGAAGGCCATGAATCAAGTAAGAAAAAAGCATATGATACTCTTTAAAGGAAAAACAGATGGGAAGTTTAAATACATACATAAGTGGACAGAATAATATAGCAGATCCACACGTGTAAAGCACAGCTGGGAGAAGCTGCCTACAGCTACTCTTTTGACGTCTACACTCCCAGTCCATAACATCACATTACTTTAAAGCAAACTCCAGATATTTAATAAGTTTGTCCATAAAGATTTCATAATATATCTTTAAAAGACTGGGACCTTTGAAAAAATACATAATCAGGCTGGAGAGATGGCTCAGGGTTAAGTCTCTGCCTCACAAGCAGAAGGTCCTGAGTTTGGATCCAGGCAGAATGGCAGTGGTCTGTACTTTCAGCCCTGGAAGGTGGAGTCTGGGAAACTCCAGAGCAAAATAAAGAGGTGCACAATCCAGGGTGATTCTCAAAGTTATCCTTGGATCTCCACAAGCATGCAGTGTAAACACACTCTCTCTCTCTCTCTCTCTCTCTCTCTCTCTCTCTCTCTCTCTCTCTCTCTCTCTCTCTTTCACAGCCTTTCTTTGGATTTTATGACTCTGGTTTTTAAAAAATATTCCTATATCCCTATTTGTATTTTGGGAGATAATTTTGCAATGTGTGTTGAAAGCCTTACAGTGTTAATAATCTTTGACTCCATAAATTTCTTTTTGTGTTTTGTTCCTAAGAAAATGATTTTTAAAATGCAAGGACTTATGCATAAGAGTATTATTACAATTTGATCTTAGTCAAGAAAACCCTCACATGTACATATGATAGAATGTTACAAAGACATTAAAATATTAAAAATGTTAAAAACATAAATATACTCCTGATTTAATGTTATATTGTATGATCTGAATTCTATGAGAACATATTCATTTGTATACATTAAAAAAACTCAAGGAAAACGCACCAAACTAAAATTGAAAATATTTTTCAGAAAGGTAAGATGGTTTAACAGGTAAAGGAGCCTGCTTGAAAAGACTGGCAACTTGAGTTCAATCCCCAGAAACTATCTAGTGGAAGGACAGTACTGACTTGTGAAATTTAAAAAAAAAATTTTTAAGATGTCTGATCTCCATGCACAAACCTGACACATATGTGCCTTTGCATTATCTCCTTCCCTGCCCTCTTTCCTTTCTCTCCTCTCCTTCATCTCTCTCTCCTCCTTCTCAAATACATAGAATGTTTTAAAAATAGTTGTCTCTGGACAATGGACTTCAGATAATTTTATTTTATACAAGTTCATTTCTATATGACTCAATTTTCTGCAATAAGCCTGTATTCCTTTTGTAGTCAGAAAAATAAGTATAAAAATAGTCTCATCATCATAAAACTAGTTGCCATGGAAAATAACAGAAACAATATAGAAAAAAAAAGAACAGTGTAGGAGGTGCCCAGAGACCTGGAGGCAAATAAAAAGATAATCGGGGAATATTGCTCAGAATCACATACATTCCCAGATGTCTTTATACAAAACACAGAATATACACAATGTGAGCTGAGTTCTCGATCTCAATCTAGAGGAACAACCGATGTGCTCACAGGTATAAGCAATACTCAGGGAACGAATAATCAAAGGCAGGACTGTGGAGAAGGCAAGTCAAACATTCTACAGAGCACAGTGCGCCTATCACAACCTCTCAATACTCTAGTTCCACAGACTTCCTGGCTGCCCCCAGCATCTCAGGCCTCACAGGACCTGCGCAGGAACCTTGTCCCCTCTGCTAAGCAATCCCCTTCCTGTCTCATCTCTTTCCAGGCTTTGGTCAAATGCCACTTTCTTTTCGAAACATGTAGTCTTCTCTCACCCTGTTACAATACAATGAAAGCTCAGTGAGGGGAGAGATTTAAGCCCTGTGTCTATAACTATGTCTGTCTGGAACACAGTAGATAACCAACAGATATAGTTGAAGGAGTAAGTGGTCACTGGAATTATTCTGAGTGGAGTGTTTTGTAAAGTTCTGCACCCCAGAAACCATCAAGGGGTCACAAAGAAAGGAAGACAGCTTTTATATCCTCCTTAAGGCTTCTCCTCAGGCTACTTACAAATCCCCTTTAGGCAGCCATGACAGCATGTACCTGCAATCCCAACAGTCAGGAGACTGAAGGAAGATCATGAGTGCAAGGCGAGTCTGAGCTAAAGAGTCTTAACTATGTGTCAAAACACACACACACATACACACACGCGCGCGCGCGCACACACACACACACACACACACAATCTTCTTTGAGGATTCCAGTTTATCAATCAGCATTTTCTGCCACAGACATTCAGCTAGATACAAACCTAATTCGTCACTCGCATCAAACACATATCTCCCCACCTGGCCAATAGCCATAGTGCTCCTGTTAGCATGGGCTGAATGTCTATCAAAGTCTAGATAGTTGCAACACATTTTTCATGACTGGCTTTTTCTAAGTTATCCTATGATGAATCATTCTTTGCAACACACGGAATATGAGAGGCTCAATTTGTTCTCTTGGTTTCTAAAGGCAAGGAAGTAGGTAAATGATCACTTTCCAAGAATCAGATCTAAAACAAGAGGTAATGAGTTGTTATGGAGAGTGATGTCCTATTAATGGGGGTGCTCGAGTATAGCTGGGCAATGGCACAGTGAGGGTATTGTAGAATGGGTAGTTGGGCAAGAACTAGGTTAGACTTTCGGGTCTCTTTGACCTGAGAATCCTTGCTTTATATACATGGGTCCCTTACAACAGTCAGGAGCATGTCGTAGGCTGGAGAAGGTGGTAGAACACAGAACTGACCTATGTTCTGGCTATGGAGACTGAACAATGATTTTTTTCTAAATCTTCAGTTGTTCGTTCAGTATTACAGTTATTCAGTCTGCTGCAGTGAGACAACACTCAAACAATCAGCTTAACGGGAGAAAAGGAGATTTATTTGGCTTGTAGTTCCACAGGGGAACCCGTTATGGTGGTAAAGGCATTGCTAGCTGGTAGAGAAGCTAGAAGTAGCTTAGGTCATGTCCATCATGAAGGCTAAGAGAACAAACTGCAGATTGCTAGAGCAGACTCCTAGTGTAAGGAGGGTGGGGCTACCCAACCACAAGGCCCACCCCCTGTGATGTGCCTTCTCTCAGCAAGCCTCCACCTTCTAAAGCGGACATGACCTTCCCAAAAATCAACATCAGTTAAGGATACAAACACACGAGCCCAGGACATTCACTGTTAAATTCCCTCTGAATGCAAGCATCAAGTATTTGTTCAGGGCAAAGGCTCTGTAACAAACCTTTCTCTCTGAAAAGTAAGGTGGAATGTCAATCCCTTTATCAGTGGTTTCTGGAAAATAGTGAATGTAGCAATCTGAGAGTCAGAAAAAGAATAAACAGCAACAGAAACTGGCGTCCACACATGCAATGGATGATTAAGCGTTGAACTTGAAACCCACAGTCTCCTGGAAACCAAAGATATTTTAATTTGCTGCTCAAGTGAAAACTTTCAACACTTGAAAATGTTCTTTTTAGGCTCAGCTCAAGAGTGAATGTTTGAAATTGACCTCAAGAAGTCTTGTTGCCATACTACGATCCAACAGTTCTACCTTTTCTTTTCTTTGCACTGTGTGTGTATGGGTATGTGCATGCACATATGTATGTGTGTAGGCCCCAAGTTGACATTCAGTGTCTTCCTTGATCACTCTCCACTGAGGCAGGATCTCGCAATTGATTGGGTAGCTTAGTTAGTCCATTTTCTCTCTAAAGTCCCAGGCTCCATCTTCTGGGACTAGAATTACAGGTCTACACCTGGCTGGCATTGTATGCGGGATTTGGGGTTCCTAACCCTTGTCCTTTTCCTTGCACAGCAAGTGCCTTAACCAAGGTGCAATCTTTCTAGTCCTGTTTGTTTATTTACTTATTTATTTTACATTTGATCTTATCGGTAAGAGTGGAAATTGGTGTTTTGTTTTGTTTCGATTTGGTTTTGCTTGTTGTTTTGCTTTTTTGAGGAAGGATCTTCCTGGGCAGCCCTTGTTGGCCTGGAACTTGCTACATAGACCAGGCTGACCTCAACCTTGGAGTGATCTCCCTGCCCTTGCCTCCCAAGTGCTGATAGTATAGGTGCACCATCACACCCAATCTTGGGAATGTTTCTGAGTGCCGCTAATGTATTTTGAATTAAATTACTTGCTCAGAAGTGTAAAGCTCTAATTGTGTTTGTTTTAGCCTAATCATAATCATACGAGCATAATACATTGGCTAGAACATCTTCAATAAATAATAATTACATACTTACTAATTGGATTAGCTTTCAAGTACACTTTTGGTTAAAAATAGAGACTGGAATGTGAAGAACTATTTTCTTTTCTTTTATATATTTTTGTAGGTGGGGCTAGAGAGATGGCTCAGTGGTTAAAGTTTTTGCTCACAAGCAAAAGAATCTGAGTTCTCAACCCCAGATCCCACATAAATATGTTGAGGCCTTGGGGCTGGAGAGGTGGCTCAGGGGTTAAGCCTCTGCCTTGCAGGCGGAGGGTCCTGAGTTCAGATCCTAGATCCCACGTATAGACAACGGGCAGAAGCGGGGGCGGCCTGCGTTTCTGGTCCTGGTAGGGCGGAGCCTATGAATCCTGGGGCAGAGTAAACAAGGAGGAGGTGGAGGCGGTCCATGGTAGTTCCCGAATTCGCCCGTGGTTCTACACACACATACATACATACATACACACACATACATACATACACGTGGACACGCGCACAATTGAATAAAAAAAAAAAATGTCGAGGCCTATTTGATGATGGCCAGCAGTTCCAGTCTTGGTAGGTAGAGCCTGGGAAACTCTACACCAAAGTCATAAAGAAGTAGAGCAATCCAGGATGATTCCTGATATCAGCCTTGGGCCTCCATAGGCACACTTGACTACAGTCTTATACACACATGCCTACACACAAATGAACATATATACATATATGCAAAAATAAACAAATATTTTGGAGGTATACAAATGTATAAGAAATATAACTCTTTCAACACCAGATCATTGGCCAGTGGCCTTGATTGGAAGCTGCGAGGGCTTGGGAGTCACTGCCGGGTGGCTGCCATCGTGCTGCCCGGCTTCTCCCTCCACCTTGGATTTTTATGCTCGCCGTGACCTGTTTCATAGGTCTGTTCTTCTGCTATAGATCCAGGGCACAGAAGCCATTCAGTTCTTGCACATGGGCTTTTTCTTTATTTCCTCTGTCATCACTTTCTAAGTGCTTGGAACATTTCTAGATCCGGGGAATGGAAGTGACTCAGTTCTTGCACGTGGGCTTTTTTTTCTCTTGATACCCTCTTTCATGATTTTCTAAGTACTTGGAACGTCTCTCTTCTTTTGCTGACCCTTTCCCAACGGGCTCCTCTTCTCTCACAAGTGTGGTGAAGGTGGCCTTTCTAAAGGACCTCACCTGGTCTTCTAGTCTGGACTCCTCAGCTTTCCCAGCATTCTGCTCTGTCTACGCACTGGACTGGCCAGCTTCAAGGTCTGCTTCTGACATGGCCCAAAGATAGCAGAGTTGCTGGCTCTGAGCCTCACTGGTGAGACCTCCCAGCTGGATGAGCCTTGCTCTGATTTCCAGCCAGACCTCTCCCGAGTCCTTACGCATGGTATCTACTTCCAGAGTCTGGCTGTAGGGCGCAAACTCCTCCTTGCCCGAATGTCCCTCAGATTTGAAATTCCTCATGGAATTCAAGGCCCAAGGAATTCAGTGACTGGGAACATGCTGAACCCCAGTGTGAGGAGATGAGACCACCTTGAGAACTGAAGCTGGGCTGGGAATCAGATGACTCTGGGGAGAATGTTCTGGAGATTAGACAGAACATAGGCTTCTTTCATTCTTCTACCCAATGAGGCAGCATTTCCAACTTGGTTGGAGGCATGCTCTTGTCCAACTTGGTTCTTTATCTTAACTCTGGCTGTGGGTCTTATCTACACAACACTGGTTCTCAGCCAAATAACTCTGGGTTGCTCAGTGTGGGTATGGTGTGTGTTCTATTAACTTTCAATGGAAGTCTTGAATTTTCTATGCACCTTTAAGCTCAATCTGGTCATATGGTATATGTTTGATGCCACCATTTCCTCCTTGTTTATGTGCGTGTATATTCATGTGTGTGCACACACGTGAAGGCTGGAGGTGGATGCTGGATGTCTCTCTCAATCATGCTCTGGAAACCTTAATTTTCTCTAGGATTTGGCTAGACTGGTTAGTTAGCAAGCCGCCAGAGAAACTTTAGCTCTGTCTCTCCAGCACTGTGATTACAGGCACCCACTCCCACATCATTTTGTGTGTGTGTGTGTGTGTGTGTTTGTGTGTGTGTGTGTGAGAGAGAGAGAGAGAGAGAGAGAGAAAGAGAGAGAAAGTGTACCCTGAGGGTCAAATTTAGACTGAGCCATTTCCTTAGCCTCCAGCACATCTTTTATAAGAACTTATTTCGCACCAGGCAGTTTGCTAAATCATTTCTATGAATCATCTCACTTAGTCTGCAAAATAAAGATGGGAATTAGTCAACACTACCATCCTCTGCCACAGTCGAGGACATGGAAGATCACTCAGAGAAAAAGGCAGAGGAACTGGGATCTGAACCAGGAGTTCAGGGCCCCAACTCAGATGGGGAGTGCTGACTCAGCAACCCAGCTGCCACAGCCCCTGACCACAACAGCCTGACTGCTGTTTCATAGTCCAGAATGAACAGAGAAGGGGAGACGGCGAGCAGAACAGCCCTTCATCTCCTCTTTCTTCATCCCCACATCCTCTCATTCACCCCAGAAGCAAAACAAACATTCGCATGCTAGCTGTGTTCTAGGCTCAGAAAGTTAAACTTCTCTGTTTGGTTCATAGCAGGGCATCTTCTGGCACCCACTTCTCACTCTCCTCTACCTCGTGAATGATGACTCCACCTTTAAGACCTTACCAAGGTATGCCCTTCAGGAAGGACTTTGCCACCTTCCTTTCTATTAGGTCATGGCTGGAACACAAGAGACATTTAAAAAATATTTATTTATTTGTTTGTTTGTGGTAGGGCATATGCTTGCCACAATGCAGGTGAGATAGACAGAGGACAACTCATAGGAGTTAGTTCTCTCCTTTCACCATATGGAGTTTGGGGGCTGGAACGCTGGTAGTCAGGCTTGGCAGCAAGTGCCTTTATGTGCTGAGTCATCCTGCCAGCTGGTGCATATATTTATGAAATAATATGCTCCTGACTACTCTCCATGTACTTTGCTTCCAGCTCTGGTATTTTAAACTGTTAGCATTAAGAGACTGAAGGATAAGAGATAAATTTATATATTTAAGAGGGTTTTGGGAGGATGTTTTCTTTTCAAAAGCAAAACTATGCAGTTATATTCTAGAAGTTTTAGATAATGAATGTATTTTAGAAAGGTAGAAAGTACATGAGTTTTTATGAATTATAATCCATTATAATTCCCTTTTCACACTTATATACATTTCAAAGATATCTTATCTTATTCTAAGGTAACTCACTTCTTAAAGTTAAAAATTACACGTGTGTGTGTGTGTGTGTGTGTGTGTGTGTGTGTGTGTCCCACAGCATACATGTAGAGGTCACAGGACAACTTGCAGGAGTTAGTTCTCCTTCTATCATATGGACAAGCACTTTTATTGCAGCCATTTTGCTAACCCTTTGCTAAGACCATTAAGTCTCACATTTTAAAAAAATGCTGGTCCCTGATACTTTATAAACAGGCTTCTGTCAAGTGACCCTCCATGTACCATGAGACTAATCCATAAGCAAAATCCCCACACACCTTTATATCTAAAAGAACACTTACTTGGACATGCCTTTGTAAAACTGGTGATCACCTTTAGTTTACATATCTTATGTTTCAAATTCAGGAGCTAAAATTAATTCTGACTCTTATGCATATAGTGAAAAGCAACTAGAACTAAATAAAAATTTGAATAGTTTTTGGGAAAATGCTATCCACCTATTCCCACCCCACTCTGAGAAACCCACACTGAGTTCTTTTTGGCTCAGCGATTTCCTAGTACTCATGTGGAGTCAGAGTTGGAGCCCACAAGCCACAAAGCTCTAGTGAAAATATTCCCCGGGTCCTGCTAATGATAATGGACACAGCCAGGCTGGGGCAGCATGCAGAAGCTGGCCTGACCATCAGCAGATGCTGGCAGAACAGCATGTGTGGTCTCCAACAAAAGATGCCTCCATCCAGAGTCTTAAGTGGGGTGGTGGGATAGAGAAGGCATGTTCTTAGAATGATCCAGAGAGACCTGACAGGAGGAGAAAAAGATATCAATCTCCATGACTTAATATATACTAATCTATGCTTCGAAGATGTCCACAGCCATAGTCTCCACAGCAATAGTACTAACAGAATGTGTGTGTGTGTGTGTGTGTGTGTGTGTGTGTGTGTGTATGTGTGTACGTACATCTGCATGCGCATGTGACTTACTTGTGCATGTTTTTTTATCCGGGTTAAGGGCAAATCCTTTACGGCACTGGCACAAGTAGGAGTTGTCAGAATTTACACACTCGTGTTCACATCCATGACTTTCCGAAGCACAGTAGTCCACAGCTGCAAAAAATAAGACACAGTTTGATTAGAAATACAGAAAGGGGTTGGTACAAATCAGGATTATTATTGTTGTCCCTCAAAGGGCTATGGATAAATAAGCATGAATCCAAGATCTCTACCTCTTTGAAAAAGCACCAGGAATCTAGATCAGGAAGTTCATGACAGAGAAAGCAAACACAAGGATATGAAGAAATTATATTTCAAAATCAGAGAAATGGGGGCAAGGCAACCCAAGTCCAATCCCAGGAGTCCATATGGTGTAAGGAGAGAAGTGACTTCCAAAAGTTGTCCTCTGACCTCCATCTCTCCCTCTCTTTCTCTGTCTCTCTCTTTCTCTCTCTTTCTCTCTCCCTCCCTCTCTCTCTCTCTCTCACTACATATACACAGACAAATAAATAAATAAAAATAATTTTTCCCTTTTTTTTATTAAAAATTTAATTATACAAAATAAAAATATTTTTAAAAAGGAAGCTAGAAGGACAATATGGAGAAAGGTCAGAACTATAAATCAAAATGTTCACAAGGCACACTTACATCTATTAAACTGTAAAAAAAAGAGAGAGAGATAAATCTCAATGATGAGGACCATAAGATAGTTCAGTGGGTAAAGGTGTCCCTCAAAGGGCTATGGATAAATTTGAGTTCAATACGCAGAACCCACATGATGGGTAGAGAGAATCAGTTCCTACAAGTTGTCCTGTATCCTCCACATATGTCTTATGACATGTGTGTGCAAGCACACACACACACATACACACACACACATACATATGTATGCATACACAAACACAAACACACCTAAGTAAATGTAATAAAATTAAAAATAACAATAGTGACCAGGGGTATACTTCAAAGGTATCTACTTGCCTAGCATGTAAGAGGCCCTAAATTCAATCCCAAGTACCATAGAAATAAACAAGCAAAATCCCAATGGCAGTCAGACAGCAGGAACACATTGCTATAAATGATGGGCAGCACTACATTGATAAAAGCCTCTATGGAAGGCAATCTGATTGCTCGCTTTGGAAATCTGACCCAAAGAAATAATTGAGAAAGGAGAAAGTATTTATAATGCAAAATACTATTTATAGCAGCATCACTTACAATGATAAAAATGTCTGGAAAATGTGAGCTTATAATAAGGGTAAATGTTTTGGCCATTCATGAGACAATGCAGTGGTGTACTTCTCACCAATCCCATTAGTTGAGTTTTTACTATGGGCTAGGTCCTTGCTTGAAGCACTAGGGAACAATAACAAATGAGGCGCACTCCCAGTCTCAAGGTGCTGATATCTGGAAGATGATGGTGGTGGTGGTGGTGGTGGTGGTAGGAACAGAAGAAAGATAAAACAAATCAGTAAATCTCATAATTCACCAGAAGATGGATGCTCTGAGGAAAAAGAAAATAGTGAAGGGGAAAGAGGACTGCAGGGTGGAGACGAGGGTGTCATGGCGGTCAGGAACGGCTCTTGCAAGAAAGAAGAACTTGGTTGGTATTGAATGCGGCGCCAGCCACAAGGACATCAAAAAGTGAGCATTCTGGGCCCGTGGGACAGGTGAAAAGGGCAGTGGGGAGGGGGGCTTGCTTGCTGTGCTGCGGGCCAGCAAGGAGACTAGCCTGGAGTGGGCTGGGAGAGGGGCAGGTAGAGAGGGATGAAATGGAGGGAACTCTGGGAGTTGAGGAGTAACATTCTGTACCCCTCAGCCTGAAACTCTGGTCTTCCTTAGAAGCAGAGTTCTTACGGAGGTGATCAAATTAAGATGCAGTCATTAAGGCTGACCCTAATCTAGGAAGACTGTCTTCTCCTCTAGGAGGGGAGGGTGTCATATGAACACTTGGGGAATTAGGCAGATGTTAACATTATAACTATGATGACCTAGGTGTAAATAGAAAACAAACTAGATCTAGTTAAAAAAAAAAAAGTAGATTTCCAAATTGTATATGCAGTGATTGTAATCTTTTCTAAAGTAGACCTCCCCAATGAGAAATCAAAATACTTCCTGTAGGAAGGAAGATTAACTTTCTTTCTTTAAAAAAGAAAGCTTCCCCTCTAAAGTGTTTCAGGATATACTAATGCCAGGAATTTGCCAGTAAGAACAAGGAAATGGGATCCAAAAAAGTAATATACATATACTATTTGTGGTTATTACTATTGGGTTAAAAATCAAACCAAGAGCCTTGTGTGTGTTAGGCCTACTACTGAACTATAACCCCAACCACTAAGGGCAAATTCTTAAAAACAAAACAATTCATGGAGGAAATAATAACGCATTTAGCACAGTAACTGAAGTACACAAAGGAGAAAGCCAAGACATTTACACAGGTAACATCCTGCGCTGGGTTTGTTTTTTTCATTCCCAAGCTTCATAAAGTTTAGGCCGAAAGCACTGATCTTGCAACTTCATCTCTCTAATAACACCTAACATTGGTGATTTTAATACATAAGTTGTTATGGTGGGAACAAGATAATTCGCACTGTCTCAGGGTCTAAATGCCACAGGATATTAGCCAGTTGCTAGACTTGAGTCATAAAATAAATATTGAGCTAGTACCAAATCCTTCTAGAAGCTAATTTCCCATCTTTCAAGTGGATTGTTTTCCAAATTAAGGGTGATAATGGAGATTGTGAGATTAAGGAGCAGAAAGCTGCCCAGTGTGTGTTTCACAGGAGTTGACCATGCTGGGGCTCACATGAGTCTGTGTTAGCAGCTGACAAGCCCCAACTTCAGTTTCCTGGCTCTAGGCCTTGCCGGCCATCGTGAGACCTTCCAACAGCTGATACGGGCATCTTCTGTCAATCAGCCAGTCCTGTCTGGCCGCAAACACTCAGTATCCCCTCCAAGGGAAAAGCTGTAGGATACTGCTGGTGCTACATTAATGAGTGGTCAGGTCACTTTATCAAAAAGATGGAATCTTAGATTTTTCTCTTTCTTTTGAACCTCTTTTTCATATCATAAGGTGTAATCCATTTCCTTATGTCACAGAATGGAGTATCTAGTGTTGGTCTAAGTTGTCAAACAATGAAGTTGTACATAGGCCGATGTGTGTGTGTGTGTGTGTGTGTGTGTGTGTGTGTGTGTAAGTGGGCACTGCCTTCTAGGGCTGGAATTGCAAGCTGCCATCATAGCTGCCCAGCATTTTCCTGGGATCTGGGATCCAAACTCAGGTCTTTTTGCTTGCAAGACAAAGGCTTTAACCCCCTAAGCCATTTCTCTGTGCTCTCTATATCATTTTTTTTTTTTTTTTTTGAGACAGGACTTCTTATTGGCTTGACACTAAACAGGTTGGCTGGCCAGCAAGCTTCAGGGATCTCCCTGTCTCTACTTCCCCAGCACTAAGATTACACGTGTACACTATACCCAAGTTTTTGTTTGTTTTGTTTTGAACATGGGCTCTTGGGATTGAACTCAGTTTCTCATGCTTGAAGGCAAGCCATCTCCCCAGCTGAACCGATGCTTTCCTTCACTGTAAAGTCTAGAATGCGCTAGGTGATGGCAGCAGTTGGAACACCTGTGCTTTGGGACAATGATGCACATCTGCCCTTGGCTGGATTGCATGTGTGTATAGCAGCTACAGTAGAACACCTGTACTCTTGAATGCCTGTGTTTGCCCACTGATCAAATGGTACAGTTCTCAAAGTGTGGTCTGTGTTCCATCATTAATCATCTGAAAAGTGGTCCGTAAGACCAATCCTTAGGTCCTACTCTCTAGAAAAGCCAAATCATAAATGCTGGGTATGGGGCCCAAGAGTCTGTGTTAACAAGCCTCCCAGGGGATTCTGATGCATGCCAAAATTTAACCATTCACACATGTTGTTATAATTAAAAATAATAAGACCCAATGAAAATAAGCACACGGAAAAATTGAGTTCCTTAAAAATAAAAATTAAGTAACTACTTTGAAAAGATAAAGCAATGTGCTAACCCAAATTACTATAAGAACATTAAGTTCAGACTTTTATAAGAAGACTGGAACATTTTTCATTAATATTTATAAGGATTATGCCCCTAGAATATTTTACAGAATTCTTCAAATCCTTGTTCCCTTTAAAGAACTCCAGACTAAACTTAAAAAAAATCACAGATAATATGTTATAAATATGATTTGTGCAACAATGTTTTTAAATTTTTTATCCTATTTTTTTAAATCAACTTAGATAATGCTAAGTATATTAAAGGTAATGATGGGTTGGAGAGATGGCTCAGAAGTTGTGCCTTTGCCTCATAAGCAGAAGGTCCTGAGTTCAGATTGAGGATCCCATATAAAAGCGCTAGGCAGAAATGGCAGAATTTTTAGTCTTAAAAGGTAGAATGTGGGCTGGAGAGGTGGCTCAGGGGTTAAGCCTCTGCCTTGCAGGCAGAAGGTCCTGAGTTCGGATCCCAGATCCCACGTATAGACGCCAGGCAGAAGCGGGGGCGGCCTGTGCTTCTGGTCCTGGTAGGGCGGAGCCTGTGAATCCCGGGACAGAAGGAGGTGGAGGCGTCCATGGTGGTTCGCGAATTCGTCCGTGGTTCTACACATACACAGACACACACACACACACACATACACACACGTGCGCACATACACACGCACATGCACAGTTGAATAAATAATAATAATAAAAAAATATTAAAAAAAAAAAAAGGTAGAATGTGGGAAACTCCAGAGCAAAGCAAATAGGAAGTAAAAGCAATCCAGGGTGATTCCCAAAGTCACCTTTGGGTCTCCACAGGTGCCCTCTGATACACACAGACCCACACACAAAACAATAAAAAAAATAAAGGTAATGAAATTTCCTTTAATATACTTGTTATTAAAATACACGTTTTTTCAAACATTTATTTTGTGTGTGTGTGTGTGTGTGTGTGTGTGTGTGTGTGTGTGTGTGTAGAAGAGGGTACACTATGTGTGCCTATGGAGGCCAAGGGTGATTTAGGAATCATCCTGAATTGCTTCTACCTCCTTTTTGTTTTGCTCTGGGATTTCCCAGGCTCTGCCCACCAGGGCTGGAAGTGGGATCTGGAATCTATACTCAGGATCTTCTGTTTGTGAGGTAGAGTCTTAACCCCTGAACCATCTCTCCAGCCTCACTTATATTTTTAAGAAAGATTATTAAGGATTGAATATGGGGGGATTATTTTAATTTCAGTTGTTTACTTTTTTTTTTTTTTTTTTTGAGACAGCCTCTCACTGTGTAACACAGAATGATCTGGAACTCACTATATAGCGCAGGAAGGCCTAGTACTTGCATTAATCCTTTTGTCTCTGCCTCCCACATACTGGGATTATAGGAATGAGACACTGTGCTTGACTCAACGTACAATGTAGGGTGTGTGTGTGTGTGTGTGTGTGTGTGTGTGTGTGTGTGTGTGTAGAAGAGGGCACTGTGTGTGCCTATGCAGGGAGGCCAATGGTGGTTTAGGAATCATCCTGTATTGCTCTACCTCTTTATTGCTTTGCTCTGGGGTTTTCCAGGCTTTATCTTCCAGGGCCAGAAGTATAGAATGCTGCCATTTCTGCCCAGTGTTTTTACATGGGATCTGGGATCCAAACTCAGATCCTTTTGCTTGCACAGGCTGACCCCCTAAGCCACCTCTCAAGACCCTAGAATTTCTCTTTCGAGTGGTAGCTTCCATTAATCAGCTAGCCATAGGCTCATTCCACTGGATAAAGGGCGCTTTTCTTCAACTCTGACTCCAAGCTGCCTTTGTTCTTTGTTTGCACAGTTCTCTGAACTGAGGGGGAGGGGCTGGGATAGGGCAGAAGTCAGTTGCCGCTGGGCTCCAAGACTATGGTCTACAAACTCTCAAGGAGTCACATCTATTGTGAGGCTGATGGGGACAGTAGAACAGGCCATTAGTCAGCAGTGAGACATGGAGGACCCCATTTCTAGGCACATAAACCTCAAAGTGCTCTAAAGCCAAGAAAGTTCTAGTCAGTTCAAATGTGACATCTTTGCCAAATGTTTTGGGTTTGTTACATAACTTCCTGAGTTACAAAGTTGTACTCGTGAAAAGAAAAGTCAGGGTTAGGGAACAGATGAATAGAGGTAACCTCTATAAGTTAGCAATACCTCTACAGTCCCTCATCTACTTCAACAAAATCTTTTCTCCATTTTTTTCTGCCTGAAATTTCTACATATTCTTTTATAGATGGAAAGAGTACAGTAGTTTCCTGGATGTCTTTATCCTTCCAGATTGAAGAAGGCTAAAATCTCAGAGTCAGAAGTCAGTCTTGCCACGGTCAGCCTCTTTCCAACGTGTCAGAAATCACTCAGCTGTCTTCAAGGATAAATGAGACTTTAGCAAAAGGTAATAAAAACTGATTGACATTCACAATTTATAATCTGCTCACATTCCAAAATTTGCTCAGCAGGGTTCAATCTGCAGAAACAGGGCATTTTAAAGACTTTTTGGATTTTAAAGTTTGTTGATAGTGAAGAAAGAAAACCTAAATGTGTCATTTAGAAAAACAGTAGAATGAACTCCCTTGCTGAGCACTTACTAGACATAAAACAGAGTTGGAGGGCTGGAGAGGTGGCTCAGGGGTTAAGCCTCCGCCTTGCAGGCGGTAGGACCTGAGTTCGGATCCCAGATCCCATGTATAGACGCCAGGCAGAAGTGGGGGCGGCCTGTGCTTCTGGTCCTGGTAGGGCGGAGCCTGTGAATCCCGGGGCAGAAGGAGGTGGAGGCGTCCATGGTGGTTCGCGAATTCGTCCGTGGTTCTACACACACACACACACACACACACAGACACACGCGCGCGCACGTACACACACATATGCACACAGTTGAATAAATAATAATAATAATAATAATAATAATAATAATAAAACAAAAAAAACAGAGTTGGACACACAAAACCTTTCCTTCTAAAGGAACGAATGATTTCTACATGCAGGATTCAAAACTTACGGTTTCTTAGAATTTTTTTAAAAACTTCATTCATTCATACATCCATTCATTCATTGTGTGTGTGTGTGTGTGTGTGTGTGTGTGTGTGTGTGTGTGTGTGTGTGTGTGTGTCAGAAGGCACATGTGTCCTAGCGGAGGACCAAGGGTGACTTTGGGAATCATCCTGGATTGTTTTTACCTCCTTGCTTCGCTCTGGGATTTCTCAGACTTCTCTACCTGGCATTTTTACATGGGATTTATGCTAGCATAACAGAGTTTAACCCCTGAGCCATCTCTCCAGCCCCCTAATGTTAACTCTTATATAGTACTGTCCTAATTGCTTCAACACATTAATTCAACTCTTGTGACAGCTCTTTAAGATAAGTATTATAGTTTTCAATTTAGGAAGAGTAACCTAAACATAGAAAAATAAAGAGACATATAAACATAGAGATAGCAATAGTACTTAGCTCCAAAGGGTTATATAATCTATCTAAGATACTCAAACAGGTCCTAGGACTTAGCAACATTCAACAGATGTAAGCTACATTTTTATCACACTGCCTTTCTAATCAGATAGGGTCAAACTGGCGAGTCCAGAGACAGCTAAATCCACTCATTTATCTTCAAGCACTTATTCAGTAATTGTGGTCAGTAGTGGGAAGCAAATATCATGTAACAGTTGCCTGAGCAATCTTAACAAAAGAATAGGGACCTTTAATATCGATTATCCCCAGGAAGGAAAATCAGGCAGAAGCAACTTTCAGGCTTCATTTCTAAACTTCAACTTTTAAAAAAGTTATATGGTGGTTTAAATACTTGTGCACCTCTAAAATTCATCTCCAACCCAGCAGTAGTACTAAGAGGCAAGGCCTTTAGGAGGTAATTTGATCATGACGGCTTTACCTTTATCAATGGAAGTAAGAACTGTGAAAGAAGTTTCATATGCTATTCAGTCCCTTATGTAAATGAGGCTTCATACAGCATCCAGTCTCTTTTTTCCATTCCAGTGTACACTACTTGAGTGCTCAAGGCGCCATTTTGGAAGTAGATAGGGGCCCTCACCAGACAACAAACCTGCAAGCACCTTGGTCTTAGAATTCCTAGCTTTCAGAATTGTGAGGAGTAAATTCCTATTTATGAATTACCCAGTTTCAGGTATTTTGTTTTCACAGCATGAATAGTTTAAGACAATAGGCAAAAATTTTGATATCGTAATTTAAAAATCAATAGAAGGGAAATGTATATATATTTTAAGAAACATAAATGCTCGGGATTGCAAAAGTTATCTTAGTTAATGATTTCAGAAAATAAAATGATAGCAGCAAACAGTACGTTTACTCTGACAGGTGGAAAATCCTTGTGCCCTTACAATCTGCTAACCAAATAAGATTCAAATATGAGGCAGCCGGTGAACATCAGGCAAGCAAATACAGCAGAAAATTCATGATCAACATACAGACATACATGGCATCTCTTAATCTTTTGGCTATGATCAAGTGAAAGTATAGACACATGGTCTTTGAAAAAGGTAGTTTGGGATGATGATTAATATATTCAATGAATTTCAAATTCAGCAGCTCCACTAAAGTCAAAAGGGGATATAAGTGAGCAATTCACCTCTGGTCAACTAAATCAGGAAATAAGTTCAGTACTGTCAACAGGGAAAGGAGCAGTGAGGGGAACAGGACTCTGGAATTCACATGTCACGGTCCACTACCTCACATTGGCCATAATGCGGAACTCGAATCCCAAGTCCATGGCTAAGAACTGAGCTGTTGTGCAGGTCACAGCTACAATTCTGAGATGTCAATGTCTCAGAACCACTGCTTGTGTGAATGACATATTTAACTTCTACAAAGTGCTTAATGAGCAGTTTAGACCTGAGGGCCCTACTTTCTTCCCACCCACTCTCTGTCCCTGATATCTGTTATCACTCTGCCATCTGGATCCTTATCAGTGACTTCCTGGTCATCTTGGTGTCTCCCAGACTTGGCAGGGAGCACATCAGAGAGCTTTGAAATGTCCGCTGAGATGACTCAGTCATTCGCCTCTCTGACCTTTTCTTTAATTTCTGCTCCCTTTGGCCTGGATGAAGCTTCGTATCAATTCTGACCTGGTATACAGATTCCCCCTCCCCCATCATATTCCACAGTTCTTCTGGTACATTCCTTCCCTCTCTCTTCTCTTCTCCATCCTCTTATTTTGATTTTCAAAGCCCTAAAGAACTGGTTCCTCTTGGTTTCATCTTTATGTCTGTTCTATACTTAACAAGGATTTTTACTACAAGGCAAAGAGAGGCATCTCTCTCTCTCTCTCTCTCTCTCTCTCTCTCTCTCTCTCTCTCTCTCTCCTGTTTAAAACAACTAGGCTGATTTTACAGCTCAGCATCCAAACTAGAATGCCTTTTAAAATAGAAAGGAGTTCTGGTAAGAACTGTTATGAATTAGGATTCTCATGGATTAACTGAGACACATGGTCACTCCTTTCTTAATGCTCTCTGCCCATCTATACACAGACCATCCCAAAAAGCTGCTGATAGACTGTACCTAGGGCTCTTACCAGCCTCTGCTCCCATCTAGATTTCCTCTGTAAGCTTGATACCTAGAAACTCCTTTTGTTTCATTTCATTTGGGGCTTTTGCAGTGTTGCTGTATAATTGTTTTTAATTTATCTTGGTAGGGCTACATGCCACAGTGTGTGTGTGTGTGTGTGTGTGTGTGTGTGTGTGTGTGTGTGTACATAGGCACGTAGATTAGAGGATAACTTGTGGGAGGCAGTCCTCTCTTTTTACAGGTAGACTCTGAGGATCAAACATGGATGATTAATCTTGGCAGCAAGCATCTTGCCAGCTTTTATTTTTTATTTATTTATTTATTATTTATTTATTTATCTGATTTATTTATTTATTTAGTTAGTTAGTTTTTTAGCTATGCTAGAATTCAAATCCAAAGCTTGTGAATACTGGGCAAGAGTTGTATCACTGAGCTTCACGCCAGCCCCGGTCCCCAGAGTTCCATCTTTGACAAATCCTTCCAGATGAACACCATTGTTAGACTTTTGTGCAGCTTTCAGTGTGGTGTTCTTAACTGTGACAGACTCGTATTTGAGAGCACTACCACCTCTACAGTATCACTGCCCTTACCCTCAACCCTGCCTCATGCACCTGTCCACAGTTAACCTTTCCCATAACATGCAGGTCTTCTGGCCTAGCTGTTCAGTTCTCTCTCTTCTCTGCCTCTGTGGCACAGCACCCTGGAGCAACATCTGACCTGTTAAGAATTTGTCCAGATCCCCTGGTTAAGGCTACAGGCTATAAAGATCTGCTTGATCATCTTACATCCAGCCTTACGGATCAACTGCTTGGTCAGTAACCCTCAAGGACAATGGGTGGGGACTGGGGACGAAGACGCCAACATCTTCTGAGTGATGAGATCTGGGTCACATTGGGTTTTCCACTCTTCTGCCAGACACCCTGGGAGTTCAGGCAGACATTCCAACATGCTTATAGGCAGCAGCATGAGAGACATCCATTGCTAATGACCACAGCACACCACTGCTCGCTGGCAGCCACCACATCTACTCGCTCAGGCTTCCTGCTCTTCCACAAATGTCACATTCCAGAGTTACAGCAAAATCCCTAGAGACACAAAGGTTCTCTACCACACTGAGACAATTAGGCAATTATTTTGCAACAAAGAAAACTGGGTTCCCCCCTGCCCTCTGGTTTCCCAAGGGCCAGGCAGGCCTTGTGCCCATCTGTTTCCCTATGACCCCCACAAGCTCTGGGTTCTCCCCGTTCTTCTCCTTACCCAATCAACAGAACAGTTTCCCCTGCTTCTGGAAACTCATACACTGCCTTTTCTCACAAAGAAACCATTTGTTTCTGACTCACCAGTTTCCAAAGAGGTAGTAGGGACCAGGGGAAAGGTAATAAAATAGGCAGAGTGGTTTCATGTTGTTGAGCAGTAACAAAATGTCTAGAAGTGAATATTTCTATGGGGTAAAGTATGGTATGAAACACAATGAACTATTAGTATTTTCTCATCTGTTTAAGTTCATCAATGAAATGGTACTGGATATCTACTAAAAATTAATGAAGCAAAATAATGAGATTTGGTTTTCCATGTTGACTTCCTTTTTGGTTCATGATAGAGTACCCTGCTATTCTGTCCTGCTTAAGACCAATCTTCTCTCAACAAATACCCCTGAAGCCCTGGAGACCAAATCCACTTGCCAGTCCTTTTGAGGATGGTTTTCAATTTCACTGTCATGTAAAAATAAAGTCATGGTATTCTGATAATTTGCCTGCAATTAAGTTGTTTTATTTTCCTTTGATATCCTTAAGAATAGATTATTTTGGAAAATGTAAATTTGATAAAATTTAAGTGCACACTTCAAAAGCAAAAACATGATGTGGTTCCTCAGAACAAATGGGATAAGCAATGGGATACAGACCAGAAGAGCAGGATCTAGTCAGTGTTCGAAAGAGAGAATGCAGAGGTCCATGATACTAAGAATCCTTATTAGAATAGAGAGCTCTGGGGGCCATGGCCCGGCCTAACTGTGGGAGAGCATTCAGCAGGAACAACAGTATAAGTAGGAAGAGGCAACCCCCACGGAATAAGCAGTAGCCCAGGCAGGGTGCAGGTGTTTCTGA
The DNA here is from genome assembly GCA_023101885.1 of Typhlomys cinereus. Taxonomy (NCBI): domain Eukaryota; kingdom Metazoa; phylum Chordata; class Mammalia; order Rodentia; family Platacanthomyidae; genus Typhlomys; species Typhlomys cinereus. The sequence continues at coordinate 1,070,956 of JALPQD010000261.1, forward strand.
AGACTGGATGAAGCCTTTCCAGTGTGGTGGGTGTTGTAGATATTGACCTGAACAGTGAGGGAGGCTACAAGTACAGTAAAGGAACTGCCAGAGGCCACAAAGGGGCAAAGTCTGATTCCATGGGATGCAGATACAGAGACTTTGATCTAACAATCAGGAATCTGAACTGACACTTGGTTCAAATTTAATCGCGTTTTCTTCCTTGCAGATTTGTGGTTTTCTAATCATCCAGTTTAACTTACTGAACATCCACCATTTGTCTACTTCGTGTTGCTCTAATGGTGAATGAGGTCATACCAGGGCATGGTAGAGAGGTGCTGCATACATATTAGGGGTTTGCTGGACTGCTTTCCCATCCGTCGCTGAGTAAATCAAATGGCACCCCCACCTCTCACCTCATTATTCAGAGTGGAGATGCCAAATGGGAAGGTGTTCAGCTGGCTTGGATCTGTGCTTGAAGTTCCAAGCATTCCCTAAAGATCTTTTCTTGTGCCCTTACGTTTGAGACTAGTGTTTGCTATCTGTGATCATGTTGTTAGTACAGACAGTTAGACTCTTACAACCCCAGCAGTCACCTGGACCTCTCCCTGTACTGCTAGTCCAATATGATGCCAGAAAGCTACCAACATAACATTATGCCAACATAACATCCCTGGCTCATCTCAAGCAAATTTCATATATAACACATATTGCAGTTAGGCACAACTTGATGGTTGAGGGTTTGAGCTCTGGGCACATTTGTAGATAATTGGTAATTGAGCTAAGCCCAGAGCGAACCTGTAGGAGATTGTCTACTTGATAGGGTAGACCCAGCCATGATGGGTGGAACTAGGTCCTGAAGGTAAATAAAATACAGAGAGCTGGTTGAGAGAGTCAGCATCCTTGTGTACACTCGGCCAGATGTGTTGGTCTGGGAAGTAAGGATTGTCCCTCTCTTAGTGGCCAGTTCCCTCGGCCCTGGTGTTGGTGTGAGCTCTCCTGCTAAGATGGACAAACACCTGTAACCAGGAATCATAAGAGAAAATAAACCCCTTGTTCCTTTAAGTAGTTCTGTCATGATTTTATCAGCAACATGAGGGCTAACTGCAACAATACATGAGCCATCAAAAAATTGCGCTCCACCATGTCCGTCACACTATTGACCTCACAAAGTCTAACATCGGCTAAAAGCACCAAGATCCTTGGAGGCAAGGGATTGATGGCCACAGTAGTGTTCCTATGCTTAAGGGGAACACGAGAAAGGGTTCAGGGAAATGCCACTGGGTCCTTTTACGTCATCGGAAAGGAGGACCAAGAGGAGAGTTAGGCATACACAATAAAGGACTCTCTGGGAATTGCGGGGGGGGGGGGCACTGGGAGATGGGGAGGGAGGGAGGGAGAGCAGGGGGTTCGGGGGGAGGAGGAGGGGGGAGGGAACTGGTCTACCTATTAAGTTTGTATGAGCGGAAATAATAATAAAAATGTTTAAAAAAATTAAAAAAAAATTGCGCTCCAAATTTGAAGAAAATCTACCCAGTCCTTTTCTAGCAATGCAGTAACTGGTGATTATATTTGCATAGATTATCATAAATATTCACTCTGCTGAGGATCAAGACTGAGCAAGAATGACCTCAGGCAAAAATGAAATCCTTAAAGTCGCACTCTGTTTATAACTGGACACTTGAGCCCGTATATACTGAGGCCCCCATCCCGCACCCTCCTTCCTGTGGTTAACATGTCATCACCACACAAGACTGGAGGGCTACTCACCCACACACCTCTTCCCGTCCTCCGCCAGGGCATAGCCGCTGTAGCACTGGCAGACGAAGGAGCCTGGCACGTTGACACAGAGCTGCTCACAGCCGTGGTCCTCTGTGATGCACAGATCCTGGACTGAGACAACATTGGTCATTAGAACACAACTCAGAGGGAGAAGTGGCCCCAGGCCCAAGACAGTTGGACTCTATACTACTTGCTGGAGTAACCTTCAAAAATCTTATCAATCTCAACATATGATCATAGGAAATTTTGTGGAAAATACATAAAAGCAAATCCACCAGAAAGCCTACCACCAGCAGCAACCATTGTGAGACTTTGGTGAGGTTCTATGTACATATAACTATTTTTCAAAGTGGGAATGATTCCTCATCCCTGTGAAATCCATTAAATAACTTCAATTAGTATCAATTTTGTGTTTTCCTGTGGCAATGAAAGTGCTTTGGAAATGTGCTGGGGGTTGTTGAGAACTGAGTTTTCAGGAGTGGGCATTGGCTCGTGTTCACCTTCAGCCCCGTTCCTTGAAACACTCCTCTGTAACCACAATTTCACCAGTAAACTATGGAAATCATCCAACATGGACGCGCTCTAGGACCCCCAGGTCAGCCCACAGGGACCCGGCTCCGACTCCCGCCGTCCAGCCGGAGCCGCGCGGGGGCCGAGGGACGAGGAGGACCTCCCCCTGTGCCCAGGCCCCGCCCCAGCTGCCCTCGGGTTAAATAGCTCCACGCCGACGCGCCCATCGTCCCCTTTCGCCCCACCCCGCTCCACCGGTCGGGACGCGTACGCGAGATCCAGCCGGGGCCTCACCGCGCGCTCTAGGACCCCAGGTCAGCCCACAGGGACCCGGCTCCGACTCCCGCCATCCAGCCGGAGCCGCGCGGGGGCCGAGGGACGAGGAGGACCTCCCCCTGCGCGCGCGGTCCACCCGGGCCTCACCCCACGCCCTAGGTGAGTCCCCGTTCGGGCCCCGCCCACCAGTACCCCAGGCCAAATAATTCAGTTTAGTGAAATTGAGAGATCTTAAGAGTTAAAATGACAATGCCAAAGTCAAAGTGCAAATCCATGAGAAGCAACACTCAAGTAAACAAATTTCCCACTGAAGAAATTAATCCCATAATGTTAGATTCCAACAAGAACAAACCCGCGGAAAAAGGCCAAGAAAGCCTGACCCAGGATAACAACTTTCAAAATATGATCATTACCATGTTCAATACTATGAAAGAGGAAATCCGGGAGGAATTACATAATCGAATCAATCGCTTTGAAGAGGAACACAACAGACATCTGGAGGAGTTGAGAAAAACAGTGCAAGAAACAAAAAGTGGCATAGAGCAGTTAAAACAAACTCAAGCAGAGTTTAAAACTGAGCTAAAAGACAAGTTATCTTCAACCCAGAACGCCACAGAGAGTCTTATCAACAGAACTAATGAAGCAGAAAACAGAATTTCAGACCTTGAAGATAAAGTGGGAGTACTAACCAGCTCAATGGAAGAGGTTGTTAAAGCCAAAAAGATACTTGAGAGAAATATCCAAGAGATATGGGACACCCTGAAGAAGCCTAACATGCGTATTCATGGAATACCGGAGCAAGAATCTCAAAATACCACCCCTGAGGAAATTTTTCAAACGATCATCAAGGAAAACTTTCCTCATCTAAAAAAAGAGAGGCCCATTCATATACAAGAGGCATTCCGCACCCCAAACAGATACGACCAAAATAGAAGCACGCCGCGGCAAATAATAGTTAAAACACTCCACATTCAAGATAAAGAACTGGTGCTGAGAGCTTCAACGGAGAAAAAACAAATCACTTTTAAAGGCAAACCTATTAAAATAACAAATGACTTCTCAGTCGAAACAGTAAAAGCAAGAAGAGCTTGGAGAGACATACTTCAAGTATTGAATGAGCAAAAATGTCAACCCAGGCTGATTTACCCTGCAAAACTATCAGTCATGATCGAGGGAGAAAGAAAAATTTTCCAGCACAAAGACAACTTTAAGGGATACATGGCCACCAAACCAGGCCTTCAAAAACTGCTAGAAATGATACTCAAGCGTGAAGAAAAAAACAGGCATATCCAGGAGAACAGAAGGCAAATATAACACCATTAAAAGCGAAGCAATATACTTATAAAAGCTACTAAACATAATAAATGTCTGGAATTAACAATAGTTTCTCCATTATAACACTAAATGTTAATGGACTTAATTCACCAATCAAGAGACACAGATTACAAACTTGGATTAAAAATCACAATCCATCAATCTGTTGCCTGCAGGAAACCCATCTCACCACAAAAGATAGGCACGCTCTAAAAATAAAAGGCTGGTCAACAATTCTACAAGCAAATGGAAGCAGAAAACAGGCAGGGGTAGCCATTATGCTATCAGACAAAGTGGATGTCAAACCAAAAAAAATTATAAGAGACACGGATGGATACTACATTTTAGTCACAGGTACAATTCACCAGGAAGATTTCACAATACTGAACATTTATGCACCCAATACGGGCCCCTCCACATTCATTAAGAAAACCCTACAGCGTCTAAAGCATGAAATCAACCCCCAAACGATAATTCTTGGGGACTTCAACACCGCCCTCTCTACGTGGGATAGATCAACAGGTCAAAAGCTTAACAGAGACACTTTGGAACTTAATCAAACCCTGAAAGAAATGGACCTCACAGATCTCTATCGAACTTTTCACCCACACACCAAAGAATACACATTTTTCTCAGCAGCACACGGAACTTTCTCCAAAATAGATCACATACTGGGCCACAAAATGAATCTACACATATACAAGAAAGTTGAAATTCTAACCTGTGCCCTATCAGACCACCACGGCCTAAAGCTGGACATCCACAACACATCAAACAAGAGAAAATACACTAACTCCTGGAAACTTAACACTATGATGCTGAATGAGAACTGGATTCAGGAAGAAATTAAAAAGGAAATTCAAGATTTCCTGAAAGTGAATGATAACGAAAATACAACTTACCAAAATCTCTGGGACACAATGAAAGCTATTCTAAGAGGTAAGTTCATAGCTCTTAATGCCCACGTCAAAAAAATGGAAACATCAGAAATAAACAACTTAACAATGCAGCTTAAAGCTTTAGAGAAACTAGAGCAATCTGATCCCAAAAGCAGTAGAAGAGAAGAGATTAGCAAAATAAGGGGAGAAATATCTGAAATCGAGACTAAGAAAACGATAGAAAAAATCAACCAATCAAAAAGCTGGTTCTTTGAAAAAATCAACAAGATTGATACACCCCTAGCTAAACTAACCAAAAGCAAGAGAGAGAAAACCCAAATTAACAAAATTAGAAATGAACATGGAGTTATCACTACTGATACCCAAGAAATCCAGAGAATTATAACATCATATTTCAAAAACTTATACTCTGTGAAGTTTGACAACACAAAAGAGATGGATGAATTTCTAAGTAAACACAACTTACCTAAATTGAATCAGGAAGTTGTGAATTATTTAAATAGTCCTATAACATATAAGGAAATTGAGGAAGTAATCTCGAATCTTCCCACCAAAAAATGTCCGGGACCAGATGGATTCAGCACAGAGTTCTACCAGACATTTAAGGAGTTAATAACACCAATACTCCTTAAACTGTTCCATCAAATAGCAAAGGAAGGAACACTACCAAATTCCTTCTATGAAGCTAATATCGTTTTAATCCCAAAACCTAATAAAGATTCACTTAAAAAAGAAAACTATAGGCCGATCTCCCTGATGAACACAGACGCAAAGATTCTCAACAAAGTCTTAGCAAATCGGATTCAAAAACATATTAAAAAGATCATTCATGGGGACCAAGTAGGCTTCATCCCCGGCACACAAGGTTGGTTCAACATACGCAAATCAATAAATGTAATTCATCATGTAAACCAGTCCAAAGTCCAAGACCACATGATACTCTCGATAGATGCAGAAAAAGCTTTTGACAAGATCCAACAGCCTTTTATGATCAAAACGCTAGAGACAGTAGGAATGGAAGGAACCTTTATCAATATAATAAAAGCTATATACAACAAGCCCACAGCAAGGATTATGCTCAATGGGGAACAATTGGAAGCATTCCCACTTCGATCAGGAACTAGACAAGGCTGTCCACTCTCACCACTTCTATTCAATATTGTACTTGAAGTCTTAGCTGAAGCCATAAGACAAGAAAGGGACATAAGAGGGATTCAAATCGGCAAGGAAGAAGTCAAGCTATCCCTATTTGCAGATGACATGATCTTATACCTGAGTGATCCCAAAAACTCCACCAGGAAGCTCCTGGAACTAATTGAGAAGTTCAGCAGGGTGGCAGGATACAAAATAAATGTGCAAAAATCAGAGGCCTTCCTATATGCCCAGAATGAAAGAAGTGAAAAAGCCTTGAGAGAAACAATACCATTTACTATAGCCCCTAAAAAAATGAAATACCTTGGTATAAACCTAACTAAGGAGGTAAAAGACTTTTACAATGAAAACTTTAAAACCCTAAAGAAAGAAATTGCAGAAGACACCAGAAGGTGGAAAGACCTCCCTTGTTCCTGGATTGGCAGAATCAACATTGTAAAAATGACCATCCTACCAAAGGCAATATACAGATTCAATGCTATACCAATCAAAATCCCAAAGCAATTCTTCAAAGAAGTTGACCAAATAATCTCAAAGTTCATATGGAGACACAAAAGACCCAGGATAGCAAAAACAATCCTGAGTAACAAAAACACAGCTGGAGGTATTACCATACCAAACCTAAGTCTATACTACAAATCCATAGTTATAAAGACAGCCTGGTACTGGCTCCAAAATAGACACACAGATCAATGGATAAGGATTGAAGACCCAGATATAAGCCCACAAAGTTACAGCCATTTGGTCTTTGACAAAGGGGCCCAAAGAATCCAATGGAAAAAGAACAGCATCTTCAACAAATGGTGCTGGCAAAACTGGATCTCCACATGCAGAAGATTAAAGCTGGACCCGTACTTGTCACCATGTACAAGACTTAATTCCAAATGGATCAAGGACCTTGATATCAGGCCAGAGACTTTAAAAACTATAGTTGAAAGGATAGGGAACTCCCTCGAGCTGATTGGGCTAGGCCAACACTTCCTAAACAGACATCCAATGGCACAATCACTGCTACCAACTCTCAACAGTTGGGATCTTATGAAATTAAAGAGCTTCTGTTCAGATAAAGAGATTGTTGCTCAAAGACAACCCACAGAATGGGAGAAAATCTTCACTAACCACATATCTGACAGAGCTCTACTGTCCAGAGTGCACAAAGAACTTAGAAAATTAAACTCCAAGGAAAACACTGGCCCAATTAAAAAATGGGCCCTGGAACTTCAAAGAAACTTTACCAGGGATGAAATTAAAATGTCTAGCCCCCCTTTCCCACCCTAAACCCGCTCCGCCGGTCGGGACGCGCGCGCGCGCGGTCCAGCCGGGCGTCCACGCCGCGCCCTAGCTGGTGAGTACCCCCGCCCCCCCCCACCCCCGCGCACCGCCCACCAGGACCCCCCAGGTCGGCCCACGGGGACCCGGCTCCGCCTCCCACCATCCAGCCGGAGCCGCGCGCCGGACCCAGGGACCAGGAGGACCTGCCCCTGCGCCCGGGCCCCGCCCCAGCTGCCCTCGGGTTCAATAGCTCCACGCCGTCGCCCCCATCCCCCCTTTCGCACCCTAAACCCGCTCCGCCGGTCGGGACGCGCGCGCGCGGTCCAGCCGGGCGTCCACGCCGCGCTCTAGCTGGTGAGTACCCCCGCCCGCCCCCCCGCGCACCGCCCACCAGGACCCCCCAGGTCGGCCCACGGGGACCCGGCTCCGCCTCCCACCATCCAGCCCGAGCCGCCCGCGGGACCCAGGGACCAGGAGGACCTGCCCCTGCGCCCGGGCCCCGCCCCAGCTGCCCTCGGGTTAAATAGCTCCACGCCATCGCCCCCATCCCCCCTTTCGCACCCTAAACCTGCTCCGCCGGTCGGACGCGCGCGCGCGCGGTCCAGCCGGGCGTCCACGCCGCGCCCTAGCTGGTGAGTACCCCCGCCCGCCCCCCCACCCCCGCGCACCGCCCACCAGGACCCCCCAGGTCGGCCCACGGGGACCCGGCTCCGCCTCCCACCATCCAGCCCGAGCCGCGCGCGGGACCCAGGGACCAGGAGGACCTGCCCCTGCGCCCGGGCCCCGCCCCAGCTGCCCTCGGGTTAAATAGCTCCACGCCATCGCCCCCATCCCCCCTTTCGCACCCTAAACCTGCTCCGCCGGTCGGGACGCGCGCGCGCGCGGTCCAGCCGGGCGTCCACGCCGCGCCCTAGCTGGTGAGTACCCCCGCCCGTCCCCCCACCCCCGCGCACCACCCACCAGGACCCCCCAGGTCGGCCCACGGGGACCCGGCTCCGCCTCCCACCATCCAGCCGGAGCCGCGCGGGACCCAGGGACCAGGAGGACCTCCCCCTGCGCCCGGGCCCCGCCCCAGCTGCCCTCGGGTTAAATAGCTCCAAGCGGTCGCCCCCATCCCCCCTTTGCACCCCGACCCGCTCCACCGGTCGGGACGCGCGCGCGCGGTCCAGCCGGGCCTCACCCCACAACCTAGGTAAGTCTCCGCCCGCCCCGCCCACCAGGACCACAGGCCAAATAATTCAGTTTAGTGAAATTGAGAGATCTTAAGAGTTAAAATGACAATGCCAAAGTCGAAGTGCAAATCCATGAGAAGCAACAATCAAGTAAACAAATTTCCCACTGAAGAAATTAATCCCACAATGTTAGACTCCAACAAGAACAAACCCATGGAAAAAGGCCAAGAAAGCCCCACCCAGGATAAAGACTTTCAAAATATGATCATTACCATGTTCAATACTATGAAAGAGGAAATCAGGGAGGAATTAAATAATCGAATCAATCGCTTTGAAGAGGAACACAACAGACATCTGGAGGAGTTGAGAAAAACAGTGCAAGAAACAAAAAGTGGCATAGAGCAGTTAAAACAAACTCAAGCAGAGTTTAAAACTGAGCTAAAAGACAAGTTATCTTCAACCCAGAACGCCACAGAGAGTCTTACCAACAGAACTAACGAAGCAGAAAACAGAATTTCAGACCTTGAAGATAAAGTGGGAGTACTAACCAGCTCAATGGAAGAGGTTGTTAAAGCCAAAAAGATACTTGAGAGAAATATCCAAGAGATATGGGACACCCTGAAGAAGCCTAACATGCGTATCCATGGAATACCAGAGCAAGAATCTCAAAATACCACCCCTGAGGAAATTTTTCAAACGATCATCAAGGAAAACTTTCCTCATCTAAAAAAAGAGAGGCCCATCCATATACAAGAGGCATTCCGCACCCCAAACAGATACGACCAAAATAGAAGCACGCCGCGGCAAATAATAGTTAAAACACTCCACATTCAAGATAAAGAACTGGTGCTGAGAGCTTCAAGGGAGAAAAAACAAGTCACTTTTAAAGGTAAACCTATTAAAATAACAAATGACTTCTCAGTGGAAACAGTAAAAGCAAGAAGAGCTTGGAGAGACATACTTCAAGTATTGAATGAGCAAAAGTGTCAACCCAGGCTGATTTACCCTGCAAAACTATCAGTCATGATCGAGGGAGAAAGAAAAATTTTCCAGCACAAAGACAACTTTAAGGGATACATGGCCACCAAACCAGGCCTTCAAAAACTGCTAGAAATGATACTCAAGCGTGAAGAAAAAAACAGGCATATCCAGGAGAACAGAAGGCAAGTATAACATCATTAAGAAAGAAGCAATATACTTATAAAAGCTACTAAACATAATAAATGTCTGGAATTAACAATAGTTTCTCCATTATAACACTAAATGTTAATGGAATTAATTCACCGATCAAGAGACACAGATTACAAACATGGATTAAAAATCACAATCCATCAATCTGCTGCCTGCAGGAAACCCATCTCACCACAAAAGATAGGCACGCTCTAAAAATAAAAGGCTGGTCAACAATTCTACAAGCTAATGGAAGCAGAAAACAGGCAGGGGTAGCCATTATGCTATCAGACAAAGTGGATTTCAAACCAAAGAAAATTATAAGAGACACGGATGGATACTACATTTTAGTCACAGGTACAATTCACCAGGAAGACTTCACAATACTGAACATATATGCACCCAATACGGGCCCCTCCACATTCATTAAGAAAACCCTACAGCGTCTAAAGCAAGAAATCAATCCCCAAACGATAATTCTTGGGGACTTCAACACCGCCCTGTCAACATGGGATAGATCAACAGGTCAAAAGCTTAACAGAGACACTATGGAACTTAATCAAACCCTGAAAGAAATGGACCTTACAGATCTCTATCGAACTTTTCACCCACACACCAAAGAATACACATTTTTCTCAGCAGCACACGGAACTTTCTCCAAAATAGATCACATATTGGGCCACAAAATGAATCTACACATATACAAGAAAGTTGAAATTCTAACCTGTGCCCTATCAGACCATCACGGCCTAAAGCTGGACATCCACAACACATCAAACAAGAGAAAATACACTAACTCCTGGAAACTTAACACTATGATGCTGAATGAGACATGGATTCAGGAAGAAATTAAAAAGGAAATTCAAGATTTCCTGAAAGTGAATGATAACGAAAATACAACTTACCAAAATCTCTGGGACACAATGAAAGCTGTTCTAAGAGGTAAGTTCATAGCTCTTAATGCCTACGTCAAAAAAATGGAAACGTCAGAAATAAACAACTTAACAATGCAGCTTAAAGCTTTAGAGAAGCTAGAGCAATCTGATCCCAAAAGTAGTAGAAGAGAGGAGATTAGCAAAATAAGGGGAGAAATATCTGAAATCGAGATTAAGAAAACGATAGAAAAAATCAACCAGTCAAAAAGCTGGTTCTTTGAAAAAATCAATAAGATTGATACACCCCTAGCGAAACTAACCAAAAGCAAGAGAGAGAAAACCCAAATTAACAAAATTAGAAATGAACATGGAGTTATCACTACTGATACCCAAGAAATCCAGAGAATTATAACATCATATTTCAAAAACTTATACTCTGTGAAGTTTGACAACACAAAAGAGATGGATGAATTTCTAAGTAAACACAACTTACCTAAATTGAATCAGGAAGTTGTGAATTATTTAAATAGTCCTATAACATATAAGGAAATTGAGGAAGTAATCTCGAATCTTCCCACCAAAAAATGTCCTGGACCAGATGGATTCAGCACAGAGTTCTACCAGACATTTAAGGAGTTAATAACACCAATACTCCTTAAACTGTTCCATCAAATAGCAAAGGAAGGAACACTACCAAATTCCTTCTATGAAGCTAATATCGTTTTAATCCCAAAACCTAATAAAGATTCGCTTAAAAAAGAAAACTATAGGCCGATCTCCCTGATGAACACAGACGCAAAGATTCTCAACAAAGTCTTAGCAAATCGGATTCAAAAACATATTAAAAAGATCATTCATGGGGACCAAGTAGGCTTCATCCCCGGCACACAAGGTTGGTTCAACATACGCAAATCAATAAATGTAATTCATCATATAAACCAGTCCAAAGTCCAAGACCACATGATACTCTCGATAGATGCAGAAAAAGCTTTTGACAAGATCCAACAGCCTTTTATGATCAAAACGCTAGAGACAGTAGGAATGGAAGGAACCTTTATCAATATAATAAAAGCTATATACAACAAGCCCACAGCAAGGATTATGCTCAATGGGGAACAATTGGAAGCATTCCCACTTCGATCAGGAACTAGACAAGGCTGTCCCCTCTCACCACTTCTATTCAATATTGTACTTGAAGTCTTAGCTGAAGCCATAAGACAAGAAAGGGACATAAGAGGGATTCAAATCGGCAAGGAAGAAGTCAAGCTATCTCTATTTGCAGATGACATGATCTTATACCTGAGGGATCCCAAAAACTCCACCAGGAAGCTCCTGGAACTAATTGAGAAGTTCAGCAGGGTGGCAGGATACAAAATAAATGTGCAAAAATCAGAGGCCTTCCTATATGCCCAGAATGAAAGAAGTGAAAAAGCCTTGAGAGAAACAATACCATTTATTATAGCCCCTAAAAAAATGAAATACCTTGGTATAAACCTAACTAAGGAGGTAAAAGACCTTTACAATGAAAACTTTAAAACCCTAAAGAAAGAAATAGCCGAAGACACCAGAAGGTGGAAAGACCTCCCTTGTTCCTGGATTGGCAGAATCAACATCGTGAAAATGACCATCCTACCAAAGGCAATATACAGATTCAATGCTATACCAATCAAAATCCCAAAGCAATTCTTCAAAGAAGTTGACCAAACAATCTCAAAGTTCATATGGAGGCACAAAAGACCCAGGATAGCAAAAACAATCCTGAGTAACAAAAACACAGCTGGAGGTATAACCATACCAAACCTTAGTCTATACTACAAATCCATAGTTATAAAAACAGCCTGGTATTGGCTCCAAAATAGACACACAGATCAATGGATAAGGATTGAAGACCCAGATATAAGCCCACAAAGTTACAGCCATTTGGTCTTTGACAAAGGGGCCCAAAGAATCCAATGGAAAAAGAACAGCATCTTCAACAAATGGTGCTGGCAAAACTGGATCTCCACATGCAGAAGATTAAAGCTGGACCCGTACTTGTCACCATGTACAAGACTTAATTCCAAATGGATCAAGGACCTTGATATCAGGCCAGAGACTATAAAAACCATAGTTGAAAGGATAGGGAACTCCCTCGAGCTGATTGGACTAGGCCAACAGTTCCTAAACAGACATCCAATGGCACAGTCACTGCTACCAACTCTTAACAGTTGGGATCTTGTGAAATTAAAGAGCTTCTGTTCAGATAAAGAGATTGTAACGCGAGCTCAAAGGCAACCCACAGAATGGGAGAAAATCTTCACTAACCACATATCTGATAGAGCTCTATTGTCCAGAGTGCACAAAGAACTTAGAAAACTAAACACCAAGGAAACCAATGGCCCAATTAAAAAATGGGCCCTGGAACTTAAAAGAAACTTTACCAGGGATGAAATTAAAATGTCTAACAAATATCTGAAAAAATGCTCCACTTCTTTAGCCATCAGGGAAATGCAAATCAAAACTTCCCTGAGATATCATCTCACCCCGGTCAGGATGGCAAAAATCCACAATACTAACAAGGACAAATGCTGGAGAGGATGTGGAGAGAGGGGAACTTTCCTACATTGCTGGTGGGAATGCAGGCTCATACAGCCACTCTGGCGAGCCGTCTGGAGATTCTTAAAGAAATTAAAGATTGAAATGCCATATGACCCTGCTATTCCACTTTTGGGAATAACCCCCCATACAGCAGAGGTTCGCCTCGATAGCACAAGCACGACCATGTTCATAGCAGCACTGTTTACAATAGCAAAGTCATGGAATCAGCCCAAATGTCCAACAGTTGACGACTGGATAAGGAAACTGTGGTACATCTATACAATGGAGTACTACTCAGCCATCAAAAATGATGAATTACTGGAATTTGCCGGGAAATGGATGTCATTAGAAACAATTGTATTAAGTGAAGTATCCCAGACCCAGAAAATTAAGCGCCGTATGTACTCCCTAATAGGTGGCTCCTAGTACCAAACCCACCCAGCCCACCTAGAGACAGGAATTCCAAGGATTATGAACAGGAGGGATGGGGCAGGAGGGCCACACCAGAAAGAAGGAGAGAAGGGACCATGTTACAGCAGGGAAAATAGGCCTCCACCAAGGACCCAAATAAGTAATGAGACATCTGATTAAGTTCACAGACTCTTGTTCCTGACCATTTACTACTGAGGGGGAGTGATCTCACCAGAAGAGGAGGGCATATAGTCTGGCAGATAAAAAGGGGTAACATACAATGCCCACCAGGATGGAGTGAAGGGCATTGCAGGAGCAGTAAAACTGCAAAAGAAAATCAACAAACCACAATCCAGAACTTCAGAGACTCTATATCAACCACCTAGAACTAGGCCAGACTAGTCTCTCCCCATCCTGAAGCTCAGGGAAATTTGCGGAAGAGGGGGCGGTAAGAGTGTAAGAGCATAAGGATGGGAGGAGCAATGATATATAAGATACTCTATACTAGTTAGGGCTGAAGCAATCATAATTGGACTTTGCATGCCCTGCGCATTGTCCAACACACTGTTGACCTCACAAAGTCTAGCACCTGCTAAAGGCACCAAGATCCTTGGAGGCAAAGAATTGGCAGCCACAGCAGTGTTCCTATACCTAAGGGGAACACGGGAAAGGGTTCGGCAAAGGCCACTGGGTCCTTGTACGTCATCGGAGAGGAGGGCCCAGAGGAAAATCAGTCATGCACAAGAAAGGACTCTCTGGGAATTGGGGTGGGAGGCACTGGGGGATGGGGAGGGAGAAGGGTGGGGAGGGGGAGCAGGGGGTACGGGGGGAGGAGGAGGGAGGGAGGGAACTGGTGTACCTAATAAGTTTGTATGAGCTGAAATAAAAAAAAAAAATTATAAAAAAAAAAAAAAAAAAAAAGAAATTAAAATGTCTAACAATTATCTTAAAAAATGCTCCACTTCCTTCGCCATCAGGGAAATGCAAATCAAAACTTCCCTGAGATATCATCTCACCCCGGTCAGGATGGCAAAAATCCACAATACAAACAACGACAAATGCTGGAGAGGATGTGGAGAGAGGGGAACTCTCCTACATTGTTGGTGGGAATGCAGGCTCATACAGCCACTCTGGCGAGCCGTCTGGAGATTCTTAAAGAAATTAAAGATTGAAATGCCATATGACCCTGCTATCCCACTTTTGGGAATAACCCCCCATGCAGCAGAGGTTCGCCTCGATAGCACAAGCTCGACCATGTTTATAGCAGCACTGTTTACAATAGCAAAGTCATGGAATCAACCTAAATGTCCAACAGTTGACGAGTGGATAAGGAAACTGTGGTACATCTATACAATGGAGTACTACTCAGCCATCAAAAATGATGAATTACTGGAATTTGCTGGGAAATGGATGTCATTAGAAAGAATTATATTAAGTGAAGTATCCCAAACCCAGAAAATTAAGTGCCGTATGTACTCCCTAATAGGTGGCTCCTAGTACCAAACTCACCCAGCCCACATTGAGACACTCAAAAGTAAACCTATGAAACACAGTAATTGCAAGGATTATGAACAAGAGAGATGGGTTAGGAGGGCCACACCAGAAACAAGGAGAGAGGAGACCATGTTACAGCAGAGAAAATAGGCCTCCATCAAGGTCTGCAAGTAAGTAATGAGAAACCTGGTTAAGTTCACAGACGTTCTTTCCTGATCTCACCAGAAGGGGAGGGCATATAGTCTAGCAGATAAAAAGTAATCATTTTGCAAATGGGTGATGGACCCCTCCCTCAGGGAGGTTTCCTACTCTTATTACATCTACCCTTGAATGTGCTATTACAACAAGACTCCAGTTTAACAGCTTTTTGTCTCTGGCCAGGGGGTGACATACAGTGCCCAGCAGAATGGAGTGAAGGGAATTGCAGGAGCAGCAAAACTGCAAAAGAAAATCAACAAACCACAATCCAGAACTTCAGAGACTATATCAATCACATAGAACTAGGACAGCCTAATCTCTCCCCATCCTGGAGCTCAGGGACATTTGCGGAAGAGGGGGTGGTAAGATTGTAAGAGCAAAAGGATGGGAGGAGCAACGATTTGCAAGATTCTCAACAATAGTTGGGGCCAAAGCAATAGTAATGGGACTTTGCATGCCCTGCGCAATGTCCAGCGCACTGTTGCCCTCATAAAGTCTAGCATATGTTAAGGGCACCGAGACCCCTGGAGGCAAGGGATTGACAGCCATAGTAGTGATCTTATGCTTAAGGGGAACAAGAGAAAGGGCTTATGGAAATGCCACTGGGTCCTTATATGTCATCGGAGAGGAGGACCCAATGGAGAGTTAGGCGTATACAATAAAGGACTCTCTGGGAATTGGGGGGGAGGCACTGGGGGAAGGGGAAGGGGAGGGGGAGGAGGGGGGAGGGAGGGAACTGGTAAAAATTTTAAAATGTATAATTAAATTTTTAATAAAAAAAAAAAAAGGAAATCATCCAACATGGTCTCTGGGGACAGCAAAGTTAAGGACTTGATAGGCTAAGTCTGAGAACAGCTCTGAGCTCCCAGTTCCCATCAGTTCTCTCTTTTCCATTTGTCTAAAGAAAAGGATCAGAAAAATCCTCTGCTCAGTTGTCTTGGTAACAAGTATGGAAAATGGAGATGCCTAAAGATATTAGGGAGGAGTAAGAAAGATTACCAGGGAGAAATAGATGAGTGGTTACTCATGGTCCTATTTGGGTCAATATGTATTATATATTCACAAAGTGCTGAGCCTGGCTGGTTATTCATGTGCAGTATGGGAATACACATGCATAGGCATACATCTACTGCCACGGGAGTAACAATGTGTCTGAGAATGAAAAGGTTAAGAGCATTTTAAGCCAGGACTGACTCAGTCTTTCCTTGGCGCAGGCAGGTAGACATGATGACACTGTCTTCCAGCAAGGAGACGGCTTGGGTGCCAGGCAAAAGCCAGCTCTACCCGCGATCTTATTATTAAAACTTGAGAAAGTCAGGGACAAGTAAAGACTGAATCTATTAAAGAGACTTTTCTTTTGTTAAAAAAGTAACACAATGTCAGGAGTGATTAAAAACTCGGTTATTTAGAAAGCCCATCAGTCCCTGATTCTAATAGTTTCTTTACTATCACCTCCTCGGCTTTGACTTTCATGGTTTACCGTGCTTTGAAATAAATATAAAACATCAGAGTTATGAAACATAAAAACCAATGTGGTTCAGCATCTCTTTGAAATTCACTGAACAATTTTTAAAAATAAACACTTAAAAATGCAAAGGTTCCATCCCTAAAGAAGTGTTTTATTTTCCAGATCAACAAAGTAGATGAAAAACTGAGGATTAAAATCTCTTTACCTCTTTCTAGCATGTTTTCAGCTTATATTTTCTGTCACAGAAGAAAACAGGAAGGGGACCTGCTGTCCTACAGCTCACATCCTATGAGGAGCTAGCTAGTCCCGTAAATCCAGGAAGCATGTTCCTGGCTGACAGAACAGTGATGCAAAGGTCTCGAGGTGGAACAAACTGGCCCCACTTGAGGGCTGAGAGTAAGAGTGGCTGTCAGTGCAACCTACATAAAACACAAGGGGAAACACATCATCTGTTGGAGGGCAGAAGTGGAATGTGTTGATGCCAGGTAAGCAGAGGCTGGGGAAGGCAGCAGGGGAGCGATGGAAGCCAGGGGAGAGAGATGGAAGGAACAGTGAGAGCAGATGTGCAGATGCTGCGAGGCAAGACTCCTGCGGCTGGAGTCCACCCAGGATCCCGTGGAAGCAGCAGGAGAGCATAGGAGGGATCGATGACTCCAGATGGCTGAGGGTTCTCACACAGGCTGGGGAGTCTGAACTCGTTCAGCAGCCAGCGGGGTCCCGGGAGGGAAAAACCTCAAAGGGGGAGAAGAGAGATTCTACCCGAGCTGAGCTTCATGCTTGGGAAGGATGTGTCTGCAGCATTTGTCTCAGATTCTCTATGGACTTCCAGCACACTAGGTGAAGCTGCCGCGTTGGAGCAGGACAGGGGTAGGTTCTGAATTCCAGGCTGAGGAGCTTTGGTTTGCCAGTAGGGTGATGGAAAAATTTACCCCTCTCTATGAGAAGCATAAGCTGTTCGGAGCCTTTGGCCTCACCACAGGCTGACAGCACATTCCTGTTCTCTTCTCTCTTGGCCTGATGCTAATTACAGCACGAGGTTAATTACATACAGGTTTCTGCGGCGATGTGGTCACTATGTCTCCCTTCCTAGGCTATAAGCTCCCTGTGAAGTCAAGCAGTGTCACTGCACAAAGTCCTGATGACTGGGAAGTGAGACCCCATTCAGTGGCAACCAGCTGCCCCCAGCAGCCCAAGCCATCTCTCGGGGTGGGGGGGGGTGTCCTTCTGCGTTCTTCTTTCTCGGTTCCAAGTACTTCCTTGCCACATTGGTATTAACAGGATCCCTAACTATAAAGAACCCAAGGAGAGGTGAGAATATACATACCATTTATGATTATGATTATCTGACTTCAAGTTTTCTTACAAGATGTGTCCATCAAATTGCCTTCTAAATAAACTGTTTACAGCTATACATTAGTGCTACTGTCAGCTTTGGTTAGAGAAGCTTCTTTCTCCAGTGAGCAGTGGCTGCTGTAGAGACTCGTGATTGGACCAAGTACTGAGAGCAAGTGACTGTGGAATGAATGCCCAGCTCTGACTGGGACATAAGTATCGCCCCTGCAAGGCTCGGGGAACATCACGGAAGAGGAGGCAGAAAGAATGTAAGAGCCCTAGGAAGGAGTAGAATGGTGTCCGATGCCGTCTTCTGTGCACAGCATGGTTGTTGCACTTAAGCTCATAGCAGCTATGATGATCGACACAAGACCTGTGCAAGACTGGCTGTCAGCATTCCATCAGAGATGGAGCTGGGGTTCGCACAGTCCTGCCTCTCCTTGAGGGTTCCATAGGTAGTTAATGGTTGCAGGGGTGGAGGAAGGGCAAGACATTGCTCCAGTAGTAATCAACATACTACATCATATGTCGTCATAACTGGAGGGAGGATTCACGCACACTCCTGCCCCCCCTTGAGGATTAATCGTTGCTGAGAGAGAGACATTTTCTTTAGTAGTAACCAGCACATGACAAAAGAACACTTCTGAAAGCAGCATTTAGAATGGAATGAACCGGGGCTGGAAAGGTGGCTCAGGGGTTAAGTCTCTGCCTTGCAGGCAGAAGGTCCTGAGTTCAGATCCTAGACCCCACGTATAGACGCTAGGCAGAAGTGGGGGCGGCCCTGGTAGGGTGGAGCCTGTGAATCCTGGGTCCATGGTTCTACACACATGCGCACACAGGCATACATGCACAATTGAACAAATAATAAATTTTAAAATTTTTTTTAAAAAGAAAAGAATGAACCAGGACCCAGAAGCAGTGTTTTTCTCCCCCTCAGAAGGCTTCTCTCTGCAGAATAGACAAAGCATATGGATGAGCTGGGCTGCCTCAGATATCCCAAGAAATAACCTTGTGGACTTATCTACAGAAGCAGTAATGCCTATCCTCTCCTGCTTATTAGAATCTTCTGGAGACTTTTCGAAAACCCTGATGCCAATGCAAGACCCTTCTAATGAACTAGACTGGCTAGGAGTGGGTTTCCGGGAGTGGTGTTCCTCAAAACTCCCCACAAAGTCCCCAGAGTGCAGACACATGAGAGTCACTGAATCCAATGAATAACCCCAGAGAAAGGAAGGTGCTTAGACCCGAGTCAGCCTCACCTTTAGGGTGTAAGGTCTCGAAACTGTTTAATCCTTGAAATAAGTCTCAGAGTGATGGCGGCCATCTGTCCCCTTTTCAGACACATACAAGGATGTAAAGAGTGGTGTGACCAGGAAGGATTACGACTCACATTCCAGAGGAATGGTCCCACCAACAGTGCTCCTGCCAGTTGGCTCAGTGTGGACTGTCCTTTCATACTGTTTTGAATGCTGTAGATTTATGGCCACAAATGATTTGTACCGACCCAGGGAGACCATTGAAGGATTAATCTAATTAAACAAAGACAAAGGGATAAATACAGACTGGGTTCCGACAAAATAACTTAGTTGTTTTCCTGGCAGTCTTCACTTCCATTTGAAACAAGTACAGATGTTTTTGGACCCTTCCTTATGCTTTTGAAAAACAATCTTTTTTTCCCCCTCTCCTAGCCTGGGAGGATTTCACTAAAGAGTAATAAAACTAC
The DNA here is from genome assembly GCA_023101885.1 of Typhlomys cinereus. Lineage (NCBI taxonomy): Eukaryota > Metazoa > Chordata > Mammalia > Rodentia > Platacanthomyidae > Typhlomys > Typhlomys cinereus. The sequence continues at coordinate 1,090,560 of JALPQD010000261.1, forward strand.
TTGGAAGCATGGGAGTGGCCTTGGCTTCAGAGTGCTTTGTTACCAGATACAGTTTTCTCTGCCTTTTCTTGCTAGTGACTCCAGTGTGGCTCATGGGGTTCAATCAAGTGTCACCTCCAAGACCCTTCTCCAAGCTGACCAGGGCTAGGACTCCTTTCCTATGACACTACAGACCATTGTTCCTGCAGCCCTTACCATTGTCCCTGGTACTGGCAAAACTGGTCACATATTTGCCTAGTTTAGTGGAGCATGAACTGGTCTGTTTCATTAGATTTCCCAGAAACTCACACAATGAGCTAGCGTGTGCATGTAGTTGATGTGCCATAAGGATTCATGACTAAAGGAACAGTGGCACAAGTCCAGATGCCTTACCACCCAACTAAGATGCTTCTAAACTCCCCAAGCCCTCCCCCCCCAACAGAAAAGGAGTGCTGGGAAGATGAGGGAGATAAGAGCAAGACCTTCTGTGTCTCTGTATCTCCCCTTATCCTTGGCAATAGAGACACCCATCCCAAAGGTGGGCTTGGAGCACAAGGACATCCAGACATTAGCCTTCCACTACAGACACCAGGAAAACTCTCATAATGGGTAGAAGGCCAGTATCTTGCTCTCTGATGCATCTCTGGTACCCAGAGCAGTGGCCAACATATTGTAGCTGTTCAAGAAGTATTTGTTGGAGAGAGATATGAATCCATATCCATATCACACAAACAAAGGCTCGCAGGTATTCCTGACAGGTATATTCCTTTATCTAGCTACAAACGCCATAAGGGATTTCACTGTCTTTCATAAATCTGGATATTCCTGTGGCACATAATTTTAATAAAAACATGTGTTTCACATTATAGGTACTTAAAGTACGTTGTTGCTTTGCCTTGAGAGCATCCTCCTTAGCCAGCCTGAAGCATTGCCTCATGAATGAATGCTAGTAGGCGGAAAGGAGACAGCTAGAAGAAGCTTAAAAGCATTGCATAATTTCCCTTTGGTGAAGATAAACTTTCAGATATGCTCATTTTTACCTTGGAGTCAAAGATGGTTACTCTTGTGTTGCTGTAAGGAAAAAACTCTGACCCAAGGACCTTATGGAAAAAGCTTTATCTATTTGGCTTATGGTTCCAGACAGGACTGAGTGTTAATGCAGGAAATGCATAACAGGGGCCAGTAGCAGGAGACTGGTTCATGCCATTACAGTCATCAGGAGGCAAAGAGAGCAAGAGAAGGAGAAAGTGGGGCCAGACTACCCACCCCCCAGCAATGTGCTTCTTCAAGCCATATTTTGCCTCCCAAAAGTTCTATGATCTTCCCAAACATCATCACCAGCTGGGAACCAAATACTCAAACACACAAGCCTGTGTGGGACAATCCACATCCAAACCATGACAAGTAGTCATGGAAATTTGGAAATTACTGGCCTCCTCCTTCTTCCGTACATTCAAAACCAAATCTAATCAGTCCTCTGGCCCTCCCAGCCACTCTTCTTGACCTCCCCTGCCAAAAGGAGCCATAGTCTTCTCTCAACTGTAGCAACTACCACTTGTTTTTCTGGTATCTACCCCAGCTCGGGGTTCTTCTGCAGCCAGAGTAATCTGCTGGATTTCCCACACTCAATGGCTTCCCAGTGCTCTGGGACAAAGTTGAAAGCATCCATTCGTCAGGGTGCTGTGTGATTACCCTCTCACCTCTCTGGTCTCAGCTCATGCTTCTGCTTTGCTCTCTGCTCCATCTCTTTTCCCTCCCCAATTTCCAAGTCAAGTTTTCTCATGCTTTGGGACCTATGCACGTGACATTCCTTGTACACCTTTCACTTACACACCCTTTCAGATGCAGCCTGAAGTATAACTTCTGAGAGGACTGTAGGTTCCCTTCATAGTTTCCCATTTAGTCTTCACCACAATTGTAATTCGGTGCTTAATCTGCAAGTGATCACTTCATGTCTATTCCCCCTACCATGGGACAGCAGTGGTGACCTCATGAGTGCATGTCTTGTTCCTCAGCCTTGCCCAGACATCCAGCATGGCACCTGGCATGCAATCAACAAAGAAATGTTTGCGAATGACAGAAGTATTCTATTTGTTCATCCAGGAGACCCTTGAAAGTCCAGGGAAAACAACACCCAGAAAAAAGAGAAAAGAAAGAGAAAGTCCCCATCGCCACAGAGCTTGAGAGTCTAATAGGAGAATCACTGGTGTGTTGGAATCAGCTGGTGCTGAGTCACAAGAACAAATGACAGTCACTTCTTCCCATTTCTGCATTCCACAAGACCAAGTGGGCAGCCTGAAACAATGGCTGCAGTGGGAGTGTTCACACCAGGGAAAATGGCAGACATCACGAACCGGAACCTTTCCTTCCAGAAAGCTGGTGTTTAGCATTTGCCACAACATTGCTGTTGAGGAATCAACAGTATTATCTCATTAGTTGGGAGTCAGGAGGGGTGAAGGGAAGCTTCCTTTTAAACAGTAGGATCTCAAAGTGGCTTTGCTGAGAAAATGACTGTGCAGGATGTGATGTGGAAACAGAGATAAAGACAGACACCATTGGAAGACAGCAGTTATGTCTCTTCAGTAAAGTTAAGGTGAGGCCCACAGACAGGAAGAGTATCGACTTTGGCTCTGGCTAAGACACCTTTGTGACTTCAGTAAATGACAGTCATGAAACATATTCATAAAACATCAAATAATTAAATGGAGAAAATATCTTAGTTGCAGAGTTGAACAATGTAATATGGCTGGAAAGTACATGAGGCACAGTGAGCCTTCAACACATGCTAAGTCTTTGTGGCAGGAAGAAGAAAGGTTTTTATGGAAAGCAAAAACTACGAACCTCAACCAAAATTTGCCCGGGGTCACATTTCTAATAAAGATAAGTTTCATTTTATTGGGTACTTCTGAAAGCTGCAGACTTGGATATTAGCTTCAAAAAATATTTTAAAACTATCTTTGGCTAGGTTTGGTTTGCTAAATTGATCTGATACCGCAGAGTAGGCATTTTAAATTGAAGCTTATAACAAAAAGATTTGGCCAAATCCAAGCTATGCCTTGCCAGAGGGCAACTGTGAGTACACAGCTACAGTCAGCAAAAACAACTTTGCCTCTTTTGGTTTCTGGAGAACTTCACTAGGGCGGGTGACTGAGGCCGCTCAGTCTTCACAGGTGACATTAATTAGTAAGGGTGTGCTAGCGAAGAAAGAGCCTCGGAGGCTGTGCTGAGATCCTCTCACCCCGTCTCCCAAGAAACCCCAAGGCACCCTGGATTTAAGTGCCTCCTTTCACTTGCCAGGTCCGCCATGGCTCTGGGTCTCAGCCCAGAAAACTGGGGAGATGTTCTTCTGGCTTAGGCTGGAGGAGGGGAGCACCCAGCAAAGGCCGCAGTTGCCTGGCTGACATCATCCAGGACTAAATCAGAGGGTTTTTAAGGAACTTTCCAAAAGTTTAGTCAAGCGCGCACTGTGTGCTGTCGACACCAATGGCTGTTTGATTTCTCCTCTGGCACCGAAGCAAACAAGCACCTTTATAAGACACTTTGCTTTCGCGGAGCTCCTGCTGGCATTTAACCCAAGATGCAGAAATCGTAAAGTGTTTATCACAGCAAGAGAGAGGAGAGGTGTGTTATTAGGGCTGTGACTTCCCTCAACTGGCAATGATGGGGTCTCCACCCCCTGTCCCAACTCTGAAAGCTCTCTGTTGAATGAGAGACCCACGAAAGCAAGCTTAACCAGAGCCTGCATTCCGGGGACCATCCCCTTTCTTTCATGTCTGAAGGCACTGATCTTATTTTGACAGCTGCAGTTTGGATTTTCAGACTTTCAACAGTAAATGTGAGTCATCAGCCTTGTGCTTCTTTGCTGAAAGAAACAAATGGAACCCAGTGTCACAGGGAAAATAAGTCAAGCCTGTCAGGCAAGCGCCAGCTGGGCCTGCTCTCCCCTCTCTCTCCTATTCACTCACAAGATTATGGCTTTCTCTGGGGGAAAAGAAAGGCAGGATAGAGGAGATTGCCCCCTCCTTGCTCCAAAAAAAAAAAAAAAAAAAAAAAAAAGAAAGAAAGAAAAGTTCTGAAACATAAGCAAACCTGACTGAATGAGGTTGACCAAAACGAATGTGAATAATGATCTATCGTTGCAGGGGACACTTTGCTACTTCCAAACTCTTACCACCTCATTATGCTTTTCCCTCCTGAGTGGACTCCCCAGAAGAGGGAGTTTAAACCATCCAGGTCCAAGGGCCTCAAGCTGAAGGGGACATCAGCATCTACAGGGTGGGCGCTGCTAGGAAGTCCTGACTCAGCAGATCCAGACAGACCCAGGAAGCTGCCCATTCAACAAGGTCCCTGTGAAGCCGAGGCTTCAGGCTGGGGACCTTGCTGGTGGAAGCCCTTGCTAGTGCCTGGGGAGACCACAGGGCAGGAAGTGGGACAAGGTTCAGGCTCCGTGCCCTGTGTGCCGCCCTGTTCTTTCATAACAGCATTCCTCTGCTCACACTAAGCTGACAAGTTTAGTTCTCCTCACAGGCCTCTACACTCCCCCGATACCTTCTGCTTTAAGCTCCATGCCCTGACACCAACAGAGGGTCCCTAAATCCAGGACAGCACCAGGATTGGAAGAAAGGTAATGCCTCTCTGCAAGCCACTTGTGCTTGTGCAGGCTACCCACAAGCAGCTGCAGAATCTGTGCCCTGTATTCCATAACCAGTGTGCTGCTCTGTCCGTGCACGAAGTTGTTCATCCTTCCACTCTTACCCCATGCTCCGCCTATGAGCAGCTCCAGGGTTGACATCCTGACCTTTGCTTTCTACACACCCTTTTCTTCTCTTCAAGACTTCCTCCATTCACAAGGTCAATAAGCACCATCAAGCAAGTTCAGCCCAGGCTTATCTTCCTTTTCAGCTGCACCCAGCTATGTGTGTGGTCGTGCTCCTGGACTCTGCAGTTTGCCCTCAAAATCCATGCTCCTCCATGAAGGAATCCGGCAGTCTTAATACTACCACCCACCCACCAACTTCATTTTGGGTCATAAACTCCTCTCACAGTCCCTGCAGTCTCCCAGCTACTTCTGTGGGTGTAAGAAACATACACACACACTGAGTTGGAGAAACTGACGAGAACTGTAAACGGATTGCAGCCTTCAGATACTGCTCTCTGTGAGTGGGCACAAAGAAACCAAAATAAAGTATCGCTAATACAAGAGTGTCTGGCCCACAAAGAGGAAACCCTAGAGAATAAAGGGATGGAGGGATGAGGGAAAGACATCTCTCTCTACCACTCTGCCTTCTTCTAATGCAGACCATACATTACTGCCAGGACCAGTCACTGGACTGTGATTTTGCCCTGGATGCTTGTGGTCCACATCTCTAAATTCAGCTTGAGTTTACAACAGCTCCATCGTTTGTCCCAGCTCACTCATTCCTTCTCTCATCTTCCTCCATCCCCCAAAAGACCCTTTACCAGCAGGTAGCCCAGTCTCACTCCAAGACTCTTTAATCTTTTCTTGTAACATTTCATCTGAGCACCACTTATCTTTTGAATCTGATTTACATATACAAACCTTTTTGAATTGTTATTGTTGTACAACAAACTCCCTAAGGTGCAATTTAAAACAAGCATGGTGTAGGTGAAAGGGTAGGGAATTCCCTCGAGCTGATTGGGCTAGGCCAACAGTTCCTAAACAGACATCCAATAGCCCAGTCACTGCAACCAACTCTCAACAGTTGGGATCTGGTGAAATTAAAGAGCTTCTGTTCAGATAAAGAGGTTGTAACACAAGCTCAAAGGCAACCCACAGAATGGGAGAAAATCTTCACTAACCACATATAATGATAGAGCTCTATTATCCAGAGTGCACAAAGAACTTAGAAAACTAAACACTAAGGAAACAAATGGCCCAATTAAAAAATGGGCCCTGGAACTTAAAAGAAACTTTACCAGCAATGAAATTAAAATGTCTAACAAATACCTTAAAAAATGCTCCACATCCTTAGCCATCAGGGAAATGCAAATCAAAACTTCCCTGAGATATTATCTCACCCCGGGTTAGGATGGCAAAAATCCACAATACAAACAACACCAAATGCTGGAGAGGATGTAGAGAGAGGGAAACTCTCCTACATTGCTGGTGGGAATGCAGGCTCATACAGCCACTCTGGTGAGCCCTCTGGAGATTCTTAAAGAAATTAAAGATTGAAATGCCATATGGCCCTGCGATTCCACTTTTGGGAATAACCCCCCATACAGCAAAAATTCACCTCGATAGCACAAGCATGAACATGTTCATAGCAGCACTGTTTACAATAGCAAAGTCATGGAATCAACCCAAATGTCTAACAGTTGATGAGTGCATAAAGAAAATGTGGTACATCTATACAATGGAGTACTACTCAGCCATCAAAAATGATGAATTAATGAAATTTGCTGGGAAATGGATGGGATTAGAAACAATTATATTGAGTGAAGTATCCCAGACAGAAAATTAAGTGCCACATGTACTCCCTAATAGGTGGCTCCTAGTACGAAACCCACTTAGAGACACTCAAAGATAAATCTCTGTAATAACTACAGTAATTGCTAAGATTATGAACAGGAGGGATGGGGAAGGAGGGCCACACCAGACACAAGGAGAGAGGGGACCATGTTACAGCAGAGAAAATAGGCCACTATCAAGGACTGCAAGTACGTAATGAGCCATCTGGTTAAGTTCACAGACTTTCCTTCCTGATCATTTACAACTGATGGGGTATGATCTTACCAGAAGGGGAGGGCATATAATCTGGCAAATAGAAAGTAACCATTTCGCAGATGGGTGATTGACCCCTCCCTCACCGCGGTTTCCTACTTTTATTACATCTACCTTTGAATATACTTTTATAACAAGACTCTAATTGAACAGATTTTTATCTCTGGCCAGAGGGTGACATCCAATACCCATCAGGGTGGAGCCAAGGGCATTGCGGGAGCAGCAAAACTGAAAAAAAAAAAAATCAACAAACCATAATCCAGAACATCAGAGACTCTATATCAACCACCTAGAACTAGGCCAGCCTAATCTCTCTCCATCCTGAAGCTCAGGGAAATTTGCGGAAGAGGGGGCAGTAAGAGTGTAAGAGCAAAAGGATGGGAGGAGCAATGATATGCAAGATACTCCACACAAGTTAGGGCTGAAGCAATCATATTTGGACTTTACATGCTCTGCTCAATGTCCAATACACTATTGACCTCACAAAGTCTAGCATTTGCTAAAGGTACAAGGATCCTGGAAGGCAAGGGATTGACAGCCACAGTAGTGTTCCTATGCTTAAGGGGAGCACAGGAAAGGGTTCTGGGAAATGCCACTGGATCCTTGCACCTCATCGGAGAGGAGGACCCAGAGGAGAGTTTGGCATGCACATTAAAGGATGCTCCGGGGATGGGAGGGGGAGGCACTAGGGGATGGGGAGGGAAGGGGGAGGGGAGGGGGGCACAGGGGGATAGGGGGTTGGAGGGAGGGGGGGACCAGTGTACCTGTTAAGTTTGTATGAGTGGAAATAAAAAAATAAAAAATAATAAATAATAAAACAAGCATGGTGGCACATTATAATCCTAGGGTTTAGTGAGATAGGAGGATTGGGAAAGGCTGCCCTGGGCTACATCTCAGGAACCTGTCTCAACAAAAAACAAACCAGAATAATAAAATGTATAAATTGATGAACCGAGCATACCAACATACCATTACTACAATCAAAAAAATGAACACAGTCATCATCTCCTGTTCAACCTTCAAAGAGTCCCTGTTCAACCTTGTAATACTTCTTCCTGCCTCTCCTCCTCCTCCTGTCTCTATTAGGCTCTGTCCAACCACCGATCTGCCTTCTTGTTATAAATGACGAGGTACCATTTTGAATATTGCAAATAAATGGAATTACACCAAAAAGCTACTAAAACTAATGAATAAATTTAGCAAGGTTGCAAGATTAAAAAGTCAACATACAGAATTTATTTGTGTACACTGACAACAAAAAATAAGAAATCAATACTTTAAGATTATTTGCAGTAGTATAAAATATAAATTACAAGCAAATTTTAAACATGTGTGTGATTCTCTATACACTGAAAAGTACAAAAGATTTCTGAGATAAAGTTAAGATATAAGCAAATGGAAGATATATTTATGAAGGGTTAATGTTAATTCTTTTCAAATTAAGTGATAAATTCAGAGCAATTTTCATCAGAATCTTAGCCAACTTAGTTTTTAAGCAATTGATTTGATTTTAAAGTATAAATGAAAAAATTAAGTACCTAAAAGAATCAAATATACTCACTTCTCATTTTTTCCTCACTTCATTAGCTTTTCTATATAGACAATCACATAACCTAATAAGATAGCTTTACTATTTCCTTTCTAATCTGTGCAGCTTCTCATTTTTTCTTTCATTATTACAACTCATTAGGCCCTCAATAAAGTGTTGATAGAAGTGGTGAACCTTCTTCATAGCCTTTTGGTCTTCATCTTAGAAGAGATGTAATTTTTCACCTTGGAGTTTGATGTTAACAGTAGGTTTTTCTCAAAGTGTCTGTCTGTCAAGTTGAGGCATTTCCTTTTTATTACTACTTTGCTAAGAGTTTTCTCAGGAATGAATATCTGATACTAATCATAACCAATTTTTGCATCTATTGACATCCCGTTTTCTTCCCTTTTTAATGTATTAATCTGGTGAATTATACTGATCTTATATTCAAGGAATAAAGCCACATTTGTCTTGATTTTTTTTTCCCTCTTCTTACATACAGCATGGTTGGATTCTACTTGCTAAAATTTTGTTTAAACTTTTGCATCTTTGGCTGGGATGGAGTGTTTACTGTGCAAGTATTAAAACCTGAGTTTGGAACCCCAGAATGTAAAGTTAACTATGATAGTGTTAGGAGCCAGAAACAAGGGGATCCTGGGTACAATGTACAGCCAATTGATGAGCTACAGATTCAGTGCAAGACCCTGTATCAAAAATTAAAGTGGATGGCAACAAAGGAAAACATCTGACATCCATTTATGACGTCCACATGCACACATGAACACATGTATATGCACCTACATGCATATGTGCACATACACGTGTACACGTTACACATATATGCCCATCAAGAAAAAGAAATTTTACACCAAAATCCATGAAGGATGCTAGTTGCAGTTTTCCTTCCTTTCTAATTATATTCTTCTGTGTCATGCTCCTTATTTAAACTCTACCATAAAAGCTATTAAATCACTTGTGTAGACTGGGGAAAATAAAGTCAGGAACATTTCCAAACAACAAAAGCAACAAAATACATCTAGGATGATTTGGAGACAAGAAAAAAAAATCTACATGATATTGATCTTTTTCTACCAAATAATGTTTTATAAATGTTACATTTTCATTAGTTCCACATAAATTAAATACTCCAGGAGAGGGAAAGCTTTCTTTTAAAAACATGACTCAAATATGATGGTTCACACCCATAATCCCAGCGTTTGGGAGGCAAGAAAAGATTCTCACGAAATGAGAAATGCATAGAGAGCTCCCAGCTCAGGGCTTCACAGTGAGACCTCATCTCAAAAATGCAAATAGATGAATAAATAAACAAATAATACAGAAATTTAAAAAACAATGAAAATCTTACTAGTGGGGGAAAAAAGAATTTGAAGAGGGAGATGGTAAAGGGGATAAGAGGAGTGCAATGGAGCACATTTCCTAAGGTTTTCTTCTTATTTAAAAAAATCTTTAAACTTTATTTCTTTATTGCGTGTGTACGTGCACATGTGCACTTGTGCACATGGTAGGAGAGAACCAGCTCCCCATTTTTTAAAATGAGGAAAAGGAAGGGTTCAAACTTCCAGCACTATGCACATGTTTCTGCTATGTCTTATACAATGGCACTGGATATGAAAATTTTTTTAGGACAGAAGGAATCAGTAATGTTGATCTTCAGTGTGCTTCAAATTGCTGACATGAGCAGACTTGGAAAGTGAGATTCTTTAATGTATTTGCCTAATCTCTGAGTGGAAGGGTGGTTTGAGATAACTAGTGTTCACACAGAAAAGGGTTACTTGGATTTTGAAGATGTCCAAAGTTATATCACCTAAAAACGGGCTTATATTTCCTCTGGGTTGAGCAAGTAAAAATAAGTCTTCCATAACTGAAATGCATTCTGAGGTGGAGAAATGACTCAAGGGTTAAGACTCTGTCTCGAAAGCAGAAGGTCCTGAGTTCTGATCCCGGGTCACACGTAAAAATGTGAGGGAGAAATGGCAGCCTGAACTTCAGTCCCTGGTAGGCAGAGCCTGGGAAATCCCAGAGCAAAGCAAAAAGGAGGAAGAAGAAATTCAAGATGATTCACAAAGTCACCCTTGGTCCTCCACAGAGTCACACAGTGCCCTCTGATACACAAGCATGTACACACACACACACACACATACACACACACACACACAGACACACACGAGTGTGCACGAGTGCAAAATAAGGCTTGCTTAAAAAAATTAAAAAAGGAAAAGCATTCTATTTGGATGAGGAAGTAACTTTCTGACAGATGGCATCAGAAACAGAACCAAAGGTGGAAAGAAACTATGGGATGGAATTTCAGCTCCACTGCTGATGCCGAGTGTCCGGTGCTTTGCAATGAGTAGTCTGGTTCTCATGGGTCATTTCCTATATAGGACACCAAGGGGGTAGAATTCTGGGAAAGGGAGCAAGAAGGCCAAAGCCCAATATCCATTATCACTCCACTAGTCTATGAACTAGCTGCATTGATCTCCTTTCTCCATAAGGCAAAGTATAAGTAGAAAGTGGTGGGAATGCATACTTTCTATATCTGCCTATAATGTGTGTGCTTAGAGCCTTCCACGTTTAGTGTTATAACAGAAACTGCCAAAGGCAGGAAATCTAGAGAAGTAACAATCAGTCAGATATTAGTCCTGCTGAATTAGTTCTGAGTTTTTATCGAATCAGCAAGCCACAGAACCTGTCAGACCTGGGCTTGCAGAAGGTTTTCTGGTCATCCTGGGGTCATCCCGTTGCCATCTGGGGTCTCATCTGGAGAACTGTGAACCATGAAAGAGCATGATTTTCTCCCAAGGTCCTTAGAGAAATGCAACAGAGCTAACATACTGTTTGGAAAGAGGGACGCATATATGTGTTACATCTAGCACCAAAGGTGATGATAACTGTTTCTAGATGAGTGTGGCTGGTTAGGACAAGGCTTAACCCTTTGCTAGCTGCTTCCCAAGGCCCCCTCACTTCTGGAATCTACAGAACCTCAAGGGGTATAGCAATGGGTCAGAAGCTCTTGAAATGCTGACAAGCCAGGCATGCCAGTGAATGTCTGTAATCCCATTACTGAGGATGATGAGTTTTAAGCCAGCTTAATTTACATGGTGAGTTCTAGACCAGGCTAGACTGTACAGTGTGACAAGAAAAAGAAAGAGAGAGAGAGAGAGAGAGAAAGAGAGAAAGAGAGGGAGAGGGAGGGACAGAGAGAAGGAGAGAGGGGAGAGAGAGGGAGAGAGTGAGAAAGAAAGAGGGAAAGAGAAAGAAGGAGGGAGAGAGAAAGAAAAGAAGGAAGGAGAGAAAGAAAGCAGAGAGAGAGAGAGAATTCTAGATTTATAGACTTGGAGTCTCTAAAAAGGAGCACAGAAGTTGTTCTGGGCTACTTTTTACCTACTGAAGTTCTACAGTCACTGTCTGGCCTCCTGTCCCAACTCTACCTGAGACCTCTCTATGTATTTTGTCTGAAGCACAGGCATGTCTACCTCAAGCTCTTTTGTGGCACAATCCCTGACACAGGGGAGTCAGGAAACAACACCTGTGCTGGGCCTAGAAAGGATTGTCAAAGGCTTCTCATGAAATCAGAGGATTTCAGGATTCCTCAGGCATGGAAAATGGACATTGGCACTTACCCAGAACCAAGTCAAGTGCCAGGCATAAGACAGGAAGAGGAACATCTTGTGACCCAAAGAGGACAAGGCAGGAAGGAGTGAGCAAGATGGCAGGGGCATACCTAAAGAGACAGCAGATGGCTAAGAGATGTTCAACTATTTTGCTGAATGATGTGCAAGAAGACATGAGATGACCTTTCCCAAGCTCTCCACATCTCCAGTAAGTTCTATCAAACCCATAAGTACTTTCTGATTTTAATGAGGACCCTGCAGAATGTCAGAACTTCCAGCAAAAGATGAAGAAAATTCCAGTTGCTGCACTTAACTTGGGGGCTCTGAGGTCAGAGAGGAGCTCATGAGCTCCCTGGCCTTCAGAGTCCTGGGGTCTACAGAATTCTGGGACAGGAGGGAGCCAGATGTGACCTAATATTGGGATCCTCCCACCAACCATTCGACCTTGAAATTGAAAAGTGAGAAGAAAAATGGAAACTGTTGTTTGGCTCTATAACTGCAAAACTAAGTATAGCAATTTGTACAAACTGCTTCCCATTAATGCTTAATTGCTTGCCATGCAATGCAATAACAATTATACATTGCATGAACTACACGTCAGACTGAGCTGAGTTCTCTTTGCCTCCATGCAGCCAGTCTTCAGTCCTTCTTTCAAAAGCCTGGCTGTATGTGGTTAAAACAAAAGCTGCATCACAACATAAAAAAAAAAGAAGGGGCACACGCTTAGTATATGGCTAATTCTATCCTCAAAGGGAATAGTTACCTCATGCTGATTCAAATATCAATATATTGTCTAGTCTTTAGGGCCTGGCCAAAGAAGGATAATATAAGTTCTAACATTATATCTGTTTTCTATTGTTTAAAACAAAAAATTTTTAAAATTAAATCTGTTCTTTAAATCTATCACCAAAGTAGCCAGAGATCCCTGCTCATCTCTAAAACAGAACTCACATAATCAATCCCAGCTGAGATTAATAATCCATCCTTAATCCATGCTTCTGAGGAGAGGATGAAATGTGAAAATAACTCCTCAGGGTCCAACTAATAAAGCCAGTGGATAAAAAGGCTCTTCAGTAGCTTCCTATAAAGAAGCAGCTGAGAGGTGAAAGAGATCGTTGCACACAGGTGAGGAGACCATTTCTGAGACGGCACCTTTACCAACCTTTCACACTTTGCCTGATGGTCTGCACCATGCCAGACCTATGCACTGTGATGGCAGAGAAGAAAATTCATAAGCCAGAAAATGCTAAAGCTGTTTCAGGCCTCAGGGAGATGGCAAATGGGTTGGGCATGGGACTAGAGATGAACACAATGAGCAAGCAGTACAGACACAACAGCACAGTAGCCTTACTTCTGCACGTCTTCTGATCCAGGTTGAGAATGTACCCTTGCTTGCACCTGCAGACGTATGAGCCAGGTGTGTTGATACAGAAGTGGGCACAGTTGTGTTCCAAGATGCTGCACATGTGGACCACTGAAAGGGAAGACAAAGGAAGTTAAGTGAATGGTAAGGCCTTCCCCAACTTCATTCCACCCAGCCTAAACTGTAAAGGAGAGTTGACAGAAACCAAAGAGAAACAAATTGTGGTCCCATGATCATGAGAGTTCATAGTCTCAGGGAGACAAGACAAATTCAGATAAGTGGCACCAGCAACATCTAGATACAAGGTCACATGAGGTCAAAGGGAATTGGTTTTGAAACTGCTGATAACTGATTGTTTTTAACTTACAAAGACAGAGATTTTTTTTATTAAAAATTTAATTATACATTTTAAAATTTTTTACCAGTTCCCTCCCTCCCCCCTCCTCCCCCTCCCCTTCCCCCAGTGCCTCCCCCCCAATTCCCAGAGAGTCCTTTATTGTGTACGCCTAACTCTCCACTGGGTCCTCCTCTCCGATGACATATAAGGACCCAGTGGCATTTCCATAAGCCCTTTCTCTTGTTCCCCTTAAGCATAAGATCACTACTATGGCTGTCAATCCCTTGCCTCCAGGGGTCTCGGTGCCCTTAACAGATGCTAGACTTTATGAGGGCAACAGTGCGCTGGACATTGCGCAGGGCATGCAAAGTCCCATTACGATTGCTTTGGCCCCAACTATTGTTGAGAATCTTGCAAATCGTTGCTCCTCCCATCCTTTTGCTCTTACAATCTTACCGCCCCCTCTTCCGCAAATGTCCCTGAGCTCCAGGATGGGGAGAGATTAGGCTGTCCTAGTTTTAAGTGGTTGAATAGAGTCTCTGAAGTTCTGGATTGTGGTTTGTTGATTTTCTTTTGCAGTTTTGCTGCTCCTGCAATTCCCTTCACTCCATTCTGCTGGGCACTGTATGTCACCCCCTGGCCAGAGACAAAAAGCTGTTAAACTGGAGTCTTGTTGTAATAGCACATTCAAGGGTAGATGTAATAAGAGTAGGAAACCTCACTGAGGGAGGGGTCCATCACCCATTTGCAAAATGATTACTTTTTATCTGCTAGACTATATGCCCTCCCCTTCTGGTGAGATCAGGAAAGAACGTCTGTGAACTTAACCAGGTTTCTCATTACTTACTTGCAGACCTTGATGGAGGCCTATTTTCTCTGCTGTAACATGGTCTCCTCTCTCCTTGTTTCTGGTGTGGCCCTCCTAACCCATCTCTCTTGTTCATAATCCTTGCAATTACTGTGTTTCATAGGTTTACTTTTGAGTGTCTCAATGTGGGCTGGGTGAGTTTGGTACTAGGAGCCACCTATTAGGGAGTACATACGGCGCTTAATTTTCTGGGTTTGGGATACTTCACTTAATATAATTCTTTCTAATGACATCCATTTCCCAGCAAATTCCAGTAATTCATCATTTTTGATGGCTGAGTAGTACTCCATTGTATAGATGTACCACTGTTTCCTTATCCACTCGTCAACTGTTGGACATTTAGGTTGATTCCATGACTTTGCTATTGTAAACAGTGCTGCTATGAACATGGTCGAGCTTGTGCTATCGAGGCGAACCTCTGCTGCATGGGGGGTTATTCCCAAAAGTGGGATAGCAGGGTCATATGGCATTTCAATCTTAATTTCTTTAAGAATCTCCAGACAGCTCGCCAGAGTGGCTGTATGAGCCTGCATTCCCACCAACAATGTAGGAGAGTTCCCCTCTCTCCACATCCTCTCCAGCATTTGTCGTTGTTTGTATTGTGGATTTTTGCCATCCTGACCGGGGTGAGATGATATCTCAGGGAAGTTTGAGTTGCATTTCCCTGATGGCGAAGGAAGTGGAGCATTTTTTAAGATAATTGTTAGACATTTTAATTTCATCCCTGGTAAAGTTTCTTTGAAGTTCCAGGGCCCATTTTTTAATTGGGCCAGTGTTTTCCTTGGAGTTTAATTTTCTAAGTTCTTTGTGCACTCTGGACAGTAGAGCTCTGTCAGATATGTGGTTAGTGAAGATTTTCTCCCATTCTGTGGGTTGCCTTTGAGCTCGTGTGACAATCTCTTTATCTGAACAGAAGCTCTTTAATTTCACAAGATCCCAACTGTTGAGAGTTGGTAGCAGTGATTGTGCCATTGGATGTCTGTTTAGGAAGTGTTGGCCTAGCCCAATCAGCTCGAGGGAGTTCCCTATCCTTTCAACTATGGTTTTTAAAGTCTCTGGCCTGATATCAAGGTCCTTGATCCATTTGGAATTAAGTCTTGTACATGGTGACAAGTACGGGTCCAGCTTTAATCTTCTGCATGTGGAGATCCAGTTTTGCCAGCACCATTTGTTGAAGATGCTGTTCTTTTTCCATTGGATTCTTTGGGCCCCTTTGTCAAAGACCAAATGGCTGTAACTTTGTGGGCTTATATCTGGGTCTTCAATCCTTATCCACTGATCTGTGTGTCTATTTTGGAGCCAATACCAGGCTGTCTTTATAACTATGGATTTGTAGTATAGACTTAGGTTTGGTATGGTAATACCTCCAGTTGTGTTTTTGTTACTCAGGATTGTTTTTGCTATCCTGGGTCTTTTGTGTCTCCATATGAACTTTGAGATTATTTGGTCAACTTCTTTGAAGAATTGCTTTGGGATTTTGATTGGTATAGCATTGAATCTGTATATTGCCTTTGGTAGGATGGTCATTTTTACAATGTTGATTCTGCCAATCCAGGAACAAGGGAGGTCTTTCCACCTTCTGGTGTCTTCTGCAATTTCTTTCTTTAGGGTTTTAAAGTTTTCATTGTAAAGGTCTTTTACCTCCTTAGTTAGGTTTATACCAAGGTATTTCATTTTTTTAGGGGCTATAGTAAATGGTATTGTTTCTCTCAAGGCTTTTTCACTTCTTTCATTCTGGGCATATAGGAAGGCCTCTGATTTTTGCACATTTATTTTGTATCCTGCCACCCTGCTGAACTTCTCAATTAGTTCCAGGAGCTTCCTGGTGGAGTTTTTGGGATCACTCAGGTATAAGATCATGTCATCTGCAAATAGGGATAGCTTGACTTCTTCCTTGCCGATTTGAATCCCTCTTATGTCCCTTTCTTGTCTTATGGCTTCAGCTAAGACTTCAAGTACAATATTGAATAGAAGTGGTGAGAGTGGACAGCCTTGTCTAGTTCCTGATCGAAGTGGGAATGCTTCCAATTGTTCCCCATTGAGCATAATCCTTGCTGTGGGCTTGTTGTATACAGCTTTTATTATATTGATAAAGGTTCCTTCCATTCCTACTGTCTCTAGCATTTTGATCATAAAAGGCTGTTGGATCTTGTCAAAAGCTTTTTCTGCATCTATCGAGAGTATCATGTGGTCTTGGACTTTGGACTGGTTTACATGATGAATTACATTTATTGATTTGCGTATGTTGAACCAACCTTGTGTGCCGGGGATGAAGCCTACTTGGTCCCCATGAATGATCTTTTTAATATGTTTTTGAATCCGATTTGCTAAGACTTTGTTGAGAATCTTTGCGTCTGTGTTCATCAGGGAGATCGGCCTATAGTTTTCTTTTTTAAGTGAATCTTTATTAGGTTTTGGGATTAAAACGATATTAGCTTCATAGAAGGAATTTGGTAGTGTTCCTTCCTTTGCTATTTGATGGAACAGTTTAAGGAGTATTGGTGTTATTAACTCCTTAAATGTCTGGTAGAACTCTGTGCTGAATCCATCTGGTCCAGGACATTTTTGGTGGGAAGATTCGAGATTACTTCCTCAATTTCCTTATATGTTATAGGACTATTTAAATAATTCACAACTTCCTGATTCAATTTAGGTAAGTTGTGTTTACTTAGAAATTCATCCATCTCTTTTGTGTTGTCAAACTTCACAGAGTATAAGTTTTTGAAATATGATGTTATAATTCTCTGGATTTCTTGGGTATCAGTAGTGATAACTCCATGTTCATTTCTAATTTTGTTAATTTGGGTTTTCTCTCTCTTGCTTTTGGTTAGTTTAGCTAGGGGTGTATCAATCTTGTTGATTTTTTCAAAGAACCAGCTTTTTGATTGGTTGATTTTTTCTATCGTTTTCTTAGTCTCGATTTCAGATATTTCTCCCCTTATTTTGCTAATCTCTTCTCTTCTACTGCTTTTGGGATCAGATTGCTCTAGTTTCTCTAAAGCTTTAAGCTGCATTGTTAAGTTGTTTATTTCTGATGTTTCCATTTTTTTGACGTGGGCATTAAGAGCTATGAACTTACCTCTTAGAACAGCTTTCATTGTGTCCCAGAGATTTTGGTAAGTTGTATTTTCGTTATCATTCACTTTCAGGAAATCTTGAATTTCCTTTTTAATTTCTTCCTGAATCCAGTTCTCATTCAGCATCATAGTGTTAAGTTTCCAGGAGTTAGTGTATTTTCTCTTGTTTGATGTGTTGTGGATATCCAGCTTTAGGCCGTGGTGGTCTGATAGGGCACAGGTTAGAATTTCAACTTTCTTGTATATGTGTAGATTCATTTTGTGGCCCAGTATGTGATCTATTTTGGAGAAAGTTCCGTGTGCTGTTGAGAAAATGTGTATTCTTTGGTGCGTGGGTGAAAAGTTCGATAGAGATCTGTGAGGTCCATTTCTTTCAGGGTTTGATTAAGTTCCAAAGTGTCTCTGTTAAGCTTTTGACCTGTTGATCTATCCCATGTAGAGAGGGCGGTGTTGAAGTCCCCAAGAATTATCGTTTGGGGGTTGATTTCTTGCTTTAGACGCTGTAGGGTTTTCTTAATGAATGTGGAGGGGCCCGTATTGGGTGCATATATGTTCAGTATTGTGAAATTTTCATGGTGAATTGTACCTGTGACTAAAATGTAGTATCCATCTGTGTCTCTTATAATTTTTTTTGGTTTGAAATCCACTTTGTCTGATAGCATAATGGCTACCCCTGCCTGTTTTCTGCTTCCATTTGCTTGTAGAATTGTTGACCAGCCTTTTATTTTTAGAGCGTGCCTATCTTTTGTGGTGAGATGGGTTTCCTGCAGGCAACAGATTGATGGATTGTGATTTTTAATCCAAGTTTGTAATCTGTGTCTCTTGATCGGTGAATTAAGTCCATTAACATTTAGTGTTATAATGGAGAAACTATTGTTAATTCCAGACATTTATTATGTTTAGTAGCTTTTATAAGTATATTGCTTCGCTATTAATGGTGTTATATTTGCCTTCTGTTCTCCTGGATATGCCTGTTTTTTTCTTCATGCTTGAGTATCATTTCTAGCAGTTTTTGAAGGCCTGGTTTGGTGGCCATGTATCCCTTAAAGTTGTCTTTGTGCTGGAAAATTTTTCTTTCTCCCTCGATCATGACTGATAGTTTTGCAGGGTAAATCAGCCTGGGTTGACATTTTTGCTCATTCAATACTTGAAGTATGTCTCTCCAAGCTCTTCTTGCTTTTACTGTTTCGACTGAGAAGTCATTTGTTATTTTAATAGGTTTGCCTTTAAAAGTGACTTGTTTTTTCTCCCTTGAAGCTCTCAGCACCAGTTCTTTATCTTGAATGTGGAGTGTTTTAACTATTATTTGCCGCGGTGTGCTTCTATTTTGGTCGTATCTGTTTGGGGTGCGGAATGCCTCTTGTATATGAATGGGCCTCTCTTTTTTAGATGAGGAAAGTTTTCCTTGATGATCGTTTGAAAAATTTCCTCAGGGGTGGTATTTTGAGATTCTTGCTCCGGTATTCCATGAATACGCATGTTAGGCTTCTTCGGGGTGTCCCATATCTCTTGGATATTTCTCTCAAGTATCTTTTTGGCTTTAACAACCTCTTCCATTGAGCTGGTTAGTACTCCCACTTTATCTTCAAGGTCTGAAATTCTGTTTTCTGCTTCATTAGTTCTGTTGATAAGACTCTCTGTGGCGTTCTGGGTTGAAGATAACTTGTCTTTTAGCTCAGTTTTAAACTCTGCTTGAGTTTGTTTTAACTGCTCTATGCCACTTTTTGTTTCTTGCACTGTTTTTCTCAACTCCTCCAGATGTCTGTTGTGTTCCTCTTCAAAGCGATTGATTCGATTATGTAATTCCTCCCGGATTTCCTCTTTCATAGTATTGAACATGGTAATGATCATATTTTGAAAGTCGTTATCCTGGGTCAGGCTTTCTTGGCCTTTTTCCGCGGGTTTGTTCTTGTTGGAATCTAATATTATGGGATTAATTTCTTCAGTGGGAAATTTGTTTACTTGAGTGTTGCTTCTCATGGATTTGCACTTTGACTTTGGCATTGTCATTTTAACTCTTAAGATCTCTCAATTTCACTAAACTGAATTATTTGGCCTGGGGTACTGGTGGGCAGGGCCCCAACGGGGACTCACCTAGGGCGTGGGGTGAGGCCTGGGTGGACCGCGCGCGTGTCCCGACTGGCGGAGTGGGATGGGGTGAAAAGGGACGATGGGCGCGTCGGCGTGGAGCTATTTAACCCGAGGGCAGCTGGGGCGGGGCCCGGGCGCAGGGGGAGGTCCTCCTCGTCCCTCGGCCCCCGCGCGGCTCCGGCTGGATGGCGGGAGTCGGAGCCGGGTCCCTGTGGGCTGACCTGGGGTCCTAGAGCGCGCGGTGAGAGCCCGGCTGGATCTTGCGTACGCGTCCCGACCGGCGGAGCGGGGGGGTGTGGCGAAAGGGGAAAAGACAGAGATTTTTGTTCAATTTAATAATATCACTTGTCAGACAGGGCATTCAAAGTTTTTTCTAAAACTAGAAGGTCTTTAGCTAATATGGAATTCTCAGGTAGTAATGAAGTTGGAGGAAAAGCTACTGGTTAAATGAGAGCTCTAGAGACCTAGGCACTGTTAAAGAACCAACAATTTCCCAGGATCATAAATTCTAAGAATGACCTACCCAAATACACAGGACTTTGGAGTAACAATAACAATGCTTCATAATGGCATGATTTTTACAGCTTCATTTAAAATATTTTTATATTTAGTTTCTGAATTACCCCAGCCTTTGGATATATCAATTCCTGCAGAAGTCTGCCTGGAGGTCATAAAATTCTCATTGTTATTTTACATCTTAATTTATAACTTTACTCCACATAATATAACTTGAGCATATTTAAAATTAAAAAAGCATCGGTATAAACAGAGCAAATTATGCAAGTGTTCTCATAAACATGAGAGATGGCTACATGTGGAAAGCAACTTTCTGAATCTTATAGAATAAAAGGGAAAAATAAAATAAAAGGAACATTCAAGAGGTAAAATGATTACAAGTTCACCAGGCTTAGAAACACAGATACTGATGAAATCCACTTAAATATTTATTTTGTCATGTCTCGATAAGAAATATATGAACAATAAATGAAATAGGGAAATTAGATTTTCACAACAGTACAATTCAGAATGAATTGTTCTGACCTCCTAACTGTGTCTTAAGTCCTGTTAGAATGCAAATAACATAAAGTTTGTAGACTGAATCCATCATTTTCACTGAAGGGTGAGATAAATGACTTTTTTTGTGTCCCTTAGCAATTTTTAAACCTTTTTATATAAAATTGGGACACAGTGGCAACAACCTTATAAGGGCCTTGTGAGGGTTAAATAAACTGAAGCTAGAAAAGTGAGAAACCTAGGGAATGCTTCATACCTGTTAATTGTCTCATAGCAAAGGAAAAGTATCACAGTATTAAATTTAAATATTAGTCAACTGATCAACACATAACTTACTTAAAGGCAAGTAGTTTAATATGTATGTTGACTCACTAACCTCAAGCTCATGGCCAATGGGACTGCTATTGTACATATTAAATTACTTGCCTTTAAATATGTTATATGTTGATCAGTTGACAAAAATGTCAAATGACCAGAGACTCCTAGCAGCCTGTCCTGTATTTCACAGAGCAGTGGGTTGGCACTCATCTGTCAGTATCATGTGATGACTCAGAACAAAAGCATTTCAGACAGGGAGAATCAACTACAACTTAGATTTGATCCAATATGCTAGATCTGGTTTAACCTTTCCAGTTGCTTTATCCATTGGCCAAACAACCATTTCTAATTTTACTTAGCCATCTCCTCACTGGTCAGCATTTGGGTGGTTTCTGGCTCTTCACTTTCACAATCCTGATGAACCCTGTTAGACATACTCAGTAAACACTCTACCACTGAGCTCGCTGGAGATCACATGCCTTTTTAAAATTTTTCTTTCCAGTACAAGGGATTGAACTCAGGGCCTTGTACGTGCTAGGCAATTGTTCTACCACTAAACTACATCCCCAATCCACCAGCCATCTGTTTTTTTTGTTTTTGTTTTTGTTTTTTTTTGAGACAGGATCTCATTAAGTTGCCCAGGGAGACCAAGGCCAACTTTTGGTCTTCCAACTTCAGCCTTCCAAGAAACTGGAAATATAAGTCAGTGCCACTAGATCTATATCAAGTTGAATTTCTAACATTTTTAACAATAACAACAAAATTCCAAACATGTTTATCGAACAGAACAAAAACTGAGGGTCTTGTAGAACATCTAGGCTTGTACCTTACTTGCCTGTAGGCCAGGCCTTTGCAGCATGATTAAATGGGACACAGTATCCTGCCTCCCCTACTGGCTGAGGTTATAGGCATGCACTGTCCCCACGACTTAAGAAAATGTTTACATTTATTATTTATTTATTAGGATGCACCATGGCTGTCACATGGAGGTCAGAAAACAACTTGGAGGAATTGGGTCTAGCCGTCCATGGTGTGGATTTTAGGGTTTTGAACACAGGTGTCAGTTTTGGCAGCAAGCACCTTTTACTGGCTGAGCCAGCCAAAGAAAAATATTTTTTGAGAAAATGTATGAATGACCAAGTGCGAGTTGTCCATGGTGTGGTAAATGGGCTCTTGACAGGAACAAATTACCGAGCACACAACGTCGGCGTCTATGCTGGCTCGCATGCCTCCTTCGCAATAGGGCCTCAAAGGGGTGCAATAAGCATAGATTTTGCCCAGACCTGGTGATAAAGGGTGTGTTTCCAAAACATTATTGAAGCCTTAAATTGTACCCTTCCTGGGCAGAATGAGGTTATTAGGAAAGGAATAGCCTTATTCTAAGCTCCAAAATAAGCTGATAAGCAGACACCAAGAGGTTAATTAAAAGCAGCCCTGCCTGGGTTGCACTGAGTCACCAAAATGAAAAGAACAGACTTGCAGTTTTCGGCCTTGAGATTCAGTGTTTCCTGCTACTGGGCAGTGAATATCGGTGCCAGGATGCGTGGGATTTGGTTATCTTGTATACAGGACCTGAGTTCACAGGCCTGCTAGCCGCTAAGTCTTTTTGGTGGACTCCGGGGTGGGCTGAGAATGTGACCTCAGGATTCCTCCTTGCTGCAGATACTGTGGGATATCACATATAAAGCTGGTGCTGCACCCAAGTTCACGGCCACACACTCAGTGAGCCCCAAAGCCAGGGCTCTCGCTTAGGGCGGCTTGGCTTCAGTGTCTAAGCAATTCCTCCCAAGCAATGACAGAACACAGCCTGACTCTACAGTGTACACACCTAACGCCTCTTCTCAGTTCTGCTTACTGGTCTGCGCTATTGCCCCACACTCCAGTCCCAACACACTGTCCTTCCTATGTGCAGAGCGGTCACCACTCCCTGCTCCTGGCCCATCATTTTCTCCAACTGTGAGCAATGATCCCCTTGAATGGGGTAGTGAAATCAACAGAAAGCACTGGAAATAGCTTTTTTTTTTTTTTTTTTTTAAAAAAAAAGCTGATGTATCACATTCTTTGCCTGGATTACAGTAATCACTCTCCCTATACATCTCTGGCCAGAAAACTATTACTTACTCCTTTTTCAAGACTAAACAACACACTGTGATTAAGGTGGAGCTTTGAGCTACAATGCCTAGACTCCCTTGCCAACCCTTCCGCTTACAGCTGCACAGCCTTGGGAAAGTTGTTTAATGCATCGGGTCTCAATTTCTTCTATACAGTTGGAATGGAAGGGCACCTATTTCACATGTTTGTTGTGTGAATAAAACAAGCTCATATAAAGTAAGAACTTGGAATAGCTAGTCTTGACGAGATCTAGAATCACCTATAAGAGAAGTCTCTGGACATCCCTGGAGGGGATTATCTTTATCAGGTTACCTGCCCGTGGTGGCTGGCAACAGGAGAAATTGCTGAGCACTCCCATGCATTCATCTGTTGTTCTCTGCAGCAAGTGATCAATTGCCTCAAACTCTTGCCGCTATGACTTCTCCCACCATGAAGAACTATAACCTGGAAATGTGAACTGAAATAAACCCTTTCCCCATCAGTTACTTGTGTCAGGGTGCTTTTTCAGAGCAACAGGGAAAGAAACTGAGACAGAGATCAACACACACACACATACACACACACACACACACACACACACTTGGGGTGGCCTATTTATAGCCCAGGTTGACTTGAAACTTGCTGTGTGGCATAGGTTAACTTTGAGGTATCCTCTGCAATTTGGAAAAAAAATGCTTATGGCTGTTGTCTGATCACAGAGAGAAAGGAAGCCAGCTTCCTCATCTGATGACCCTGAGTGCATTTGACTATACACACTGGCCTGTTTGCACATCTACATGTGAAATTCTCACGTTATAGATGAGGCACCTGAGGTTCAGGGGACACAAAGAAACTTGCCCAGCCTCCAATAGCTGGAGTCCCCTCTTCATCCTACAGAGGTTTCTCTTCCAGTTCTATTCACATCGAGTGAATGCCAAGTGTACAGCAGCCGTACCTGGCAAGATTGCCCTGTGGGAGTCAGTAAATGGTTTACCCTAAGAGAGGAATTCACAATCCCCGACCTAGGGAAGAGTGAAATGATCAAGAGATTTGGAACCAAAGCCCTGACTCACTTAGCAAGCTTGCTGACCTGTCAGAAGCAAGGTTGGCATGGTGCAGACTGCCTCCCCAGGTTCAAGTGGATCAAATGAGAACACATAACGGAAAGTGCTTAATAAAGGTTAGTTACTGTGGTCTTTGCGAAGGCGCGTGGTTGCTAAAGAGGCTCTGGGGCCTCCTCAACCTTTCAAGATGGTTGATGAAGCCTCTCAGCAGAGCCCAGCGGTGCAGCTGTGTTTCAGCACAGTGGATGAGGGAGTCTCAGGGGATTCATTTCTCAGGCCACACGAATGAGTGAGATAATACCGATGTTTTTCTTAAAGCTTCCAGATTAAACAAGGGCAGTGGAGGAAGGAGAAAACAAAAAAGTCTGAACTGCCTTTAATTTTGCTGCCTTGGCTTCAAGCCCACAGACAAAGTCTTAGTGCCCAAGTCCACGTTCAATGACAGCGGGGTCATGTGTGTTGCATAGCTCCTGTACCTTATCATGTTATCTTTCCATTTGCTGATCAATGCAGAGTGCTTATGAAAGAACTCTTCCATTAGTATTTTCCTATACACATGAAAAAGCTGTCAAAAGTGTTATGGAACCAATTTCTTTTTTAAAAAAAAAATACTTCCAGGAAAGGAGGAACATAAATTCTGCAGAAGTCATTTAAAGTCATAAACCTTAAAAATGTTTGCAGTGTGTTCTACTGATTGAAGTTTTCCAGTTGACTTAGGCCACGGTGCACCACAATAATACAGTCTCTCGGTGGCGCTGGGGAAATGGCATTTCTGAAAGGTTTCCAAGTGACATTATATTGAAAAAGGTTGTTTTCCTTCATGACATTGATTTTTTTTAAGTAAATCATTTTACTTTGGAGTCAGGAGAAAATGGGGTCTCTGCTTTTTTTTTTTTTTTTGAGGCTAGTCCTTGGCAGAGGGATTTAAAAGAAAAAGAAACATCCAAAGTATATCCTAGAGCCTGGGATGTTGATAGAGTGTTTGTCTAGCACAGACACAGCTTGGGTTCAAATCCCCAGCACCACATAAACCAGGCAGGTGGAGTGCATATGGAATCCCAGCACTTGGAAAGTGGAGGTAGGAGAATCAAAACAGTTCAAGGTCATCCTTGATTACATAATGAGTTTGAGGACAGCCTGGGCTACATGAGACCTTGCCACACACACACAAAAATTACTTTTCCATGCATTCTTCTTCCTCTCTGCTAAGTACTCTGTCACAGGCGTCTATGGTTTGTCCTGCTGTCTGAATTAGTCTTCAGAGTTCCCATCTTGGTCCTTCATATGAACTGAAGCTCTTTGTCAGCAAACAAAATATTCACTATTAACATCATTATGGAGCAAAAATGTCTTAGTTTCCTACGCTGTCCACAGGGGGAAACACAACAAACAAAAAACAGCATGATCTTTGCCTTCCCTTCGCGTCCTTATTCTACTTACAAATTCCAACTCAGGGAAAGCCAGAATGACCCAATGTGCTAGAAGAAAACCTTGTCTACCTATTCTTGTTCATTCTGCCTTTCACATTTAAGTATTCTTAGTGTCCCTAAGCACCTTGGCCTAGGTTAGACCCTGGGGTTGTCTGTTTCTGTATCATGTACTGTATTCTTCTTCTATTACACTATTACCATAGCAGGTATTGACATGTTGTGTAAGTTTATGCTTAATATTTGTCCCCGTAGCCAAAGCATAATTCCCTCAAAGAATGGTGCATGCATCTTTGCCCGTTGCCAGGAAGTGGTGGGAAAAACAAAGAAGGAGCCACAAAGGAGGACTTACTGCACAGCTTGTTCTGGAACACTGACGTCAGGGACTCAATCTGGCTGAAGTTGGCCACCAGGAAGACGTGGTCCTCATGCGGCTCACTCCCGATGGCCTTCAGAGTGTTGAGGTCCACCTGACCCACACCAATGGCAAAGATCAGGATGCCTGTGCCCCGGGCCTTGGCAGCCACCTCGGCCACAGAGTCCTGAGGTCTCCCGTCCGTCACAATCATGATGACTCGGGGCACATTCTCCCGCAGGGGTCGCGCCCCCTCTGCTTCTGAGAATGCAATGTTCAGGGCATACTGGATGGCCAGCCCTGTCATGGTTCCTGTGGACAGGTGCCTCATCCTCTTGACAGCGCGCTCCACCTCAGACTTCCTCTTGAAGGTCTTCAGAGAGAACTCATTCTTCACCGTGCTGCCATACTGGAGCAGACCCACTCGGGTGACGTCAGGACCAATGTCCAAGAACTGCAGAATGTCCAAGATGAACTCCTTGACCTTCGCATAGTCGTGGGTGTTGACACTGCGGGAGCTGTCGATGATGAAGACGAGATCTGCCCGCTTATTCTCACAGGAGCTCTCTGGGGAAAGAGCAGAGGTCAAACACATCAGAAGAGAGTCAAGATCTCAGTGCAGACTGGCTCTTGTGGGAAATGCTGGTACTGATGATCACCTTGGAAACCACCAGGATTGATCAGTTTTCTTCTCATTCAGAAAAGTTCTCAGGACATACACGTACTTACTAAATGACCAGGACCTTTGGTTATGAGCATACCAGATTTCTTTTTGTAAGATAAATAAACGTACATGGAGTTTACAGAAAGTCAACAATGAAGTTTTTAGTGGGCACAGCTCCAAGGAGGCTGAACATCAGTTTGCTATTTGTTGCATGGCACATAAATGTGACAGGGTGCTACAAAGAACATGAAAGGGAGCTTGCTTAAGATAGGGACCAATGTCAAAGGGCTTGCAGTCTATCCAGAAATCTAAGATAAGGAAAAGAATAAGTATTAAACCATGGTTCTGATGACAGATGTTAACAGAACAAGCGTAACAGGGGCTGAGTTCCAGGAGATGAAACATGAACTCTCTCATGGCTACAGAGTGTTTAGGTCAAAGAAGTACGCACAGAGAGAATCATGGACAAAGTTCAAGATGGAATGAACATAGCAAATAATAGAGAAAGAGAAGAGCCCTTAGAACACAGGGAATGTGAGGAGCTGAGGGACCTGGTTGGAGTGTAGCCCGAATCCGATTTTAAAAGACCTTTAAATTCACACTCAGGGATCTTTACAGGATGTCATAAATACTCTTATCATCATATTATCTAACCAGTTATCTCTTACGGGCTGCAGACAGGGCTGCCATGCCCAGCTTTTTATGTGGGTGGTGGGGATCTGAACTCATGTCTATATGCTTGCACGCCAGGCACATCACCAGCCAAATCACCTCCCCAGCTTCAAACCCAAAATCTTTATAAGTCACCCAGCTACAGCTATTTCCTTGGAGTCAAAGAAAATAGACTAGCAGGCTGCTTTTAGCCAGGGATAATCCTCCCTTCCCCCTTTCTCTATCCCCTTCCCGGACTTTTCAGCTAAATCAGGATTTGAAAGGGATTAGAAGGGATCCCAAGAGCTTGCCCTAAATCCCAACCACCACAGCTGCAAGAGAGAGAGAGAAAGCCAAGCATGAAACAGGGAAGCCAGTTATTGAAATGAGAAGTAGGAAAGGCCTGTGAGATCATCCTGTCCAGGCCTGGTGCCAAGCTGTGCTCGTCACCGAGGGCTGGCACCCACACCTCCTCATTACAACCTCTAGCAGCTTTAGAAGACAGGGTGCCCCCCAAATACCATATATAACACACTCCTGTGATACCCACATATAACACTGGACACTAGGTGAATCTGAGATAAGTTTTCCAAACAGAAACCCCAAACTGCCTTATGTGAAATGTGACATTCACATAATGTTTTTAAGTCCTTTTTTTTTTTTTTAACAGCACCTTCATAATAGTGGTCTCAGGGCTGGAGAGGTGGCTCAGGGATTAAGCCTCTGCCTTGCAGGCAGAAGGTCCTGAGTTCGGATCCTGGACCCCACGTATAGACACTGGGCGGAAGCGGGGCGGCCTGCATTTCTGGTCTAGGTAGGGCGGAGCCTGTGAATCCCGGGGCAGAGTAAACAAGGAGGAAGTGGAGGCGTCCATGGTGGTTCCCGAATTCGTCCGTGGTTCTATACACATACACATACCCACACATGCTCATGCACACACACACACACACACAATTGAATAAATAAGAAATAAAAAAATATTTTAAAAAAATAGTGGTCTCATTCTTTTTTCAGAACAAACTCTTGAGTGCTAAGACATCAGACAAGGAAAATGGAGGTGCTGGGAGTTTGCAAGTCTTTCATAATTCAGGAAAAGAGAAAATAGACAGAGATATCACTAATATACACCATACTGGGTGGTTGTGAGCATGAGCAACAGGTGGTATGTGCATATCCAGGTTCTCCTATGTGTCCCCCCCTCTCCCCACCCTACAACACTCATTCCCTTGGCTCTTCTTTCTCTGTCTTCATTTGTAGCCAACCCGGTGCTGGGTCAGAGCAGGCCTAAAGCGTATGGCCTCGCAGTTAGTGTTGCACACACACCTGCCCAGGGAGGAAAGAGGAACATTAATTAAGTCAAGAGAACCCTGAGCAGCAGAGCCTGAATTCTGATAGGCACCTGCCTTTCTAATTTTCAGGAAGAAGCCAATCATCCCGCATCTGGTCCTGGGCTGGGGCAGCAGATGACAAATCTAAGGTCCCAGGAAGGACTAGGTACTCTTAGGGTGACCTGACCAGCCCCTACCCTCCAGGAGCCACACACACCTGCCACACCTCTAAATAAGTCCAAACTTAACTGCTGGGGTAAAGTGGCCCAATGGTCTTTACCTGCAGAGGAAATCAAGGATCAGACCTAGACCCACATGGAAGAATGTATTAATCTTTCAAAGGGAAAAGCGGCCCATGAGAACTAACCCTCTGAGAACTCTCTTCCTCTAGAGGTCTTTAGTAATAAGAGATTTCGTTCAGAATGGGATTTTTATTAAGAGTCTTCGTCTCAGACCAACCTCCCACCAAGCAAAACAAGCAATTTGATGGAAAACTTGGCAAGTCTGTGTGGAATTGTGAATTAAACTGGATCCGTTCCCATCCAAACAAATGAGTATTTTCCACAAAGCTTGGGATGCTGACAAAGATACCACAGAGATTCGAAAGGTGGTTGCGGACAGAGTCCAAGTGAATTGTGATCCCAGAAGCCTGAGTCGATCAAGTTTATTTTTCAAGAAAACCTCGGGCCCCTTGAGGGTTGAGAGCACAGCTCGGCCTGTCCCTGGAAGGGCTGTTCAGTAGTTCTGAAGCTGGTGCGTGCACCCCATTTCCCCAGAGGATTTGTTAGAACCGAAGATCAGTGAGCCACGTCCCCAGAGCTGCCGATTCCGTGTGTTTTGCGTAACACGTGAAAAATGCCTTTTCTCACAAGTTCCAGGGTGACATTGATGCTACTGGTTCAGGGATCCGAGTCTAAAAATGACAACTCTGGGAAATAAATCATGGGGGGGGGTTGTCTCTGCAAAGTCTTGATCTCGTGGTCTCGCCATGAGTCCCACGTGGGCAGGACCCTGAGATCATGTGGTTGGAAACACAGTGAATATTTAGACAAACGTTTACAGAATTGAATGGACTTCCAGGTGGCAAACAAGGCCTCAGGTAGAAGAACTGAGTCAGGGAAGTCACATCAGGCAGCCATGAAGTCAAAGAGGTTTATAGCAGGGATGGATTCCATGATGGAGTCACAGATGTCAATTGCTGCATCTTTGCAATTTTTTTTTTATGGGGAACGTACTCATTTCTCAACTTTTAGGTTATAGAGTCAAAGACTGATGAAATTTTTATTTATTTATTTATCTTTTCCCTAGTTGTACAAGCACAATGAATAATAATCCCTGCTCTCCTCCTTCCCTCCTCCCTCCCTACTTTACTTCCTTCCCTATCTCCCCTCACTTCATCATTCGATCCCTTTCCTCCCACCCTCTGTCTGTCTGCTACTATGATTCCTAGGGTTCCCTCTGAATCACCCATTCTGGTGGGAGTTCAGACCTCTGTGCCAGACCAACGAGCCCTTCTTTGGGCAGACCCACCGATACACTCCCCTTCGCATGTCAAGCCTTAGGTTCCTACTGCTTGAAGTTATTAACTCCTGAGGTCCTTGTTAGTCTATGTGGGCACATTGATTTGTCAGCCATTAGGCAGATCTGGTAAGGACAAGTCTCACTGCAGTGAGTTCCTGGATACAGCAGCCCTCCCTCGAGTGGAATGTCATGTCTAGTGGTGGACCATCCCATCTTTAGGTTCTTACAGCCTAACCGTCCCCTCTTCCACAAGGTTCCCTGAGCCTTAGGATGAGGAGGGATTTGGATGCCCTGATTCCAGTTAAACACTGCAGGGGCATCAGCACTCTGCATTCTGGCCGACTCTTGTTTTCTATTTCACTGCTTTTCCCACTGCTCTAGTCTGTATCCTGTCTGGGTGTTGAGATCCTCTTCTGTCTAAAGATAAAAAACTGCTTTTTCTTTAAAAAAAAAAAAAAAGACCTTTATATAAGAAAAGGCTTAAAGCAGGATAAGGCCACAGTAGAGAGTGGGGTTGGCCTCCAGGTAACTGACCACCTGCTTTCTAACCCCTAACCCTCACCCTTCTATGGGAGGCAACACATGCACAGCACTATAGACCAGACTAATGAAATTTTAAGAGCTCAAGGAATCAAAATAGAGTCCTATTCACTTGCTCCACAGGGTGGTAAATGGGCTCCCAGAGGCATTATTCTACTGCAATGGCTCAGCGTAGTCCTTCTGGGGCTACAGTATTACCTCTCCCACCGTCTCATGGCAGGTGGGGGACCTTGAAAACTATCAATATAATGAACATGGTACTTGAGGACACTCTGAAATACTTCCCATGAATAACCTTGCAGTTTTTCCACAAGGGACTGCTAAGAAAAGTTTCCAGAGAATGGACTTTGAGGGGCTGGGGAGATAACTCAAGGGTTAAAGCCTTTGCCTTGCAAGCAAAGGGACCTGAGTTTTGGGTCCCCAGATCTCACATGTGACTATGGTGGCTGCCCACAATTATAGCCCTGGAAGGCAGAGTCTAGGAAAACCCAGAACAAAGCAATAAGGGGGTAGAGCAATCCAGGATGATTCTTGGGCCTCTACAGACACACACACCAAGTACCCTTTTATACAAACACACAACAAACAGCACACACACACACACACACACACATACGTGCACACAAAAGAAAAGAAAATGGATGCTTTCTACTTGATCCTCTCATACAAACTGCTGGTGCTTACAAAAGACATGCCTGTCTTCTAGGTCAGGGGGAGGAAAGGGGAGAAGAACACACAATGGTCTTCCTCCTAGCTCCTCACAACAGGACTTTCGACAGCTCTTGGAAGAGGGTTTGTGGGCATATGACAAGATGTCATCCCTCTGGCCATAAAGCAATGGTCTGGACTCTGTCAATAGCACTTCCAATTCTGTCAGCTTGACTCTAAAGTCCTGGCATTGGGAAAACAGTGTCTCTTACCCTTCTAGAGAAGGAGAACCTGAGCCAGGGCAATTTTAAGCAAGTCTCTACCACAGCAGGATGGCAGTGTGCAATCTCACAACTATTTCTTCTTCTCAGACTGCAGACCCGTCACTGGTCAGTCTTCTCTCTTCTGGCTAAAGTCAATCATAATCACATGGCAGCATGGTAAATATTTGGTGCTGTCTGCCTGGTGATGTTTGGAGTGGGGAGGGATGTGAGTCTCCATGATGAGGTTAAAACAATTTCATCTTAATAGAACACTGGAATTCTCAGTGAGACAGAGTTGAGTCCTCTGAGCAGGACACAAGTCCACGCTCTGTCACTTTCAGTCCAAATAGGCCTGAGCACCTCCTTTTGATCCTTTGTTCCTTCTGTAAAATGGGGAGAGAAAAATACCTTACATGATCTGCAAGACTCAAAGAAAATACAGTCTCAAGTTACAGCTTATGTTTGTTGCACACTTAATAGATGCTGGATCTTGTTCAGAATACTTTACATACACTGATCTATTTACTATTCATATCCGCCTTAGGGAGCAGGTTATTTCTATTTCTTCATAGAGAGTCAGATAACTTGCTCAAGGTCTCCTTCCTGCCTAGAAGGTTGGGTCTGAACCACCTCTTTCAGATTTGCTAGTGTGAGAGGCTAAGAGCTCACACCCATGTGTGTGTGTGTGTGTCAGTGTCTGTGTCTACGTGTGCACACACGTTTGTGGAACTGGGTGCACAAATGCTGCAGTCTACATGTAGAAGTCAGAGGACCACCTTTGGGTGGCGGTCTTCCTTTCCACCTTGTTTGAGACAATCTCTCCACTGTTACATAAGCCAGACTAGCAGCTTTTGAGCTTCTGGAGATTCTTTTGTCTCTATCTCCCATTTGTGGTGGGTGCAGTGGGATTACAGATGTCTGTGTTATTGCATGTAGCTTTTACATGGGTTCTAGGGATCCAAACTCAGGTCATCAAGCTTATAAGCCAAATAGTTTTACCCACTGAGGGATAATACTTTAAAAAAAATTCACGTGTATGTGGGGTGAAGGAACAGGCAGGTGTGTGTGTGTATGTGTGTGCGCGCGTGTGTGTAATGTTCATCTGTGTGTGGGATTGTGAGTGATGATGTGCATAGATTGATGTCAGGAATCATCCTCAATTGCTCTTCTGCATTATTCTTTTGTGAAGGCCCCTAATAAAACCCAGAGCTTGCTGGCAGTGCTAGTCCAGCCAGCCAGGTTGCTCTGGAGAGTCCTGGTCTCCATCTTTCAAGGAAGACTGGATTTATAGATAGGTTATCACACTCGCCAAGCAGTTTACATGGAATCTGAGGATTTGAACTCTGGGCCTTTTGCTTGCATGGAAAGAGAAAGTTTTAAATGTTGAGATATCTCCCCAGCCCCAGGACTTATCAAGCTATCCTCATCATGGAGGTAAAAGTCTTTGTCCTTTTTACTTTCTGTGTCCAGAATTCTCAAGATGCGCCAGGACTGCACCTGCTCTCCTGAAGTCAGTCAATTCTTTCTTTACTGAAATTTGGGCCTGAGAGTTATCGGCCAAACGCGTCTGCAACCTGCCAAGTGCTTTTCCTTCACTAAATGCATTTTTTAACTTAAAATGATAAAAACAGATGTTTGCCTCTTAGAATAGCAGGAGCCCAGGACTTCGGGCTGCTGGACATCCCATCCTCATCTACTTGACACACACTCACTGGGAATTTAATAGATGTGAAACCTCTGGGGGAGACTGAAAGATAGAATGGGCAAGTTGGAAAGATGGGTCATAGATTTTTCAGGGACTATGGGGACTAGGAGGAATGCAGCCAGGACAACAGGCAAAGGCCAGGGGAATAGATCTCAGAAACACGATGATTTGTATCAATTTCCAGCCTAGATACCACAAGCAGATGGTTGGTGGGCACTTAACATTTAGTGACATAAGTAATAAACGAATAGTTTCTGAGATAGTGGAAGAATGAATGGATTAGGTGTGGATTGTGTTTCCAGGCAGCAAGAAAGGCCTGACTGAATGTGAAGATCATGGGCCTGCAAAGTAGCTCAGTGGGTAAGGTGCCTGCTTATAAACCAAGAGACCTGAGTTCAATCCCTGAAAAGCCACATGATGGAAAGTTGTCCTATGACCTTTATCTGTGCACCGTGGCATGCATGTGTGCATCTTTTCTCTCCTCTCTCTCTCTCTCTCTCTCTCTCTCTCTCTCTCTCTTCTTCAAATAAATAAATATATAAACAAAACCTATTTTAAAAATGAAGGTGCACAAAATATGAGACCGATGAACATGTGTATGTATTTTGTTAGTCATTTGCAGCTACACAGAGATGGGAAAGCAAATACTGGATGTAACCAGGGTTATCACACTGGGAGAAGGTATGTCAGTCCTATGCTATTAAAGCTGGGAAAACCGGGAATAAAGGAAGTGAGTGGGTGAAGAATGGTATAAAGGTGGTGGGATTCATGCGCCATAAGTCCTGATAAGGTCTCAAAAGTATTGAAACTGAGCTATGAAAGGGGTGAACTGGGAAGGAGGGGGTTAAGCTGAGGTTGAGTGGACACACAATCCCTGCAATCAGAGGATCAACGAGAGAAGAGAGTGGCTGAGGCTGAGGTCAGGGTATGTGGGAGGGACATTTGGCAGAGCTACTGAACAGAGATGCATGTGAACACTGACCTCACCATCGCAGCAGAAACTCTGGGGAGTATGATGCTGAGCCGACAGCTATAGCTGTTCTCGTTACCAGGGATAACCAGAGAGAGCGTTAATCCCTAAAAGTGACCAGAAATGTAATCAAATGGTTTAAAATAGGATTAAAATGCTGACAAGTGATAGAAAATAAAAAGCTCATCAAGAGTTTCAAAGTGATAGAGAATAAAAATGAAAACTATTTTGTAATGTGATGTGATGTGTGTGTATGTGTGTGTATGAGAGAGAGAGAGAGAGAAAGAGAGAGACAGAGAGAAACTAATTGTCTGGCTAGCTGGTTCTTGGTACAGATTACCAGGGTTTAAAATGAATTTAGTGGGCTGGAGAGATGACTCAGGATTAAAACTCCGCCTCATAAGAAGAAGGTCTTGAGTTTGAATCCCAGACCCCATGGGGGGGAAAAACCCACCAAGCAGAACCAGCGGTGATGGCCTACACTTTAGTCCTGGTGGGCAGAGCCTGGAAAATCCCCAAAGCATGAAGGAGGTAGAAGCAATCCAGAATGATTCCCGAAGTCAGCCTTGATTCTCCACAGGGACACATATTGCACACACACATTAAATAAATAAATAAATAAAGTTTTAAAGAAATAAAATAAAATGAACTTAGTAATGGTTTTTGCTATCGGGTGTTCCTTTTGGTCCCCCACCCTCCAGCAGACATTATTAATCAATTCTGGATCTCCCAATCAGCCTGGACTCAGTCTTAAAGGTCCTTTCAGTACAACGGGATCCTATAGTATACCGAAATGTCACAGAAGATGGAGACTTTTTCCCACCTTGTTCTGGAGTCTGGCACTCCACCACAACGGTCCAAGTGTTCTATTTTACTTGTTTCTAGGAAACTGCATCAAAGTAACTTAGTTCATCACATTTTGGAGACATTACCTCAAGTGGTGACTTGTCATTTTTCAATGAGAAACAGAAAGGGCAAGTAGAGAAGACCAAGGGTGCCAAGAGGCTTCCAGAAAAGTATTCCAGAAATACTTATGACACTATGCTGCTAAAGTGAGCTTGGGGTTGGAAAAAAAGAAACAGAAACTTCATAAAGAATATTCTCCTCATGGAGTAACAGGGAAAGGGGGAGGGGAGCAGTAGGGGATAAAGTAGAAATTCGCCATACTTGTGAATGAAAACTCAGAAAAAGAAAAAAAGAAAATTCTCCTGAAACAGAGGAAGTGGTAGGGATCCCCCACTGTGACTTTATGAAATTAGCACATCTGAATCAGAACAATCGCATGGAGCATTTGATGCACATGCTTGGAACTATATGGGTTTGTCAAGAAAAGAGGCACAGGTTGAAAATGAAGACCACCATACAACGTGGCACTGTGATGCTGCCCTTTGTGCTACCAGCATGTGCTTAGAGACCCCTGAGACTTGGCTTCTGCTGTAAACCCCCCCACACACAGCTCTGTTCCCTTGTGCCTCCAGAATGCGATTGACAGATGATTTAGAGGGTATTTCAGGGGTAATTTGGACCATTATTTATTTCTATTTCCAGTGTCACTTGACTTACACTTTCCATGTATTGAAGCACTTGTTTTAGGGTGCCATGGGCTGCAGCCAGGCCTGGAAGGCCCATAATCAACCCTTCCCTCTTCCAATTCCCTTATTAGTCAGCGGCCAGCTGCTACATTAGCTCACACAGACGCTGGACAACAGATGGGTGAGCGATGGCTTGCTCTGAACCAATCATCTCCTTTCACATCTTCCAAATGAACCATTGGGGAGAGCTTGAAATCTTGATTCTGATATATTAGGGCAACACCCTGAACTACTTGATGAGTTTAAGATATATCCTGGGCTTCTTAACAAATCCTTTCCCTGCTTGTAACATTTTCCAAACATTTTTCCAAATCCAGGGGGCGCTTGTGACTTGTTCTATGCACAATGCCGGGGGGAATCATGAGCTGACCAAGTACCAGGATCAGGACCATGGGACAGTTCTAGAATAATGAGTCAAAACTAACAGGATGGGCTGAGGATGTAGCTCAGAATGCTTGCCAAGCATGCACAAGGTCCTAGGTGCAATTTCCAACAGAACCTACCAGGCGTGGTGGCACATGCCTGCTATCCCAGCACTTAGGAAGTAGTGGCAGAAGGATCCAAAATTTAAGTTTACCTTCAGCTAACACTGCAAGCCTGGGGTAACCTGTGCTACATGAGATTTTTGTCTAAAAAACCAAACAACAGCAAAAACACCAAACAGGATGAAAGTTAGTTGGTATAAACACCGTACACTGCACACAGGACTCAAAACTCAACTTATAAACCTCAGGAAGCGATACATCCTGACTGACAGATAGTCACAGAGCAATATCAAGAGCAAGGATGGGGGTAAACACAAACATGTACATTATTCCTTGTGTTTCTTGTCGCAGCTCCTGTAGCAGACATACCAATCAATCTCGGCTTTAACATCAGATTTCAGCTG
Source organism: Typhlomys cinereus (assembly GCA_023101885.1). Lineage (NCBI taxonomy): Eukaryota > Metazoa > Chordata > Mammalia > Rodentia > Platacanthomyidae > Typhlomys > Typhlomys cinereus. The sequence continues at coordinate 1,127,220 of JALPQD010000261.1, forward strand.
TAGGGTGCTGTACCTATAGGTGCCCCCAACTACAGGGTACAGAGGTTTGTGGACAGACACCAACCCGCCATCTCAATGGCACTTTCCAGTCTTGTTAGACTCCTCTCAATTGCAGTATCCCAACCATCTCTTCAATGCCCTCCTGGACACTCCTTTAGAAAAGTGAGCAAACCTTCCTATCTTCCTCAGAACTTTCCATGATTTGAGTATTCTGTGGATGTCACTGAGCCGAGTCACAACAGTTGGTCTAGCAGCTGTAAAGTTTCCAGGACCAATAAGTCTCAAGAGCTGTTCACCAAAGTCGCCATTCTAAGGACAATGAGGCCTCTGACATTTTAGGAAGGATGAACATTCAAACTCTAGTTTGTATGGCCCACAAGAGCCATGACAACTCCTAGTCTACCTCCTAGTCTGCCACGCCTGCCTGCTGTCTGTCTGGGGTTGCCCACACAGACAACCTCAGCTGCTTTACCAACTTAAAACTCAGCCGTATCACCTTTCCTGGTGGACCTTCACTGGCCTAAAATATTTTCTGTTGTGCCCCCCATTGACCTCTATCTGAGTTTCATGCCTGGAGTTACTTGGCTACGTGTAACATCTTCTATGCATCCTGGAACCCCACACAGTACCACGTACCTGTATGCCCTAAGTCTTCGTTTATTCCTTGTGGTGTACACATGTGGGTGTGAGGAATAAGAAGGAAGGGAAACAGAAAGAATCCTTTTTTGCTAGACACCACACTATTCTCTCTAGTCAGGGTGTTTTGATAACCTTTGTTTCAATGAGCTGTGTTCAAATCAGTTGGTATTATTCATGTGGGCCATGGCTTTTCTCAGGAACACCTAACTGTCTGAACGTGAGCCTTTGGGTTCCTGAACCTATCAGTGGAACCCAAGATCAAAGACAAAAGTTGAGACTTCTAAATTGCTGGCTTTGCTCTGTGTGCATATCAGCTATTTCCAAGAAGGACAAATGTGATGGGTGATATTCTATCAGATATATTCATTTTGCGGGGAGGCACGCATAGCATTCATTTCTGAGAACATCCCCAGCATGTCATTTACTGCTTTTGCTGTAACTTTACAGAAGTTTTGGCGAGTAGGTACACCACTTAAATTCAGGGGTCGACTTCACAATTGAAAATTAAGCCTTTACGCATACCTATGAAGTATTATTTAATCAAGATAAGCCTTAAACAAACCTGTGGGAGATTATCTGGTTGATTTGGGAAGACTCACCCCACAGTGGGTGGGACCATTCCCCTCAAGTAGGTGCATAAGATGGAAAGAGCTGGTTCAATACTTTGGCAGACTGGCAAGTGAGAAAGTATGCCTCCCTCTCAGCTCTACCTGTGGATATGTTGTGGCCGGTTCCTCACTCTTGATGTTGGTATAAACTCTTCTGATGTGCTGATGAACTGAAACAAGAAATGGTAAGGCTGAAATAAAGCCTTTTCCCTCTAAATTGTTTGGTCATGTATTCTGTCAGCAGGAAAAGAGTGACTGGGATCATGCATCTGCATCTCTGGGTAGCAAGGTCATTCCACAAAGCATAGACACAGACGAGGGAGGGGGCGCAGAGGGATCCTGGGTTGACACTAGCTCCAATTTCGTCCCTGCTGATTGTGATAAATTCTTTCAGGAACACAACCCTCTAAAGCCCTTAGGGAGTCTACACGGAGGAGCCAACGGAATGAAAAGGAAAAAAAAATGCCACATCACACCAGTCTCCTCCAGCAACTATTACATGAGCTGAAAGAAAGGAGGCACCCTCTGAAGTGCAGCAACTGTGGTTTCCAGAACCCTGGACAGTTTTCTTTACAAAGAAGCCAAAGAGAAAGCTGCCCCAGTTTAGCCCAGGAGAAAATTCCAATGAACTGAAATTTCCTTGCAAGGTAAAGCAGTTTGCTCCAGTCACTAAGAAATGTCCTCGGTCCTCTGTCAGAGTTTGCTATGCAAACAGGCTTTCCTTTAACTGATGAAAAGAAGGATAAACAATCCCTTGCATAGTCTGTAACTTTAGAACTTTTAAAAGAAACAGTATCAGCTGATTGAATACATGTAGGAAAAAAACCCTCAGAATCATCTATCAAACCTTCTGGTCAACTTTCTTATTTTCTCATATTGAGAAATAACATATATCTTAAATTGCAGTTCTCTCTCTCTCTCTCTCATCTCATATTAGATTGAATGGAAGGCACTCCCTGAGAACAATTAGGTAACTTATGCTTTCTCAAAGTATAAAACAGCAAAGGCAGCTTGTCTAAAGCAAACTGGGTCAGCTCTGGGCAATGCCACTGAGTCTTTACACTTCACCAGAGTGGAGGATGCAGTGGGAAGTTTGACATTCACTAAAGGATGCTCCAAGGAATGGGAGGGAGGGAAGGGGGAAAGCACTGGGAGAAAGGGACTGAGGGGGGTGAAAGGAAGGGGGAAAGGGGGGAGAGTACAAGGGGGACTGGGGAGGGGTGGAGGGAGGGAGAGGACCAGGGTACCTATTAAGCTTGTATGATTGGGAAAAAAACAAATAAATATAATTTTTAAAAAAGCAAACTGGGATTTGAACCCCCAGGAGCATTTGCACTTAAAAAACTTGAGCAATTGCCTTATCTGCTTTGAAAGTCCAATGAATAGAAGCCAAGAGTGGAGCAGAGAGCCTCTTGTCAGGTATGTAAGGGGTGAGGAGGAGGCGGAGGAGAGGAGAAGGGGGAAATGAAGGCGGGGCTCCCAATGCCTCGCTAGGATACAATCCTGGTGTCCTTGCCCTGCAGGAAGTGGGTACATGGGGGTGAATTAGACGAAGGAGCAGAAGGTTCTACACCCTCTGTTGTGGGACACAAAGCTTGGCGAGTAAGGTGCCTATTCACAAACCTGGCGACCTGAGTTTAGTTCCGGCTTCCAGAAGTTTTCCTCTGGCATTTCACCCATGCACTATGGCTTACATGCACATATCTCCTCCATCCCTGGTTCTTCTCCCATAAATAAGTAAACAAATAAAGGTTCTACACTCCTGAGCCAGTGGAGACACTTCTTTCAGGGTTTCCAGGATGCAGCGTGAGAAACAATCTCAGCCAAGGAGCATTCAGGTTTGTACAAACACAGACTGAGAAGACTCCCCAAAGACATGAGCAACCAGCGCTGGCAACAAAGCACCAAGCCCAAGATGTGTGGGTTGGGAGGATTCCTGAATGAGGCAATGATAGCGTATTACAATTTCAAAGTATGAGAGAAAGGCAAGCATTGGCCAGATCATGCATAAAGTGGGCACTTCAGGCAAAGAGCAAGAAGTGTTATGCTATGTATAGAGGCCTGAAGCCAGACCAGAGTAGGTTACCTAAGCACGCAGGTAACTGCAAATGCTACGGTATGGCTGAATCCTAAAGGACAAGACAAGGATGACAGTGCCATGTAGAGAGAGCTGCAAGTGCCTCTTATACACAGATTTGGGCGTGATAAAAAGCCAAAGTAGAACTGTTGCAGTTTGCCTGCATGTGGCCGATAAATTCATGTCGAACGGTTTAGAGGAATGAGGGGTTTTGTTATAGCTTATGATTGTCTGGTCTATGATTATCTTGGCAGGAGAACCCATATCAACATCAGGAATTAGGGAAACTGGCCACATCATATCCATAGTATTGCTGAGAGAGGGACAAACCTCACTTGCCAGACAGCAAGTTTGTCCAAAGTACGCTGAAGGATGCCGAAGCCCTGAACCAGTTTCCTCCATTTTATCCACCTGTGGGCTGGATCTTACCGCATCAGTCAGACAATCTGCAGGCTCGCGCAAGGCTTGCCTTAACTACTAACTCTTCACAAATCTAACTATTACAAGTACCATAATAAGATTGCAAACATCCATCCTCATTGCAGGCATATTCTTCACCCCTTGCCCAACCCACAGTTGGTCTCTTCAGGCCGCCCCCCCAACTCCCTGCTGTTATCTATGTATTTCCTTTTCTAGGTCCTCAGCCTGGTCTCAGATGTAAGTTACAGATTTCCCATTGATTAACTAGTAGTAAAGGCACCAGAGAAAACTCTAAGCAAACTCCTTTGTCTGGCAGAGTTGAAGTTCTGCTTCTTTGTTCAGAGTAAGTCTACGTGACCCATATTTAAGTAGCTGAAATAGTGTTTAGGTCAACTATGGGCCTTTTCAATTTATCCCTCTTATGGGCCCAACTCCTTTATCTAGTTAATCCAAATTTCAAATGAAATGTTGATTGAATATTGGTAAATTGGAATTTTGTATGAAGTCTATCTCTTCCTATGAATCTTCCAGTACTGTAGATATTAAAGGTTAAAAATTCCCTTTCCCAGGTTCCATTGCAGCTAGGGTTCAGGGTAAGAATGAGGTAACTCCCACTAAGCATGCTCACAAAGAATGATACAGGACAGAGCCTATATCTGCTGGCATTTTCGAGGCTATAGAAGCCAGTGAGCCACAGCATCAGACGTGGCACTCTGGTGTCGGCTCACCAGCATCTGTTGGATTATGGTAACAGTAGCATCCAGACTGCAGTGATGTGTGCTTGTGCAATGGATCTCCCTCCGGCCCTTCCAACAATTATGTAAGCACTTGACTTCCTGAGTTGAATCCCTTTCTGATTAAAGTCCCTGGAGAGCCCAGTTTCCCACACTAGCCTTGGCTTTCTTAATACTGCTGGATGTCTTATCCACAGCGGGCTCCAGCTGAGGACTCCAAATCTGCTGGAACGCAAGAGTCCAGTCGAGTCGGTTCTGTTCCCAAAACTCACCTGGATCCCCCTCAAGTTTTGTGAAAGCACAGCCAACCTTCTACTCCCCTAAAACTTCAGTCTAGCCACCGCCTGTTCCCACCTGCAGTGACTCCTCTCAGTGGCTGGTAGCTCATCTTCCAGTTTGTTGGAACCTTGTCCCCTTTCCACTTTGATACAAGGCTTTGTTTCCTCTGCTCTTATTTAACTTGGCTTCGATTTCAATTCCCTAAACACACTGGGACAGTAGATTACACAAAGGAGTGTAGATTACACAAAACTAGTGAGCAAGCAATTTGTTTCCTTGTTATTCATTGTACTTCAGCAAATGCTTCAGCAAATGCTCCAGAAGCTGAAGTTGACTCCATTAAGCTTGCTGCCCAATGTTAGGGTTGCCATAGAAACCAGAAATAACATGCTCAGAATCTCCAGTCTTGGTGGCTTTGGTTTTTCTAGGCTCCTCTACAAAAAGCTTTTTGTTTAGTAGCTGATCATTAACATGAGGACTAGTTTATTAATAAGATAGCAAGTTAATGAGCCGAAGTGGGATGTCTTCAAGACTCAATCATCCAAAAGCACTTGGGATGTGTTAATTTGAGAGTTGCAAGGGGGACATTAAGGATTGGATTCTGCTTCCCTATTCCACTAGTGAGAAGACAGGTCATACTGTGTTGGGGTGGAGCAACCTCCTGACTCCCAGCCTGCTGCTGTCCCCGGGCCACATTTCTTTTCAACCAGGGACAAGTCACTGGGTCTCTCTAAATGTGTTTCCTCTTTGCAAACTGGGGGAAATAATTTGCCTATCTCTTGGAGTTACACAAGGATTGTGAAGAAAGTTCACCTCACTGCAGCTAAAATCTCCCAATGCCAGAATACGCCGAGGGACAGAAGACTCACAGAAAGACAAACACACGTGACCTCACTCCCGTATGGACTCTGGATAGTCAGATTGGGATCCGTGAGAGGCTCAGCAGGCAAAGGCAAAGATGTAACGGAAAGAGAGAACCAGCTTCGGAAAGCGGCGCTCTGACCTCCACGTGTGCCATGACACAAACATACCTGCTTTCTATCGTTGCCATCTCTCATCCATTCCTTCACTGACATTTATTGAGAGGCCATTATGCCACATGCCGACCTAGAGCTGAAAGGACCTAGGTCCTACCTTCAAGGATCTCACTGGTAAAACAGGGTTAGTTAATATCACTTTCCACTCACAAAGCGTATTTAACAATTCCTTTAATAACAGCACAGTGTTTATCATGCAGCAGCTCCATGGGTCCTTTGTGAGTATTAATTTCCCTGCCTCCCCATCAGCACTTAAGAGGGAAACACCTTATCATCCCTGTTTTCCAAAGAGAAGAGGAGGGATGAAAAGTATGGCTTAGAGTGGGAAGCTATTTACTCATGGTCACACACATGCAAAAATAAAAATTATTAAAAAGTAGTGAAAGCAGGAACACAACTGGATACTCATATGCCAGTGTTCACAGCAACATTCTTCACAGTAGTCAAAAGGCAGATGAATCCATAGATAGATGGACAGGTAAACAAAGTATAGTACATAAATATATTGTATAGCTATTTTCCCCCAAATGAAACATTCCCTTCTAAAAGGAAAAGAAAAGCTCCCAAGACTCAGGAAATTTACAAAATTTAAAAGCTCAGGAATCCCAGAGTTACAAGACTCACCAGTCCCTCTCTAGGGTTGTCTAGGCAACAAGCAGTTTCTGGGGGAAGAAGACTCTTCAGTGGAACTGCTTGCAAGTTAGGCAGGGAGCTCCCTGTAGGCAGTTGCCCAAGGGTCACCATGCTCCAGGAAGTAACTAAATCAGCTCACTGTTTCCCTAGGCTAGACTTGAGTGGAACTGTTTCTTTGTTCTGTCATTGGTACCCTGTGTGGGGCGACTAGACATTTGTTCCCATGTCCCCAGGTAAGTCATGTGACTCAACTGGTGCCCAAAAGGGACAAACAGAAGAAAAGATGGGTCGGGAGCCATGACTGCATGGCTGGTACTGCAGGTGACAAGGCAGGCAGCTGTGGCTAATCTGGCTGAGGGTGGAAAGTCCACAGGGGCAAGACCAATATGTTTTCTGCCACCATGTGATGTGGAATGGTGCACGTTCTAGCTGCAGTTATACTTATATGCTCCCCACTATGGAGGATAATGCAACCTTGTGGCTGGGAGGACTGCTCAGTGGGTAAGTGCCCTTGCTGTGCACACATGAGGATCTTAGTTCAACTACCCAGATGTGAGTCTGTGTGTGCCTGTAACTCCAGCACCTTGGGAGACGAAGAGATGAAGATGCAAGGATTGCTAGGACTTAGTGGCCACTAACCTAACTCCAGGTTTAGTGAGACCTTATCTCGAGGGAAGATGAAGAGTGATAGGATAGGACACCCAAAGTCCTTCTCTGACCTCTACACAGACACTGGCACTTGTACCTGCACACACATATGTGCATACACCACACACACACACACACACACACACACACACACACACACACACACGCACACACGACATGCAATCAAGACTGGCCTATCTGAGAGTGGAGTATCCTGGGGGGAGGGGACCCCTGAGTAGCTGTCTTCCTTTACAGGGTAAGGGGGTAGCATGCCTTCTCAATGAAGTTCACCACATAAATATGGCAACGTCCCCCAAACAGCTGATGTCGGACTTAGGGACATATTGAGATCTCCAAATGTAGTGGGACAGCAGGTGTAATGGCAATTATGTGTCTTCTGTGACACACGATAAGACGTGCATGTGAGGCCAAGCTGTGCTCAGAAAGAACTGGCCTGTGTAAAGGAGGAATTATAATGAGAAATAGACACGTAGATGGTAGCCTCTGCACTAGCCTCTGATTTGGCAGGAAAAGTGGAAAAAGGGATGATGAGATGGAAGTGCTGGCTCACCTTTTCTTACAGCTGGCAGGACGTGAGAGTGAAAATTGGATATGGGCTAAAAAGCCTTTCCTGGGATCCAAAAACTTGGAATCCATGGGGGAAATCACATAATGAGGAGGAAGAGAATGAGGAAAAGTGACAGAAGACACTCCTCAGGTTTAATTTTTAATATAGAACAAAGGAAAACCCACGATTCGGCATGCAGCTGAGGACTTAACAATGGAGGGGTACAGGAAGCATTGAGAGTCATGGAATATGGAACATTCTGAATCTGGGCTGTTTGACTTGGACAAGAATTTCTTTTAAGTAACTGGGAATTGAACCCAGGGCCTCAAGTATGCTGCTGCCATTTCGGCCCTGTGCTTTTTGTACGGAATCCAGGTTCTGAACTCAGGGGTTTTTGCTTGTGAGGCAAAGGCTTTAATCCCTGCGTCATCTCCCCAGCCCAGGAAAAACTTTTAAACAGGTAATGAATGTGATGCTTACAGTCTTGGCTTCACAGGTTACGGGATATGGGTGGATGAGATCAGTGTGAGTGCTGTAGAAGTGGGTAAACTGTGCTGGAGAGATGGATCAGGGGTTAATCCTTTGCTTTGCAAGCAAAAGGAACTGAGTTCAGATCCCCAGACCCCCAGAAAAAAAAATGCCAGGCAGAAATAGCTGCAGTATTCAGGATGATTCTAGATGTTACCCTTAGGCACTGACACTTAAGTGGTACAAGCACACACGCAACAAAACACAAAAGACATGGATAAACTGAGTCATACAACTACCCATTCTTCATTGTGATAATAGTTCCATATCCTGAAGGGATGGAACACAACAGAGGTAGAAATGGTATGACCGAAAGCACTGGACAAGCAAAAAGACAGTGCCTGGTGGCCTGACAGAACTGTGTTCGCAAGGAAATTAAGACAGAAGTTAATTCAGCAAAGATCTTGGAGCATGAGGCCTTAGTGACTTTACTGGGTGTAGAATGTGATATTTATGAGGTAACAGATCCTAGTGACTTAAACCAGCATCTAAATCAGATTCTTCAAGTGCTAAAATTATCAAGAGTGGATATGAGCAGGGCACCTTATCCAAATTAGAAACCCACTGAAATCTATACAAGCCTAGAACATAGTCTCTGCTTCTTCTAATTAAAACGGTCCCTGTGGTCCCTGTGGTCCACTTCCACACTGAGACCACATCCTTGTCCAGGATGCTTCTCTATGCTTCCGAACACAAAGGAAATAATCCCACAGCAAGAAAATGGTAGAATGTGGTTACAAGTCATGGACTGCAGCCAGAAGCATCCTTGGCCTTGCCCCCATCTCTCTTTTACCTGCCTTCTGCCCCCTGGCTAACTCTCAACTCTTTCCTACAGGTGAAGATCAAGAAGTAAAGAGAGTGCCAGTCAAAAATCCCTGCCTTGGCCTCCAGGTACAGCTCAATGGCTGAGTGCTTGTCTGCAAGTGTGAAGCCTGAGTTCAATCCTTGGTATGGAAAGAGAGATAGATGGATAGGTAGATAGATAGATAGATAGATAGATAGATAGATAGATAGATAGATAGATAGATAGATAGACAGACAGACAGACAGACAGAGATAGATAGACAGACAAATAGATAGATACATACATAGATAGAGACAGAGACAGACAGAGAGAGACAGGCAGGCAGGCAGGCAGACAGACAGACAGACAGACAGATAGACAGATAGACAGATAGACAGGTAGGTAGATAAGTGGATAGGTAGATAGGTAAATAGGTAGATAGGTAGAGACAGAGAGAGACAGAGAGACAGGTAGGGAGGCAAATTGGATCCCAGAACTCAGACTCTATTGTCCCTGGATATGAGGCAGCGAACCTCCCACACAGCTGCTGAGAGCTGAAAACATCTGGTCCCCCAAATCCAGTAGATTTTTGCCCCAAGCTCATTGGGCCTTCCTTCACTGACAAAACTGCTTTCCTCATTGACAAACCTCACTTCCTTCACTGACAGACCTGCTTTCCTAAACCCGCTAGAGACGGGAGATGGCTCCATCAGTCCAGTGTAAGCTCAAGCTGTGGACCCAGCAGGGACCCAGTGATGGCACTTCTGAGAAGTTGTGGCCACCACACAAAGAAAGGAGTTAAGAGAGAAAGGGGCAACTGGAGCTTTGTAAAATTGTGTACTAGTCAGGTACAGGTATCAATGTAACAATTCAGCCCTGAAGCTTTGGGCTCATCTACGAAGTATTAGTAGTCAAGGCAGGCCCTCAGCAAGTCTGTGGGCGACTGTCTCATTGATACTATGGGAGGATCTAGTCCATAGCAGATGGGATCATTCCCTAAGCAGGCAGATGAGATGGAGAGAACTGGTCAGTACTTTGGCATATAAGCATTCTGGCAGGAGAGAAAAGTGTTTCCCTTTCAACAATCTCTGTGAATATGTTGTGGCCAATAGCTTCTCATGTTGGTAGGAACTCTCCTGCCAAGCTGGATTACAAACTGTAACCAGAATCATAAGCAAGAATGAAACTCTTGCTCCTCTAAGCTTTTTGGCTGTGTATTTATGGGCATCGAGACGAGAAAGAAAGGCTGGGGAGATAGGTTGGGAAGTAAAGTGCCTGTTGAATAAGCATGAGACCCTGAGTTCAGTCCCCATCATCTACATAAAAAGCTGGGCATAGCGACCCAGAGCTTATATCCTAGCACTGTGCAGAAGGAAACAAGAGCTGGAGCTGACTGGCCAGCTAGTTTATCAGGTTAGACCAAAGTCCCAGTGAGAGACCCTGTCTCAAAAAGCAAACCGAGGGGCTGGAGAGGTGGCTCAGGGGTTAAGCCTCTGCCTTGCAGGCAGAAGGTCCTGAGTTCTGATCCTAGACCCCACGTATAGACGCCAGGCTGCGTTTCTGGTCCTGGTAGGGCGGAGCCTGTGAATCCGGGAGCAGAGGTGATTCCCAAATTCGTCCGTGGTTCTACACACACACACACACACACACACACACACACACACGAACACACGAATACATGCACAATTGAATAAAAAAAAAAAAAAAGCAAACCGAATGGCTTCTTGGAAAGGATACCCGAGGTTGACCTCGGACCTCCATGTGCACACATGTGTAAAGCTCCTTAATAAAGTCAGGTATCATAGGAAAACTCAAGAGGTAAACCCAACAGAGTGGATCACCTTAAGTTTGTGCATACACACACACACACACACACACACACACACACACACACACACACACATACACACACACACCCTTATTCCCTAGCTTCCAATGCTTCTTCAAACATTTTGCTAAGAGGTTTGTGATCTATGAAAATAAGACACTAAAGGTTCAGGGGCTAAGACTCTGCTTTGCAAGCAGAAGGTCCTGAATTCTGATCCCAGGTCCCACATGAAAACACCAGGTGAAAATGCTGCGGCCTGCACTTCAGACCCTGTGGGCAGAGTCTGGGAAATCCCAGAGTGAAGCAAGTAGGAGGTAGAAGCAATCCAGAATGATTTCCGAATTGTCCCTATGGTCCCTGTAGTCCCTGTGGCCTCCATGGGGACACACAGTGCCCTCTGATACACACACACACACACACACACAGTATTTTTAAGAAAAAAGAAAATAAGACATTAGGCATTTTTTAATTAGAGAATACTATGTTACCCATTAAAACATAAGCTAAGGCTGCAACTTTCCCCATCAGATTTAACAATACAGATGCAGTTTTGAAGAGAAACACCTATTACTAAGGCCAGCCAGATGGCTCAGCCACCAAACCTGAATTCTATCCCCAAAACCCACATGGTGAAAGGAGAGAACTGACTCCCACAAGCTGTCCTCTGATTTCCACATGCACACTGTGGCATGCATGCATCCACACATACACACACATGCAAACTAAGACAGTAAATGTAAAAACCAGGCTCAAAAGTACAAAAGTCAAATAGAGTAATAGCTTTTAAAGAAATTATCAGCCTTTTCATCCCAGGTTGCAAGGATGGCTTGTGCCTTGCTGCTAGGATGGCCAGTGGTCAATTGACCACACCCTCAAGCCCAGCAGCCTCCACCAAGTCACCTCCCAAAATCATTAAAGAAATTACTCATCAAATAGAACCCCTTTACAGAAGAACATCAATCTCAGATGGTTCTATGATCAAATCACTCTTTACAATCTTCTTTACAGATCTTGTGAAAACATTTCCCCAAAAAACTCCTCCTCAACCCTTGATGCCTAAAGCTGCAACATCTGTATCAGATCTGAAATCTGGCTCTGTGACCACAGCATGACACTATAGAACTCCTGGAATCCAGAACAGTGCCTTGTGCACTGTAGATACTCAGTGTGTACCTTGTTGAGTGAATAATAAAACTAAGCAGATTAGGAAACAAAAAAATAGTGTATTAAGAACTAAACCGTTGGGGCGCATTTGAAAAGTTCTGTAAAATTGTTGTGCTGTAGTTTGTCTGCATGTTGCTGATAAATTCACTGCCAAAACAACTTAGGGGAATAAGGGAGGAGGGTACTATTACTTACAATTCAGGGTTCACAGTTCATAGTCCAGTTTGGCATGAGAGTTCATAACACCACCAGCTGAGAAACTGGCCACACGTATCCATAGGAATTGCTAGGAAAAGGGCAAACTTCCTCCCTTGCCAGACTATGAGTCTGCCCGAGTATGCCTAAAATACGCTGAAGTACTGAACCGATTCTCACTGTCTTATATGCCTGCCCAGGGAAAGATCCCACCCACCACAAGTGGGGTCTTCCTACAAAAATTAAACAATCTCTTGCAGGCCTGTTTAGGTCTTTCTTTAACTATCAATTCTTCACAGGTGTGCCCAGCCTTTAACAGTTGATACCTGCATCTAATTAAGACATGATGGATATATTCTATTCTTTCTTCATTTTGGAGGACACCAACGCAAACATGATTAGAAGAGGAGAGTGGGAGATTACTTCACTTCGGAGGTGGGATAGTCACATAGGATAGCAGAATTTGTTAGGTGTGTCCAATGCGCAGTCTATCAGTCACGTGCATCAAGGGACAGCTATGAATGTTGCCCAACCCAAAATGGTAAACTTAGCTCAAACATTATGAGTTGGGGGGGGGGGAGTAAGTCAACTGTGCAGCTCTTAAGCATGAACTCTATAGATGACAACATTATGTGTGATGTTCAAAGGTTGGACATGCTTGGTCCTAGGTATATGCAGGTAACAGGATCCCTGCCACACCCCTAAGATGCAAGGATTCTTCATCTTCCAGTCTCAATCCTGGGACTAAAGGGGTCCTCAGGTATATATTTACTCAATGAATGGTGTCAATGCTGGGGAATGTAAAACTAGAGACAGAAAGCAGTTTTCTGTTGCCTTTGCCAGCTCTGAACCTTTTGGGTGGTGATTCAACCTGACTTGAGGGGCCTCAGGGCTCACCCCCGTGTTTTCTATGGCCCATTGCCCATGCTGCACGTAATCCACTGAGCCTTTCCAAAGACTCCTCTGGCTCTGAGCTCAAGTTGTCCCTGAGCCAACATGCATCTTGCTTCCTATAGTCCTTCCTGTGTCTCAGCTCTCAGTACATCTGGCCATTCGGATCCCTCTTTTATGTTCAAACTCATTGGCTAGCCATGGGCTTATGAGACCCTCTCACTCCTTCTTCCTTAGCCCCACAGAACTCTGGACAGCCAAAATATACACATTGCCTGTCTTTCATCTTTCCCTGCAAATCCTGGATGTACAGAAAGACGACGTTGCTCAGCTCATGATTCTAATTCCTGACTTTTGAAAAACCTTACTCAGATTGGTTTCACTCCTTGCCTACAATGTACTGGCTGGCTGGACCTGCTTTGATGGCTCAAAGCTGAAACAGTAAATTAATAAGAAATACTCTGCTGAAGACTGAATATGCCTTCTCAACTTAGATCAGGAGCCACGTGTCACACTGAAATGGGAGTGTCAAGTGAATCAAAAGAAAAGTCAGACTATTTGGGAGCGTGTCAGAGGATGACATATTGTTCTCCATAAACAGAAAAAGAAAGCGGGAAGCAGAGTGACTAGTTAAGAGATGGGCTGTGTATTCTCAAAATTCATACACTGAAATCCCAGGGAACGGGGAGCTACATAGCTTAACAGGTAAAAAGCACTTGCCACATAAGACTAATGACCTGAGTTAGATTCCCAGAACTTAACGTTTTTCTTAAAAAAAAAAAAAAGTCAGATACAGTGATTGCATTTGCAATCACCACATTCCTATGATGAAATGGGAAGTGTAGAAAGAAGACTCAGATGGAAGCTCAAGGGTTAGCTGGCCTGGAATATATGATGCAGGAGCAGAAACAAGAGAGACCCTGCCTCAACAAGGCAGAAGGAGAGAACTGACTGGCGGAGAGTTACCCTTTGATTTGCACAGGCATGTCATAGCACACACACCTGCGTGCGCACGCGTGCGCGCACACACACACACAAAGTAAATAATAAAAGTGCAAGTCTTTAAAATTAAAAAGGGAGAAAAAGAAATCCTAATCCTTCATTCACTAGAATGTAGTAATATTTGAAATAAGGTCTTAGGTGGTTATTACAAGCTAGGTGTGGTGGCATACACCTCTAACCCCAGCACTTGAGAGGTAACGGTAGAGGATCAGGAGTTCAAGGTCATCCTCTGGCTGCATAGAGTTTCAGGTCAGCCTGGGATGCATGAGACTGTTTCAAAAACAAACAAGCAAGCAAGCGAATGAAGAGGTTATTAGGAGCCATGCATGGTGGCTCACACAAGCATTCTAGTGCTGGGGAGGATAAAGCAAGCAAGAGGATCACTACAAGGTGAAGGTCAGCCTAACCTACATAGTGAGTTCTAGGCCAGCCTTGGCTGTGTAGTGAGAGATTCTGTCAAAAAAAAAAAAAAGATGAAGTTATTATGTTAAAATGGGGGTCATTTAGGAGGAGGAAACTTGGATAGAAAAAGGTTCATGGGGAAGAGGCCATGTAAAAACACAAGGGCAAACAGCTGTCCACAAACCAAGGTCAGAGGTCTCAGAGGACACCAATCAGTCTGCCAACATCTTCACCTCAGACTCCAGCCTCCTGAACTTTGGGACAATACACGGTGTTGTGATACACCATTATGGCAGCCCCTCCAAACCAATGAAGCTCAGATCTCTATTCTCTCCTTTTCTTTTTTTTTTAAGGCTTAAGGCAAAGCTTATTAGAGGAGAAAAAGAACAGAGCTCACAGACATGAATTCTGTGAGAGGCAAGGGAGCCCTCAGATATCTATTCTATCTCTCATCAAGAACATATTAAATGTTTATAGGTTGGGCTGGAGAGATGGCTCAAGGGTTAAGCTTTTGCCTCACAAACAAAAGGACTTAAGTTCGGATCCCATGTAAAAACACCAGGGGAAATAGCTCCAGCAGCCTGCACTTCAGGCCCTGGAAGGAAGAGTCTGGGGAGCCCCAGAGTAAAGCAAAAAGTAAGTAGAACAATCCAAGACGATTCCCAAAGTCACCCTTAGGCCTTGACAGCACACACAACGTCCTCTGATGCACACAGATACACACACACACACACACACACACACACACACACTAAAATAAATGTTGATTGCTCACGCAATTTAAAACTGGCACTACACCTCTAACCCTTTACATGCATACACAGATACATATACTGCAGACATAAAACACACAGACAGGTTGAGGATAGAGTCTTTGGAAATTGAGAAAGAGATTTGAGAAGAGATGAAGGAAAGTCATAAAAAAAGGAAGGGAAAAAAGAAAGAGTTTGATAGAGAATAGAAGGGAAGAGGCAGACCGTAGGAGAGAAAAAAATCAAACTTATTTATTTGTTGGCTAGGAAAGCTTTTAAATTTGTGACTTACTGGAAGTCAAATACTGTACTTTTTGTGGTTCTCCAAGTATTAATCACAAGGTAAGAACGAAGAATTTCATTTCATACATATATATGTAACAGAGAAGTTGGTGTGTATTTTAAATCAACATGAAGAATACATTTAAATTTTTTTATTATTATTTATTCAATTGTGCATGTGTGTGTGTATGTGTGTATGTATATGTAGAACCATGGACAAATTCGGGAACCACTATGGACGCCTCCACCTCCTCCTTATTTATACTCTGCCCGGGATTCACAGGCTCCGCCCTACCAGGACCAGAAACGCAGGCCGCCCCCGCTTCCGCCCTGCGTCTACACGTGGGGTCTAGGATCGGAACTCAGGACCTTCTGCCTGCAAGGCAGAGGCTTAACCCCTGAGCCACCTCTCCAGCCCCGAAGAATACATTTGATAAGGAGCAGCACAGCTGTGCTGAGCAGCCATGATGGCTCATCCACTGGGTCTACTGGTTCTGCTGAAGATACATAGGGGCTGGGAAGTTAAGGACTTCACAAGTCTTTGCCACCTTTAAAGCAATCGCCCAAGCGCCATGCATGAAGCTTCCTTCTTATAATCGGTTCTGATGATACAGACATATCAGCCAGTTGGAGCCAACAGACAGCTATTGTGACCCGAGTGCTGTAAGAGTCTGGCTTCCCCCTGGTCCACTCTGCCAACTCCCCCTGAGTAGGAAAATGGAAGCCATTGGTTTTTGTAGTTTCAGAAGGGCGGATCCGTCCTGCAGTAAGTTTCTTCTCCAGCTGCAATTTTCCCTGCAGATGTTACTCATCTTGTATTCTCTTCTGGCTCACACGCCACAGCATCTCCTCCCAAGACCTTCCTCCTGCCCATTCCCACCCATCTCATAGATTTCTCTTCTGTAATGACTCTCGGAAAGACAGCTAGCTGCTCAAACTCTAAACTGGATCATTCTGGGAGTGAGGTTTAATAGCCTGTATTCCAACAAGCTATCCAGGAGCTTCTAATGTTCAGTGAGGTTGAGAATCACAGTTCCCCTGCTTGGTCTTATTGTCTTACCCCAATCCTCCCAAACTTCTCCCTCCTTGGCTTCCAGAATGTGGTGCTTTCTTGACCCTCCTATGAGAGCAAAAGAAAGCGGACATGCAGGGATGGGGGATGTGGTTCAATGGTACGGCATTTACCTAGAAGGCAAAAGGCTCCAGACTCAGTCCCCAGAATTGAAAACTGAAAAAAAAAAAAAAAAAGAGCACAAATGAAAGTGAAGAAAGCCAATTGATACGCCTCTGGCATCCCACGCAGAGGGGAAGGGAAGGCTGGGGAATTAGTGACATTACATTCCTAGAAGATGAAAGAGTCTCAGGGAAGAAAATGATTTAGGGCTGGGGATGTAACTAAGTCGGTAACATGCTTGCCCAGTGTTACAGTTACTTTCCTTTTGTTGCTATTAGAAATACTAAATAATATTAGATAACACAATTTTAGAGAGAGAGAGAGAGAGAGAGAGAGAGAGGGAGGGAGAGAGGGAGATTTATTCAGATTACAGTTCCAGAGAGGGATGTTGCAGTTCACCTGCAGGGTTGCTGATAAAGGGCCATCAAACGGCTTAAGGGAACAAGGGGTTTATTTTCTCTTATGATTACTGGTTACAGTTTTTAGTCCAGCTTAACGGAGAGTTCACACCAACACCAAGGCCGAGGGAACTGGCCACATTATCTCTACATAATGGTTGAGAAAGGGATGATCCTTACTTGCCAGATTAGCATGTCTGGCCAAATGTACAAAAGGATGCCAACTCTCCCAACCAGCTGCCTGTATTTTTTACAGGGCCTAATCCCACCCACCATGGGCTGGGCCTTCCCCATCAGCTAGACAATCTCCTATAGATTTGCTCTGGGCCTAACTCAACCACGAATTCTGTACAAATGTGCCCGGAGCTCAAAACCTCAACTATCAAGTTGACCCCTGTGTCTAACTAGGACAAGGGGATATATCCCATTGAGGCAGAAATTGCACAGTAGAAGGCATGGCTGCAGGCAGCAGCAGCAGAAGGCTGGGGTGCAAGTCACTGCAGCCATCATGAAGCACAGAAAGCAAGAAAAAGAGGGAGCAGGGCGGAGCTACCAAACCTCAAGGTCTGTGCCCCACGATGCACTGTCCTTCAGCAAGGGTCTTAAAGGTGCCGCACCTTCTCAAACATTAACATCGACTAAAGATTCAGACACATGAGTCTGTGAAGAGCAACTCACATTCAAACCATGACACATAGCACGCATGAAGTCACAAGTTTGAGTCCCCAAACCACATGCACTGAGCATGTTTATAATTCCAAACTCTCAAGATGGAGCAGGAGGACCAGAAGTTCAAGGTTAACCTCTGCTGAACAGTAAGCGCCAGACTAACTTGAGGTTAGTCTGGGGGTGCAGAGATCGGATTCCTAGATAGCCCCTAGGATCCCTGGGGCTCACTGGCTGGCCAGTTTAGCCAAATGAGTGTGTTCGAGTTCAGCGAGAGACACTGTTCTGACACCACCCTGGGACTTGTGTGGGCAGTTCATAACCTGTGTGGCCACGCCCGCACACACACACACACACACACACACACACACAAATTCCCCCACTACAGGACTATCAAGGGCTGAAATCAAGTTCAAGAGTGGGAAGGGCCTTTTTCTTCGCTCCAACCACAACTGCTGCTACCCCACACTTCCTTTGCCTGGAAGCCTGGGCACTGGTTCTGCCTAGCTGGCAGGAGCCTTGACAGGCCTGACAAATCGCTTAGCCTCTCGGAGCCACTACCTTGTCACAGTGCGGCACAGGGCAAGACTCACCTGGCAGTGTTTCCCCTGGTGATTAAACGAGAGAACGACCTTGCTCCTAATAGAGGCTCACTAATCAGAGCCGCCCCCTCTGCGTGCTATGATCCATGAAAAAAGTCCAGAGCAAAAAAATCCTGGCGGTAAACACAAGGCAAGCACAAAAAATAACTGAATACGAATCTCTCTCTCTCTAGGGTAAGAAGCACTTCTACCCTTGGACCATAAGGCAGGCAGGACAGGCACTCAGCAGGAGACCCAGGGTGTTATGTGGCTTGCTGAAGGTGGGTCCTGCCTGGCTGGGAGGAGGTGACAGGTGACTTGACCCTGGCGGATAACGGATCTTAGCAGAGGAGATTATTCCAGGTGGAAGGAAGGAAAAAGCTTGGAAAGGACAGAAGGAATAATCATGCACAAGCTGGCTTTGAGGGGTGTAAGGTGGGAAGCTGTAATGAGAAGGTCTTCCCAAGAGCCAAGGCCAACTGGAGGCCTGGAATCTGTTCTTCCTCCCTCATCAGGGGTGCAATCAACGTCATCAGCAGTTGGAGCTTGGGAATGTGAATAACTACCAAGCCAGGTGAAAACCCTGCTGGCAGCAGAGCAGGGGCTTCAGTCTTCAGTTCCCTCTGCCGTCGATTCTTCCCATTACGCTGAAAACTTAGGAGGCTTTTGCTCCTCAAATGAAAATACAGTACAGGTTTACTAATATTTTTATATTTCATCTATTAACTTTTTACTTACTTGAGAGAAGGAAAAATAGGAAGTGAAGATAGGGTGAGAGGGAGAATAGAGAGAGAGAGAGAGAGAGAGAGTGCTACCGGCATGGGTAGAGGACAGAGAATAACTCTGGGAAATCATTTATCTTCACAATCAAGCACCTTATCCACTGAGTTCTCTCACCAGTCCCAATGTTTACTAATATTTTCATGTTGTGTTTATTTATAGATGCATGCAAAGATGGAAAGAAGTGTGTCCTAATGTGCTATAGCTTCCAGAGAATTGAATTTATAGCTTTATAGGGTGAATTCTTAGATTTTCTTCATTGCTCTATTTATTTATTTATTTACAAACAAACAAACTGAGTTTATGTCTTTGCCCTTATCCCCTCCCCCATACTTCCCTCCTCTCCCACCCTCCCTATTCACACAACCTTCTCCCACTCTCCCCTCTCTTCACCCATCCTGCTCTGTTCCACACCCCTCCTGTCCTTTTGCTTGTGTGTATCACAAGATTCCCTTTGTGGTCAGTTGATCTATTTTTAAGTAGTAAATTAATATTTATTTTAAAAAAATAATGTCTGGAGTTAGGGGGATGGCACAGTAGGTAAAGTGCTTGCCACACTACATGAAGCCCAATATAGTAGCATGCATCTGTGTTAAGTACTAGGCACCAACTGATTGGACCACTGGAGTTCGGGCAGCATACATCTGTAATCCCAGTGCTTCCACAGTGAGATTGGAGGTGGAGGCAGGAGAATCACTGGAAGCTCACTGGAAGCCCATAGCCTGGACATCAAGAGACCCTGTGTCAAACAGGCAGAAGGTAAAGACAAGTGCCCAACGTTATTCTCTGACCTCTACACATGCAGTGGCACCCCACACTTCCACATACACACATTCATATGTGAACATACACACATGCATGTATTCTATGCAAATTATACACAAAACTTACTTTAAAAAAAAAAGGCTTGAAGAGATGGCTCAGGGGTTAGGACTCTGCCTCTCAAGCAAAAGGTTCAGAGTACAGATCCCAGGTCCCATGTAAAAATGCCAGGCAGAAATGGCCCAAGGTGTGCCCTTTTGGCCCTAGTGGGAAGAGCCTGGGAAATCCCAGAGCGAAGCAGATAGAAGGTAGAAGCAATCTAGAATGATTCCCGAAGTCACCCTTGGTCCTCCACAGGGACACACAGTGCCCTCTGACACACACACACACACACACACACACACACACACATACACACACACACACACACACACGTGCATACAAAATAAGGAAATAATTTTTAAAAAACATTGATTTAAGAAAAAAATAATTTAAAAAAAGAAGTAGTAGTAGTAGTTTCATTTACTTCTGCTGCCCTTCCCCTCAACACCTCTGGAAATTCTCCCTGGCAATATCTACCCAGGAGAATGACATGGTTTGGATACCACCCCACCCTGACCACTTTCTTTTAAATCTTTGCGTTCAGTTCTTGAAGATTTCCAAAAGCACTCTGATGGAACACAAACGGTGAATTCTGAGTGGGTGATTTTGATCCAAGGGGGAATCTATCATAGGACAAGGAACAGATCTCAAGGCGAGGTGGCAGAACCAACATGAGCAAGGTTGGTAAATTTAGAAATGAATTTACAGATCAAAATCTCGGAAGGGACAAAACTGAGAAAGAAAACTGGCAACAGGCTAGAATGGCGTGAGCTCCTTTCAGGAGCGAGGGGCATCAAGAATCCAAGTGATTGGGCCAAGATGGTTAGAATTTCCAGAAAGGCCCAAGTGCTGCACTGGTTGCCCTGACAACCGTCTCTAAAGAACAGTGTTGTGACACATACGTGTACATCGCATGCAATGCAAGGAGTATTCAGGCAATATGTCTTCCAGTTAGTATTACCTTGAGGTGCTGGAGGAAGGGCTGGAGGGGGTGCGTGCCACCAGGAAGGTGGGAAGAAACCAAAGGCCTGGGAGCAGCACAGCTGCTGCCGACTCCACCTCTACCGTAGAAGCCTGGAAGGGACTTGGGCCGGAGGACACGCTGCTCCAAGCCTGCAAGGTTGCTCAGGTGGCGCCTGCAGGTTAGCTGGCTGGGGAGTCCCTGACCTTTGCCCACCCGGGAAGGTCAATCTGTCCAGAGGTCTCCTGTGGTTGCAGAGTCAGAATGATCAGCACTGCGTCTGCCGCAAGTCCTTCTTGGGCTGAAGTCTGGCAACGTGCAGCTCCAACTCTTCCTGGGAACCTTTCAAGTTCTGAATGATTGGTTCCTTCCTCTTCCAGGTTACCTCTGTCTCAGGACAACTCCACTCCCTCAGCCCGCCTTAAAGATAGCCCGGCGCTCCCAGGGCAATATCTCAGTTGTCTCCATCTTCATCCCTCTGCTGCCCGCTCATCACTGATGATTCAAGGTAGTGATTCCCTTAAATCTGACATCCTTACACAATGCAGAGTACTAACCACTATACCATCATGACTTAAATCAGATATCCTCAAAGTGTTTTCAGGGCCCTTAGATTCTCTGAAACCCTTTCAGAGATTTCATGTGTTCATAACAACACTAATGTTTACATGGATACTCTCACTCTTATGAATATAAATAGCTAAAAAAAAATGACCAATGCGGTTTTCTATTTCATAATGCAACCAATTTTAGTAAATCACATTTGGTTAGGAATGTAGCTCAGTGGTAGAGCATTTACCTAGGTTTAATCCCCAGTGCGTATGAGAGAGAGAGAGAGAGAGAGAGAGAGAGAGAGAGATTTATTCACAATGGACGAGTGGCTGAAAAGCAGGAATCCAACAAGTCTCCCTCGGAAGCTCACTCCCACATTTATGTCTTAATCTTTCCCTGAGCATCCCTCTTGTTTTAACCTGTGCTTAAAATCTGTGTTACAAATGTCTTTTAGCAACCACAATCAAAAAGGAGGAAGAGGAAGAAAGAGGGAAAAAAAGGGAAATAATCTTTTTTTAAACATTTTTAAATTATTTTTATTATTATTATTTCCGCTCATATAAACTTAACAGGTACACCGGTCCCTGCCTCCCTCTACCTCCCTCCACTCCCCTGTTCCCCCCTCCCCCCTTCCCTCCCTCCCCATCCCCCAGTGCCTCCCCCCCAATCCCCGGAGCATCCTTTAATGTGCATGCCAAACTCTCCTCTGGGTCCTCCTCTCTGATGAGGTGCAAGGACCCAGGGGCATTTCCTAGACATTAACTAGATTTATAAAATTTTAGACAGAGATACTACTGACTTTTATTGCTAGTAAAAAAGAGTTTTAATAAAGTATATTAGCATTATGGATTTATTTCTGTTTTATTAACAAGCATTGTTAAAATTTTTTATATTGACTTCTGATATAGGGACTCTTGATGTGTCTAACCCACATTAGTGAAAGCTCTTTGGGATTCTCAAAGCACTTTGAGTGCACCAGGGAGGCTTCTGAGATCAAAAGGCTTGGGAACTACTCCCTTATACTAAGTGTGCTCACCTGGAAGAATGGAGTTTTTATATGGATATACCTTCACTGTTGCATACAGATTCTGCCAAATTAATGACCAGTATCTAAGCCTATCTTCCCCCACCTCTCTGCACACTCTTCATGAAACTGGTGATATTAAGCTTCTACCCTGTGCCCTTGCTCCTGACACAATATTGAAATTTCAGATGGATAAATCAGGTTAATGACAAGCTCATGTAAACAGATAGTAGGGGTGAATAAACGCTAGACATCTGCATTAGTGAGTGTGTGTATGTGTGTGTTTGTGTGTGTATGTGTGCATGTACTTGTACCATAGATACACAGGCGCTCATGTGCACATGCTTGTGAAGGTCAAAGGTGTTGTTCCTTAGAACACCATTAACCTCATATTTTGGGGTGGGGTCTTTCTCTGACTTGAAACTTGACAAATGCACCAGTCTCGTTGGCCAGTAAACCAAAGGGATATCTTGTCTCTACCTCCCTAGTGCTGGGATTACAAGTGCATGCCACACACCTGGCTTTTGTTACATGGGTTCTGGGCATTGAACTCAGATCCTCAAGCTTGCATGGCAAGCGCTTTACCAATTAAGCCATCTTGCAAGCTCTATGTACTGTTCTTTTAGTATTATTTTGTTAGTGTGAGTGTGGGTATATATGCACATGTGAAGGTCAGAGGACAACTTTGTGGGGTTGGTTTTCTCCATCATCTTTATGTAGATTTAAGGGATCAAATTTAGGTCATCAGGCTTGTGCAACAAGAGCTTCTACCTTCTGAGCCATCCACCATCACCATCCCCACCATCATTTTTCTTAAACTAGCTCTAGTTGTTACTGAGACTGACTTGAATTTGTTTGCAAATTATATACATTTTTAAGATCCAGAAACTTCAAACCAAAAAAACTAACTCAAGAAACAATTCTGTTAAAGATTCAGAGACACATGTGCAAGCAAATAACTAATGACACACATCATACTGGGAGCTCCCATAAATACGCCAAAAGTGATTTGTCACTGAATTGAAACACGGCTGGACAATGTTCTGAACAGAGAAAAGCAAAACAAACACACATGAAACAGAAGATAGCATATTGTGAGTATGCAAAGAAGGCCCCATGATCAGGGGAAGGCCTGCCAAGAAGGTTGGCTTCTCCATCCTGGTTCCCTGCAGACTATGGCCCAGTGTTTGCTGCCCAGTTTCATGACTGTCACTCAACCTCATTCATGAGTCAAGCAGCCCTCTGATGTCTGGGAGCTACCACATACAAGGCTCAGTGCACAGAAAGACAACTGTATACAGCATGCCACTTCTAGGCCCAAGGTACAGGAGATAATCCTGTCCCATCCCCGCTTCGTTTCTGATACATTCCTCAGCAAAACGAGAAAGACAAAGTGATGCTAGATGAATCAATCAATGCCTTAGGTCAAATAGATGTCTACTTCCTATCTCAGAAGTCTGAGGTTTAGCAGTTTAGAGACTGTATGTACACGTGTACATTCCTGCATGGGGGAGGGGGTTGGGGGTGGTGGAAAATCTAAAGAGACTTAGAGTCAAGAGAAGGAGTACATTTTTCCAGTTAAATCAGTGGTGGCTCATTCTGAGACCAGCTCATCAGAAATCTGAAAACAAGGCTCAGGGCTTATACAAGCATTACAAAGTCACACGTTCCATCAGACAGATATAAAAATAAGCTCAATTGTGCAATGAAGGCTGGTGATCTAAGAATCACCAGGCACGTCCAGTTATTTATATATACTTAAGTATATATAACATCTACCACCTTGAAATTGTTTTTTTCAAAAGACTCTTTAATTAGCCTAGTACACATTTCCCAGTTCTTTTCAATATGGCAGAAGTCTTATGTTTCAGTCACTACAGAATGGACTCTTAGGAGACTGAAGACATGGAAGACCTGTGGTCGATATGCAGTCAGCACCAGTAAAGCTCTCTCAGAACAGGGCTCTTTGATCCCTGATTAGAAGTTCAGATGTGAGCCCTAAGTAGCCTTCCTGGGGGGGAGGTCAGATAAGCTATAAATATAAAGTACAGTTTCAAAGATCTTCAGGGACCAAGTTATGATAAAACCATAGCTTATTGCATACTTATAATTTACAGAAATTCTCTCTTTTGCTCCTCATGAAAATGTTCCAAGCCTGGCATCCCCATTCCCATGTTATAGATGAGGAAACTAAGTCCCAGAGAGATCACATGGCTAAATACACACAAACAGTAAGTAACAGAAATGGGACCTGGACCCAGATTTATACTAAACTAGGTTCTCCTGTGGGTTAACTGGACCAGTAGTAACTACATTCTGTATGTTTCCTGGTATCTCCTTTCTCTGGAGAAAACACTCACAGAATGGAAATAACTGATATTGATATCCATACCTGATGCCTGATGCTTTTTCCCCATGTACCACGAGCGGGAGGATTAACACTTATCTGGACAAGTCTAACACATTTTTCTTCATAACACCCTTGTTCAGATAAACCCAACAAAGGTTCTTTTCAGATGGAAAAAAAAAAAAAAAAACCTTGCCTTGTATTGGAGGAAAAAAAAATCGCAAAGTCTCAGATTAAACCAAGGCTTTAAAACTGAAGAGGCTTCCTTTGATTTTGAATCCTTGAGTTCACCGCATCTTGGGCTCTGGATGCATTAATCACAGCTGGCAGAGGACTCGGGGACAGGGGAGCTATCCAGCTGCACAGCTCTGGTCCAGGCCCTCCCCTAACCACCTGCAAACCTGCAGGACACTCACCCAGGAGCGCAGTCTGGGGGTGGGTCCGGGCATGGCGGCCTCTGGAGGAAAGTCTGGCCTGGGACCGGTGGTCTCTGGCAGCAACCGGGAGGAGGAGGAGCTGCCCCAGGAGCAGCAGCAAGCAGCCCGCCAGCATCTTCTCCATTTTCACGAGAAACAGAAACAGAGCTGTGACACAGAATGAGAAGAGACGTGAGATTCCCGGGTCTCCCTGGGTGCCGGGTGTCTGCTTTGTCAGGCACCAAATGTCATTCGTGTGTTTGACCTTGTGGAACTTCAGGGAAGCGCGGTGGTAGGTTCCTCTGGAGTACAGTGAGCACGCGGGGCAGGGACAGTGAGACAGTCTCATCACTTGGATCTCCAAGAGGAAAATGAAAAAAAACTTTTGAGGTTTTTAAAATTAATTATTAACAATTAGTCCTATTTGATATGTTCTATATCTTTTTTTAAATTTTTTTATTATTATTATTTATTCAACTGTGTGCATGTGCGTGTGTGTATGTGCGCGCGCGTCTGTGTGTGTGTGTGTCTGTGTATGTGTAGAACCACGGGCGAATTCGCGAACCACCATGGACGCCTCCACCTCCTTCTGCCCCGGGATTCACAAGCTCCGCCCTACCAGGACCAGAAGTGCAGGCCGCCCCCGCTTCCGCCTGGCGTCTATACGTGGGATCTGGGATCCGAACTCAGGACCTTCCGCCTGCAAGGCGGGGGCTTAACCCCTGAGCCACCTCTCCAGCCCGATATGTTTTATATCTTAGCTTTG
This sequence comes from Typhlomys cinereus, assembly GCA_023101885.1. NCBI lineage: Eukaryota > Metazoa > Chordata > Mammalia > Rodentia > Platacanthomyidae > Typhlomys > Typhlomys cinereus. The sequence goes on from JALPQD010000261.1 coordinate 1,153,220, forward strand.
GAAAGGAAAAGAAAATCTGAGAATTCCTTCAGGTTATTAATGGCAGATGGAGCTGGTGAGATGATGGAGCAGGCAAAAGCAACTCTGCAAACCTGGTGATATGAGTTCCATCTCTGCAGCCCAGAAGGGGGAAAAAATAGAAGGACTTCCAAAAGTTGTCCTCTGACTTCTACATGCTGTTTCTCTCTCTCTCTCTTTTTCTCTCTCTCTCCCAAATAAATATTTTTTAAAAAATAGAAAAACAGCAGTTGTACAAAATAAGAGACATTAATTTCCCCCAAGAAATCCACATGTAGCCAATTTCTCCTCCTCCTTTTTTAGACAGGGCTTTGATATATAGCCCAGGCTGACTTCGAACTTGTGATCTTCCTGATTGAGTCTTCTGTACACCATTGCACTTGGCCTGCATACCTATGAAGAGGAGTATGATGCAGGGGCTAAGGTCTTGGATTCTGCAGTGGACTAAATGCTTTGTATGTATTTAGTAACTCATTCAATTAACTAATAGTCTTCAAAGAGGTTCAGAGGGGTTAAGGAGCTTGCCTAAGGTCACACACAGCATTGATTAGCAGAAAACCCAACTGGCCAAATGTCAATTCACGAAAAGCTATGACTATTGTTACAAGCAAGGATGAGGGAAAGATGAGTTCCCAGAACTTTAAAAAAGAAAAAGTTGAATAGTCAGCAAATTCTTCATCATGTGGCTTTCAAGAATTGAACTGGTGATGAACCCAGGCCTGTTGATTCTCGGGGTCCACAGTTTTCCACACGGGCTACACGGAGACAGCTCACTTTCTAGTATGCATTAACATTCTATTACATAGAGTGAATGTTTATGCAGTGCTCACTGTGTGCCAGGCACTGGGCCAAGTGCTTTGAAAGCACTACGTGACTTCATTCTTACAATAATTCGGAGAAGTAAATTTGCCTAAAGTCATGTGACTAGGGATTCATATGTTATAGGCACCTAATGTTCCCTGTCCTTTAAGTAATTTGCAATCTATTACTATGTAAACTGGTCACTTCATACCTTTAACTCTGAGATTCCTTGTGAAAGCCAGATGAAGATTTGCTTCTTTTTCTAGTTTTAAAACCTATTATTGACTTTTGTGCTTTCTTGTTATTTACCACCTGATTTGATATGACACTGTAAATGTACAATTTTGTTTATATTATGTTTATATATTTGTGCTTTCTGTATCTCACTTCACTTTATATAATGTCCTCCAGTTTCATCTATTACCTATTAATCACAGAGTTTTAGAAAGGCATAGGAGATGGAAATCCCAACTACCTTAATTTTTTCATTATAGGTTGAATATATGTGTCAGATATGAATACATTGGCCCACAAACACATACAATTAAAGTGATCATAAAAACTCAGTTTGATCTGCCATTTACTATTTAATTAATTTATTATTATTAATGTTACTGCTGCTATTATTTGTGTGTGTGTGTGTGTGTGTGTGTGTGTGTGTATGCACATGCGCTCATGTTCCACAGTGTACATGCAGAAGTCAGTGGACAACTATGTGAAGTTAATTTTCTCTTTCTATCTTTACATGAGTTCTGAGGATCAAACTCAGTTCATCAGACTTGTATGGCAAGTGCTTTTACATACTGAGACTTATTACTAACCCTGTAATTTACTATTTCCTCTTTCCACACTGGTCAAATGCAAAGTCTGTGTTTTCTTTTTTTTTTTTTTTAAGAAAGAGAAAAAGAAAGAGAAAAGAGAAAAAAGAAGAGAGAGATGAAAGAAAGAAAGAGAGAAAGACAGAAAGAGAGAAAAAGAAAGAAAGAAAGAAAGAAAGAAAGAAAGAAAGAAAGAAAGAAAGAAAGAAAGAAAGAAAGAAAGAAAGAAAGAAAGAAAGAAAGAAGGAAGTGATGGGGGAACGAGTCTTTCAGCTGTCCCATCTGGGTTGCCAAATGATGCAGGGACAGGAATCAACTGTCCCAATGTTGCAGAGTTCTTGTGTTCCGGAGTTGAAGACTGAAACCAAAACACACGTAGAGGATTAAGGTAGAGTTTATTAGAGGAGAGAAAGGTTGGAACTTGTGGACTCCAGACATGGAGCGTCATGAGGGCTAGGACGTCCTGGAGAACTCACGAGAAGAAGTCCACTGGAAAAGAACCCGTGGCACTAGAGGGCCATGAGGGGTTAGGACACTAGAGAACTCACGAGAAGCAGTCTACTGGAAAAGAACCCGTGGCACTAGAGGGCCATGGAGGGCTAGGACACCAGAGAACTCACGAGAAACAGTCTACTGGAAAAGAACCTGTGGCACTAGAGGGCCATGAGGGGCTAGGGCGCCCTGTGTTTTCTTATTTCAGAACCATACAGTGTGCTTTGAAATCCTGTTTTCTGCCTGACACATCTGCATTTAATACACATTTAGAGGTGAAGTGGTGGTAAATTCTCATTTCCAGAAAATACCATGTGGTTCTGTTTACCATAGATTTCAAAGAAAGTTTTCATGTTCAAGTCTCCATGGCTAATCTAAAGACACTGGAGATGAGAGAAGGGGAGAGAGTTACAATTAACTAAATACTTCTAGCTATGACCTTGGGCAAGTTACTTGCTGCTTTCTATCTTGCTTTTCTTATTTTTAAATTAGGATAACAATAGATCTTGTTGTATAGATTATGTATGCTCACATTTATACACACAAATTCTTATGGATGCAGATGTCTATATATGGACATAAACTGGTACCTTATACATAGTGAGTACTGAATAAGTATTGCATATTTGTTATTTTTATCATTTTGTATTCAAGTCAATTATTAGAAAGTATACATTAATTTGTTATACAAGCCATTTTATTAACATTAAACTAACTTGAAAGTTTATGAATATTATTATGCTAAAACAATGACATACAAATTCATAAATTTTAAATATATGAGTATCTGAAATAATTCAAAACAGGTAAACCACAAACTGGTAGAAAATATCAGCAAAATATATTACAAATTATTCATACGTTAATATAAAACATTTTTATCTTTTCCACTTAAAAATGTACAAGGCATTTGAAGAGTAACATTTCTAAAGAAAATGTGTGGAGAACAAGCATGAAAAGATGTTTAGAGAAACACAAATCTGATCCACAATGTGACACTACAACAATTCACAGGAATAACAACAATGAAAATGAATGATGTAATTGATATTCAAGAGGATATGAGGAAGTAGGAACCCACATACTTTGTTGGTAAGTGTCATAGTTAGGAACAGGTGTCAACTTGGCAGTTGAAGGTTTTGAGCTCTGGGCACATTGTGGAGAATTAGTAGTTGGGTTAAGCCCAGAGCAAACCTACAAAAGATTGTCTGGTTGATGGGGAAAGCCCAGGTAGGTGGGATTAGGCCCTGGAATAAAGTAGAGAGAGCTGGTTGAGAGAATTGGCCTCCTTGTGTATACTTGGCCAGACATGCTGGTATGGCAAGTAAGGATCATCCCTCTCTCGGCCATTATGTAGAGATGGTGTGGCCATTTCCCTCAGCCTGGGGTTAGTGCATGCTCTCCTGTCAAGCTAGACTACAGACTGTAACCAGACTATCAATAAGAAAATAAATCCCTTTTTCCCTTAAGCCATTTGCTGGTCATTTATCAGCAACCATGCAGGCGAACTACAACAGTAAGAATGCAAAATGATGAGACACTTTGGAAAGTGATTTGGAAATTTCATAATCAAACATATCTTTACCAAGTGACATAGCACAGGGTAACCAATTGTCCCTTTTCACCCGCCCTTTGGAACTGAGAATCCTACAATCTAGGAAACTCTTCAACCCCAGGAAAACCAAATATACTGTGCTTCTACCAGCACCACAATCCTAGGTGTTCAGTCAAAGCACAGGAAAGCACATCCATACCAAAATATTGTCTCAGACACTTACAGAAGCTTTATTTGTAAAAGCTGAAAACTAGAAACTATCCAATGTCATACCGACTAATGAACAGAAAACAGATATGGTTCCTCCATAGGATGGAATCCTGCTGAGCAGTTAAAGGAATGATCGACTGCATGAATCTCAAAAGAATCATGCTGAATGAAAGCAGTCAGATACAAAAAGATTCTTTACTGAGTGTTTCTATTTGTATGCATTAGATAAAGGACAAAACTGCATGCTGGGAAGACGGGTCCAAGGGCAAAAGCGTGAGCTATGAAGGAGCACAAGGGACATATTGGAGGTTATGGAAGTATTTATATTATGGGACCTGGCGTGTGGCTCAGTGGTCGAGGCCTAGCCTAGCAAGTGTGTGACTCTAGGTTCAATTCACAGTAGTGAAAAGAAGAGAAGTGTTTACAGTCTGATTATGATGGAGCTACACATTTGTTGAAAGTCATTAAATTGTACACTTAAAATTATTGTAAGCCAAACTTTTAAAAAGTGGTTAAAAATAAAAGAATGTGGAAATATGATCATAGCTGTTAAAGTGATTACAGCAAATATTTACTATTAACAAGATTGAGGGATTTTTATTGGTTTTTTTTTTTAAATACAGTGCTGGGCTGGAGAGCCAGCTCAGGGGTTAAGCCTCTGCCTCACAAGCAGAAGGACTTGAGTTCAGATCCCAGATCCCACACAAGGGTCTGCCTCTGAGATTCATGTCTCAGCATTTCAGGATTATCTGTGAATGCACAGAGTTATTGGGCTACATGGATGTACACTTGGTGACTAGAGGTCTATAGCAACACAACTGTTGAAACAGATGAAATTTCCAAATCACTTTCCAAAGTGTCTCACCATTTTGCATTCTTACTGTTGTAGTTCGCCTGCATGGTTGCTGATAAATGACCAGCAAATGGCTTAAGGGAAAAAGGGATTTATTTTCTTATTGATAGTCTGGTGGCCTACATTTCTGGTTCTGGAAGACAAAGCCTGAGAACCTGACAGCAAAGGCAAAAAGGTGGTAGAGCAATCCAGGGTGAGTTCTGAAGTCACCCTGTGCCTCCACAGGCACACACAGGCACACACAGGCACACACACACACACACACACACACACACACACACACACACAAATAAAATAAAATAAAAAATAACATACATATACACACAAGTCAAATAAAAGAAAAAAAAGAAAATGTCTGAAAAAATACAATGCTTGGGGAAAAAGAGAAACATAAGTCAATGTGCTACCCAGGTCATTGGTCGTTTCTCCATTTGGCATTTACGCTGTCAGTGTTGAAGAACAGGAGGCATTTCTGAATGGAAAATGAAGTGGCATTTGAAAACCGTTCTTTTCATCGGTGAGTACATGAGAACTGTTGTTTTGAGAAATAGAGGTTAATTCAGTCTGAACGGCTTCGTGGAGCATTTGGGAGCATGGAAAAAGTATTTTTGAAATAATATAAAGGCTTTGACTTTTGTTTCTAACAATTTTTCTCTTCTCCTTGAAGACAATGAGTCTTTTCATTTTGCTTGACCAAGAGGCTGGGATGGGGGAGAGCAGACTGCTCCTACCATCTGTCTATCTAGGTTCTGTGACTCTAGGCAAATAAGATCTCTGCAGAGCCAAGAGTGTGTACAGTGGCCCCCGAACTGATCAGTCTGGCTCTTAAAAACCCAAGTTATCTCAACTGTGTGACAACTCTCTGGACTTCGATTAATCATCAGTACAGTAAGAGGCATGGCATGAAAGCAATGTTCTACCTAACCACAAATGCAGACCGGGGAGACTTGGCTATCCTGGAGAGGCTGATGATACACCTTCCTGGTCATAAGCCTTGCTCACACAAGAAATGGGGAGGACACTATAGTTATTAAGCAGTAAGCTAAGCATTTTGCAAATTATCATCTCATTTGACGGAGCCTGTGGAGACCGACTTCCTCCAAGGAGATGTTAACAATGTGGATGGATTGCTAAGATCTGCAGATGGAAAGCCTCTCCAAGACCCCAGAGTTGGTAAACTAGCAAAACCATGAAGACTCTGCCCCTATATAGGTACATAGCTCAGTCAGAGAGATAGAGAGAGACAGAGACAGATTTCCTCAATCTGTTTCAACAGTTGTGTTGCTATAGACCTCTAGTCACCAAGTGTACATCCATGTAGCCCAATAACTCTGTGCATTCACAGATAATCCTGAAATGCTGAGACATGAATCTCAGAGGCAGACCCTTCCCATCTCCCACCTACTGCTGGAACCACCATCTTCCCCCAGGACCAGCAAATGGGAAGCCAATTGCCGCTAGGACCCAAAGGCACCCAAAGTACACAGGTGGCTCTAAATGTTAGGCCTTGGTTCCCACTGAGGTCAGCCCAACATGGCTGGCGGTGGCTTCTGCTCAGAGGTAAATGCCTTGTGCCAACTCAACCTGACCAGGCACAAGTTCATCGTCCTCCACTCAAGTCTTTGCATGATGCAAGGTAGTCCCATACACTCAAGCCTCCCACATCTGGCCTCTACTTGCCCTCTGCATCCCTACCACACTCAGAAGCACACAAATTCTGCTTTCCCTCCTCCACAGCTTCCATGTCCAGCCTCCTGCCGTCCATCCTATTGCTGTCCAGCCTTCTCGCTGCTCCCACTGTGCTGCAATCCTGCCCTTTTTCACCTAGACACTTCCAGAAGCCCTGCGAATGAATGCCCTCTCTTTGGGGGTCCTTCACCTGTCTGAAGTCTGTCTATGGCTTCACTGCAGAAACACTACTACTTAAGCTCTCCTATGGCTGACCCCTGACTACCTCTCCAACACGGATGGCCCCATATGCACCCAAAGTTTCCAGCTGGAGACTAAAGAACTCAGGTTCTTTCATGTGGTGTTCCAAGTCAGCGAGAGACCTGATACAAAAAGCAAGGTTCCTCAGACGAGCCAAATCTCTCCCCATCCTAAAGCTCAGGAAACCTTGCAGAAGAGGGGGTGGCAAGATTATAAGAGCCTAAAGATGGGGAGGACCAATGATATGTAAGATACTCCACACAAGTTAGGGCTGCAGCAGCCAGGATTGGACTTTGCCTGACCTGCACAATGGCTGACATATCAACAACTCCCCTAAATCTAGTATGGATCATAGGGGAGAAGGCTTCAGGCAGTAGGATTCTTAGAGGCAAGGGATTAACAGTCATAATAGAATTCCCATGGTAATGGGGAGCTCGAGAAGGGGCCCCAGGCTATGCCACTGAGTCCTGAACCCTCACTAGGGTGGAAGGAGGATGGTTTACACAAAAGGATGCTCCAGGGAATGGGAGGGAGGAAGAGGGAGGCACTGGGAGAGAGGGAAGGAGAAGGGGGTGAAAGGAAAGGGGGAAGAGAGGAGAGTGCAAGGGGGAATGGCTGGGGAGAGAATGAGGGAGGGAGAAGAAGAGGGTACCTATTGAGTTTTATGATTCGGAAAAATGTGGGAGAAAACAAACAAACAAACAAATAAATAAAATGGAACGTTTACCTATATAAAAATCAAGGTTCCTGAGCAATGATACCCAAGTTTATTCTCTGACTTCCACACACATGAACACAGTAAACTAATAATGTTGAGGCAAACTGGTCTGAGCTTTTTCACTGAGCTCAAGCAACGTCTTTCCATATTGCATTTGTCCAAATGTAAGCAACCCTCATGGAAAGATTCAATTTTCCAAATGGGAGCACCCCACATACAATTTCTTGACCAACCTGAATGTGTAATTTTTAAAAATACATATGAAATATCAAATATCTACTTATAATAATGTGTCCGTTGTCACAGTTGCATTAAAACATTTTTTAAAATGTAAAATAATGCATTAATTTAGAGGTAATGCTTTTGAATGAAAAATGGTTTATAGAGCAAGATTTTCTTTACCTCTCTTGCTTCATAAAATGTTTTCCTCATCTCTCTAATATAGATGTATTTATAGACACTAAAAATGACTTTTGATCTCTCAGCCTCTTTACTGCATGTTTGTAATGCAGTGGGTTTTGAATGCATTTTATCCCAGGATAACAGTCCCAATATATAAGGACAGCTGGGTTTTCTTTTTACATTTCTATATTTATTTTTTAAGCTTTTTCTACTTTTACAAGCATATTGAGTATTCATCCCTGCTTCCCTCCATCCCCTTCCCTCCCATCCCCTCATCTCTCTTCATCAGTCCCTCCCACTCTCTCCCACTCTCCTGCTTGTCTGCTTCTATGGTCCCCAGGGATTCCTCTCGCTTATCTACTCTTGTGGGGGTTCGGGCCTCTGTGGCATACCAAGTTGCCGCTCTTCAGACCACCCACTGATAGGGGCATTTTCCTTCATTCATCCAATTTTGTCTCCGAGGTTTCCACTGTATGTTCTTAACTTAAGTTTCTAGGTATTCTATGGGGACATGTTGGTATCTCAGTCATTATGCAGGTCTAGTAAGGAAAAGTCTCCCTGTAGTGAGTTTCTAGATGCAGATGTAGTGAGTTCCTTGAGTGGAATGTCCGGACAGCTGGATTTTTAATCTTCTCCTTTTTTAAACTTATTTGTTTATCTATCATCTATCTATCTATCTATCTATCTATCTATCTATCTATCTATCTATCTATCTATCTATCTATCTAGTGTGTGTGTGTGTGTGTGTCAGAGGGCACTGTGTGTCCCTGTTGTGATCCAAGGATGATTTCAGGGATCATCCTGGATTGCTTCTACCTCCTTTTTGCTTCTCTCTGGGTTTCCCCAGGCTCCACCCACTAGGGCCAGAAGTGTAGGCCACAGCTGTTTCTGCCTAGGTTTTTACTTGGGACCTAGAATCCAAACTTAGGACCTTCTGCTTGCAAGGCAGTGTTTTAAACCTTGAGCCATCGCTCAAGCTTCAGCTGAATTTTTAATACATCCTGAAAGCATCCGGTCATAATCTCTACAACTTGCTCTTTAAAATGATCTTTAAGGGCTAGAGAGGTAGTTCAGTGGTTAAGATTGCCTCCCAAGCAGAAGGTCCTGAGTTCAGGTCCTGGATCCCACGTAAAAATGCCAGGGAAAAATGACAGTGCTGGTACTTCTGGGCCTGGAAGGCAGAGCCTGGGAAACTCCAGAGCAAAGCAAGTAGGAAATGGAAGCAATCCAGGGTGATTCTCAAAGTCACCCTTGGGTCTCCACGGGGATACACAGTGTCCTTTGATACACACAGAGACACAGACACACAGAGACACATACACACATATAAGACACATATAAACAAACAAACAAACAAATAAATAGACCTGTGAAAAGGCAATACTTTGGGTGGGAGTGATGGCTCTGCAGGAAAAGTGCTTACCACACAGGCCTAATGACATGAGTTCAATCCCCAGAACCCACATAAAAATGGATGAAGACAACTCCACAAAGTTGTCTTCTGATCTCCATAAGTGCGATACGGCACATGTGTGCACACACATACACACATATCATATGTACACACAATAATAAAAGTTGACTTTAAAAACAGATTAATAAATAGGCAATACAAAGCACTATTCCAACTGTTGCCCTCAAGGTTGATTACTGAATTTGAGTGAAATCTCTGTCTTTTTAAATCAATTGACTTCCATAAGAATCCCAAAGTACCATGACTGAAGTCATTTTAGGCAAATGTGTCTTTTCAAAACAGTACTTTGTTCAAAATAGTTGACAGAGCTCCCTGAACTGCGACTTTGCAAGGACTCAGATGTAAGACAATTTCCTCTCTTCCAAGGAAAAATGTTCCACGGTAATTCTTTCCCTACTTTTTCCCCTCTTCAATCTCATGTAGTCTGTTTGATTTGGGGATCCTTCCCCCAAGATAACTCCTATGTTCTCTTCCTCTCCCATTCTCCCATAGTCACAGCCCTAAACCTGGCCCTTATTCATTCAAGGCTTACAAAGGCCTTGACAGTTTGTCAGTTGTCCCCGACTGCTTCCCTCACTCTTCCTCTGCAGTGGCAGAACCTTTGCTTTTCAACTATATGAGACAGTTGCTGGAATGATAACCATAACTTCTAGTTCTCCCCTGCTTTGTCCTGACAGATGACTAGAGTAGTCACAGGGACAGAAGTGGGGTGACACAGCTTCTGAACAGTGTCCTTGTCATTTGGGAAGGAGATGGTGGACTCCCCAGCTTTTCCTTTCTTAACTCCTGAACAGAAACATCCTAGCTGGAGACTAACCAGCTGTGTGCAACCAAGAGGCCCCACGGAAATGGAAACCGTATCTGGTAAAAGAAACGAGGTACCGGAGGATGGGTTTCCTCACCCCACACCTGCTTGGGAGCTCAGTTTCTAGGTTTCTCATCCCCTAAAAGAGAAATAATCTTCCTTCTTTAAACCCTGTTATTTCGGTCATTTCTGCAACTTGCAGTTGAAGCTGTCTTAATGGGCTGTTTCCAAGTCCGTCCTACTGAACCCCTCTAGCACCAGAGCTGAATTCTGTCTTTCCAGCATGGTATTCATGCTTATTCTGTTCTTGTCCAACAACTGTCAGCAACTTGCACATCCCAGTGAATCAAATCTAGATTGCTTAGCTCAGCGTTCAAAGCTCCATAATCTGTGTTATAATACATCGCTAACCTCAATAACTCCCCACAGACATCACACAGACACACAGACACACAGACACACACACTTCAGTTCTAACTCTCCATTGCAGACTCACACTTCCACACAATATCTTTTTATTTCTTCTGAATGAATAGCTATCACCCTTGCAAAATGAAGTATGAATGGAAATAACCTAGAGTCTTAAACAACAGAACAGGTACAATGTAATGCAGTGGGCATATTCTCTAATCAAAAGAAAGATGATATACTGTTTCATATATCGCATGGTACACAACATGACAAATTATGAACACAACAGTGAACAACTCAATAAAACCCCCATATGAACAAAAATAAGGTACAATCCTAGAAATCAGAATGATGGCTATACTTGAAGAGTTAGTGCACAGGATGGATGTTGGATGTTCTGTTTCCTGATAAGATTGCTGTGTGCACATGTATACATCATAAACATCGATCTAGAGATGCCTGTGACTATATATGCCTCAATTAAAAGGTGACTTTAAAGGGGCTGGAGAGGTGGCTCAGGGGTTAAGCCTCTGCCTTGCAGGCGGAAGGTCCTGAGTTTGGATCCTAGACCCCACATGTAGACGCCAGGCGCAAACGGGGGCGGTCTGCGTTCCTGGTCCTGGTAGGGTGGAGCCTGTGAATCCCAGGGCAGAGTAAACAAGGAGGAGGTGGAGGCGGCCATAGTGGTTCCTGAATTCTTCCGTGGTTCTACACACACACACACACACACACACACACACACACACACACACACACAATTGAATAATTTAAAAAAAAGATGATTTTAAAAAACACTATCCATGGGCTGGAGAGATGGCTCATGGGTTTAGATTCTGCTTTGAAGGCAAAGGTCCTGAGTTCAGATCCCAGGTCCCACATAAGAATGCCAAGTGGAAATGGTGGCAGTCAGCACTTCTGTATCTGGTGGGCAGAGCCTGGGAAACCCCAGAGCAAAGTAAGGAGGTAGAAGCAATCTAGGATGATTCTCAGAGTCACCCTTGGTCCTCCACAGGGACACATAGTGCACACACACAGACACACGGGGTAAATAAATAAAATTAGAAAAACTATGATGTCATAGTTAGTCACTGGTGTCAACTTGACAGTTAAGGGTTTGAGCTCCGGGCACACTTATAGAGAATTAATGGTTGAGTTTAAGCAGAGCATACCTGCAAGATATTGTCTAGCTGATGGGGAAGGACTAGTCCATGGCGGGAGGGACTAGGCCCTGAACAGGTGATTTAAAAACTGAGAGCTGGGGCTGGAGAGGTGGCTCAGGGGTTAAGCCTCCGCCTTGCAGGCGGAAGGTCCTGAGTTCGGATCCCAGATCCCACGTATAGACGCCAGGCGGAAGCGGGGCCGGCCTGCGCTTCTGGTCCTGGTAGGGCGGAGCCTGTGAATCCCAGGGCAGAAGGAGGTGGAGGCGGTCCATGGTGGTTCGCGAATTCGTCCATGGTTCTACACATACACAGACACACGCACACACAGATACACACACGCGCGCGCGCACACATACACACGCGCGCACACATACACACAGTTGAATAAATAATAATAATAAAAAAAATTTAAAAAAAAAACAAAACTGAGAGCTGGAAGAAAGTCAGCATCCTTTTGTACACTTGGACAGATATGCTGGTCTAGCAAGTAAGGATCATCTATCTCTCTCAGCTGTATGTAGAGATGGTGTGGCCAGTTCCCTTGGCCCTGGTCTTGGTGCATGCTCTCCTGTGAAGCTGGACTATAAACTGTAGCCAGACTATCAGTAATTGTAAAAGAAAATAAACCTCTTGTTCCCCTAAGCCATTTGCTGGTCATTTACCAGCAACCATGCAGGCGGACTGCAACAGAATTTGGTACTGGGAGTAGGGTGTTGCTGAACTGGCTATGTGGATTTTGTGGCTTTTGAACAATTTGCTGGACAAAGTTGGAAATGTTTGAAGATTTTCACTTTGTGGATTACAAATATCATTCTTCAGAGTTTAGTGGGCCAATTGGATAATGTAAGTGCTGAGAGAATTATGGATTGTTTGGGCCCAATTTGTGATGAGGGAACAAGGACTTTGGCAAATTTGAATTTGGAGATAATAGACTGGTTTGCTTGATGAGGGAGAGCTGTGTTGATGGCCCTGAAGCTCTGGATGTGGAAAGGGCAGGCAGCAGAATAGCTCCTGTTGTTGGAGAAATGAGTATCAATGAAGGAACACCTAGTGATTTGCACTGGATGATGGAAGATGAACACCACCGTATGGCAATTTTGTGGTTTGAAAACTAGATTCCTTCAGGAGCTGAAAGCCCAAGTTGAAGCCATTTCTTGCCCTTTGGAAGTTTCAGCTACCTAGAAAGAGGCTTTTCCAGAGTCGGCGTGCTATTAAGTTGGTATAGCTGTAGCTCAAGTGGACCAAGCTCAAGTGGACCATCAACACAGCTCTCCCTCATCAAGCAAACCAGTCTATTATCTCCAAATTCAAATTTGCCAAAGTCCTTGTTCCCTCATCACAAATTGAGCCCAAACAATCCATAATTCTCTCAGCACTTACATTATCCAATTGGCCCACTAAACTCTGAAGAATGATATTTATAATCCACAAAGTGAAAATCTTCAAACATTTCCAACTTGCTTCAGAATCTGGCAGCGTCCCCCAGGTGGTACTGGTTTTGATGAATGATTGAGGAGTTCATGGAGAGTAGCAAAAGCTTGGTACTAAGTAGCAGGCATAGTGTTCCTGCAAGGAAAGGTGAAGTTTATGGCTGCAGAGGTGAACCCGGAATACAGTTGGAGATGTCTAAACCATGGGATGTATGCTGAGGATAGCTTCAAGTGGAGATTCAACCTGGTTCAGAAGAACTCTGCTTCTACAACTTTGAGCTGCAAACAGGGACTGGGAATGCCTAGAATCTTTGAACCACCATGACTATGTGATGAGCAACAGAAGATGGACACTGAAATATAGAATGCCATATTTGATTTGCTGAACTTGATTCTAATTTGATATTTTCTTATTGTATTAAGATGCTTCTATTTTGATGATTTATTTGTGTTGGAGTATTTAACTTACTTTGACTTGATAGACTCCTATAGTTAAAAGATTTGGGATATTTAAAGAAAGAACTTCAGTTCCAACATTTTAATAATTGAGCATTTAATGACTGATATTTTAAATTGGATTATAGAAATTTTTAATTTTGGACTTTTAGAATTAATAAAATTGATTTCCTGAAAGTGAATGATAATGAAAATACAACTTACCAAAATCTCTGGGACACAATGAAAGCTGTCCTAAGAGGTAAGTTCATAGCTCTTAATGCATACATCAAAAAAATGGAAACATCAGAAATAAATAAATTAACAATGCAGCTAAGAGCTTTAGAGACACTAGAGCAATCTGATCCCAAAAGCAGTAGAAGGGAGGAGATTAGCAAAATAAGGGGAGAAATATCTGAAATCGAGATTAGGAAAACGATAGAGAAAATCAACCAGTCAAAAAGCTGGTTTTTTGAAAAAATCAATAAGATTGATACATCCCTAGCTAAATTAACTAAAAGCAAGAGACAGAAAACCCAAATTGACAAAATTAGAAATGAAAATGGAGTTATCACTACTGATACCCAAGAAATCCAGAGAATTATAACGTCATATTTCAAAAACTTATACTCTGTGAAATTTGACAACACAAAAGAGATGGATGAATTCCTAAATAAACACAACTTACCTAAATGGAATCAGGAAGTTGTGAATTATTTAAATAGTCCTATAACATATGAGGAAATTGAGAAAGTAATCTCAAATCTTCCCACCAAAAAAATGTCCTGGACCAGATGGATTCAGCACAGAATTCTACCATACATTTAAGGAGCTAATAACACCAATACTCCTTAAACTGTTCCACCAAATAGCAAAGGAAGGAAAACTACCAAATTCCTTCTATGAAGCTAATAACGTCTTAATCCCAAAATCTAATAAAGATACACTTAAAAAAGAAAACTATAAGCCAATCTCTCTGATGAACACAGATGCAAAGATTCTCAATAAAGTCTTAGCAAATCGGATTCAAAAACATATCAAAAAGATCATTCATGGGGATCAAGTAGGCTTTATCCCAGACACACAAGGTTAGTTCAACATACACAAATCAATAAATGTAATTCACCATATAAACCAGTCCAACGTTCAAGACCACATGATACTCTCAATAGATGCAGAAAAAGCTTTTGACAAGATCCAACAGTCCTTTATGATCACAACCCTAGAGAAGGTTGGAATGGAAGGAACCTTTATCAATATAATAAAAGCTGTATACAACAAGCCAACAGCAAGGATTATACTCAATGGGGAAAAACTTGAAGCATTCCCACTTCGATCAGGAACTAGACAAGGCTGTCCACTGTCACCACTTCTATTCAATATTGTACTTGAAGTCTTAGCTGAAGCCATAAGACAAGAAAGGGACATAAAAGGGATTTGAATTGGCAAGGAAGAAGTCAAGTTATCTCTATTTGCAGATGATATGATCCTATACCTGAGTGATCTCAAAAACTCCACCAGGAAGCTCCTGGAACTAATACAGAAGTTCAGCAGGGTGGCAGGATACAAAATAAATGTACAAAAATCTGTGGCCTTCCTATATGCCCAGAATGAAAGAAGTGAAAAAACCCTGAGAGACTCAATCCCATTTACAATAGCCCCTAAAAAAATGAAATACTTTGGTATAAACCTAACCAGGGAGGTAAAAGACCTTTACAATGAAAACTTTAAAACCCTAAAGAAAGAAATTGCAGAAGACACTAGAAGGTGGAAAGACCTCCCATGTTCCTGGATTAGCAGAATCAACATCGTAAAAATGACCATCCTACCAAACGCAATATACAAATTCAACGCTATACCAATTAAAATCCCAAAGCAATTCTTCAAAGAAGTTGACCAAACAATCTCAAAGTTCATATGGAGGCACAAAAGACCCAGGATAGCAAAGACAATCCTGAGTAACAAAAACACTGCTGGAGGTATCACCATACCAAACCTTAGTCTATACTACAAATCCATAGTTATAAAAACAGCCTGGTACTGGCTCCAAAATAGACACACAGATCAATGGATAAGGGTTGAAGACCCAGATATAAGCCCACAAAATTACAGCCATTTGATCTTTGACAAAGGGGCCCAAAAAATCCAATGGAAAAAGAACAGTATCTTCAACAAATGGTGCTGGCAAAACTGGATCTCCACATGCAGAAGATTAAAACTGGACCCATACTTGTCACCATGTACAAGAATTAATTCCAAATGAATCAAGAACCTTGATATAAGGCCAGAGACTATAAAAACCATAGTCGAAAGGATAGGGAACTCCCTCGAGCTGATTGGGCTAGGCCAACAGTTCCTAAACAGACATCCAATGACATAGTCACTGCTACCAACTCTCAACAGTTGGGATCTTGTGAAATTAAAGAGCTTCTGTTCAGATAAAGAGACTATAACACGAGCTCAAACACAACCCACAGAATGGGAGAAAATCTTCACTAACCACATATCTGATAGAGCTCTACTATCCAGAGTGCACAAAGAACTTAGAAAACTAAATGCCAAAGAAACTAATGGCCCAATTAAAAAATGGGCCCTGGAACTTAAAAGAAACTTTACCAGCGATGAAATTAAAATGTCTAACAAATATCTTAAAAAATGCTCCACTTCTTTAGCCATCAGGGAAATGCAAATTAAAACTTCCCTGAGATATCATCTCACCCCGGTCAGGATGGCAAAAATCCACAATACAAACAACAACAAATGTTGGAAAGGATGTGGAGAGAGGGGAACTCTCCTACATTGCTGGTGGGAATGCAGGCTCATGCAACCACTCTGACGAGCCGTCTGGAGATTCTTAAAAAAACTAAAGATTGAAATGCCATATGACCCTGCTATTCCACTTTAGGGAATAACCCCCCATGCAGCAGAGGTTCACCTCGATAGCACAAGCACGACCATGTTCATAGCAGCACTGTTTACAATAGCAAAGTCATGGAATCAACCCAAATGTCCAACAGTTGATGAGTGGATAAGAAAAATGTAGTACATCTATACAATGGAGTACTACTCAGCCATCAAAAATGATGAGTTACTGGAATTTGCCGGGAAATGGATATCATTAGAAACAATTATATTAAGTGAAGTATCCCAGACCCAGAAAATTAAGTGCCGTATGTACTCCCTAATAGGTGGCTCCTAGTACCAAACCCACCCAGCCCATCTTGAGACACTCAAAGATAAATCTATGTAATACTTACAGTAATTGCAAGGATTATGAACAGGAGGGATGGGGTTGGAGGGCCACACCAGACACAAGGAGAGAGGGGACCATGTTACAGCAGAGAAAATAGGCCTCCATCAAGGACTACAAGTAAGTAATGAGACACCTGGTTAAGTTCAGAGACTTTTGTTCCTGATCATTTACAACTGAGGGGGTATGATCTCACCAGAAGGGGAGGGCATATAGTCTGGCAGATAAAAAGTAACCATTTTGCAAATGGGCGATTGACCCCTCCCTCACTGTGGTTTCCTACTTTTATTACATCTATCTTTGAATGTGCTCTTATAACAAGACTCCAGTTTAACAGCTTTTTGTTTCTGGCCAGGGGTTGACATACAATGCCCATCAGGATGGAGCAAAGGGCATTGCAGGAGCAGCAAAACTGCAAAAGAAAATCAACAAACCACAATCCAGAACTTCAGAGACTCTATTCACCCACTTAAAACTAGGCCAGACTAATCTCTCCCCATCCTGAAGCTCAGGGAAATTTGGGAAAGAGGGGGCAGTAAGAGTTTAAGAGCAAAAGGATGGGAGGAGCAATGATTTCCAAGATACTCCACACAAGTTAGGGCCGAAGCAATCATAATTGGACTTTGCATGCCCTGCACAATGTCCAACACACTATTGACCTCACAAAGTCTAGCATCTGCTAAAGGCACCAAGATCCTTGGAGACAAGGGATTGACAGCCACAGTAGTGTTCCTATACTTAAGGGGAGCAAAGGAAAGGGTTCAGGGAAATACAACTGGGTCCTTGTCCGTCATTGGAGAGGAGGGCCCAGAGGAGAGTTAGGCATACACATTAAAGGACTCTCTGGGGATTTGGGGGGGAGACATTGGGGGATGGGGAGGGAGGGATGAGGGGAGGGGGAGCAAGGGGTTTGGGGGGGAGGAGAAGGGAGGGAGGGAAGTGGTGTACCTATTAAGTTTGTATGAGCAGAAATAATAATAAAAAATGTTAAAAAAATTAATAAAATTGTATTTATGTTTTTAAGATAATTTTTAACATCTATGGGGACAAAGATTGAAGGTTACAGTTTAAAAGTACTATGTTTTTGTGTCAAGTTGACAAGGGGTGGAATGTCATAGTTTGGCATGGGTGTCAACTTGACAGTTGAGGGTTTGAGCTCTGGGCACATTTGTAGAGAATTAATGGTTGAGTTAAACCTGCAAGAGATTGTCTAGCTGATGGGGAAGGACCAGACCATGGTGGGTGGAACTAGGCCCTGAACAGGTGAATAAAATACTGAGAGCTGATTGAGGAAGTCGGCATCCTTTTGTACACTTGGCCAGACATGCTAGTCTAGCAAGTAAGGATTGTCCTTCTCTCAGCTGTGTGTAGAGATGATGTGGCCAGTTCCCTCGGCCCTGGTCTTGGTGCACGCTCCCGTGAAGCTGGATTACAAACTGTAACCAGACTATAAATAATCGTAAGAGAAAATAAACCCCTTGTTCCCATAAGCCATTTGATGGTCATTTATCAGAACCGTGCAGGTGGACTGCAACATATGATAGACATTAGAATGGTAGATACTTTTAGCAGGTTAGGAAATAAATTTTGGTCCAAAAGGTGCTTCAGAACTACACACCTGGGAGGCGGTTACATGAGTGTTCACTTTGTAAAATGCCACTAAGTTGTTCCCTTACAGTGTGTGCATCTTTTTATACATTTATTTACTTACTTACTTATTTACTCACTTACTTACTTTTTTGCAGTGCTTGGAAGTGACCCAGGACCTTGCACTGCTACACAAGCACTCTACCACTGAACTTCAGCCCTTAGATAAATGTTCATACGATGAAGAATTTACTTAATAGATGAGCTCCATTTTCAGATCCTTCCAGGGATCACGGGCAAGAGAGTAATCAGAGAAAAACGGGTATTATAGAGAAAGTTTCACAGGTGTCCTGTCTTAAAAAGGCTATTCTGCATATTCTAGAACAGGATGGTTAATAGGAGTGAGGCAGCACAGTTGGTCACACTATTTGGAGTTGCTTCTCAGGCCCTGTGTTAGGCAGGATGATAAACACTTGTTCTAATTCCCAGCACCTGTGAATACAGTGCTATATAACAACATGCATTACAGTTGTTAGATGAGTTTTTTTTTTCAAAAATCTCCTTTAAAATAAGGAGATAGGGGCTGGAGAGGTGGCTCAAGGATTAAACCTCTGCTTTGCAAGCAAAAGGTGCTGAGTTTGAATCTCAGATTCTTCCTGGATGGAGGCATTCCTTGATTTTAGTAGAAATCAAGGAGAAAGCATTAGAAAGTTCTAAGCTTTACTGGGGGAGGGGGAGATGTACAAATTCTGTCCAGGGGGAAACAGCCTGTCTTGGGGGATTGAAATAAAAAAGGGGGTTGGTGAAATAAAGAAAAAGAGAGAGAGAGACAGAGCAAGAGAGAGAGAGAAAAAGAAGAAAAAGAAAAGATGAAGGTAGCAACTTGAGGTCTGAGTTTGAAGCACCCAAGGCACATAAACAGATTTAGTGGAGATGGATGACTAGAAAATTTTGAGAGGGGACATTATTTTTTTTCACATTGTAATTATACTCTGTAATTACAAGGATCTTTCTAAAAGGTCCTTCTTAGAAAGAGGGTCTTTCTAACAGCAATGGAGAGGAGGTCAGAGGGGCAGGGAGGGACAAAAGGAAGGAGGGACAAAGGGAAACAGACAGACAAGGAGAAAAAACACAGCGGGGGTGGGTTGCAAGATGCCATTCCTACTTTGAAGATGGAAATGGAACCAGGAGCCAAGAAATACAGCTTTTAGAAGTCAGAATGTGAGGGATGGGTTTCCCTGGTGTCGACAAAGGAAATGTGCCTCCCCCACTGACATCTTGATTCGCCCCATGAGACCCTTTCTGTTTCTGATCTCCAAGGCTACAAGACGATAAATGAGTATGAAGTCACTACATTTGTGGTGATTTGTTCCAGCAGCCATAGGAATTATTACAAGAGCCTAAAAGGCAAGGTGCATTCCAAGGGGCAGTGAGTGACATTCCACAGGTGGACAACGGTTCCACTGACAACACCCTCAGAAATTTCAACCCCTGACCATTTCATGTGTAGGTATTTCAGCCTTAATGAATCCAACTTTGAATACCTGCAACATCCTATATGGTAGTGGATGAATTCACATAAGCTATTTCACTCCATTCTTAAAAAAATATAGCACACATTATACCCATTCAATGGATAATCTGACTGAGATCAAGATCATAATAAGTAGAGTCAGTAAATACTGAGCATTTACATAGAGCTAAGTATTCAAGTATGCTAGCTTTCCCATCAATCCTACTCCTCCTTTACAGATGAGACGGAGGCACAAAATCTAAGTCACCTTCCAAAGTCCTTACAGATGAGAGAAGCTGGAACTAGAATCCAGGTCCTCGAGGTGTCAAGAGAAGTGTGCTTTGAGGTGTGCTCCTGCTACCTCTAGTCAATGCCAAAGTCACTGTCATGGTTATTACCATCAGTGACGGACACACCCAAACCCCTAGAGTTGAGCCCAGCCTTGCTGCTGGGGTGGCTGACTGACTCCTGAGCCTTACTGCAGAGTGCAAGGATGACCTCAGGGACTGTAGTTCCAATGGGCACTGGACACTTGGAAGGCCCTCCTGCTTCCTAGTAAGAGCGACACATGCAACACTCTCGTGGATGTCAGAAGATTCCCTCCCACTCAGCCTCCTAAGTTGCATATCAAACATGCACATGTATATGCACATCAAACAGCCTTCCCCCCCGAACCAGACCGTCCACGAAAGGACTGTGGGTCACAGACCAAGAGCAGCAAATCCTAGGGAAATCCTTGAGATTCCTTGCTGATCTGGCTGCCCCTCATCCCCAGCTTATCTTGGCATCTCCTTGGCTACTGTCACTTGGTACACTTTGCCTGAGACCTAGGCCATCCCTCTTTCTCTTCTTCCCCATCCTTCCCTCCCGGCTGCCTTCACTTAGTTACCAGTCAGAAACCATGTCTAGGCAAACTGTGGAGTTTTTCTTTTTCTCCACCCCACCCCAGACTCTCTCCAACAGTCCATATTCCTTCCCTGTCTCTCAAGTACCAACCTCTCTTTGCTCTCGTTTAAATCTCAAGGCTCACATCAGCTGTCTTTTGCTGAAAGATGTAGTGTTAGCTAGTGGGAGTATATGGCTTGACGATCATCCAAGAGTGTTTCAAATTCACACTGTGTCTTGCTGCTTCCAGCAATGAGCCCAGGACTGGGAGGGCTCCTGTTTGCCAGGGTCTGACTCTAAAGCTAGGCGCCTTATGGGGCCCTAGTTTGTAGGAAAGAGGGGCCTTAGCAGCTTGGGGACATGAGACTGAATTGTATTGGCTGGAATAAAAGTGAGGGCAGACAGGGAAATGGAAGGTGAAGAGCTAAAGACTTCTTCACAAGAGATTCTAAGGGACCAAGCTTCAGGCACCGAGGAGACTTTAGGCAGGAAACTCACCTTGGTCTCTCGACATGGCTTTGTAAAGCAGGCAGGGAGAACTGTGCAGGAGTGGACGCCAATACGAGAAACTCCACTGAATATACATGGATTATCTGCTCTCCCCTAAATGACTTTTTCCTATAATTAAGAAGAAGGTGAATTCCCTGCTTACCCCATCCCAACCCTTCTTTGCTGTTTCTGGACAGGCAGGTGAAGAATTCCTCTAACCTTAGGAAGCTCCTCCTATGTCTGACTTTAAAAACTTGACTTGTCTTCTCTCGCTTAATCGTTGCAGGCTTGTGGGTGTTAATGAGCACAAGATAGATAAGGAAACCGAGGCACACAGAGTAAGCCATCACCTCCCAGTACTGAAGCCTGCAAATTTGGCAGCTGGGATTTGAACCAGGCAAGCCAGCCCTGGAGTCTCTTCTCCCCCTTTCTCCCGGCCTCGCAGCCTCTTCACTGTCCCGCTCCCTCAAAGGGAAGTACCATTGGAGAGAACTGTGGTGCCGCATAGCTGTCCCCGTGATTCATAGCAATCTGCAACTTGCAAATGGGTTTCTCTTCAGGATGGTGGGAGCGAGTTCCTGAGGTCAGTACCTGCCTCCCGTCTTGGAAACCTTACCAGCGTCTGTCCCTCTGAAACTCAAGATTTCCAGTAACTGCCACAAAATACTTTCTTCCTCTGCCTCTTCCACTAGACAGGGAAGTCAGAGCTGCCGTAAGAGACCCGGACCCCAGATGCCACAGACTCTGAAATACTAGCCTGGGAGGGACGTGGAGAGGAATCTCGTGCATACCCGCTCAACAAGTCCCCGGGTGCCCTGCAGGGTACAGACACCGGCAGGGTGTCGGCTGCGGGCACAGCGCCCCCCGCGGGGCATTCGGGACCTCGATCGCGCTGTGCGCCCCGCGCCCAGCCGGGTGCAGCGGGACTTCGCGGAACCGGGGGTCGAACAGCGCCACCTCCCTCGCTCGCTCTCCCCAGAGGCGTCTGCGGCGATGGGTCCCCGGGGCCGCGCGGAACCGCGAGGACGACCCCGGGCCGAGGGGAAGGGGCGGAGGGAAAGCCGCGAGCGTCCGTCAGCTCGGCCCGGCGTCGGTCGGTCCCTGGGTCGGTCTGTCTGCTCTTTGGGGCGACCGGACAGCGCAGAGCCCCGCGGGAAGTGCGCCGCGCTCACCTGCAGCCGCCGCCGGGGACCGGGAAGAGACACGCGGCCGCAGCCCCACGGGTCGGTGTCCCTCGTCGGCCGCTTCGTCCCGCTGAGAGCCGCGGCGACCCTCGGGGACCACTCGGAGGAGGCGAGGAGAAAGCCCGAGCCGCTGCCGCCGTCTCCTGCGCCTCCGCTGCCTGCAAGTCCCATCCCAGAGCGCGCCCCGCGATCTCTGGCTGCTTGGAGGCGCCGGGCCAGGGCGGGCGCGGGGAGCGGGAGGCGGTGCCGCGCGAGGGTGGGAGCCGGCCAGGCGGAAGGAGGGGTGTCCTCTTCGAGGACGGAGAAGGCGTGGAGAGGCGGCGCGGCCCCAGCCTGCAGGCAGCCCCCGAACCCCTCACCCGGGCGCGCTCTGCCCTCTGCCCACCTCTGTGCGTCCCCAGCGGACGGGTGTCCAGAGCTAGGAGCACTAAGGGGGCTTTAGGAGCCTGTGCGTGTATGGACGAGAAGGGACCTTCTGGGGTCCGAAGGCGGGGCAGGAGGTCTGTAACCTGAAGAACTTGGAGTCATTTTCTACAGGAGACATCCATCGAAGAAAGAAGAAATGAGAATTGGGATAACTGGTGACAAGTGCCAGGGGTCGGCTAGGCAGAGATTCAGACGACCCCACCAGCTCCAATTCACATGAACAGTGTGCCCATTGGCCCCGGATCAGGCCCTCCTCCGCTGGCAGCCGGATAAAAATGCCAGGATGGAGTGGAGACAAGATTCCTACCCCGAAGGACTGGAGAGTCTAGTTCAGGCAAGACCTCGGAAATAATGGGCCAGACTGTTGCAACTTTGTCAAGTGAGGGAGACCTTTTCTTAGACAGTCTCCTAGGAGGTATAGAGGTGACGGATCCCATCACTGGTAGGGAAAGGAGCTGACTCCCCGACATTACCACATCTGGGGTGATTGGACTCTGTAACTAATCCGTATATCTCCCAGTATGATCCAAAAGTCTGTCCCTAAGCCACTAAACCCAATGCACTGCATTCAGGTTTTAACAAGCTTCAATCCTGACTGCTTCATCTGATAATGGAAATGCTTTTTTTTTATTATCATTTTAGGTGTGTGTCTGTGTCCAAATGTGGACATGCCACATGTGTGGAGGCAAAGGACAACTTCCGAGAGTTGGTTCTCTCCTCTCACCCTCTTGATGCTAGTTGTCTTGTTTCAGCCCTGCAGCTACTCCAGGCTGGCTGGCCAGCGAGATTCTAGCTGATTCTCCCTCCTCTAGCCATAGGGAGTGCTGGGATTATGGATGCTACAGTAACCAGTTCTGGGAGAAGCTCCAGGAGCGGGTAATCAAAATCCCAGCAATAATACAAAGGGTCAGGACGCTTTGACCATTCAAAGACTGTAGCACCTTGGTGCCTAGAAAGAAGCAGGGGCTGGTGCTTCTTTGTTTCTCACTGTACCTTAGGCCTGCAGAATGCTGCCGGCTGCCTGTATAGATCAGAAATCTTTTCTTTGTATGTCTTTGGGTGGAGAAGGAAGGTGGAGGTCAGAACACAGAGCCAAGTCTTCAGGAAATGTTTGGTCCCCACAGAAGAAAATTCTCGCTGAGTCAGGGCCAGGGAAAATTCCCCCAGGGGCTGAAGGAGTTACAGTTGATGGAAATTGACTTTAAGATGTGGAACCCTAATCCAAGACACCAGTATGATCTAGTAATAGGTCGGGAAGACAATAGCAGTCTGGAAGTCCTTCCAACTCTTAAGGAAACTGTGTTTTCATAACTGATTCCAGTCGTACTGGTGGATGCCAACAAAAATGGGTGTTTCTCCCCCAGAGAGTTCTACTGGGATTCTTCAGAGTGGAAAATCTCTGTATGGAGGTCAGCTGAGGCCAAGTCAAACAGGTCAGATAAGTGGTTCTACCTTACGGGGTGATCTTGGGATTGTGCCAAAAATATAATGAAGCTCGGTGTCCTAAAATGTGAAGTCAGAACAATGACCCAACTTTCCCATTACCACATCGTGCTGGGGAAAGGTGCTGAATGCCAGTTCACAATAAGGGACTCTGGGGAAAGACCAAATCTTTGTACTTGTTACATATATAGATATCAACTTGGCAGTTGAAGGCTGAGCTCTGGGCACAGGTGAGGCGTTGGTGGTTAAGGCCGGCCCTTGAGCAAGCTCGAAGGAGGCTGCCTAATTGATGGGGAAGACCCGGTTCCTGGTGAGTGAACTCCTCCCTGCGTAGGTAGATAAGGTGGAAGAAGCTGCTTCAATAAATTGACATCCTTCGGCATACTTTGACAGATTCGCAGTCTGGCAGGTGGGATTTGCATCTTTCTCGACAAGATATAGATACAGTGTGGCTAGTCCCCTTGGTCCCTGCCAAACTGAACTAACAACTGTAACTGGACAATTAATTGTAAGACAGAATAGAACCTTTTCATCCCCTGAGATGTTTGATCATGAATTCACTGGCAACATGCAAAGTAATCGCAACAATTTTTTTCTGCCTGAGACCCTGATGTGCCAGACATGTAGAAAACCTTCAGAGGTGTGGCGCTGAGCTTTCCAGTGCCTGTAGCCACTCTGGCAAACAAACAAGAATAAGCGCATGATGTATCTGCGAGTCAGAACTGACGACTGTTTAATTGCACCTTGCTAGTTACACACATAGCAGCTTTGTTCTCCACCTCCTGTGAGGATCTGCTGTATAGTAAGCATTTGGGGGTGAGGGTCATTTTATGAAGAGACTCAAGAGTGGACTTTTCCATAAGCAACCACTTATTCCTTTTTTCCCTTCAAATAGGGAGTGCTTCATGAATTTGCGTGTCATCCTTGCACAAGGGCCATGTTAATCTTCTCTGTATCGTCCTAATTTTAGTATATGTACTGCTGAAGTGAGCACCACTTATTTCTTGTAAACATTAGAACTTTTAGTTTTGTGTCTAGAATTCTTATTCAAGATCTGCCTGGTCTGGATGACTTATAGAAATGAGACTATAAAAACTGGCTCAGGGGTTAAGCCTCTGCCTCCCAAGCAGAAAGTCCTGAGTTCAGGTCTTGGATCCCATGTTAAAACGCCAGGCAGAAATGGCAGCAGCTTGTACCTCTGGACCTGGAAAGAAGAGCGTGGGAAACTACAGAGCAAAGCAAAGAGGAGGTAGAAGCAATCTAGGGTGATTTTCAAAGTCACCCTTGGGCCTCCAAAGGCACACAGAGTGGCCTCTGAGACACACAGGCACACACACGTAGACACACATGCAAAAAAAAAAAAAAAAAAAAAAAAAAAAAAACAGAGGGAACCAGAGCATGAGGGCAATGAACAGGTTGGCTTTTGAACTAGCAGCTAAAATAAATATTGCACAGGAAATGGTGAGCAGAAATCTATAACTGCAATGTATCTCGCTTGCACTGTGAGTGCAGGTGACAGACGATATGCCTGTTTCCTGTAAACAACTGTAACCCCCGGCTCCTCCTAGCACAATCCTTTCTTCTGGTGGCCCATCATGAAGGACATCTGGCTTCATGCCTAGAAGATCCCTAGAGAATAGTCTGACTAAGGCAACATGGTCCAGGTAAAAACATTTCTAAATAAACCTAGTCAGTACACCTTGGAGAGATAGGATGATTAGGGATCAGGAAAAAGAAAAAAGAACTGTCCCAAGTCAAAAAGTTGCTCAAAAAGGCAAAATGCATTTCAAGGTTTTGTTTTGTGTGCGTGTGTGCATGCGTGTGTGCATGCGCACATGTGACGCGCCAGAGAACAGCCTTGAGTGTTGTTCCTCAGGTGCTGTTCACCTTACTTTCTGAAACAGGGTCTTTCATGGCCTGGAACTCACCAAATAGGCTAGGCTAGCTCATTAGCCAGCCCCAGGGATCTGCCTGTATTTGCCTTCCCAGTGCTGGGATTATGAATGCATTTTTTTTTTTTTTTAAACTAGACATTTTTTTAAATTTATTATTATTATTATTATTTATTCAACTGTGTGTATGTGCGCGCGGGTGTGTGTGTGTGTGTGTGTGTGTGTGTATGTGTGTGTCTGTGTATGTGTAGAACCACGGACGAATTTGCGAACCACCATGGACGCCTCCACCTCCTTCTGCCCCGGGATTCACAGGCTCCGCCCTACCAGGACCAGAAGCGCAGGCCGCCCCCGCTTCCGTCTGGCGTCTATACGTGGGATCTGGGATCCGAACTCGGGACCTTCCGCCTGCAAAGCGGAGGCTTAACCCCTGAGCCACCTCTCCAGCCCATGAATGCATTTTTTAAATCAATATTTATTTCTTTTTATGTATCTGTGTATTTGAGACAAGGTGGGGGAAGAACATATGCCAAGGTGCATGGGTGAAGGTCAGAAGATAACTTCCAGAAGTCAGTTCTCTCTTTCTGCCATGTGGGTTTCTGGGAATCAAACTCAAGTTAGCCCAGTTTGTAAGCCACCAAACTGCCTTGCCAGGCTCCTCACTTGCCCTCTTGCCTTTCTCTCTCTCTCTCTCTCTCTCTTTTTTCTTCCTTTCCTTCCTTTCTCTCTCTTTCCTTTTCTCTCTCTTTCCTTTTCTCTTTCTTTCTTTCTTTTTTCTTTCTTTCTTTCTTTCTTTCTTTCTTTCTTTTTTCTTTCTTTCTTTCTTTCTTTCTTTCTTTCTTTTTTCTTTCTTTCTTTCTTTCTTTTTTCTTTCTTTCTTTCTTTCTTTCTTTCTTTCTTTCTTTCTTTCTCTCTCTCTCTTTCTCTTTCTCTTTCTTCTTTCTTTCAATATTGGTTCTGGAGATGGGTTTCTGGTCTTCATGTTTGCAAATACTTTGCATCTTTCTCCCCTCCCCGGGGACTCGGATACTTTTATGTGAACTTGAATTCGACTATGAAGTCCTGAGAGCAGGGGCTAATCTTTCTGCTTGTTTAGCTCTGTGCTGTGTTTCAGAGGCACTTGGCTGCTGCGCTTTTAATATGGGACCCAGAGCTTGTAGGGTTCATGGAATCAGGCTGATGAAGTTACCCACACAGCAGCACAGACTTGCTGCCCTTTCCCCTCTAAACCTATAAAGTGACAGGGAGTGGTCCGCGACAAGAGCCACTAATCTTACTGCTATGACACTGAATTAGCTGCCTTCTCTCAAAGATGTTCCTGAGTCCATGTCTGACCTGGTTGCCTGGTGTTAAATCCGGTTGTGAGATACAGGGTACATCTGTCCTGTATGACCCCCCAGCATGCTGGCTTTGATAAGGATGGAAGGACTCAGGAATAACAAAGGTATCAGAAGTTAGGACTTCTCCACATCCTCTCTTGCCAATAAAAACAACTGTGATATGGTTATGGCCAGAAGCCAACAGAATGGGAAATACTGACAAAATGGTTAGTGGAAAGAGTAACATGATGTCACACACAAATACAGCACAGGAGACACATATGCAGCATTATAAAGATGATCATTTTGTTGACAGAGAAGCTTCAAGAAGCAACAGAAAGGTTTCAAGTGGTTTAAAACAAGAATTGACAAAGCAATTCTCAAGTATAAAAAGTGCCAGAAAATCATTGGCTATATACATTACCTGTGAATTTTTTCTAAAAAATAGATGCCAGGTGGGAAGGTAGGAGGAGTAGAATGGATTGATGAACGTAAGGGAAGGGAATGCGAGGGAGGCAGGATGGAGGGAAGCAGTGATTGGTACTCAATATGTAAAACTAAAAAATAATAATAATAAATAGATTTTGAGAAGAGGATGCAATAACAAAAGTTCGAGGAGTTGAAGTTAGTTTTCTGTTTCCCTCTCAAAGCAAAATTTCCATGATTGCTGAGCTCCCCTGGCCAGGCCTGATGGGAAGGTACCATGCAATGCTGCTTTACCAGGGGCTTCAGAGTTGGTCAGGAGTGCTTAAAAAGTTAAAGTAATGGGGCTGGAGAGATGGCCCAGGGCTTAAGACTCTCCTTCACAAGCAGAAGGTCCTGAGTTGGGATCCCAGGTACCACATAAAAACACCAGGCAGGGGCTGGAGAGATGGCTCAGGGGTTATGACTCTGTCTCACAAGCAGAAGGTTCTGAGTTCGGATCCCAGGTCCCACGTTAAAAAAACAAGATTAAAAAAAAAAAAAAGCTCAAACATTCTAACATATCCAAAAAAAATTAAAATTTAAGGGCTGGAGAGGTGGCTCAGGGGTTAAGCCTCTGCCTTGCAGGCGGAAGGTCCTGAGTTCGGATCCCAGATCCCATGTATAGACGCCAGGCAGAAGTGGGGGTGGCCTGCGCTTCTGGTCCTGGTAGGGTGGAGCCTGTGAATCCCGGGGCCGAGTAAACGAGGAGGTGGAGGCGTCCATGGTGGTTCCCGAATTCGTCCGAGGTTCTACACACACATGCTCGCGCACATACATACACACACATGTAGAATTGAATAAATAATAATAATAAAAAAATTAAAAAAAAAAAAAAACACCAGGCAGAAACGGTAGTGGCCTGCTCTTCCTGATGGGCAGAGCTTGGGAAATCCTAGAGCAAAGCAAAAAATAGGTAGAAGTGATCCAGGATGTCACTCTTGGGCCTCCACATGGATACACGGTGTACTTCTCTCTCTCTCTCTCTCTCTCTCTCTCTCTCTCTCCTCTCTCTCTCTCTCACACACACACATACACACACATACTTTTTTTTTTTTTTTTAATTAAAGGAATGGGACAGGGGAGATGGCTCTGGGGTTAAAGCCTTTACCTTGCAAACTAAGGAACCTGAGTTCAGATCTCCATACTCCACATAAAAAATGCCAAGTGGATATAGTGGCAGCCTTCAGTTCTGGCCCTGGAGGGTGGAACCTGAGAAACCCCAAAGCAAAACAATGAGGAAGAGCAATCCAGGATGATTTATAAGAATATGAGATCAACGTTTTTATTTTATTGAGACAGTATCTCATGTAGCTCAGGACTCAAATTCTCTATGTAGCCAAAACTTAGAGGTTCTAAAACTTAACATTCTATAATCATTTGTATTCAATTTACTTTCATTGTGTATGTGTGTGTGTGTGTGTCTGTGTGCGTGTGTTTTATAGGTATGTGTGGGAAATACATGCATGTGTAGGGGTGCACAAACATATGTGCATGTGGAGGCCAGAAGAAGCTATTAGATGACTTTTCATCACTCTCTGCCTTAGTCTACAGACAGGCTTCCTCCTGAATTTGGACCTAGGCTGGTGACCAGCTGGTGATCACAATGATGAGAGTACAGTATATGATCATGCCCAGCTTTTTATGTGGGTTCCGGGGATTTGAACTCATGTCTCGGGTTGTACAGCAAGTGCTCTTACCTGATGAGCCATCTCCCCAATCCCATTTCTATTTTTATGTATTGACAATGATCTAAAATTAAGAAAATTCTACCTACAATAACATCAAAGGGACTAAATTACCACTTAAAAATAAATTCAACAAAACAAGTACAAGTTCCAAACAGTTGCCCCTCCACGTCAGTGGAGACTAATTCAAGGGTCCCTAAGGACACCAAGTTCTTGGGGTGCATCTCTGTTGATCTCTCATATGATGGTCTGTATCATTTCCATATGGCCTACATACATGTTCCTTTATAAATACCTATGTTCCTTATGGTATTTAATACAATGCCAGTACTATGACACTGAGATACAGCATTTGTTTAGAAAATATGTCTTCATGTGCTAAATACAGACCAAAAGTATTTTTCGAACACTTTGATCTACAGATAGTTGACTCTATTGGACATAGATCCCACGGATAGGAAGACCAGCTATATCCTAAGAGCTGCAAAACATTGCTAGAAGAAATTTAAAAGATTTACAAAATGAAAAGGCATCCCATCTTCATGGGTTAGAAGATTTAATGCTGGAAAACATAATATTTTTTAAACTTTTTTTTTATTTATTCAATTGTGCATGTGTGTGTGTGTGTGTGTAGAACCACGGACGAATTCGGGAACCACCATGGATCTCCACCTCCTCCTTGTTTACTCTGCTCCGGGATTCACAGGCTCCACCCTACCAAGAGCAGACACGCAGGCCGCCCCGCTTCCGCCCGGCATCTGTATGTGGGGTCTAGGATCCGAACTCAGGACCTTGTGCCTGCAAGGTGGAGGCTTAACCCCTAAGCCACTTCTCCAGCCCCTGGAAAACATAATATTGCTGAGATCTATCTCTGGAGTCTACACAATCTTATCAAAATCCCAGCTGGTTTCTCTGCAGAAATTGACAAGTTAATTCTTGGAAATTTAACAATGCACAGCCGCCAGAGCAAGCGTGAAAGTTGGATGACTCAAGAGCATCAAATGGTGACGGCCACCAGGGAGACAGTAACTGATTGGTAAGTAAAATGCAGCGTGTAATATTACTTTGTGATGAAGAAAAGTGAATACTGACACGTATTGCGTGAGTCTTGAAAACAAGCTAAGTGCAAGGGCCAATCACAAAAGATTACATTGAATCTATTTCCAAAATACACAAATCCATTGAGATAGAAAATAAGTGGAAGAAATGAGGAATGATTGCCTATGGGCATGGGAACATATTTTAGAACTAAAAACTATTCATTATATATTTTAAATTAGTGAAAGTTTTGGAGTTATGGTAGGTGAGCTGCATTCAGTAAATTTTTGGCTATGCACAGAGGACAAGTTTTAATTCTGAGACTTCATGCAAACCTTTCACCTTGAAAAAAAAAAGTATTCTAGGTCTGGAGAGATGGCTCAGGGTTTAAGTCTCTGCCTCACAAGCAGGTTCCAAGTTCAGATCCACAATACCACATAAAAAACACGAGGTGGAAATGGTGGTGGCCTGTATTTCCCATCATGGAAGACAGAGCTTGGGAAACTCCAGAGCAAATCAAAGAGGAGGTAGCGCAATCCAGGATGATTCCCAAAGTCTCCCTTGGGCCTTCACAGGCACACACAGTGCACTCCGAAACACACACACACACACACACACACACACACACACACACACACACACACACAATTTTTTTTAAAAAGTATTTTAACTTTTTATTAGGGAGAAAGAAAGAGAGGGAGCAGGTATGCACAGCAGTGGTCTGTTCTGTCCTACCACGTGGACTCAGAGGATAGAACGCAGGTCTGCAGGTTTGTTAACAGTCTCCTTTACTGCTGAGCCTTTTGAACCAGACACTTCTGTTCTTTGAAGTCCTTTCAGTCTTCTCTGGAGGCGAGTCTCTTACTTGTAGGCAGGAATAATCTGCTCTGTTCTTGCCCATGTTCTTGTGCAGACTTTCTGGAGTTCATAATCCCACCTTTTTTTTTTTTTAAAGCAAGACTGGAGATTGATATGGGACTTGGCACATCAGGCAAACATTTAACTCTGAGTTAAAACCTAGATTGTCTGCAGATGCAAAGTTCTGCCCTAAAGCGATAAGGGATTCATGTAGCTTTCCTATTAGAATCTGTGATACACTTACAAAGCAAAGACAAACATGCTTTATTAGCCACACAGGATTGTTGTTTAAATCTGAAGTGTGTAAACATGTCACTGTATTTGAGTTGTATGTTAGCTGTTCAGAATATTCCCCTGAGTCTGAGTTCTCAGGGTTTAGGTTTCATCATTTATTACTTTAATGATAGTAGTTTACTAGGTAAGGGAACAAGACAGCTCCCAAGAGAGGCACATCTAGCAGCTTTTCATTCAAAATTCTACTGAATTCAGCTCACATAAAAGGGGCCTGATCACAACAGAAAACTGGTTTTTTGGACTTTGAATTTTTAAGTAGAGCTTATTAATGTCCTCATCAAAGAGAAATCTTTTTATTACTGGGTGGATGTTATCACCGTTGCACTCTTTT
Organism: Typhlomys cinereus; assembly: GCA_023101885.1. Lineage (NCBI taxonomy): Eukaryota > Metazoa > Chordata > Mammalia > Rodentia > Platacanthomyidae > Typhlomys > Typhlomys cinereus. The sequence continues at coordinate 1,185,390 of JALPQD010000261.1, forward strand.
CTAAAAATCAATGCGCGCACACACACACATGCATGTACACACACATACACACCCCTCCAGCTGTGGCTTTGGAAGGTCGGCCTGAGTGTCCTTCTCTTCAAGTGGTCTATAAGAATGTGTTTTGTTTTTGTTTTTAAAGTGAGCTCCTCAGTGAAAGTTTGTCTCTGTGGAAATTGAAGCTACACTGAGTTCTTAAGAATCTGCTGTGATCAGTGGGGGCAGGACTACAGCTGGCTTTAATTTTGATCATGTGCTTATTTTTATTCTATAAGTATTTTTTCAGTTCCTTCCACTTACTAGATGTGCTAAGGCATGGAGAGAAAATAAGAAATGTGAAGACTGAGTTTTCTGTCCAACTGGGAGACTATGGGCAAGAAAAGTGACAGCAATGGGGGTATGACACATACCTTGATTGGGGATGCTGGGGATGCTGAAATGAACATAAAATGCTTCCCAGACTAGCACTTCATAAGAAACTTCTACAAGGAAGCTGCTCTCAAGTTGCGACCCAAAGGTTGAGCTAGCTTTATTTTCTACTTAGTTTTATTAAAACCCACAAATTGTTTCCTGATATCCAAAAATGTCTGATTTTTGAAAATTATGTCTAAATATTTTTGCACGTGTATGTGTGCATACCTATGTATGTGGTTGTGTGTACAAGAGGACACTTGAATGTGTGTGCCCATGGAGACCCAAGGGTGACATCGGGAATCATTCTGGATTGCTCATCCTCCTTATGGCTTTGCTCTGGGGTATCTCAGGCTCTGCCTTCCAAGGCTGGAATTACAGGCCAACACAATATCCACATGGCATTTTTTTACACATAGGATCTGAACTCAACTAACGACCTTTTGCTTACAAGGCAGAAGTTTTAACTCCTGAACCATCTCCCCAGCCCCAAAATTATATTTAAGAATAGTTAGTTATCAGGGGATACAGGGAATCTAGTGCTTTGACTTCAGAAGAGCAGAACAAAGCCCTTACATAGGTGTGAAACAGACATAGTGGTAGGCATTCTGGGACAAGTCAGGAAGTGGGGTCTCCGGACTTCCTACTCCCACTCCAAACTAGTATGAATTACATCATCATTCTTACCCACTATCCTGTCATGATGCTTCTGAAGTTTTCTGCACAAAGATAAACCAGTAGAATCATTTCATCTCTTCTCCTACCTAAACAAATTCTTCTAAGAAAAATTAAAAGTGGATACTCTATACAGTCTGAATAGGAAACTGACAGCTTTATGTATATAACCCAAACCTCAAAGTTAAAGATCCACCCCAAGTTAGTGTGATGGCACACATCTGTAATTATAGCACTTTGGAAGCTGAAACATGATTACCAGCAGTTTGAAGCCAATCTAGGCTAGATCATGTCTTTAAAAAACAAAAACAAACAAACAAACAAACAAAAAAAAACACGTTTATACAGTTTTGCAGGATTTGCTTTCCACTTTGGGTTGTATTAGTCACAGTTAGTAGAAGTCAACTGTTCTAAGAAGTGAGGTTATATATAGAGTTCTGAAATCCTGCCTGCCTCAAATTCCACTTAGATGCATTCAGTCTGCATGTCTGAGTCTGCTGCTTATTGTGTGACCCTTGAATCCTGTTATTTTCCTTTGAAAGCTTCAATGTCCTCACTGGTGGAATAGAGATTAATATGTCTTTAGTGCTCAGCATTCTACCTCATACAAAGCAAGTCACAGAGCCAGGCCTGGTGGTGCAGGCTGGGTAATCTCAGCACTCATGTAAGGCAGGAGAACCACAAGTTCAAGACCAGCCTAGACTTAGAGTGTGTTCAAGGTCGGTGGGACAACTCAGTCAGACCACATCACAAAAAGTATAAAGAGACTGGGATACAACTCAGGGGGTATAGCACTTGGCTAACATAGGAGAGGGGAGGACCTGGGCTCAGCTTCTAGTGCTGTCAAAACAAACATGCAAACAAGGCCACAGGCCTGGGAACTGAGTAGATTTGGGCAAGAAAGAATGAGGGGCAAAGCAAAGAGGATCCATGACATTACGCCAGGAAGACTGACATGATGGGGAGCTCAGGCGTGATCATCAGTCAATGGGGACAGATTTGGGAGAACAGTGTCCCTCTTGAGGCACAATGAACATAAATTGTCAATGTCAAGAAAAAGACCCGTTGAATTGAGGGCGTAGTTCAGTGCTACAGCATCTATCTAGCATGCACAAGAGCTCTGAGTTCAATCTCCAGCACAGTACAAAAGGAGAAGGCTACCCTCATGTATCAGAGGGAACTGTATGTAGGAAAGACAAATTTAATTGAAAATACTAGCTAAAAGCCCACCAGGCATGGGGGGTTCCACCTGTACTCTTAGCACTTGAGGGGGAAGAGGATCCCCAGAAGTTTGACCACCCTGTGGTGTACACAGTAACTTCCCTGGACAGCCAAGGTACACAGCGAGACTGTTTCAAAAACAAAAATCACAAGGGCAGTCTTTGAGAGTAAAACAGTGACAATGAAATAGAAGTGGACCCTGGAGTTGGGTGTGGTGGTGCAAGGCTGCAGACAGCACTGGGCCACCTTGCTATTTTGGTTTCTAGTTGGACAACACTGGGTCTCTAGAGGTGTGGGGTGTATCCTTGAGGAGGACAGCGGGACCCTAGCCTTGTTCTTACATCCTTCTGCTCTTGCAGTGAAGTAAAAGTTCTGTTATGTTAGTGTACTGTTTTGCCATGGGCGCAAAGCAGGGTCAAATGACCACAGACTAAAAGCTCCAAAACCGAGCTAAAATAAACCTTTTATCAGTTATCTCATTCCCTATTATAGCGAAGGAAAGCCAACGCTGTTCATGGTAAGATCAAAATTGTACTGCTAATGACATTTTTGGTGAAATATGTGGAAGTGTTAGGATAAAACAAATGAGTCCAGCACTCTGTTGTTTGAAGCCAAACTCTTCAGCCTGAAGCAGCAGCTGTTCTTGCTAATTAGGATCCCTCTGATGGGTCCAGAGGGCTGTGGGCTCTGCTTTGATGCACCGTTTTCTGCACTGGCCAAGCAACAGCTTCTCTCTCGGCTGTCTTGGTGCTCTCATCTGCAGAAGGCAGCGTGGGCTGCTGGGCAGGAGACTGCAGAGCTGGCTGGCTTCCATCCACCATGAGCCATTTAGCAGAGAACTTGGCCAGTGTGCAGAAACACGTTAAGTGAATTCCATGGGCGTGGAGACATCCCTGCAAGCCTCCTTCTCCCCTCCCTTTTAGAACACGTATTTGGGCTGCCAAAACCCATTTCACACAGCCACGGGCACTATTTTTGGTGCTCATCAGGTCTGGAAGCAGGAACCCCAAAATGGCTTTGCCCGCTACACCTTATGTTGCCAGTTCTGCAGGAATTGCTCTTTCGGTACCTTGGCAGATACCTGCCCTTTCCCTCCAGAAACCCAGGCCTGCTTTCGGACCAGCAGTCCTGCAATGCAGCTTCTAGACTGGCTGCAAAAACTAGCACATTGTTTGCAAAAGCAAAAAGGAAATGTTTTTATGTTCTCATTAGATCTCTTCTATCACGAAACCTAGTTTGCACAGCAGGATTTTTTTTTCAAATGATGAATATTTCAAATACAATCTCTCTATGGAGAAAGCTACTTTAATGACTATAGTCTTAAAGACAGTCTATTGAAATCATTACTAAGAATGATTGTTGATGAGCAAACTCAGGATGGAAACACAAATGCAATGTGGTTTGGTTAACAGTAAACTGTTTAGAGCAAGGATAGTTTCTTAGAAAAAAGGATGGAGTGTTTTGCACTCTTGGATGTGGGTATATCCATGTTTACATGTATGTAGGCAAGTGTATGCACAGGTGAACATACACATATGTTCATGTGCAGGTAGGCCTGAGGTTGACCTCAGACATTTTCCTTGATGGCTGTATACTTTATTTACTGAACTCTCTCAAGAGTTCAAGTGCTGAGATTGTAGGAGACCACAATATCCACCCAGTTTTTATATGAGTTGTTGGGAATCTGAGCGCTGATCTTCATGATTGCACAGCAAGTGTCTAATTCACTAAGCCATCTGCCTTCTCCTCAGACCTGAGTTTTGCAGTCTTGATGACAGGCTAGGACTCAGGGCAGGAGTAAGACAGACTCTGGGAGAGACCTGTCACACAGCATGACCATGGCGGGAGAAGCCCCAGCAAGCAGAGGCCGGTTGGCCTTAACCTTCTGCTCTTGACTTGACAGCCCCAAAGTCTGAGCAGCTTGTTCAACAGCAGCTCAGTTTCTGGGGTGGAGAGAACCCTAACTTCACACAAAGGGTTAAATGACTCTGTAGCTCAGCAAACAAGCTAAAATTCTCTGATCTACATGGCATGCTACTGGCAGTTCCACTAGCAAACGTCACAGTCTGGGCCGGGATCTCATGACTTGATTAAAATTAGAACTTAGGGCGAGGGTGAAGAGGCCTGAAGGGCTCCCAGCAGTCAGCTGCAGCGCAGAGACACGCATGGAGGTGAGCACTGCTCCACACAGTAGGAGGGGCTGGATATCAAGAGGGCCTATGGGACTAGGCGTGCTGTGTGAATAATCGCACCAACAGCTGCTCCCTTTCCAGGACTCCCGCTTCACTCAAGACAAACATTCCCCTCCACTTGACCAAATGTCATTTGCAAAAATGATTAAACAAAGAGCTAGAATACTAATGACATTGTGAAAAAGTAGCTAAGGCTGACCGATTCTCAGAGATAACCCCTCCACATGTCTCCATTTCTCATTTTAACTTTCTTGAACGCAGCAACATGTCAATTGCTCATTAGGAGAGCACTGTGGTCAGGTGCAGTGGTGAACATCTGAAACCCTTGCACCCAGGAACCAAAAGCAGGAAGATCAAGAGCTCAAGACTAGCCTGGGCTATAGGGCAAGCTCCAAGTCAGAAGGAGTGTGCCATGGACATAATACAGCAATCACATGCACAGTGGCTATAGCCCTGGAGCTCTGTAATCACAGGTTAGTAATGCTGAGTTGTTGGTCTCATTCTTCTTGGCCTAAGTAGTCTCATTTCAATAGCATTGAAATATTAAGAACACTTTGTATTAAACGAGCCATAAAGTCCTCTCCGTGGGCCCATGTGTGTGCATCTGAGTGGCCCGGGTGGGCAGAAGGGTCGTGTGGCACAATCACCAGAGCCAAAACGCCGCTTTTGTGGATGTGGGCAGATGTCACTTTAATTACGAGGCCTTCATTTACAGCATATTTGGTGATGAATCAATAGGCAGGAGAGCTGCTAGTTTTGGAACACATGAACACCATTTAGGTGGTCAGAGCATCTTTCTGAAGACTACTTAACATTCCCAAGGATGATGATACACACTTCAATATCCAAAGAAGTATATTAACCTTGCAGGGAATGAGGATGAGATCTTTTCCCCTTATTTTTAGGCAAACATGTATTGGCAGTTCTACTTGATAGAGCAAGAGGTTAGGTTGGATCAGAGCAATGAGTAAATGGAGTTGCTGAAGTGCCCACAAAAATCACTCTGTAATACAGACACCCCATCCCACAGCCCAGGATGCGTAAGTCCAGGGCCAGCGAGCTGAAGGTCTCATTGCCTGGTGTGGCCTAGTGGTTTAAATTTAGCTCACAGAGAATCTTTGATTAGTAAATCCAAAATGTCACTGAATTTAAGGACATTAGAGAAATTTTTATAAGGGATCCTAATATACTAATAAGAGTAACTAGTATTGTTTTCATAAGGTTTTGTCCTGTATACTGGAATGGTTTAAGAAAAGTATTAACTCATTTTTATTTTATTTTATACTTCAAAGGAGACAGAGGAAACAGAGAAAAAAGTATGATATATTGCCCACCTTGGGGACCAAGCAGGTTCAAAACCAGACTTTGGAGACTCAAGGTCCATCTATATTTTGGGGAAAGACTAAGGGAGCCCATTTATCCCCACCCCTACCAAAAGAAACCTATAGCTATGCTACCCAGTGCTCTAGCTAAAGCATGTGTTTCAAACAACAGAGGATTTCAACTTAACATCTACATTGAAAAATGTGTTTTATCTTGACAATGAACAGGCTTGAAGAGCTTGCCCTAAAAGTGAAATTACAGAATGGTTGTTCCGGGGCTGAGAGTTGCTTTGCCACTCTCGGCTCTGCCATACTGGCTCAAGCAGACACATAAGGTGGTGGGGGCTCCTTGGCAGTACCAGTCACAGCAGTGGCATCATCGTACGGGGGCAAGAGCACCTGAAAAGAAAAAGGGAAGTCCAGCGTCAATGCTTTAAAGTAAGCATGTATTCCTTTGCCCTGAATCATAACTTTCATTAGACATTCGTGCAATTGAACATTTTCTATAACCAGCACCAACTTCAGTTTTCTACTAAGTGGTTATCTTTAATGAGAGACAAATTAACTAGACGAATGGCTTTCAGAGCCCCTGCATGGCCAAGGAGCTAGGAATGTGGAGGCAACTCTGTGTGTGTGTGTATGTGTGTGTGTGTGTGTGTGTGTGTGTGTGTGTATGTGTACAAGGACGGGCACTAGGCCAGCTTTAGGAATCATGCATGTTAAGATTGTACATGAGAGTGGGGGACCATAATCAGACTGAAAGCCAGGCTGTACCTTATTTTATCAGCATAACCTTGAGCAAAGTTATGTGTCTTTTTAAGGAGATCTGAAGACCAGAGGTCTATAAAATACCTAGCACTGTGCTTGACACACACCTGAAATGTAAGTAATTATAAATGACAAGAGAGAACAAGCAAAAGCAAGTGCTGCTTGTTCTGTACTTACAGTTCAAGCATAAAAAAGAGATTACTTGTGTGTTAATGAACTGTAATAAAACTGGGTGGTGCTGCATTCTTGCAGCAGTAAGAAACATACAGAGGACCATCAGTTCGGTGCGTTCACCTTCTGTCTAATAAACTAAGGTTTATTATGCATCAACCATGTGACAGGTGCAGTGGGTGCATTTTAGGTGCCCTGTGATGAGAAGATAAAATAAAACCTTATCTATCTTGCGAGCTGAATGGAAAGAAAAAGAATTAACAGATAGAAATAACACATTTATTTTCTATCACAGAATTAATTCATTTAGACTTCAAGGATTAAATATTCATCTACTTCATGAAATTTATGTGTCCCATGGGCTTTGGAGGTACAACACTCAAGTGTCAGCTGCACCCCCCTCTTCAAACCTCAGACACAGCACTCTGACCTCCTCACCAACTCAGCACACCTCACTGTTTGTCTTCATCCCTGTCTTCCCACTGGAAGCTCCAGCTATGTCAGCTCACCCAAGGGTGAGGGTAGCAACCACGCCACAGCCGCACCCAACAGTAGCATCGCTTCGGCTACCCTGAAGAGCTGCACTGTTCACTCGGGGAAATGCAGCTGACTGTCTAAGGCAGAGGCATGTGAATGAAGCCTACAGTCAAGTAGGAAGGCCCCCGGAAGGCTGAGCAGCTAAGAGGGGGGCTGTTTCTCCTGAAGAGGTAAGGCACACGCTCAAAGTGAGGAAGAGTAGAAGAGCTGTCTGGGAGCTGTGAGGGACCAGCCGTGGTCTACTTATGGGAGGATGCTGAGAAGACAGGCAAGGATCAACCATGGAGAGCACCCTGAGAGCCACGCAGAAGTCCACTAGCTAGCAGCAGCGAGTGGTGAGAAACGAAGCAGGGATGGAGCCACCAGCACAGTGTGTGTGCGCCCTGCATTCGCTAGGGTAAAGTGGAAGCAGCTGCAGCCTACACTAGAAACATTAAATCCAGCACGATCGAGCCTCCACAATCGAGCCTCCTGCTCCACACTACAACCTCAAGAAACAATTAACTGATTTGCAACTGTCATTATCTTCAGAGAAATCATCTTTAAAACACAATGGAGCTGTTTAAAAAGAAATGAAACCAGCCATCATATCCTGTCCCCCCCCTCCTACACATACAAAAAAATAACACTCAGCCCAATCTCTTCAAAATGTTTACAGAAAATTAAACACTCATGGTTAACGATCTCACTTGGAATCAGGTTTTTGCCTACCCCCCCCATTTCCATGTGCATGTGTGTATGGGGCACGTGATGATGTATGTGTGCTCTGTGTGCTTTGCATTCAGGTGAGCTCATGTATGCATGCAGGTTTGCACATCTTTGGTGGCACAATGGTAATATGAGTATGATCTTCTAGGTGTTATTTTCAACCTTAATAAAAAACTCAGAGCATGCCACTATAGCTAGTCTGACTAGTCATCTTGCTCCAGGGGATTTCCAGACTCTGCCTTTTGGGAAGCTACACCCATCCAGCATTTTGGAACCCTGGGATCCAAACTCTGGTCCTTTTGCTTGCATGGCAAAGTGCTTTAACCACTGAGCCATGTTTCCAGCTTGGGATCAAAATTTTAACAACCCAACAGGGTTTTCTATGAAATGGTCAATGTTTTTCAACTTATGATCCAAAGAGGAAAAGAATTTTTCCTCCATGAGTTGGTGACACCTATCTACTTTTCTTTTTCCATCACCACATACCAAACCCTGGCTGTGAAATACTCTGTGCAACACCTCTTGCTATCAGGGTGCTTTTTCCAAGTTCTCCTGATGGAGCTGACTCTAAGTTCCTGAAGGATCAGTGCCATCTCCTCTGGCAACTACCATTCTGTTCCTGGCAGTCTGTTAACAACAAGGACACTGGTAATGCTCCTTTTCTAAGGGAAAATGGACTACTAGGTCATCTAGAAAAGTATTTGTGGATTAGAGAGATGGCTCAGGGGTTAAGATTCTGGCTTGAAAGCAGAAAGTCCCAGAGTTCGGATCCCAGGTCCCATGAAAAAATGTCAGGCAGAACTGGTGGTAGCCTGCACTTCCAGTCCTGGTGGGCGAAGCCTGGGAAGCAAAAAGAAGGTAGAAGCAATCCAGGATGATTCCCGAAACCAACTTTAGTCCTCCACAGGGACACACAATGCCTTCTATATCCACACACATGCAAAATAAATAAAAATACATAATTTTTTAAAAAGATCTCTAATATAATTAATATCAAACATGCCGACCAGTATGCCATGATGAAACAGGTGAAAACACGATTATTTTTCAAAGTTGCCACTTAGTTCACAAGGAATGAGCTAAAGAAATGAGAGAATCTTAGAAGACCAAGAACATATCTGCTTCAATCTGCAGCTGCTTGCTAGCAGCAGCAACTCAATGAGCACACAGCATACAAATCTGTGCATCACAATGAGCATGTACCTCTTTTCTCTGTATAATGTTCAACACAAAATTCCAAAGAGTACTAACTAAACAAGAAGCAGCGACTCTAAGACTCTCTCTTTCAGGTTTGCTGATCAGATATGACAGTTCACCAAACTTGGGGAAATACATTCATAGGCTTATTATGAAGTATAGAGATAAAGTGGTACCTAGAGTGAGGTTTGGCAAAGCCTCAAAAGCAGAGGCTTCTGTCCGAATGTCCTTATGCGCTAATGTGTTTGTTTACCACCCACGGGCTCTCGGAACTCGGGACCTCAGGGGCGTCGTGGGTTTTAATTCAAACCTCTAGCTCCTCCTTCTGGAGCTTGAGGGTGGGAATGAAAATTCCAAGCTTTTAATCATGGTTTGCTCATCCTGAAACTAAGGCCAATAAGCTGCTTGGTGGCAGAGTGCTCACAAAAGATGCTCTGGACCCTAGACTCAATACCCAGTGCTGCAAAAGGGAAGGAAAAAGTTGCTACTAAAAGTCTGGGAAAAATAGCAAGAGGCAGAGCACTGTGGACAAGTCCTGAAGCACAAAAAGAAAATAAAAACAGTGGACTAACTAAATAAAAGACATTCTTATCACCTAGGAAATTTCATGGATTTTAAATGTTTTGTGCCAGAAACACAGAGCAGACCCAATTACTGCTTTTGTTATGTATAGGCTTGTTTTGAGATTTGTATGTTAAAAAAAAAAGGTCAAGGAGATGGCTCAGCAGGTAGGCCCTTGTTACCAAGTCTGAAGTCACATAAATGTCTAAGAAAGACTCCCATAAACTGTCCTCTAACCTTCACATGTGTCATGGTGCACACACACACACACCATATACACACCACAGTTTAACACTTCGGAAAAAAGATACCCTTAGTTAGAACCAAAAGATCAAGTGATGCAGAAAGCTCAGAGGTTCACCGTCAGCCCAGGCAAAAAGCTAGACTTCCTGATTCCTACCGTAGCTCAAAAGGTTGTCCTGCAATTGCCTAGAAAATGTAGCTTAAATTTCCACTCTGGCAGGAGTCACTGAATTGCATTACCTAAAGATAACATGCCAGCTGTTATGCTGATGGTTTGAGATCCTTGTGGAGATCAAACACAGGATCTTCTGCTAGTCAAGTACTCTACCAACTCACTAAATGTTTTATATTATTTAATAGATAGAGAAAAAAACCAAAGCTTTGTGACCCGGGAGGCCACTATCACACTACTACAGCAGTGCTGAATAGTTATGACAAAGACTGTCCAATGCCTAATTATATGGCTCATGAAGCCTCAAGCTTCCCATCTGATCCTTACAGGGCAGTTTGTTTTCACCTGTGTTTAAGGAGCAACATTGCTCAGAGTCTGAGGTCAACTGAGATAGTACTCAGCCCCACACAATCTAATCATTTGCAGTCTTCCAAAGTATCAATTAAGTAAAACTGAGATATTTATTTTCTCTGGTTCATCTGCTACCTCCCAAACAGTGTATCTATAATGCACTGTTTAACGGGTAGTTTAAACGAAATGTTTGTCTTAAACTGGCCACACTAACAAATCACCTGTTCTACTTAGATGTGCACTTCCTCCACTTAAGCCAAGGATGGGGAAGAAAGAGCGCACTCAGTAAGAATCTCTGTGACTAAACAAAACACACGGGACATTTGGAGTAACTTATCACAAATAAGCCAGGGCCTATCTTTAAGATCAAAAATAACTGTATCCAATCTTTCTGAACGCCTTCATAGCATCTTGCTCTATCTGAATTGAGGGTGACATAATCTCACAAGAAGAGGCACCTGTAATAGCTATGCTGTTACCACCAATGGCAGCAGTAGCAGTGAATCTAGCATACGAGGAGTTATGCTATACGAAGAGTTAGACTATAAGCAATAGAGAGATCCAAATGAGAAATCTTCATGAAGCTGATTTCAGCCTCCACTCATAGCAAAACCACTGTAAGCTGTCTTCACTTGGTATTACAGAAAGATTCAATTAGTTTTCTTGATTCTTCAATGTGTTCACCCACTGCATAGTATGTGGAGACCAGAGGTCAACAGCGGGTATCTTCTTCAATTGATCTTTAGTTTGTTTGTTTGTTTTGAGACAGTCTCTCAATGAACTTGCGGAGTGCACTGATTGGTTATACTAGCTGCTCAGTGAGCCCCGGGGATCTGCCCATCTCTGCTTCCCAGTCCAGGGTTAGGGTTACAGATGTGCACCACGAGGCTAAACTTTTACATGGGTGTTACGATTCAAACTCAGGTCCTCATGCTTGCACCATAGCTGAGCCACCACCACACCATGATTTCCCTAATTCTTCACAGAGAAACTGCGTATCTTCTAGAGAATATTCAAAATTTTTAAAAAAATCACTTTGACTCTTTCAAATTAGGTTCCAAGTTCTCCCTGGTGATATGCAAAGACTGAAAGACACCAAAGAAGATAGCAACCAGAATTGAAAGTGCAAATGGTTCTGTGTATTTGATTATTTCTAACATTTAAATATTAAGAAAAGAGGCAGGCACAGAGAGCTTTGGCCATAGTAACCCCAGAGGCAGCTTCCTTTCAAGCCTGAATGTGCTACGCCACCTACTGTACACAACTCCTTCCCAACCCACACATCACCCCAGCGATTCCAGTCCTGACTGGGCTCAGGGCTGCCGCAGCTTGGGCAGGAAATAAGCTGCTCAGAGCCTCGGTTCCCCACTTTACCTGTTTCCTGCTCCCTCATTCAGCTCCCAGCTTCCTTCCCTTGCTCAGTGGAAAGGGGAAAATATCTCCTAACAACAGATCAAAGATTTGGTTTTCTATTATTTCTAATCTGTCTACAAGCTCTATTTCTTCACATCTGTATCCACAGCCCGCATTTAGAGACATTTTGAAATGTCATTAACCTTTCTGCTATTATATTGCCTATAATAATTTTAATGACACAGACAGGCTAGAGAGTCCAGTGGGCTAAAGACTCCTGTGAACAAACAGCAACTGGAGTTTGATTCCCAGAGCCCACATAATAGAAAGAACAACTTTCAGAAGTTGTCCTCGGACACACACGCGCACATGTGCGCACACACACGCGTGCATACACACACACACACACACACACAAAACACAAGCCATAGGAAGTATGCTTACCCCACACACATACAAGCAGATGCAGTATTAAGAAAAAACTTCAATGATAATAAAGACATTTTTTACCTTGTGGATATACCTTTATTCCCCAAACCATTCTGGACTTAGACAATTAATTTAGATGCTTTTGCTAGTAAAAGCAAGCTAAAATATAATGATAGAGACATTATTCTGTACACTGGCCAAAATAAATCAAGTCAATTTTGTTCTAGTGACAGAAGTGACTAATGAGAACCTACTTCCGGGACTCCTGTGAGATGCCACGACTCCACAGAAAGCATTTTAGCACGAGGCCTGTAGATGTCATGTACTACACAAGCACACACGTGTGCACCAAAGGCCAGGTCAACACTGGGAACCCTTACTCCATTACTCTCCAGCCTATTTTTTGAGACAAGGTATCTCTCACTGAACTTTCCTGTTTCTGCCTCCCCAGTGCTAGGATTATGTAACTTTACACCCAGCTTTTATGCGGGTACTGCATGGGGTATTCAGTGCACCCAGCTTTTATGCGGGTACTGCATGGGGTATTCAGATCCTCACAGTGGGGAGCAAGCACTTACTTCACTGACAGCCTCTGCTTGTGGTTTCCTAATGGCCAAAGGTCAACATTAATTATCTCCAGTACCTAAAGACATCTAACAGGACCTGCTCTATTCTGAGGCAGCAGACTTTTTCCTTAATTGTATTTTCCAGCCAGAAAGTCCCCTATAACAAAACACTTTTGGAAGTGGAAACAAAGAACTTGCCTAAGTTGATCTGAATTAGTACCTGCTATTATGATGACATTGCATAACAGATTCCATGCAGCTAAAATTGCCCAGCTATTCCTAAAAAGAACCAGAACTTTTCAGTCATACCCAACACTCTTTAATTCTTTTATCTGGAACCAGACTTTCAGTTTGTCTAAATATTAATCTTGCCAATTTGGGAGTGGGGAATCAATTCTCAGGAATTAGGCCCCTTAACTTCAGCATTTAGCGAAATATTGAATGTAGCTCTGACCCAAGTCTCAGTATTAACAAAATAAGGCTGTATCGATTAAGAAGCTTTTTAAGATCTAATCTGCATGTTTAATGGGAAAACCTCCATGTTTACTATTTTAATGCATTCTTTTTCTTGAGGCCTCACCTTTCATGGCAGGCAGGAGAAGAACGTGGCATTACATAATATGTATGCCATGTGACTTTGTGACCCTTGCTCCACAAGGGAGGGTTGAGGGCACATCTCCCTCACTGAGAACCAACAGGGCAGTGACTCCAAGTGGCACCACGGGATATTTAAACTCTCAAGGGAAACAGCAAAAGCTCCTACATGGTAGAGAAGCTGCTTTTAAGCCATTTGTACATGACTCCTTGATAAAATGAGCAGTCAGGAACTAATTTTCACAGCCTCAGATCTTAAGCACTAGAGAACTCAGTTTGTGACCCTGTGCCCCATGCATTCTCTTCCCAGAAGGCTCTTGCTTTGTCTTGTTGCCAAGAACAGCAAAAAGATTAACCCTGGGAATAATCTCCAGTATCTAACAACTCTTCCTAGTTCTTTCCCTGAGCAGAATTTGGGAGCACATGTATCTGGACAGCACATGTACTGTCTTAAAAAAATAAATTTAAAAAAGGCACATTTATTTTCCAACAACAAGATTCCCCCAGTATCTTTCCACAGAAGTCAACATGAATTTATTTAGCCTGGGAGAGGAGCCATCTGGCCGAGTATTGAATAGGAAGAGAAAGCAGACACGACATGTTATCATGTCAGTGTGGATGGCCATTAAAGACACAGACAAAGGATAAGCATATGAGGATATGCCATAAAGGGGGAGAAACCACACTCAGATCATCCTGACTTCATGCTGGGTCTCTGAAAACAGCTGTGGCACATGTGGCTTTTAAGTTAAGATGCTGACATTAACTCCTTCAGTTCTTATCACAACAATCTTTAAAAATTTAGTCCAGGAGCACAACCAAATACTCTCTTCTGGACATGATAGGGCAGGCATATTTGTGAATTCATTGCAGCTATGTATATCCCCATAAGACCTGCATGAGTATTGTCCTAGCAATATTTCATCATAGAAGAGGAAAGAGACACCACACTCCCTGAGAGACTGATGAAGGTTAATGCTAATGGGAAGAAATGCAAGATGCTTTCCCCAGTGGTACACCCACTGATAAAAGATTTGTGCGCCACCAAGTACTCAGCACATGACATCAAAGGCCAACCAGATGAAAGTCAGTGGGCCACACGTGGGAAGACTTGAGAACAGGAAGGATTCTGGCAAGAGAGAAGGGCTGTAATGGGAAGAGGAGTATGGGATTGGGGTTAAGGGAGGATATTCTATATTCATGCATGATATACAGAAAGAATGTTCGTATAAAAAAAATTAGTCCTGGGCTAGAGAGATGGCTCATGACTCCACCTCACAAGCAGAAGATCCTGAGTTCAGGTCTCAGGTTCCATGTAAAAAAAAAAAGTCAGGTGGAAACTTCTTTAGCCTGAACTTCCAACTCCCTGGTGGGCAGAGCCTGGGAAATCACAGAGTGAAACAAAAAGGAAGTAGAAGAAATCCAGGATGATTCCCAAAGTCACCCTTAGTCTTCCACAGGGACACACAGTGCCCTCTGATATATACACACACAATAGAGTTAAAAAAAAAAAAAAAAAAAAGACCAAAGGAATCTTACAAATAGTTAAAAAGGATGCCATTAAACAAGTGAGAAGGTAGAAAACTCGTGAATTCTTTACCTTATACACATTAAGATACATGATAGTGGGTAACACTGATAAAGCACACACACAAATTTAAATAAATAAATAAATAAAGTTTTAAAGAAAATTTAATCCTACTTGAAGCATGAGGAATTCTCCAACTCTAGAAACCCAGATTATGGCCTCAAGATATAATTTTGCACCAAAAAGATTCAGGGCTCCATGCAGAAACGGATGATTTCTAGGTCTGGAGCAGGAATGTACAAGGTGAGCCCAGATCACCATGGGACAGCACTAGATGCCACACTGACGAGGCTCCAATAGACTAAAGATGGCGCAGACTGAGCATGCATCATATTAGCTGTGAGGTACAGCTGTTTCCACCTTTGAGTTCAAGACACAAAACAGGTATGACATAGTAAGTTTCACTTCGACTTGTTTATAGAAATATCAAAATAACTTTTTTTAGCTTATATGCTTTGGTTGTTATTACCGTTCTTCAAGAGGGAGGATGGCTGTGCCTTGAACATGCGATACTTTGCCTCAATCCCCCAAGTGCTGGATCACAGATGCACATAAAAGGTTCCCTGACTCTTCACTGGTTCGTTTATTACTTAAAAATAACCTCACTGAGGCTGAAAGCAGGGGACAGCTCAGTTGGTAGAGTGCTTGCCTGTCAAACACAAAGGCTTGGGTTTGATCCCCACACCACATAAACCAGGCATGGTGGTGCATGCCTATTGTTATTATTCTAGGACTTGAAAGGCATAGGCAGAAGGATGGAGTGGTCACCCCTGGCTACATACCAAGTTCAAGACCAGCTATGAGACCTTGTCACAAAGATAAAGAAAAAAATATTAAACTAACCTTTAAAAACAAATCAACAAACACAAACAACCCTCACTGATCATTATCAGGGAGTAACAGATTAACTTACAGATTAACTTGTTATCTTAAAAATTGATGAAGAGAACAAAACCAAGCAGATCTTATCCCTGTCACCAACCGAGTAGCTATGTAGGTAAATCTTTATCTCTTTCTTAAAAAAAAAAAAAAAAAAAAAAAATTCCAGCTAATTAATGAAAAAAGTGCTCCTGTACTACAGTCCCTGAAAGAACCGTGGATCTAAGACTTAATCAATAGGTTTGTTGACATCTAAGACAGCCAACCAGATATGATCTGTCTTGGGATGGAAAAACAAATGATCACCACAAAGCAGTCAGACAAAAAAATCAAAACAGAACAAAGCCTTAGTGTGAGAAGCCAATGGATTCAATTGCTGGTGGATGAAGAACAGGGGACTCGGGATTCTGCAGACGTGAAAGGTCTCCGTGGCCTCTGGGTGTGCTGGGCCTCGTGTGACCACTGCAGATTCTTAAAACTGCCCACAGCTATTTGATTCAATGTGCTCAGTGTTTGGTGGCACTCAAGGAGACCAGATACATTTAACGTGCTTGTGACGTCACAGAGTTCTCACTCATATAGCTCACACCCGTATACTTGGCATAAAGTATGATTCTTCTTTCTCGTTTTATTAATGAGAACATAAAGCAAGGCGCAGGTCAAGTTACAAGTTATTTTAGTAAGCTCAAAGTGAGCATCTCATCCATTCTGTCCCTCACCACCATATCCTCACTGTGGCAGTTTCAGATATCAAGACAATAACCGAGAATGTTTTCAGGCAAGGCTCTGAGCAAGTCTGCAAGAGACCATCTGATTGATAAGGGAAGACCTAGCTCACAGTGCACAGCACAACTTCTGGGGCAGGTGGGAAAGACAGAAAAAGACCTGGTGGGAATCTGTCAGACTGGCAGGTTGGACGCTCTGCTTTGGTCCTTGCCCCTCTCTCAGCTCCTCCTGTGAATGCATTCCTTGGCTGTGCAGCTGCCATAGTGGACCATAACCTGAGATCATATGCTGGAATAAAAATCCCCTTGTTCCCCTAAATTGTTTGGGTCATATATTCACAGCAACCTTGAGATATGAAACAAAGACACTCACTGAGTCCTTACTCACTCCCCACAACACAGCAAGCATTGTGTAGAATTCAAATAATAAAGTCTCCGGGTCCTTAATAAAATAAATATCTGAACAACTTATGCTCCATTCCATGAGCCAAGCAGTTGAAATAACTGACACAAGTTACAAAATATTCCAAGTATGCGTCCAATGAAAATATGCTTTCTAAAATTGTATCTGACACTTAGAATTTTTAAGTATGAACAACTTGTAACAAAAAATTTAGGCATCTAAATTCTTTTACTAATGTTTTCATACAGAAGTTATAAAGATATAACTTTTTGTAATATATAATAACCTCTTACCATGCTTGTTTATCTACCTATAATCATCTTTTTGATTTTTTTGGTTTAATTTCACTGGTGTGTGGGGAGGAGTTTGCATGCTTGTATGAGTGGAGCGGGAAGTTAACCTTGGATATTGTTCCTCAGGAGTTGTCCGCATGGTTTTTGAGACGATCTTTCACTGAGACTGGGGCTCACTGATCAGACTGGCTGTTCTAGGACTTACCTGCCTCTGCCTTCTCACTATTGGGGTTACATGTGTACTCCTGTCTCAGCTTTTCTACATGGTACTGGGGTAGAACTCGGGTATTCACGCACATAAGGCAAGCACTTTATCAAAAGCTATCTCCTGTATCAAATATTGATGTGTGAAAGTATAAGAGCTAGTCTGCTGAACCAGGAGTAGTTTGAGATATTAAACTGTCATTTTTGCACATTTGAATACTTTGTAGGCTGGCTTTGTACGAATTTATTCTCTGGTTTCTTGTATGTTGTAAATAATTAGACCATAATTTCATTATAAATAAATGTATAAATATGAAAAAAAAAAAAGCTATCTCCTCAACTTCCTTTTTTTGGGGGGGAAGGGGAAAACTGAACCTCAGACCTCGTGCATGCTCTACAACTCTTCTTACTTTATTTTGAAACAGGGTCTTACTGTGGAGCCCAAGCTAGCCTTAAACTTAAGCTCCTCCTGCCCCAGCCTCCAAGTAGCGGGATGCCAAGCATATGCCACCTTACTCAGTTTCATTTCACATAGAAAGTGAGATCATGGATTGGTGAGATAGCTCAGCAGGTAAGGTACCTGCTTGTAGACTTGGCAACCTCAGATTGATTCCTGGAAGCCCAAGAAGTGAACTGTTTTGAAAAGTTGCCTCTGACCTCTACCCATGCACCATGACATGCATGTGTACTATCTCCCCTCCCCCATAAACAAATAAATATATTTTTTTGGAAAAGTGAGGCAGAGCTGACATCTAAAATTATATACTATGATTTAAAAGCCCAAGTTAATGGTTGTGTGTGTGCATGCGCACGTGTGTGTGTGTGTGTGTGTGTGTAAAGTACATTTATTATCTATGTTATAACTTGGTCCTCAGGTGCAGGACCCAATCACCAATTGGATTACAACAGCTGACCCAATTAATGGATTCATCTATTGATGGATTAGTAATTTGGTAGCACTATTTGGAGTAGGGTCTAGTCAGAGTAAGTAGGTCACTGGGGCCTGGCCTTGGGGACAGTTAAGCTCTCTGTTGCCCGCTTGCCCAAGATGATGCCCACTCTTGTGGCTGTGGTATTCTCTTCCATCACACTGGTCCATGGTAATGGCCCACGTCAAACCATGGACTGAAACCTCTGCAATGTGAAAGAAAATGTTCTCTCCCTTTAAATTGCTTCTCTCAGGTATTTTTACAGTGATGAAACATTAATGACCTGGTGTACTTTAAAAAAAAAAACAACCATGTTGAGCCATCCATGTTCTAATAATCTATAAGGAAAATGAAGTATGTCTTGTTTTGATGACCAAGCAGCCGATGAGAATGCTTCAATGATTAAACAGTGAATACCAGAAACGTTAGAAACCATTACACAGGAGAGGATGGGACAGGTCTCACCTTTTGTGGCAACACACCTACCGTGGTGTCATTGCTGGTGACGTAAACCAGGACATCAGAGGAGTTCCTGCCATTGATGTACAGGTAGCAGTTCCAAACACAGCTGATCAAGTAACCCTGCAAGTAAGAGTTACTGGAATTTTAATTATCAAACTGTAGACAACTTAAAACACATTAAGTCACACTATAAAACGTTACATAAACTAAATGCATGCTTTAATGTTTGTAAGCCAAATACCTTTAAAGTTGCAAATGTTGGGTAAAGGGTGCTCCTCATAGCCTTACTCTATCACAGCACCCTAAGGGTGGTGGCTCACAGCAGTGGTGGTACTGTGGGGATTGATGAGGTTGGTGGGGAGGGGCTGATAAGAAGAAAGCAGTAGGAAGGAACAACAACTACAAACATGTCAATTTAATTAGTCATTAATCACTTTATACCTCTTTGTTATTTCTGGAGGCTGAGTTAAGGGAAGGGTGAGACAAACTTGCTGTATAGCCCAGGCTAGTCAGCGTGTCACTCTGTATCCCAAGCTGGACTCAAACTCGCAGTCCTCCTACTCACCTCATGACTGGTGTTACACAAACCACCATTTGATACTCTTATTCTACATGATTGTGTAAGACTCTATTACATGAGTTTCATAAAAACATTTGCAGCATGCATTTATTTCATGGTCCATAAAATTTACTGGAACATTTTCATTTTCCAAGTGAAATACTTAATGCTACTTAAAATTAATGTCCAGAAGAATAACACATTAGGAAGAAAGCAGATATTTAAATCAATCATGAACAAATCATTTTTTTGCCAAATTTTTTTTGGACTAAAAGAAGTTAAATATACAGAAAAACAGAAAACCTCATACATTGTTAGTAAAAATGTAAAATGGAGTGGCCACTCTAGAAAAATCCAGAAGTATCATATGATCCAGCAATTCCGCCCTAAGTACATACCCAAGGGAAATGAGAACACATGCACATCTGAAATGTGCACAGGTGTGTGAAGCAGGGCCAATCATCACAGCCAAAAAGTGGAAGCAACCCAAAGTCTACCACATGATGAGTGGATACACCAATCGTGGGGGATCCATGCTACAGAAAACTGAACTGCAACAAAGAGAAAGGAAGCCAATGTACGGCTACGTGAAAGAAGCTTTGCGTGACAGTGTGCAGAACAAAATAGAATAATGATCTTGGGAGGAGAGAAAGTTTAAGAGGCTGGTGGCAGGTGATAAAAATCTCATCAAACTATCAGCTCCGGTTGCACAATCTTGCAATTGTACAAAAATGCTGACTCACATTAAATGGCCAAATCTATGACATGAGGATTATATCTCAACAAACTTGCTGATGCTGCCTATGTGGTGGCTACTTCCTACATTTAACTCTCCTGATAATGTTAATAATAAAATGCATAATGCTATCTTATAAAATGTTTCCTGAATGACAATCCAAAACTTGGATAGACAATGAGAAAGAAAAATGGAGGAGATGCACTTTTAGAACAATGGATACCACTCATTCCATTTACTCAAACTTCCAGTCTAATCTACAAGCCACTTCTATTCCAGGGAAGAAAAAGCCTGCTGGTTCTTAAGAATTTCAGTGGAAATGGAAAATGAAATCTAGATTATTCATCTAAAACTTTATCAGTGAGTTCTTTTTCGAAACATGGATTTCTTTTTCTTTTAAAAATAAATATTTTACTTATCTATGAGAGAGATAAGGTGAAAGGAAAGGAGAAAGAAAGGATAGTACAGTGTACATGTAGAGTTAGTTTGTTCTCTCCTCTCTTGAGTGGGTTCTCTCCTTTCCCATGTGGTGCTTCTAGGGATTGAACTCAAGTTGCCAGGTTTGCAAACAGGTATCTTTACCTGCCTACGGTCCTTAAGCAGTGATTTCTCTTTTTAAAAACTTATTTATTTATTTGAGAGAGAGAGAGACAGAGATTGTATGCCATAGAACAGGGATGGAGGTCAGAGGGCAACTTTCACTTCTCTCCTTCCACTCTGGGCTTCCAAGGATGGAATTCAGAACTAAGGTCACTAAGTGTACGAACAGATATCTTGCCCGTTGAGCTATCTTGATGACCCCAAGTAGAGAATTCTTAATGCAAGTGCTTGTTCAGACATGAGACCTTTACTTTTTATTTATTGTGCTGTAGGGGAACTGATACAGTGATAAACCTTAAGAGTGAGAATGACTTCTGGTAGCAACAGCCACCAAGTGTAGTACTGTCACATGCACCACATTTATTTAAGCTAATGAATACTGAGTCTCCAGGTGCAACCATCCGTTTAATGACAAGAAGGATGCAAAGATGAAGGCCAGATTGTGTTTTGGTGGAAATGTAACCTAGTGAGGGGAGGAGACACAGCAGTAAATGAGGCGCGAGACAGAAAGGTTAGAGACGGTGTCATTCTTGAGACACTGCAGTAATTACTGTCTGTGCTATGCAACTTACAGCAGCAGTACCACAGAGCAGGCACTTTTCTTATTCACCGCCGAACCCAACAACTTGGAATGATATGTGGCACACAGGAAGCCCCCTTGTCTTCAGGATACACTGGCAGACTCCCCAGGAGATATCTACACCTAGACGGTAAATACTAAACTATATACTTGCCCTATGTTTTCTCCTGTACAAACACATTATGATTTTTAATTTGTAAATTAGAAACAGAAAAAAAAAACTAATGCTACTGGTCTGGAGAGATGGCTCAGTGGGTAAAAATATCTGTATGCAAACATGGCACCCCCAAGTTTGATCCTAAAAGCCTACAAAGTAGAAGAAGAAAATGAACTTCAAAAGTCATCCTTTGTCTTCCACATGCAAATAAAAACGGAGTACTTTTTTAAAGGAAAGAAACTACTACTAAGCCAGAAGATGTAGCATATGCCCATAATTCCAGAACGTGGAAGGTAGAGGCAGGAAGATTAGGAGCTAAGCTAATATAGTGAGTTTGTGGATGGCCTGGGTTACATGAGAATCTATCTCAACAAACGAAAATGAAACCAGCCCAACTGCCAACAAAGCAGAGCAATTATAATAATATTTCATGATAAAAAGGCATGACTGTGTTCTCTGTCTCTCTCTCTCTCTCTCTCTCTCAAAATCAGAATATCCCACTTAACACTTTTTGGACTGGGATCTATTGCAGGTGATTAAAACCTCAGGAAATAAAACCATGGAAAGCAAGTGGCTGATGGAAGGAGGGAAGGAAGGAGGGAAGGAAAGGAGGAAGGAAGGAAGGGGAAGGGAGGGAGGGAGGGAGGAAGGGGAACGGAGGGAGGGAGGGAAGGAAGGAAGGAAGAAAGGAAGGAACGAAGGAAGGAACAAAGGAACAAAGGAACGAAAGAACGAAGGAAGGAGGGAGGGAGGACAGAAGGAAAGATGCTGCTCACATATTATTTAAGTCTCAGCAAGATTTTTTTTTTTTTAATTCTTACTGCTATTTAGTAAGTAGAGGAATTGAGGTTCTGGTCCCAGGCAGAAGCAGCAGCGACAGAGGGCAAGTGTCTGACTCAACTGAAAGTGAGCATTTCCAATACAAACTAAAAAATCTAGAAGAGCAGGACATTTTTAAGAGAATCCAAGAAAGTCCATTTTCTGATAATGGCAGAAAATATTTGGTCACAAATTATCCTTCAGGTAAAACTTATAAATTTGAAACATACTTAAGTCCAAAGCTTGTCAAAGTGACCAAAAGCAGGCAGAAATGAAGAAGGCGGGCAACCATGAGAGGAAAACCGCAGGGTGACCTGATAGCCTGTACCTTCCTGGGCACCGCCCACTGCATGATGGACAGCTCCAGCCGCAGGCTTGGAGCGTAGAGGACCACACAGGAAGACAGGGCAGAAAGCAGGTGGTCAGAACAGTGAAGGAATAGAGACTGCAAACAGAAGCCCCAACATCCACTTTAAAATTTCCTGGACCATAAAATTACAGGTGTTAGAGTGGTATTTTATGGGGAAAAACAGACCTTTTTTTTCTTGGTACTGGAGATCAAACCTAGGACCTTGAGCATACCTAGCCCACAATCTATTAAGCTATACACCCAGAAAAACAAGAAAAAAAAGAGAACAACTGATTTTCAATGACTCATTTTCTTCCTACAAATACACATATATTTAACTTGGGGGAGGGAAGCAAGAGTCAGAGGACAACTTCAGGGGCTTGTTCTCTCCTTCTACCACATGAGCTCCTGGGAGTCCCCAGGTTTTAGCACAGGTGACTTCACTGCCTGAGAGACTGCAATGGGCTCTGCTTTCTTCGTCTTAGCTCAATGGTTCCTGAGCCAGAAGTGGTGACACGTGCCTTTAATCCCCACCTCCAGGAATCTGAAGCAGGGGTCCCAGGCCAGCTTGGGCTGTATAGTTAGACCTTGTCTTGAATAGACAAAACTAAAAACAAATCTATTTAAAAAACCAGAAATGAATAAGGTGGCTTTTCTTCCTTATCTGCAGCTTCCTTATGCTGATAGGTCTGATTTTTGAAAAATGTGGTTATTTAAGACAAAATTAAGGCAGCTTCTAATGTTTTTAATCAGATTGACACCTACTTAAAATGGTGGGAGTGCTGGACTGATAAAGGTAAGCACATTGCTGATGGGATTGACAAACTTATGCTCAATCTGACCACCAGTTAAAGGGTTATGCATTCTCCCTTATTCTAAGAAAATACATCCTGGGCCAGGGTGCATCTCAGCGATAAGCACTTGCCCAGCATTTAAGGCCCTGCGTTCAATCCTCAAAACTACAGAGTCAAACAAAAGTACCTGTGTTGGCTTCATTTTCCCAATGGTGAACAAATATAGGAACAAACCACTTAAGGGAACAAGGGATTTTATTCTTGTCTATGATTCTGGTTATAGTTCATAGTCCAGCTTGGCGCCTGGCAGATGAGGTCATACCAACAGGAACCAAGGGATCTGGCCACATTGATACCCACAGAAAGAACTGTGAGAAGGACACGCTTTCTCTGTTCTCAGAAAGCTTGCATGCAAATATGGCAATGCATGCCCAGCTACTGAGCCAGTTCTACCTTATCCCTCTGCCCAGGGAACAGCCCCACTCATTGTGGGATGGGTCTCCACATCAACTAGAAGCAAGCTTGCTAAGGTTTTATTAATCCTTTACAAATGTATCTGAACACTCAGCCTTCAATCACCAAGATGACACTTGTAAACAGTACCTACTATTGTAGTGCTCTTAGTAAGAAAAAAGTAGAATTACCTCAATATGCAACAGTAACTAAATATTGATATTCAAAGTAGACTGATACAACAATGTGCAGAACATGTATTTTAAAACAAATGAAAACAATGCCCATTATATAGTAAATGCAAGTTGCTGTATTATACACAATGTACAACTTTACTTTACTCTAAATGTATTTTGCAATAACCCTTGCTTGGCTTGTGGAATTCTGGTTAGTATTTGTCTGTCATATAGAGAACAGAACAAACTGTAATGTTAGCAGACTGAAAGGCAGTTCAGACAGTGAACTGACCAGTTTATTTCTTTGGCATTTGGGAATGCGTTTACTATGCAGAACAGAAGTAAACTCTCACACTTACCTTGAATGTCAAGATGATGCTGATAAACAGAAGAATAATAAGGACCAAACAGGTAGGATTCACCGACATGATGTCATCTTTGTAGGGGAAGTTAGGAGGCTGCAAAAGAATGGGTATCCATTAGCAAACCTCACTCATCGAGACCGATTCAATGGGCATCAACTCAGGGATGCTCATCTGACAGCTGATAGTTACTGTTCAGAACAATGCAAAGTCTTCTCCTACCCACGGAAGAAAAGGTGTACGGGGAGAGAGGCTGAGCTGTCCCTTATCCAGACAGTAACTAAGAAAAGGAACGTCAATGAAGAGCCATGAATCTGATCTGACCGCAACACACTGCCTTCCTCTTACACGGCAGGAGTCAGTCTGTGTGTCCGGGAAGCCTCTCCTATTTGGACTGCTAGGATGGGTCTTACTTTTCAGCAAGTCCTAGATATGCTAAAGGGCATGGACAGGACAAGGGAAAAAGCCCGTAAAGGGATTCTGTAAAAATATCTCTGCTTATCAGCCACTTCTTTCCAGAGCAGGTTCTCTTTGAACAATGAAAGTTACAGCTTTAAAAAAAAAAAAAGAGGAGGACTGGCGAGATGTCTCAGTGGGTCAGGCACTTCTGAGTTCGATCCCCCGAAGCCCACATGGTGGACGGACAGAACTGAATTGTCCTCTAATCTCCCACCTGTAGGCTGTGACACACATGCTTTCTCTCTCTCCTTCCCTCTCTCTAACAAGTCATTTTTTAAAAATGATAAGTTTCCAGGTCAAAAGAAACCTCTCAGGAGGAGCAAAGGCTACTGTAATTTAGTGCTAACAGGCATCACTCCCACATCAATTAGAAACATAACCTGTAGAGAGGGAGAACTAAAGTAGATATCTTGGCATTCTTTTACCCAGAAGAACAGATGCTCAGTACAGACCAGAAGTATGAACGGGAATTGAGACTGTATCTCAGCTGGTAGAATGCTTGTCTAGCAGTAATATACCCCTGAGTCCAGTCTCTGCTGGGGGGGAGGGGCTTTCTATAAAAAGACACAAGCAACTTATTTCAACAGAACAGGCACTAGAATGACGCCAAGGCTTGGACTGGCCTGCAGCCTTCTCAGATAACGGCCTCCAGACCCACTCTATCTCAGTTTGTCAAAAGGGGCCCTGACTTCAAGGAAGCATCAACAGTTCTATTCATTGCTGTCTCTCAGGCATGGCTGATAATGTATATATGCCTTGCTAATACAGCCCGGACTCGTCTGGCTTGTTTCATTTATTAGTTTGAGACAAGTGCTCACTGTGCAGCCCAAGCAAGCCCTGAAGTTATGATCCAGCTCTCTTTAGCCTCCTCAGTACTGGGATTATAGACATGTGCCACCATGCTCCAGCTCTGACACTAATTAGAATGAAGAGAGAAAGAGGGAGAGGGAGAGGGAGAGGGGAGAGGGGAGAGAGAGAGAGAGAGAGAGAGAGAGAGAGAGAGAGAGAGAGAGAGAGAAAGAGAATATTTGAGGGAAGGAAATGTTAAAATAGGTTCACATGTAGCCCAGGCTGGTCTCAAATTTGCAATGTACCTGAGGATGACTTTGAACTCTGCTCCTCCTACTTTTGCCTTTATGTCAGACCTCCTGGATTGTGTGGTTTATTATTACAAATAAAAGTGACTTTGCTATTTTTTTGATACTCTAATTTCTGTCAGCATCACCATTACTGTGGAGCAGCAGAACAAGGCAGAGTGTGCAAGTCCCTTAGCATCTGGGCATTCCACACTCCTGCTTCACACACAGGCTCTGTGCTATTGGTAATCTCTGCAGTCAGTGGACATGGGACACATGCACCACTCAGGAGTACATGCTGCCACTGGCTTACCTTCACATCTTTTATTCGCTACCTCTCCCAGCCCCTCACACGACAGGGGTGTTAGGACTGAGTTTCCCCTCAATCTCTAGGAGGATTTATGTGAGCCCACCGCCAGCATCACAGAGCAAATGCAAACCCTTAGCACAGAGGAACTTCAACACCTGTTCACAGACAGGTCCTTCACACAGGAGCATTCCCAGTGCCACAAGATGCAATGCATAAACTAGCATTTGGAACTTTCTAGACACTATCATCAGACAAAGCGCAGACCTGGTTTTTTCAAAAAGAAGCCACCACCACCAAGAAGGACAATGCAGACACTTCTAAGGAGTGAAACACAAAGAGAGCACAGAAAGTTGGGTCTGTTGTGATCATGGTGTGACTGCCACCAAGATCAAATAATCTTGTCCCACCCTCTTCCTCCCCTCTCCCACCCTGCTGGTCCCTTGCACTGGTTTCCTTGCTGCTGATCCTTCATATTTCAGTGTCGGATCACACATTCCATCCCAGCCTCTCCAGGCCCAGAAGAACCCTACTCCTTGCCCAGAGCTCAGAAACTACAGTAAAATCTTCAAAGGGGCTTGGTATCATCACTCCACAGATACTGTACGTGCGAAATGACAATATGGCAGCAACTGACATGCCTCCATCGCTGTCATCAATTTCCCCTCGCAGGCTCAGAGATATTAAAATATCCCAAAAAGTGTTCTAGAGAAACAAAATATGTTTTTTCTTCTATTTCTATGTGTGTATATGCATAATTTTTCATGTGAATGTGAGTGTGCATTTGTAGAGGCCCAAAAGTGATATCAGGAATCATTTTCAATCACTCTTCCAATCTGACTGTTATAAATCTTGCTCTCTAATTAAACCCAGAGCACTATTAGGGCTAATCTGACTAGA
Organism: Typhlomys cinereus; assembly: GCA_023101885.1. Lineage (NCBI taxonomy): Eukaryota > Metazoa > Chordata > Mammalia > Rodentia > Platacanthomyidae > Typhlomys > Typhlomys cinereus. Next base: position 1,212,668 of record JALPQD010000261.1, read on the forward strand.
TAGCTTGCTCTGGGGATTCCCAGGCCCTGTTTTCTGGGGTTGGAATTACAAGTGGACTATCACACTTGACTGGCATTTTATGTGGGATTTAGGAATACAAACTTCATTCTCCCCCTGCCCATCTCCCCCTTTTTTACTTTTATGATAAACTCTTAAACTGCTGAACCTTCCCAGCCCAGAATCTTTTCTTTCAGATTAACATTCGAATCTCTTGTCAGAAACTTGGGAGCAAGTTATTGTGTCTCTCCACACTGCACGGGAGGCAGCGAGTGGGAGGACCACCCACCAGCTGTCGTATGTATTCCTGGATGGAGTTTGGATAAACAAGCACGGTGATGGCAATCAAGGTGTTCAGGGCGAAATCAAAGATCTGGTAACAGAAGAACGGGATGATCCAGGCAGCGTGTTGCTAAACATGAGGAAACAGAATGTTAGTGGATTCATATCACACAACATGTTTCAAAGAAACCATTTGCCAATCTGGAGGAACATGGAGGAAATGGCAGTAATTAACCAAGTCATGGTGGCAACTGATATGCCAAGCTAAGTCAACAGACAAGAGTGGGTTAATGTGTCTGTGATGATGATGTTGGTTTTACTGGTTTTCCTAGTGCTATATATAGTGATAGCGAAAAATCTCCAAGGTTCTTACAGTCAATGGGGCGGAATCACTTCATACATGGAAATCATCTATTATAAGGGTCTGAGGAAAAGGCCTGCAGCTCACAGCAGCTGCTGCTTACCTTGTATGCTCCGTAAGTCGCCATTGCACAAATCAGGATCATGAGAAGAGAAATGGCGATCGCAATGCACATGTCTGTAAAAGAGGAAGAATAAATAATTAGATCCACTACTTTTCTGAGTCTCTCCTCATAGTCATTTTGTTTATGAACTAATTATAACCTAAAATTCTGTGCCAAGTAAACCATCAGAAACCTAAAATTCTGTGCTAAGTAAACCATCAGAGCTAGCAGAAATAAAGTGTCCAAACAACAAAACAGATCAGGTAGGGTATCTGCTTGCAAATCTAGTTACCTGAATTCAATTCCCAGAAGCCTACAAGGTGACTTCAAAAATTTCCTCTGACCTCCACTTGTGTACTATTGCCTGTGTGTGCATGTGTTCTCTTTCAAAGAAAATATTTTTTAAAAAAAGAATGTGTCCAAAAGACGTTCTCCCAAAATCATATTAAAAGATGATCAGTAAGAAATTACAAAAAAGGGGCTGGAGAGATGGTTCAGGGGTTCAGACTCCACCTTACAACCAGAAGTTCCTAAGTTCAGATCCCAGGTCCCACATAAAAAGGGCAGGCATAAATGATGGCGGCCTGCACTTCTGACCCTGATGGGCAGAGCCTGGGAAATCCCTCAAGGAGGAGGTGGAAGCAATCCAGGATGATTCCCGAAGTCACCATTGGTCCTCCACAGGGACACATATACCCTCTCTCTCTCTCTCTCTCTCTCTCTCTCTCTCTCTCTCTCTCTCTCCCTCTTACACACACACACACAAATAAAATAAAGTTTTTTTTATTTTTTATTATTTATTCAATTGTGCGTGTATGCGTGTATATATGTATGTATGTGTGTGTGTAGAACCATAGACAAACTTGGGAACCACCATGGACACCTCCACCTCCTCCTTGTTTACTCTGCCCCAAGATTCACAGGCTCCGCCCTACCAGGACCGAAATCGCAGGTGGGGTCTAGGATCTGAACTCAGGACCTTCCATCTGCAAGGCAGAGGCTTAACCCCTGAGCCACCTCTCCTTTTTTAAAAAAAATAAAAGAAATTACTAAAGGGGAAAATGTTTACAGACACCAAAAAAAGTTTGGCCTTCTGGAATACTGAATTATACAAATACTCATAACTTAGGCATCCTTTAATAGTTACATAGATGTTGTGTGGTTGATATCAATTACCGACCTGCTGCCTGGGAGACAAGGCCTCCAGGCACACTTGGCAGAGACTGTCTTGATGACATTAATGGATGTAGGAAAGTCCAATCCAAATGGTGCTCTGGGCCTATGTAAAGATGGAGCAAGCTCACTGCTCTTGCTATGGATATGATTGACCAGCTGGCCCAACCTCCTGTCACAGTGACTTCCCCACAATGATAGGCAAGAACCTGGAATTGAATTATGCTCTTTGTCCCCTGCAGTTGCTCAGGCCAGGTATCCTGTTACAGCAACATGTAATAAAATTAAAAGAAGTGTTTAGTTTGCATTTTGCTAACTCATGCATGCCTTGTGGCTCTAACGAAAACCTATCCATAACTTATTCATTTGAAATATAAATCTCAATTTCTTTTCAAGGACCTGATGCCCCCATTTGTTCTAGAGGCTGCCTCACGCTCTTACTGTACAAGACCCACAAGGACCAAACATCACGAAGCACAGCTGGATCACACCGTCACAGGGCCTTGTGTTGGCAGCTTCATTCACTCTCACACATTACAACTTCATTTTTAGTCACTGACAGCCTAGCCCAAGTCAGCACTCCATACTAACCCCTCACTGCAGCATTATCTTTATAGTATGTATCATTCTTAATCTTGTTTCTACTTGCTACTAGTGTACCATCAATTCCTCTCCAAGGCAGTAACCTCCCAGTAGAAAAAACACTATCATGTGTGCCACCGGGGTTACTAGCCACACGCAGGCACTGAGCACCTGAAACGAGAGGTCCTGCTAAGTGGTCACACGCTCAGAGGAAAGTTCTTCATAATGACTTATATTTATTAATTAAAACTAATGCCACTTGTGTCTCATTGCCTTTCTCAATGTGGCTACTAGAGAACTTAACACACTCACATTACAGTCCCACTGAATGGTGCTGATCTAAATGAATCATGTTTATACCAGCATTTATTTATCCAGAAATTATTTGGGAAATTTTGAATGAAAGATTGGTACATTTTCCTAAGGCAATGTGGGCAGTTATCCTTACGCTGAGAGAGCACAATGCCTGTACACAAAGCACCCACACTTGACAATTTCCGAGATGTTTGAAAATGTTTCAATCTTCCCAAGTCCGAGGTAGAGTCTGCTCCTCCTGAGCAGATTATAAAATGAGGACTCGGGGCTTATGTAATGTTCTGAGATAGTACATGTGCCAAAAGGCTGAGCTATGACTAACGCTGCTCTGGGGATTTCAGATCACTGGTTCTTTCTACTGTACTGTTCCGCTTTGTTTTCGCTTACACAGAACAATGGCCAGAGACCCAACTTGGCCTGCCTTTCCCTATGGGGCTTTCTCCAAAGATAAAAAGTCTAAGTTTGGAGCCACCTTCTTAGTTTCCTCAGCTTTAAAGCCGAGAGAACATGCCAGGCAGGCTTATGAACATGAAAGCAGAAGCTCTGCAAAGGACTTGACAGGACGGCGCAGGTGTGGAAACAAAGCACACTTGCCATCTTAAAAAAATCAAGTTTCTCTAATTACCTACAGACTTAGTGCAGTAAATTCATGAAGATGCTGCTGGCTTAAAAAGCTAGCTTCTCAAAAGAAAGAAAAATTAAGGTTAGAAGAGCATTGGAAGGGGCTGGAGAGGTGGCTCAGGGGTTAAGCCTCTGCCTTGCAGGCAGAAGGTCCTGAGTTCGGATCCCAGATCCCACATATAGACGCCAGGTGGAAGCGGGGGCGGCCTGCGCTTCTGGTCCTGGTAGGGCGGAGCCTGTGAATCCCTGGGCAGAAGGAGGTGGAGGTGTCCATGGTGGTTCCCAAATTCGTCCGTGGTTCTACACACACAGACACACGCGCACGCACACACATACACATACATACGCACACACACACAATTGAATAAATAAAAAAAAAAGAAGAGCATTGGAAGGTGGTTAGTGTTGCCCATAATTTATGACATATGATCTCTTTCTAGGTATATACATACATATTTTATTATTTTTATTTTAACTTGCAATTTTAGGACTTGCTTTCTCCCTGTGGGAAAGAGACCTAAAAGAGAAATTTCTAGTATGCCTCACAATATTTTTGGGGAAAAAAAAACATCGAAGGGGAGAATAACTTGAATACATGTAAAAACTGAGGCTAAATAACTCCTTAAATGTAAGGAGAAAAGCCTGCCAGCGCAATGGTCTCCTCATGTGATGAAGTCCAAATGATGTACTTGCATAAGCAGCAGCGATGGTCTTGGGTTAGATTCCCTACATAAAGCTGTGTCATAGTGGAAGACGTTTCCTCTCTCTACTGTGTATTTTCTCTCCACTAAACACTGTATAATTTCATTTAGTTTTTATAATAATCCTGAGAAATAAATTATTCTGTGTGATGGGTAACTAGATTAGGAATGCGTACTTAGTTCAGAGTATTTTATTTATCTTTGTTCAGAGTATTTCTGGAGGGAAGAAGATCCATGCTGAACGGAGAAGTCTTCATCCCATACTGAGGAACCAACAGAATAAAAGGAGAAAGGTACACTAGGGTTTATTTTACTTGAGAAAGGGGGGGGATAAGAGTGAGAGAGATATGTACATGTGGGATGTGATGTGAGCGCAAGCACAGATCTGATCAGAGGACAACTTTACAGCATGATTTCAGGAGTTCAATTCAAGTCGTAAGTGCATGGCAAGTGCTTTTACCCACAACCCATCTTGCTGGCCCTGTTCTCACTGCTTTCTCACCCTTCTGTCTCTGCTACCTGGCTACAGGTGGTGGATCAGACACAGCAGTGGAGGTCAAAGTGCTGGGAAACACATAAGCAGGAACTTGATATCAATGAGCACTATCTACAGAGCTTGCCAGCGTTTATGGCAGTCTGAAACTTGAAAACAAGAAGTTGATTATTTTCTTCTGTCTGCTTTAATGATTTATTTTTTAAATATTTTATTTATAAGTGTGTGTATGCATGTATCAGAGGGCACTGTGTGTCCCTGTGGAGGACTAAGGGTGATCAGGAATCACCCTGGATTGCTTCCATCTCCTTCTTGCTTCACTATGGGATTTCCCAGGCTGCACCCACCAGGGCTCAAAGTGCAGGCTGCAGCCATTTCTGCCTGATGTTTCCAAACTCAGGATAACCCCTGAGCCATCTCTCCAGCTCCTGCTTTAATAATTTCTAAAACCTGGGGCTGGAGAGGTGGCTCAGGGGTTAAGCCTCTGCCTTGCTGGCGGAAGGTCCTGAGTTAAGATCCTAGACCCCACGTGTAGACGCTGGCGGAAGCGGGGGCGGCCTGCGTTTCTGGTCCTGGTATGGCAGAGTAAACAAGGAGGAGGTGGAGGCATCCATGGTGGTTCCCGAATTCGCCCATGGTTCTGCACACACAGACATACATACATACACACACGTGCACATACGCATACACGCACAATTGAATAAGTAAAAAAATATTTAAAAAATAATTTCTAAAATCCATCTTAATTATCATATTAAGCATATTATGTGTATGTTATAGTAATCCTTTCACAAACTTGTATATTTAATAATGAGAAAAAATAATTCAATGGAAGTTAACACATTATAATATAGAACAAGAGTCTTTGCGAGGTCACAGATTTTTAGAGAGATAAATATATACACAAATAAATAAATTCAAAATTTTATTGAAAAATATTGACAAGCCTAACAAAAAGGACAATAATGAGAACTATATGTCCTATGGGGGGGGAGTCCTCCAGTACTAAATTGCATAAATTCATAATTTCAGATTTCACTATTTACTTCTTGCAGAGACGATAAAACTCAGAGGTACAAATAAAAGTCATATAGTGATGGCATCCTATCAGCATTCAATGAGATACTATTACCATAAAATTTCAAGGTGAAGAAATTTTTGAAATTCTATTCCTAAAAAAATGATTCTCCAAACTACATCAAATCAGCTGACTGTATCCCAAGCATGTGGAACAGCTTAAGTACCCCAAAGTGTAAATCAAATAACACAGCAGAGAAGAGAAAATGGACTAATATGCACCCTATCCTCCCAGCAACCTAGTGCATCCCTCACCCTGCAGACATGATGGGTGGCACACAGGCCAATGAGGAATTAAAATGCATCCTTTCCCAGGACTCCAGGTATAGTTAGTGACACAGTGCTTGCTTAGCATGATCAAGGCCTTGGCTTCAAACACACACACACACACACACACACACACACACACACACACACACACACTTCATTCCATGAAGAGACATCAAAGGCAAATGGGGAAATGGTTCTAATGGTCCTAAAAAATTAGGGATTTTACAATCACTCACAATAGCCGTGAGCAATGTCAGGTGCATTTGTTGCTGATGGTTTGTTTGCATGGTGGCTTCTCTGACAACAGGGCACTCAGACATCATCACACTGTTTCCAAGGTTAAATTCCTGCCTTAACAATGCACTTCTCATTTGAAAAGGACCCTAAGAAAAGCTGTATCACAAGCACCAAAGACTTAATTAGAAAATGTTTGCTGAACTCAATTAGTCACAGAAATAGAATAGGTGCACAAGCTATGTGAAATGCTTTTGTTCAATTCTACCATCTTGGATCTGCTTCCCTTAATTAGTGAGGTAGCACGTGCTACCTCACTAATTTATGCCTCAAATTTTGTCTAGGCACACACCATTTACATTTAGGTTCTCTCTCTTTTCTGGCCACATTTCTGGAATCACAATGCATGAAAACAAACATAACTTGCTAATGTTGAATCAATCTTTTGTTCAAGGAGATAATTAGGTATTCTACATGGAAAGAGAAGGAGGAGACAAATGGAGTGGAGCTCAAACAGGGCAATTTTTTCAGTAAGAATAATAATAAAGAACATATCAAAATACATAGTATTGGGCTTTCTCTCACAAATTAAAGATTTTAGGTATCATTCACATCCCATAAGCTTTACTATTTAACGTGTATAAGTCAGTGACTAACATATTCACAAACTTACTCAACCATCACTAGAATATTTTCGTTCTCCCAAAAAGAATCCCCAATAGCCATCAGCAGTCACTTCCAATTCTTCCGCCCTGGTCTCTGGCACATACTAATACACTTTGTGGATCTGTCTACAGTGCACATTTCAAATGAACAGAACCACACATACGTGGCCCTTTGTGTTTGGCTTCATTCACTTAACCCACGTAACATGTTCAACCATGTAGCAAGGGCTGAAGATTTAAAGCCTTAAAAAAGAAATTATTACTTTAATATATGTTTTCAATGATATGCTTAAAAGTCAACTTGAGAGAATCTACTGAGAAAGGGAAGTTAGCTGTGACTCGAAACCAAATGTCACTGTTTATCCCTCCAGCTCCACCAACTACCATCTTGTAAGCAAAGCAAAGGTGGGCCTGATCATCTAAGTCCATTCACATTCCTGAAGGTTTTACATTTACACCTTTAGGAAAAAAGTAAATATTTCTTGAATTATCTCTAAAAACAAAAGGGAAAATTTGCACAGAACACAGGAGCATGCCAACTGTTGAATCACATGACACCCCGACTTCAATTCCACACTGAACTCAACATGAAAGTGGAAAGAGAGAAGCAACTCCATATAGTTGTCTTTTGACCTTCACGCCCAAGTCATGTCACATCTGTGCTGCATCCTCCCCACCCGCATCATACACACAATATACACATGCACAATTTAAAAGAAAGAAAAAGATGGAAGGATGAAAGTGGACACACGTACTTCACTCTTCAACACATTCTATTTCACGCCCAAAATTATTTATAAATTACAAATATACACTAATAGTATTTCTTCAACGTAAGTGTTGAAGAGCAGGATTGAAAGTGTTAAAGAAAAGCTCCTTTTTCTTTACAGTAGATTCTCTCAGATGTCCCAGATCATCCTAGAAGGTAATATGAGAAAGAAATAAAAACCCTACTTTGTATTTCTGGATAAAAACTTCATATAGCTGCCATTGATCAAAAAGTGGGCAAATAAGAAAACTTTATTAGCTTCTATAATGTTCAAGCAAAACTCAAAACTTGGGACTAAACCAATTCCAAGGACTATTTCATTCTATCCACATAGGAGTTACATTCTTTGTCTGATGCAGTGACTTCTAACCCACAAGTTTATCCTCCACTCGTTCCCCTTTTTCACCCTAGTACTGAGATTAAACCCAAAATCTCAAACTTGTTAATCAAGCGCTCTTCCACCAAACACATTATATCCCCAGACTTTTCTATTTTTTTGTTTTTTCCTTCTTATTTTGAGAAAGTCTCACTAAATTACCCAGGCTGACATTGAATTCATTGTGTAGCCTAGGAGAGGCCTTGATTTTGCAACCCTCCTGGCTCAGTCTCCCAAGCAGATGGGTAATATTATAAAGTTAAGCTGCTAGGCCCAGCTGCACATGCACAATTTTTCTTCTTTATTGTGCATGCATGAGTGATGCATGCAGAGGGATATGCAGGTGCCATAGCGTGTGTGGAGATTGGAGACCTCTGGAGCCAGTTCTCTCCTCTTTACATGGTGAACTCAAGTGGTTTCATAGCAAACACCTTTAACTATTGAGCCTTCTCACTGGCTCTGACCTACAAACTTAAAGGAGCTAAAAATATAAGAAAGAAAATGAAGGGAAAAGAAGTTTCTAAAAACTCAAGCAAAAACCTACCCTTTGTGCCTTGTTAGCTATGTGACATAGTTTCAATACATATTATTCGTTCAATCTTTTCAAACACATGAAACACGCAGGAATTAATATGCAGAATATTTTCCAGAAATCGGGGAAGGCCAATAAATGAAGCCTCTGCGCTCGACCAGTTTAGTCTCTGGCAAAAGGAATGAGACCAGCACAGCCATCATTTGACCTAGACAGAACCACAGAGGCATCACGGGAACTTCTTTCTTACCTCAATCTCCTTAGAAAAGGCTGAATCCCACTACCGGAAGCAGTGAAGAAAATTTTTTTAAGTATCAACCAAACTTTTTTGTATAGTTTCTAATCTTTAAAGGGAGGAAGGAACATATTACTAGGTCATTATTCTCTTAGAAGAAATGCCTAAGAGTAGTAAGGCTATATTCAGAATAAATGTTACAGAACTCCTATCTCCATCTGAAAGGACCCAAACTACAGTTTTGTTTTGTTTGAAACAGGGTCTCTTCTACTTCAAGCTGGTCTGAACTCTCTAATGCTGAGGCCTTAGTCCCCAAAGGGCTGGGATTACAAGCAACACCTGCCTTCTTAACCCTTGCTATAAACAGTGGTGGAGGATGATGGTTATAAAGCCAAAGTGTGCATGAAGCAGCCTCTGGGCTCGTTGTCTTCACCAGTGGACTGCTCCATCATGGGGGTTCCAAGGATCCAAGTCAGCTTATCAGACTTGGTGGTGAGCACCTTTAACCACTGAGCCATCTTGACAGACCCTTGGGGCGACACAATCTTAAACTCGGGTATATCTCCATCTTGATGCCCAAGACTTTCTCACCTCTGTCAACATATGGGTCATTTTTTTTCCCTTTGGTGTTTACTTTTCTTCCCAAAAGGCCAAAGACTATGCAAAGCCAGGTGTGGAAGCAAATGCCTATAGTCCAAGTACTCAGGAAGCAGACAGGAGGATCAGGGAGTCAAGGTTAGTTTTTGCTACATACCAAGTTCCACAACAGTTTGGGCTACATGAGACCTTGTCTCTGTTTTTTAAAGTAATAATCACAATAAAGGAATCTTTTTAAAAAAATGTATAAATTCAAAGCCAGAATGATGGCATTTGGGGTGGAGGCAGGAGGAGCAGGGGGTTCAAAATCACATTCTTAAGTTCGAAGCTAGGTATCCTAGTATACATGAAATCCTACCTTGTAAAAACAGAACAGAGGGTGGCAGGGGATAAAAAGATGGGAAAAATAGGCATCTCAATTAGATGCTTACACTTAGAGGCAGAAAATGGGCAGAGTAAAAATATTCCTTGATTTGATTTGTAATGATGGAAAGAAAATAAAGCTAAAAAAATCAGCTCAAATGGACCCTTGAATCAATATTTATAGTTTAACAGGAAAAGCAGATGGAAAGCCTCCTGCCCTGCGAAATCCCCAAGTACCTGTTCTCGGTGTACTTACTGGCATCATCCATGAACTCAAAGTCCCCTCCGAGCTCGGACCCTGAAAAGTGATACTGCTCTGGATCTGCCAGGGCGCTCAGCAGTATCAGCAGGACCACAGCATTGATGATCTGCAGAAAGGGGGAAAAAAAAACGTAAGGAGCCCAGATCAGAAACTTGCAAGTCCTCACATTGCACCTGGCGCTCTGGGTCAGTGTCTGCTCCAGGCAACACCAGGCCCTGCTTGCCTGAGGCAAAAGTCCTCCACGCAGCAAATGCCAGCTCTCAGCTGCAGCCCAAGACAACAACCTTGGCAGACATGGGAGGGATTTCAGGGGCCCCCTATCCTGCCTCCTGGGCCATGCACCCTGGACAATGAGGAACAGGGGAAATACAGACCCTGGTGCCAGGGGCTGGCAAAAGCAGGAAAAACTCCGAGGAGCAGAGAGTAAGGAGCCCAAGTCTTCCCACACATTTCTCACAGATGTAAACTGTTCGGAGAATGGATGCAAAGCAGCCTGGTGGCAGGATGCTCGCTCTTGTGGCTATTCACATGAGGCTGGGACTATCGGGCCCGCCCACACCTCTGTCTTCTGCTGAGCAAGATGCCCTTGTCTAATTCAAACTCAGTGCATCCATGTGGAAACGATCCTTAGTCAACACCCTCAACCTTTCCTCTTTCTCTACTGCTCTGCCTTTATAACAAATACTTCCCCCTGACAATTAAAGAACACTATGACCCAGATGTCCCATTAAGAACACCACTCAGATGCACTTTATGCAGATTCTCTCAAGCCCTACAATACCTAATGAGATAGGTCCAAATGATTCCCAGTACACAGAAGACACCGAGATTAAGAATGTTCTCTACGAGCTGGAGAGATGGCTTAGGGGTTAAGATTCTGTCTCGCAAACAGAAGGTCCTGAGTTCAGATCCTGGGTCCCATGTAAAAACACCAGGTGGAAATGGCGATGGCCTGCACTTCCAGTCCTGGTGGGCAGAGCCTGGGAAATCCCAGAGAAAAGCAAAAACCAGAAGCAATCCAAAATGATTCCCGAAGTCATCCTTGGTCCCCCACAGGGACACACAGTGCCCTCTCACGCACACACACAAATAAAATATTAAAAAAAAATGTTCTCCACAATTAGAAAGTGAACATATAACTTCATGGTATTTGGCCTGCCCAACTTATCCACCACAACCATCCAACTGCAAAATCCAAACCATGTGACCTCTACATGAAATATAGAATCTCAAAATCTTGAGTATAGGACTTAGATTTTTTTCTCTTTATTTTCTAAATTGTCTAATACAGTCTGATTGCCATACAGATATACATATAGAGATAGATACAGCAAGAGCAATAACCCAAAGCACATAAGTGTATACACACACACACACACATACACACTACATAAAATAGATACTAGAAACATGACTAATTCCTTAAGTTCAAAGGATAGAGTGTGGCCACTCTTTCCACATGTTTACTAGAACCATCATCTCTGGCTCAAAGGGTGTGTAGTTCAAAGATAGAGTGCTAACTCAGCATACAAAAGGCTCTAGATTCAATTTTCAGAATCTCAAAAAGCAACGGAAGCAGAACTATTATTTCTTGTTTCTCTCTGAAGATCCAAAGACACAGTGCAGCATACTTTGAAGAGTGTGGTCAGCACACAAAGTTTAAGGGAAGCTACAGGCCAGTTCCATAGCTTGGCACAGTGGTACTTGGCCAAGGCATTACTTGATAAACAGTTGTGCCTGCTTGGCACTCCACTCCTCTGACCCTCTTATCTTTGAGAAAGGCATGTGAAGGGCTACGGACTGAAGTCACATGAAATTTCACAAGAATGCTGTCTTAGTTTCATATATATCCTACTGCTGTAATGAGTACATGATCCAAGCAATTTGTCCCGAACAAGATTTTTATTCATGCTCATGATTACGGTTCATTATAACAAGAGTTATAGTGAACTGGTCTCAGCTAATCCACAGGAAGAGATGAATGAAACAGGAGCAAGGACCCAAATATACCTTCTAGCTTGTCACTCTGCCAAATTCCAGCCACCACTCTCCATCTTATCCACCTGCCCAGGGAATGGCCCCGCCCATTGTGGGCTGAGTCTTCAGGCATCAATTAGATAATCACTTTCATGTTTTGCTCAGAGGCTTACTGTTGTGCCTATAAAGACTTGTTCTCCATTGTCATATTGACACCTGAAACTAACTTATAACAAATGCTTATAACAACTTGTGGGATTCGTGAGCAGAGCCTTGAAGAAGGAGAGGATAGGACACACAGTCCTCAAGATCCCCCGCCAAAGCGCCTATGTTGGAGGTAAATGCTACTGCAGCAGTGTTCAGAGGAGGGGCCTTTGCAAGATGGCAGATCATGAGAGCTCTGACCTTAACAAGATTAATCTGCTTATAGCTTATAGTCAGATTGTAATGGAAACTTTAGGAGGTGGAAGGAAGTTGGAAGAAGCAAATAGAGGGAGTGTGGCCTTGAAGAGCACTTGTCCCTGCTCCTTCCTGGCTCGCTCCTGGTTGCCTTCACCACACTCCTGGTGCCTATGCTGTGCTTTGTGACAGGCTCCAAAGTGACTGGCCAGCCCTACACTGAAACATGAAACAGAAAGCCAAAATAAACTTTTCCTCCTCCTCCATTGATTTACTCCGGTATTTTGTCACAATGATGGAAAGCTGACTGCCACAGGAGGACCAAAAGACAAGATGGATGGGTGAAGACATGGCAGTGTGAATCTGGTTAAGGACATACAGACCAGACTTACAGATCCTGTGGGGCTATAGAAGAGCTTGGGTTTTTATTGTGAAGTGCAATGACCAATGGTGAACGATACACGAGGGAGGAACAACTACAAGTTCCTGGCACCCAGCAGCCGTCCAAGTGAGTTAGTTCTCTCGTGTCTTCACACTTCAGCAGAGGACAGCTGGCATCAGGAACCCTTTCCAGACCTAAGCTGAATACCCTAAGCCAGTGTGATGTAGCTCTCCTGCCTTCTCAGTTCCAATGGACCTGTCACTTCTTCCTCAGCTAGTTATTACCCTTTATAGTATGTTATTAACTCCCTACAGCATAGTGAACACCTGCTAGGAGTTTAGGAGAATTCCCCCTCCAATGTGAAACAGGCACGTACCCAAATAAGACAAAACATTAACAGTAATATTCAGAGAAGCCTGTGGACAGCAGGGAGCCGAGGAATCTGGACAAGGGCTAGGAAGAGGGGCAGCACATCAGAGTGAGGACCTGTGCTGGAAACAGTGAGTTCAGTTTGGTGGTGACGGAAGGAGGCGGGGGCTACATGGAAGAAACTGTCCAGGTTGAAACAAAGGGGACCTGATGGTGGAGAGTTCTGAAGGCAGGACAGAGAATGAGGCTTTCTTCTAAGTGGTTCATTCACAGGATGCCTAAGGTGGATGAGAGAGAAATGACACGGTCAGAACTGTCGTCAGTAACCTCCAACTGCTAGAGGCAGGGGCGCTAAAACAGAGGCAGAGCCCACTGGGGCCTCACAGCTTTGCGGGACTGTCACGCCCGTGTTAGCTGCAGAAGTCAAGCTTTGCGGGACTGTCACGCCCGTGTTGGCTGCAGAAGTCAGGCTCTTCCGGAGCAGGTGTGGAGAAGACAGAACCCTTAGCCACACAGCAACCGACCAGGAGACTGAGCAGAAACTTTAAGCCCATGTGAGGATGCAGCCAGTCACCATCCAGAATAAGCAAAGTCTGTGGGAGGATTAGGGCTGGTTTTGTACACAGCAAGTTCCCGCAGCATGTCTGGGTAGGCCTTAGCTGCTCCCCTTAGTTTCTAGCCCCTCTCTTACTCAGCTCTGGCATTCATGCCTACCCTGTCTTCTGGAGTTTCTAATACATTCTGCTCTCCCCTCTTCATTTCTGATACCTCCTTCCCCAGAAGTCTCATGATGGCCTGGTTTGGCGGTCCTCCTCTCTCTAGAGTGTATCCAAACCTCCTGGTTAGAACAGGAGGGTCTTACTGCTTGCTGCTTTTACGATGATCACATCTACCACAAACCTCAAGTCCCACGACCCTCTCTGTATCCCAGGCAGAGCCAATGCTACAACCACAGCCTCCTACAAGCCCCTGTTCTTCAGCGTCATCAAGAAGACATGGCTGGGGGGCTGGAGAGGTGGCTCAGGGGTTAAGCCTCCGCCTTGCAGGCTGAAGGTCCTGAGTTCTGATCCTAGACCCCACGTATAGACACCAGGCAGAAGTGGGGGCAGCCTGCGTTTCTGGTCTTGGTAGGGCAGAGGCTGTGAATCCCGAGGCAGAGTAAACAAGGAGGAGGTGGAGATGGTCCATGGTGGTTCCCGAATTCGTCCGTGGTTCTACGCACACACGCATACACACACAATTGAATAAATAATAAAAAATTAAAAAAAAAAAGAAGACATGGCTGGAACACACAGTGTAAGCTCTTCCACTTTACACACCACCATGCCCTCACTCATGAATGAGACTTTCCTAACAAGAGAATCTGATTTCTCTTTTCTGTATTAGTACATAAAACCTCAACAGTTGGATAGGAATTCAGCACACCAAGGATGATATGAATACAAAGATCCACGAGGATGTGGGCCTGCACAAAGAGGTGAGCGTAGACTCACCAAGGCAGCTGCAATATGTGGTCAGATGGAAAAGGTCAAATACAAGCGAAAGCCCCAAAAACACTGGGTAAGAGCAACTTCCCGAAAAAAAGAAAATGGAAACCGCGAGATCATCAGTTCTGACGGAGGAGGAAATATCACCACAAATGAGAAGCAGGATGGTGGTTAAGACTTGCCAGGGGCAAGTTATGTAATGGCTGCAGCTAATCCCAATGCAAAAGCCAGAGCAAAAGAGTTCATGGTCTCCTTAAGTTATTGCTCACTTGTATCAGGATTTTGTCTGTTTCAGCAGGCCATGTGCAGTCACACACTTTCCCTTGTTCCTAATAATTCTTTCCATATGTAAAGTTAGGCCCTTATGTAATCTCCAGAGATGCCAAGTGTTTTTCACCCTTAAATCATGACGCAGATCGCAAAGAAAAGCTGGCAACCTGAAACTAAACCACTATAAGAATGGTCAGCAAAGAACATCAATTAAAAGACCCTTAAGAGCAAATCCACTGAGATAGTAATCAAACAATAATCAGGAATTCACAACGTTGAGTCAAAAAAAAAAACCATTATTGACATCTTTAAAGAAAACCTGAAAGAGAAGTAAAATGGATTTTAAAAGCAAGTAACCCTAACTTATCAAAAATGCTAATGATAGGCTGGAGAGATGATGAAAAAGCCTTTACCTGAAAAGCAAAGGATGTGAGTTTGGATCCCAGAACTGCAGAGCATAAATGACAGTGGGCCTGTGATTTCCACCTTTGAAGACAGAGCCCGAGCAACTCAGAACAAAGCAATAAGGAGGTTGAGCAATCTAGGATGATTCCCAATGTCATCCTTGAGCCTCTGCAGGCATACACACTCAAGTGCCCTTTGTGTACACACACACACACACACACACACACACACACACACGTATGCAAAAAAAAAAAAAAAAAGCTGGCAAGAAAATGTTCCCAATATGAAGTAGAAATTACAGTAAGAATGTGATACAATTCTGTCCTTTTTACTTGAATTGTGACTACCAATTTCAAACCAAGAGGGTAAGCAAATGAGGAGGGGTAATGAACTGTTTGAAAACTACTGGTTCCTTGGTGTGGTCAGCTAAGTGTGGTGGCACATGCTTGTGATTCCAGCATGTGGGTGGCAGGTGGCAGGACTGCAAGCTGGAGGCCAGCCTGGGCTACATAGCAAATTCCAAGCCGGTCTTGGCTAAGTGTTGAATAACCCCACCCCCACCATCACCAATGACTAGAATCAATAAACCTCTCAGGAAATAGGAAGCAAAGGGGCAAAAAGTGAGAAACCATGTTGAGTTGTTGAGCAAATTATTAATCTTGCAATGGCTTTAGAATTAGCTTCATGTCTCTGTAATGAGTAGAATTAGCTAAGAATCACACAGACCTCAAGATACTTCATTAGCTTCCTCTAAAGGAGGATGAGAGGCATGAAGTCCTACATTGGTCACTCAAGTGTAACTTTCACTTTGTTAGAGTCAAAATCCAGTCCCAAGGTAGAGACTTAAGATGGGACAATCAGCAAAGGAGAGCAACTGAACACAATTCAAGTAAAAAGACCCCAGGATCCTACACAGCTGGGATACCACAGAGCCTTTGTCCCTTTTCTCTTGTTTGAGACAACTTTGGGGGCTCTCTCCCTCACACACTGCGACTCTTTCTGCTCCCTAAGAACCAGAATTAGTATAGTAATATTCTTACATCACAGGCTGGAAACCTGAAAGCATACAGAGATTTTTAACCAGGTCTGCAGGCATCTTGTATCTTTATCATCACGCCTTCCTGCTGTTTTCCAGGGGGATTACTGTGAGTCTTAATTGCTTTTTGTGGGGGGACCAGTAAGGTGCCACTTGGAGGAGAGTGGTTAGGATATCACTTCCCCATTATTTGAGGAATTCTTCACAAGACTGATTTCTTCTGATGCCACAGACTGGTTGTCTGAGCATGTGCTGGAAGCCAGGAGGACTCTCATTTCCTTGTCTCTCCTCTCCACTAGTCACAGGTTCTTCACCCTATCTTGCAACCTATCTTGCAAACTTCTAAAATAGTTTCAGGAACTGAGCAGCGACAGAGATAGTCTCCTACAAGAGACTGTCCTGTCTCCCCATCCACCACACCCACTGATCTTATCTATCTCCTCTCCAGTGAATTATTCATCCTAGTATTTTGGATAACCTTGGGACTTATCTGTGAGTACCATCTTCTGAGACGAATTTATTGATATTAAGACAGACTAGATGAACATTTTATAAACTTACAGGGACTACAGCTCAGGAACAAGTACTTACTTACTTGGTATACCAATCTTTATCAACCTTCCCCAAAACAAAGGAACCAAAAAAAAGTTACTTTTTAGCGTCAGGAAAAAATTATTTAAAGTTTCAAAATATTTTAGTATGAAACATTAAATATTTTCACATAAAACCTGGTTTCTAAGGAGAAACAATATAGTCATAGCATGTATGATTATAAATAACCATTAAAGTTGGCCCAGCATTCAAGGCTATCCGGGGGAAATGCCAGAGTGAAATAATCATCCAGGGATCTGTCACCGAGGTAATGGTGAACTAGGTAACCCAAGGGTAACTAGAAAACCTGGGTAAAATATGCACAGGGGCTGGCAAGATGGTTTAGCTGGGAAAAACATTTGCTGCACAAGCCTAGTTTGATCCCTCGAACCCACATGAAGATGGAAGAGAAACTGATTCCACAAATTATCCTGACTTCCACACAGGCACCATGACATGCTCCCTCACACTGGCATGAACATATATCCCCCACACACACACACACAGAGTAGGCATTTTTAAAAGAGAGAGAGAAGGAAGGAAGGCAGGAGAAAGGCAGGAAGGCAGGCAGA
Organism: Typhlomys cinereus; assembly: GCA_023101885.1. Classification (NCBI taxonomy): domain Eukaryota; kingdom Metazoa; phylum Chordata; class Mammalia; order Rodentia; family Platacanthomyidae; genus Typhlomys; species Typhlomys cinereus. The sequence continues at coordinate 1,230,164 of JALPQD010000261.1, forward strand.
CAGGCAGGCAGGAAGGAGGGAGGGAAGGAAGGAGGGAGGGAGGGAGGGGGAGGGAGGGAGGGAAAGGCAAGAAAGGAAAGAAAGAAAGAAAGAGAGAGAGAAAGAAAGAAGAAAGAAAGAAAGAAAGAAAGAAAGAAAGAAAGAAAGAAAGAAAGAAAGAAAGAAAGAAAGAAAGAAAGAAAGAAAGAAAGATTAGTTACTTATGGTAAAACTGTGTTTACTCTGATAAATGCTGTTTGTATAGTTTTCTGTATGTGTGCAATATTCACAGTAAAAAGGTTAAATACAAATCTGCTATATGGTTTTCAGATATTTGGTTAATTTTTATATTCCAATACTTAGAAAAACCTGCCTATATCTCATGAGGCACCACGCCAAGAGGTTTATTGAGGGTTAATGCTGGCTGTGGGAAGGGAGCTATTCCCTTTAGGGGTTTACCCGGGCATCTCGTCCACCCTCTGGGCAAGTGCTCAGGAACATGCCAGACAGGCCACCCAGAAGAACTCAGTGTGTCACACATGCAAAACGACAAGCAGGGAGACTAGTTTGGAAGAAAAAGAGTATAAATCTGAAAAGGGGGGGAAGGCATGGAGTAGTACAGAATGAAAATGACAATTCATCACACTCATCTATGAAACTGTCAAAGAATAAAAATTTGTGCCTTTCATTTGAGTTTGACTTCAATGGACAAAGGAAATTCAAGTTTGAATATTCAACCTGAAATTTTTTCAAATAAAAATTTTAGACTTCTGGAGCAGGCGGTGGTTCAGTTGGTAAAGTGTTTGCTTGGCTCACAAGTCTGAGGACATGTGCTCAGACTCCAGAATCCCTGAAAATAGTGGGGGGGTGCCTTAGCCCAGGGCCAATAAGACTTCTCAAACAAGATGCAGAAGCACACAGAGGACCACCGCCTAAGATTGTCCTGTGTCCACTGCAGAAATGTGTGAGAACACACACATTTTTTTGGTCATTTTTGCAGTTACTACTTTTTTTTTTTTTGACCACATGCATTTTAGAGTGCTGATCCAAAGGTCCTTTTTTAAATAAGACCTTCAAGTGATCATTGTTATTCTAAAATAAATCTTCAACAGTTGCTACTTCAACTAAAACAACAATAGGAAATATACTCCATGTGTTCTAGGGGGAAAACTATAATTGTATAGCCCTGCTTGCCTAAGAAATAACTATGTGTCCAACACTCTGATGGAAACTAAGTCATCCAAGGTGATTAAAACATGATCACTGCCCCTACAGATTATGTCAGTGGAGAAACCACACACAAAGAGCTGAACAAAATATAAAAAACTTGACCTGCTCACTCATTCAAATAAACTACTAAAAATATAGAACAAATTGTAACATTTATGAACTCATGCATTCAAGTGTACAGCAAAGGGGCTGCAGAGGTGGCTCAGAGGTTAAGCCTCTGCCTTGCAGGCAGAAGGTCCTGAGTTCGGGTCCTAGACCCCACGTATAGACCCCACGTATAGAAGCAGGGACGGCCTGTGTTTCCGGTCTTGGTAGGGCGGAGCCTGTGAATCCCGGGGCAGAGTAAACAAGGAGGAGGTGGAGGCGTCCATGGTGGTTCCCGAATTCGTCCATGGTTCTACACACACATACATACATACACACACGCACACACGCATACATACATGCATAGTTGAATAAATAATAAAAAAGTGTACAGCAAAAAATCACTAAGAGCTACATGTATACCAGAAACTATACTAAGTAACACATGTATAGTCTGTCATGAGGATCACATGAACTGGACATTCCATTCAATGAGAAATGAGTAACATCAGCAACAGGGCAGAAGTGCAAGGGGTGGGGTGGGGGTGCAGCTGAAAGACTTCACAGGAGACAAAACACCAGAATGTAAGAGACTGGGAAATCTTGAGAGACAAAATAAAGCACAAACAACTTTAGGTATCAGACTACATGACTAAGACCTAACTGTTAAGAAAAAACTCTAAACACAAACAGAAAAAAAAAAACAGGCAACTTTTCAGACAGACTTTTAACTAAAATTCTGAACTCAAGGATGATTTTTACCCCGCTAGACACAGCTGCAAGAAAATCAGAGTCAAGAAAGGCAGAAAAAAAGACTGTCATAGCCATTCTGCCAGGAACAAGGAAGACAAGGTGCATGTCAAAAAGCCAAGGGAGCGAGAGAAAACGTATTCCTTTTTAAATTTTTTTGGAGACAGGATCTCAGGTAGTCTCAGGCTGGCCTCAAACTTGCTATGTAACTAAAGAGGACTTTGAGGGCTGGAGAGGTGGCTCAGGGGTTAAGCCTCCGCCTTGCAGGCGGAAGGTCCTGAGTTCGGATCCCAGATCCCACGTATAGACGCCAGGCGGAAGCGGGGGCGGCCTGCGCTTCTGGTCCTGGTAGGGCGGAGTCTGTGAATCCCGGGGCAGAAGGAGGTGGAGGCATCCATGGTGGTTCCCGAATTCGTCCGTAGCTCGAAACACACACACACACACACACACATGCACACACACACACGCGCGCGCGCGAACACACGCACATGCGCACAGTTGAATAAATAATAATAATAATAAAAAAAAAAGAGGACTTTGAGTTTCTGTTTTGCCTCCACATCTCAAGCGCTGGGATTACAGGTATGGGACACTGTAGCTGCCTGGACAGTCTTTCCTTCCATTCCTCCTCTCCACACCTCTCTCTGGGATAAACAACAACTCAGGAAAGTAAATATGGACAGTGCCGGGGTGTCTGTCATGAAAACCTGTAACCAAGGCAGCAGATATTAAACTGAGAAAGCTTCCAGAATAAAATAATACTTGCACTTTTATCAGACTCCCACTTAAGAGGCAAATATTAAAAATGCAAAGGACATTTTTGCTCCCCTTGACCAAGTCCTTAGGGTTCACCTGTGTAGCCCACACACCATCTTTTGGCAGATCTTCCTGGTGGGTGGCAAACCAAGTCACTACCATCTCACATACATTTCAGATGATTGCAACAACTTTGCTTATGAAGATATGATTACGAAACAATTTCACAAGAGGGAACTCTTTCTTGGATTCCAGCGGATTTCTGTTAACGTATTGTAATCACGAAACTGCACGGCTTATAGCTCGCTGACCTCTGAACACACAGTAACATAAGTTCATCTAGCAACCCAAGTCCCCCCCTAAGAAGTCACCACGCCCTGTTCAATGCCGGGCAGCTCTGCTGACATGAGGCAGCAGGCAAGCTCGGGATGCTTTCCTGGGGAGTGTGCCAGCCAGGCACTCAGTCACTCAAGAGGCTGGAATGTAAAATGAATGCTGTCTGCAGAGGCAGCAGAAGCAATCCCAATTTATTTGAATGGACTTGGTTGAGCTCTTCTTCATTTTTTGGCTGACACACTGTTATATATATTCAAATGCGGGTCCCTGAAAGTAATAAGAAATACACCTGGACAGCGGGTCCCTGAAAGTAATAAGAAATATACCTGGACAGCTGGGCAGAGAGGTGAGGATGGACCTCGAGCACAAACAGGAACAAGACTGCTGAAGGAGTCAGGGCAGATTTCGTGGCATGGAAGGTACATGTTGGAAGAGCAAAGTAGTTGTCTTTATGTCTTACAGAATACTGAATCTGTGACTATGAAGAGGCAGCAAACTTGGTCCAGAGCATGGAAAAGGTAGCAAACACTAAGTTGGACGCTAAATGCATAAAAGGGGAAATAAAGACTGGGCAGGAGGAGTGACTCACACTTAAGCTGAAGAAGGCCTGGGCTATAGAGGGACACTGTCTCAGCTGTGGAACCAGTGTACAACAGAACAGGTGCGAGAGTGGCAAGCCTGTTGTGGGGGTAACCAAACACTTTCTGATTGGACTTGAGGTTTGTTCCACAGGAGGGAACTGGCATCTGATCAAAAGGGCACTAGTGTAGTCCTAACCCCTAGCAGGGAAGCTAAATGGACATGATGTGCCTGTTGATTGCCTTCTCAATACTTGTCTGTGCCCACAGAATGGTGCTGCTGTCTGCTTTGGTCAGACCAGCTTCTTTTTGAGGGGTCTGTGGTGACTGTAAACTCCTAACTGGTCAAAGGGCTGAGAATAAATGACTGCTGAATGCCCAGCCATATATGGGACAGCTATAACAGCCTCTCCAAGACTCAGGGAACACTGAGAAAGGGGCGGAAAGAATGTAAAGCTGTGGGCAGTTATGACACTGAATTTGGACATGGGGAATGGCTGTTGCGCTACTGAACTCACTGCTGCTGTGACTGTACAGGACTGGGCTCATCAACACCCTGTTGTGCAAGGAGTAAGGGCTCACGAGGCCCCACCTCTCTGTGAGGATTTTTACAAAGTTAATACTTCGCCCCTTCACCCCACCATCCCCAACACCACAGACAGCTCTCTGTGTAGCCACTGGGAAGATGCACATGATCCCAGAAACACTAATGAAACTCATTAGAGAGAGAGAGTGAGACTGAATTTGGCCAGTTGGGAAGAGGAAGAGGACTATTGGGAGAGAGGCGGGACAGATAAGGGAGAATGAAGACGATCAAAATGCATATATAGTAATGTCACAATGAAACTCATAGTTTCTAACCCATAGTTAGATACACATGTCAACTTGATGATTGAGGGTTTGAGCTCTAAACTTGTAGAGAATTAGTAGTTGAGTTAGGCTCACATCAAACCTACAAGAGGATTCTCTCTTTGATGGGGAGGCCTAGCCCATGACGGGTAGGACTGGTGCTCCAGCAAGTGAATAAAATGGGGGGAACTGTTTGAGAAAGTTGGCATGCTTCTTTATACTTGGCCAGATATGCTGGTTTGTTACGTGGATATGGTGCAGCCAGTTTCCTCAGGCTCCATGGTATTGGTGCATGTTCTCCTGCCAAGCTGGACTAAGAACTATAGCTGGACAATCATAAGAGAAAATAAACCCCTTATCCCCTTTAAGTAGTTTTGTCATGATTTTTATCAGCAACCATAGAGGCAAATTGCTCCAACATAATTACTATGTTAGCAAAAAATAAAAATTTAGAAACAAATAAAAATAAAATCTCTAATTCTGCTTCTCACTAATTCATCCTGAAATTCCTTGTCAAGAATCCCAGCTTCGGAGCTGCAGAGATAGTTTAGGGGTTAAAACTCTGCCTCATAAGAACCTGAGTTCAGATTCTCATAAAAATGTCAGGCAGAAAGGGCAGTGGCCTGCACTTCTGGTTCTATGAGGCAGAATCTAGAAAATCCCAGAGCATAAGCAAAAAAAAAAAAAAAAGAGAGAAGAGAGAAGCAAATCTGACTGTAAAGTCCATAATCTTGTTTGTGAGACTCTGAAAAAGCTACCAGTGTATCTCAAAGGTCACATATGCTTAGACCTTAAACATGACTCGTTATTATGACAATCTTACTTGAAATATCCTACAAAAAAGGAATGCTGCTTCTACGTAGGCAATCTTCACTGAGAATTTTGTCTGTTGAGCTGAGATTCTCAACTCTTGGCTGGTAAGGGACTTCAATCCTACTCCTGGGTAAGGGATGTCGTCTTTCCTTTCCTATGTCCCCTGAACTTTCCAACATTCCATTCCTTGTCAAAACCCAGCAGACATCCCTGAAACTTATCATATTTCAGACTTACTGGGTTGATAACATCTCCCAGTCTCCCTGGCTGGCCAGGTTGTGGCTTGACTTTTGGTACTGAGCTTTGCGTTCTCAGAAAAGTGAGCTGGGGCTGGCCAGAGTCTTTTCTGCCTTTCAGCAGACCGCCGCCAAACATGGCAATGGTGAGGCACTCCCAGCTACATGAAGATAATGAAGCAGAGGGGAACCCACATGTTTTTAGAATGGCAGGGCTCCCCCAAGCCTCTGAATGGCCGCCTGGGGCAAGGCCAGTCCCCCTGGGACCACTAACAGAAGAACAGGGAAGTCATTTGTGTCTTACCCCAGTGCTGCACCTCTAGCTTTATCCATACCAAACAGTTAAAAGAGAAACAGCAAAAAGGCCAACATTACTTAAGGAAGGAAAAAGGACTGAATCAACAATGGTTGATCAGAGAGGTAAACTAAATCTTGTACATTCCTGGTTGGATTGCTCCTGTACCCTGGATTATCTAGCTCTTTTGTAATGCTGGGTTCACGAGGCTGTCTTGTTAAGAAACTGTTCCATCATTATCTAAAAGAAAAGAATGCATGAGCTAAGGACAGAAGTAGTAATCCCATTGGCAACTGAATTTCCTTGCTTGAGTATTAATAAACTGGCTTTACGTTCCTGTCTGCTATGAGGTTTAGAGGTGAGGGTGAGATCAGGCATTCCATTTCAGAAAAGACATTTTTCTCCACTCTAGGAAGGCAGAGGGAAATACCATGCTGGGTATGAAAACAACCAGCCCACAGGGTCCTGACTCTTAGTTCCAGAAAGGAGGACCTAAACTAACACAACCTGACCTTTCTTTGTCTCTCCTGATTTGTCTTTTCTATTAACTGCACCACCACCACCAGGAAGACAGATGAGTCTCTTCCCTCCCAGTTTCTGACCAAAGCTGTAAATAAGTTATCTTTTCATTTTTATATAAATTACTTGATCTTAAGGCAGGGAAGGAGCTGGGTGTGGTGGCCCATGCCTAACCTAAGGAGACAGGAGGATCAGGAAGTTTAGAAATACCCTAGGCTATTCTGAGACCTTCCCTCAAAAAACAGAAGGGTTGATGGTTCAGCTGGTTTTAAATGTGCCATTCAAGCCTAATGACTTCTGTTTTCTCTGGAACCCATGTGGCAGAAGGAGAGAAAAGGCTCTAGCAAGTTGTCCTCTAAGACACACACACACACACACACACACACACACACACACACACACACACACACGCACGCATATGCAGAATGAATGAATGAATGAATGAATACATACACTTTTTTTTTATGTGGGAAAGCATTTGTGACCATCCTGGCAGAAGAGATATTAAATACTAAAGGAAGCAGCTTTTGGCCATCAGATGTGGGCCCCTAACAATTTAAATTTCCACCAGGAACTCTCGTGCTAGGGAAAAGGAAAGCTGAAATCTGGTGCCAGCGGCCAGTCAGAGGAGGTACATACCAGAAGGAAGGGATTTCACACAGTTTTGACAATTTGTCAGACTACCTTGCAGGAGAGATGGGCGCCTACGCAATGATGTGTCGCTGATGGGCAAAACTACACTCTGACAGGCATGGCCCTGCTTAAACCTACATCTCAGGTCAGTACAGGAAAGGAGGATTTGGAGGGAAGAACCTTTTTGTTTGTTCTGCTATTTGAAACTATTTCCATTGTTAAATAAAAACTACAGTAAGGCCTTTGTTTTGTACCAAGTTCCTGCCCTAAACCCCAACAGACCAGGCTGAAAATCAAGCTGTAGTCACTCATGCTGAAGTTCCAAGTCACCAAACTGAAATTATGCTGTTTACTGACCTAGGAAGACAGGGAGACAGATAACGGCCAATTTCCCAAACAAGCCATTAACAAGTTCCTTGAGTCCCATTCCTTGCAGGAAAGGGGATAGAAGGAACCTGGTGCTCTTCTTGCGGAGATGTCCCCATGTCTAGGCCTTACAAGGAGTTAAACTTTGAATTAACTGACTTCTTTTTGGTTTTTGTTTTCTGTGATTAACCTCTATGCCCTGTTCATACTGAATATCTGATTCTATAATCACAAGCAAAGCCCATTAAGAATTACAAACAGACCTGTCACAATTATATGTTTTAGACACTACACATTTCCTCAGCCCTTCACATTCTTCCCATCTGGGAAATAAGTATATCTTGACAGCTGCAATTACAAAGAGAAAATCTGAAAGCCTCCAAGTTTGCGCACAGTGACTAAACTGTAATATTTGCTTAACTTTTACTTTCTTCAAGTAAAATGAGACAACCATTTCACAACTGTTCAACAAGTCCCACAGAGATCAGAAAACTCTGGAGAGCCAGGGGCGCTTGGAGAAGAGCCTAGTGAGTTAAGTGTGACAGCTACCTTCAACTGTCAACTTGACAATGGAGAACAGAGTCTCAGAGCACAGGTATGAAGTATTTGTGTGTGTGAGGGGTGGTCCTGGGAAGCTCCCATGCCTCCGGACTGACCAGGGTTGCAGAGACACACCAAAACTAGCAAGTAATGTATGCAGAATTTATTTGGCAAGCAAGTAGGATGGCTGTCTCTGAATCAGACAGAGGTAGCCCTGAAATCTAACTTTGGGGGTCTTTTATAAGGCAGGGGCATGTAACTGGAAAAATACTGAGATGGGAAGGGGGACTCAGCGGAAGTGGGTACAGAATCCTTGGGAAGATGGGCTTATCTATAGTTGCAGACAGCTGGGGGCTGTGGAGAGTCCTTGGGAAAGTGTATTTTTTATCTGGAGTTGCAGGCAGCCTGGGGCTGTGAGGTCTTTTGTCTGGATACATACACCAGAGGGAGATGTGAGGTAGGGGCAGCTCCAGCCATTTTGTGTTCAACATGGCTAACAGTATTTAGTCAAGGCAAACCTGTTAGGTGAATATATGACTGATATGGAAAGACTCCCCATTTCAGTGGGACCATTCCCTTGGCCAGTGTATAAATGGAGAGATGGTTTGGAATTTGGCAAACTGGCAAGCTAGAAAGTATGCTTTGGTCTTTGTCCTTCTCTCAGCTCCTCTGGCGGATATGATGTGACCAGTTCCCCCAACTCCTGCTGCTGGTGTTAGCACTGTCCTGCCGTGATGATCAACAGTAACCTGGTAATTGTTCTCCTGACTGTTTGGGTCACGTACTTATCACAATGGAAATATGAAGCTAAACCTAAGCTCGTTAGGTCACGGACATCATTCCCACCAGCAACCCTTCATGAAAGTAATACGGTGGTGCACGACTGTAATCCCAGCACCTGGAAGGTGGAGTCAGGGGTTCAAGGTTACTCTTCACTACCTGAGGAGTTCCAGTCCACCCAAGGCTACACGAGACCCATCTCAAAAAAAAAAAAAAAAAAGAGCCGACTACAAAGAAGTGGATGGAAAGAATTCTAACTTCTTACATGATGTAGATTCAACGCTTACAAAATAATTTATTATTGCTTTTAGATAGAACCTTGCTGTGTAGTCCCATCTGACATAGAACTTGCTATGTAGACCAAGCTACTATCAGACTGTGATGATCAGATTGCCTCTGTCTCCTGGGTGCTAGGTTACAGGTATGTACCATTTCACCCAACACATTCCACACTTAAAAACAACTTTGTAATTCAAAATTTGTATTAACCACTTGGATGCTTGATGTTCATCAGACATAGTCAAAGGGGTCCCAGGGACTGCTCCTTTATATCGGGGAAGCAGTAACTGTTCATTAAAAAAATAAAGTGTCCTTCACAACCCAGTATACCACATCCTGATCTAGCTTTCTAGCTGTCTAAAGTATCCTCCCATTTAGACACTGTACACATGTGTTTGGATTTTTCCAGATGTATGTGTATGGTGTGTGTTTGACGTGCGTGGGTGTCCCTGTGTATGAGTGTATGACATAAGTGCTCTTGAGTATGTGTGTGCTTTGGAGGCCCAAGGGTGATAATAGAAATCATCCTTAATGGCTCTTCCACCTTACTGTTGGAAGGCTGGGTCTCTAAACCCCGAGCACACACTATTAGGACTAATCTGGCACCACATCCACCTGCTTCTACATAGGATCTGGGGAATAACAACACAGGTCCCTTTGCTTTCGAGGCAAAGACTTTAACCACTGATCCATCTCTCCGGCCCTTACCCAGGCATTTTTATCTTCCTTAAAAACTGGCTTATTGTGTATTGTCTCAACACCTGGAAGACCAAGGTAAGAAGATGGGAACCAAGTTCAAGGCCAACCTGGTGCCTGTGGTGAATTAAGACTGAGTCAGAATTGCATACAGAGTAAAGCTGTCAGAGAGAGAGAGAAAGAGAGAAAAGGAGAGAGAGAGATCTAGCATTACAGGTCAGGTCATAGACTCTGACAGCAAAGAGAAAACAATTAATCTAAAGTGAGCATACTGCCGCCTCTCAGGCCTTACCAGGTTGCCTGGAGGTCTAAATAAAGAGGAACATGAAAGCCTGTTAAAAGCTATCCATTGCCCTACAGATACAGTATGTCAGTTTTACTGTCCTGTACCCAGATAAAAGTCAATAGTTATAACACCAGAATTTCTTGAGTACAAGGAGAACCCATTAGACTTGGGTACACGAACCAATCAGGCCTTCAACGGAAACAACACAGTTTACATTGAAAGATAAAGTGGCAAAGCCAACGAGACCAGTTCTTCTAACTTTCATTCTTTACAATCTGACCTACTGCCAACTACCCTATGGATAGTCTAGTCCCAAGAGGCATTCCTCAAATACAAGGTGCCACGTGGTATTAGAAATGATGAATGAAATAAAAGCAAATATGTGTTCAAGTGTGCTCACGGAAATGCAGGCCATGTCTGAGTGTGACAACATCCCATGAGGGACAGGGCCTGTATCATACGAGCAAGACAAGTACTTCCACTGTCTTCCAAACATTCTCCCCCTCCTCCCTGCCCCTTCACTCTTTCCCTGACCAGTTTGCCTAACAACTAATCCCAGCCCCAACTAACATCCCTTCTAATCTATACAGTTCAAGGGCAGGAGACTAACCCAGACCTTATTCCAGACATACCCCTGACCCCAGTGCTTGGTTCTGAAATCAGATTAAGTCTCATCAAATCAGATTAAGTCTCAGGACTCAAGACTTAAGTGCTGGCCTGCAGGTGCGCATCTATAATTCCAACATTTAGAACTATCATCAGTTCAAAGCCAGTCTGGGTTACATAGTAAGTATATATAATCCCAGACCAGCCAGAGCCACACAGCAAGACACTGTCTCAGAAAAAAAGGATTGGGACTAATTTAGCTCATTTAGCTCAATTGGTAAAGTCCTTGCTTTACAAGTATAAGGGCCTAAAAGAAGTTTTAGAGTATAGGCAAATGGGGATACCAAAGTCCTTCTATGCTTGGGTATTATACAATGTGGCTAGCATTTGCATAGAACTGGGAGTCTGTCTAGCTTACTTATAACTAACACAACGCAAATCCTATGTAAGTAATTGTTCAAGTAATTGTCAATTAATGACAACAGGGAAAAGCTGTGCATGTTCCATACAAGGAACCCCACACGGACTGGCTGAATTTGGGGGTATGTAACGCTTGGACACAGAAGACTTACTGTACTGTTTGAATAGAGAGAAAGAGAGGAAAACCCAGAATATACAGCAGTCATTGTGCCACAAATTTCCTTCTTTTTTAGGGGGGAGGAGGGAAGGGAGGTGATATAGGGTCTTTCTCTATAGCCTAGGCTAGTCTAAACTCATGGCAATCCTCCTGCTTTAGTCTTCTGAGTGCTAGGGTTACAGAAATAATCCACCACACTCAGTTTTAAGCTACCTTTTTAAATAAATAAAAGCAAGCCCCAACCTCATAGAAAAAAACAAAGCCACAGACTACTAGAAGAAAACATCTTTATAGTCTTTGATTTCACAGACTACAGAATGTACTAACCAAAAAGAAAAGGCTTGTCAAATTGAACTGAAATTTTTAAACTTTTGAACTTCTGCTCGTTATACTACATCATTAAGAAAATGAGTGTGCCAGTCAGGCTCTGGGGAAATATAGTCACAAAATATATATTTAACAAAAGACTATCCAAGTAGATAATGAGTTTCTACAAATCGATATGAAGAGACAATGCCCAATAAAAATTGGGCAGTAAGGGCTGGAGAGGTGGCTCAGGGGTTAAGCCTCCGCCTTGCAGGCGGAGGGTCCTGAGTTCGGATCCCAGATCCCACGTATAGATGCCAGGCGGAAGTGGGGCGGCCTGCGCTTCTGGTCCTAGTAGGGCGGAGCCTGTGAATCCCGGGGCGGAAGGAGGTGGAGGCGTCCATGGTGGTTCGCGAATTCGTCCGTGGTTCTACACACACACACACACAGACGCGCGCGCACATACACACGCATATGCACACAGTTGAATAAATAATAATAAAAAAAATTTAAAAAAAACTGGGCAGTAAATAGCTTGTTGCAAAGCAGGATATGTGATTGGCCAAAAAGCATAGTAACTATTCCACATCATTGTTCACAAAAGACATGCAAACTAAAGCCACTGTACCATTACATACCCACTAGAATGGCTAAAAACTAAAAGACCTACAACACCAAAAACTGTGAAGCAATGAGAACTTCATACATTGCAGCTTAGAATGTAAACAGGTAGAACCTATTTGGAACTCTGGGTAGCAATTTCTACTTAAGTTAAACATACTTTGTCTCATGAGCAACAGTTCCACTCCTAGGTATCTACCTAATGGAAATAAAAAACGTCTTTGAAAAAACCTTGCATTAGAGAAACTGTATATATATAAGATAAATAGATAGGTAGATTGATATCTCAATCTAAAAGTCCAATCTCTGAAAAATGGATAAATTGTGTAAATTGTGGTATATTCACAGAATAAAAGGCTTTGCAACAACAACAAAAAAATAAAGCTATTCATACACTTCCAGCATGAGGAATCAGAAAGAAGCTATGTCCAGTGGAAGGAACTGGATATAAAAGTGCACACAGTGAAATTCCATTCATATGAAGAGGCAAAGACTAAGAATGACAGATGGAATGGGAATGACTACAGTGGGAACTAACTAGAAATTTCCGTGGGCTTTAGGATGTCTTCTTCTAGGAGTGAGGGTTACACATGTTATAACTAAATAAGAACCTGAATCAGTTTTTAACACTGAAGTTATGTCAAATGAAACACATGCAGGAACTTTTTATAAAGGGTTAAGGAAAAAAACGGTAACAAGACACACTAGAGATGAAACCAAGACATTTCAAGTAAATCATCCAAGCGAAGTCTCAGCTTTCATCTACAAAAAGGGAATAAAAACTGGCCTCGCTAGGAATACACAAAATTAAGTTTATGTAAGACACTTAGTACAGTACCTTGTAACCAGGACCTACTTGGTAAGAAACAATTAGAAAATATACTAAAAAGAATCACTTTATTAATCTTAGTCTATAGTAGACTCTGAAATACTACTGTCCACCAGAAAACTCTCCCCCTTTTGGTAACTACTTACATTCATTCACTAGCTGGTGACTGGGAAGCTGGAGGAAGAGAGGTGGGAGAGCTTCTACGAAGGCCTTGCACCCTAACTGCCCTAATCTTTTAAAATGGAAGTTAAGGTTTTGAATAACCAAATTTATTTAAAGGTATGGGAGAACTCACTACTGAAAACAAATTCTTAATTGTCTTGGGAAATAGAAAAGATTTGTTTTATAAAGAGCATCAGTAATTAAAACTGGTTTCCCACACACCAGGTTAAGGGAAAGCAGCTTTCCTAGTCTGGTCTACTAGGAAGCTATCTAATTATCTTGCAAAAGACCACAAATTTCCAAATGCTAAGGCCGGCACATACACCACACAAAGAGCAGGCTTGGCCTGCGGAGGAAGCAGAGAACTCTATCCTTTTATCACACTAGTGCTGTCTGTTTGGATGACCGCCAATCCAAAGGCTCAAGTAGACAAGTAGATTTATCGTTCCTGCAAGTCGTGTGGTGCATTTGCCTAAGGCAATGCCCTAGATTTTACAAATTACATTCAATGAAGTACTTGCAAGTCTGCATATCTGAACATTTTTCATGAAGGACCTAAGGTATTTGTGTCCGGCACTCTGCCCTGTTTCATCAGTAAAAGCACCACTCGAGAATACTTACTACGCTTCAACTTGAATTCTAAATTTCTGTAAATAATTCCTTGGCTTTTAGAAGATACAGGGTTGAGCCAATAGACTGATGTTCAATCCGCATTCACACTGCAGCAAGAACCCACATACGCGAAAAGTCTCTTTGAAAGCTTTTAAGGCTAAACATTATTGTGTGGCCCATAATGGGCCCAAACTGAAGGAAACTTCAAAGTATAAATAGCATAGTAACATCGCCAGGAGGAAAGTGCTTGAAAATGGCACAGTTCGACAATCCATCTATATCCTGTTAAAAAAAAATATTAAGTGTTAAGTATATGCCGGACACAAACGAAAGAAGAGATCACCGTCTCACTGATAAATTTGTCCATCATTTTTTTCAGGCATCTCCTCGTGCGACAGCGCTAGTCACTGCAAAGTAACTCAGGTCTAACTCCCCATCCTGATGCGGAGGAATTCCACTCCAGGCTGGTGCAACCAAGAGCTGCCAACAAATCAGTCAAGGGCAGGCATCAAGGGCGAGAACCACTAAAGTTTCCTCGCTGCCACAGAGAATTGCTGTTGGTTCTCTATACAAATGAGATCTTAAAAGTTGCAAACTTTCAAAAAGATTAAAAATAAAACTACATTTACCCGCCGCGCCTGTTTGAAAGGATCACCTGTCTTGGGGCAGGAAAATAAGTAGGTGTAAAATGGCTTCCCCAAGGCCCATTGGAACGCAATCAAAGCAAGCGCCTTCCTAGTATAAAGGGTTTTAAAACAAGTACGTGAACAACGCATTCAAAGGAGACAAGAACTCCGGACCGTTTCAACACGGACCGGAACACTCAAGGGGCGAACACCCTACAGATCCAACACCCTGCAGCCCCAACACCCTGCAGCTCTGAGCTGACACGTGCAAGGAGCACCGACAGGCTTGCCCGGATCTGCACCCCAGGGCTTCCCGGCACACCCCACACACACATCCCGCCCCACGGCCACCGGCCCGCTCCAACGCAACCCAAACGGGGTTTGGGACCTAAACTGGGGAAAGGGCATGTGCTGGGTGCACCGGAACAGTCGTCTGGCCCGGATCGCACGTCTAGGGATCCAATCCCCGAGCCACCTCCCGCACCAGGACCCCTCCCCCCAAATCCCGGAGCGCACCGCCTCCGCCTCCGCTTCCCCGGCCACAGGTTAACCCAGCCTGGGGAACTGCAACCAGGCACGACGGGAGAATTAACTTTCTAATAATACAACTTTAGTCGGATGAGCCCCGGCGTCACTCCAGCCGAGGCCGGCCTCGCAAGCGACTTAGCGGCGAGGACACGCAGCGCGGGCCGGGGGGTCTCGGGGTCCCGGGATGCCGGCGTCGCCGCCCGGGCCAGTGCTCCCCGTCCCGCGGCCGAGCTCACCAGGTACCAGACGCCCAGCAGGATGGTGCCGGTGCGGACATGGCAGCACAGGCAGCAGCTGTTGGAGTAGAACCGCGTCCAGGGCGCGACCATCTTCATCGCTCGGGCCGCGGGCGCAGTGGCGCGAGTGCGCGACCAAGTTTGCGAGAGCGTCGTCTGCGTCGGCCCCGGGCCTCCGCGATGCTGCCGCCGGCTTCCCGGACGCTCCGACCCCCCCGGCCGGCTCGCGCGACCCCTGGCTCCGCGCTGCCCCGAGAGCTCCGAGCGGCGGCTGCTGCGGCGGGACCCTGAGCTCCGGGATCGCGGCGGGCGGCGGGTGGAGGGAGGGGCGGGGCAGCTAATGGGTCACGTGACACACCGGGCCTGTGACGTCACCGCGGGCTCAGGCCAGCTGCGGGCGCTTCCAGCCCTATGCAAACAAATGCATCCTTGCCTCCGGCTCCGCAAGCTCCAGAGCCGACCGGCAGGGGAATTCCAGGCCTTCCCTCTTTTCTCTGACCGTGGCTGTAACTCTGCTTCGGCTTCAGATTCCTTCACGGTCCAGTTGTGTTTCCCCTGGCTCCTACCTTGCAGATCATCCACAGGCGCGAGGCTGGGGCTGGGTTTATCTTGCAAACTAAAGGAAGGAAAACTGCATGGAGCGATTCCAGTCAACTGCAGTACTTTGAACCACAGCCGAACCCGCCGAGAGCAATTTGTCTCCGCTTCCCAGCGCAATTACGATGGTAGTAATCTTTTCCCAGAAAATAGGATGTGTGTCAAGGGCATCCTCTCTGTGCTTGGATAGCATTTTTAATCATGACTGCGGCTCTAAAGAAACAATCATCAAACCAATTACTGCCGGGAGGTCTCTGCCAGACGCAACACGGCGCTGAGAGAGCCATAGGACTGCTGTGAGAGAGGAGGGGGTTATTTCCTCCCAGCTGCTGTTTTGTCTTGAAGGCCCGCTTCAAGGTTTAGCCTCTGACCACTGTGAAAATCAAGAATCTCAGATAAGTTAGGTCAATATGCGTGTGAAAGTTTTATTTCAGGCTTGGAACAAGAAAATAAAGCGGATACGATTTGAGGGACCGGTTAAATAGAAAGAGGAGCGTGCAGGATTGGTTTAAACCTGATGCGTTCACACTGCATAGTTTAAGCTTGGGTCTGAGAGAGCTATTCCCCAGAGATGCCAAATAACGAAGTAACAAGAAATAATATTGCAGGAAGTAATCAGAAAAACCGATCGAGGAAAATTCAGTTTTCCATTAGTTTTCTTCCGAACATTAGAAGGATTTTTCTCTCTGGGATCTTCCTGTTTATTATTCAGTTTCAGACTGGGGCTTTAGCACAGTGGTGAACATTATACCAGAATGCAAGAGACCCTGAGTTCCATCCCCATCCCACCACCATACAAACATAATATTTAATTATGTCCACAGTCACTTTTAACTGGATGTAACAACACCAGTATTAGTGTTCTAAGAATGGAAACCAGACCGGGAGATGATGATGCCTGTAAAAATCTGGTAATCTGAATTGTTCCATACCCAGAGTTTACATGGTGGAAAAAAAATATATTGATGCTGATTCTCTTTCTCTCTCTCTCTCTCTCTTTCTCTCTCTGTTCTTGCTCTCTCTCCTTCCTTCCTCCCTCTTTTTTCTCTATTTTTCTCTCTCATATGAATCAGAATGAGAAATGGGGACACTTCGAAAATTCAAATACTCCCAGAAAGTTACCATAGTTACCTACTTTCCTTCCTTGCCAGATTTCAGATTTATTGGACAAATGACTCATCAATTCAAGGGAATTTCCTAATTCAGAAAATTTACTATCAAAGATCTAAAGTCACAAACTGTGACCAATTGCAGGAGAGAGAGAAAGAGAGAGAGAGAGAGAATCTAATTAGCTGGAGAAAGATGTGAAAAGAGAAATGATACTACAGGCAGAGGTACAGCATAGCAAAAATAAAACAGTTTCAGTGTCTTCAGAGTGTATGTATTGGAATGCAGTTAGGGATTGGCCCTCAAAGTACCTGAGGCTTCTCAAGGAAATTAGATGTGGCTTGTATTACTCACTTTGAAATGATGGTGGCCTATGTAACTGAAATATAGATTGCATGAGCACAGTTACTGGGAAAAGCAATTTTGTTTCCATCCCTAGGAGTTTCAGGAGACAATCTCACCTTTTGTGACAGTGTCAAATATAACAGCCTCCTCGGTGGTTTTCCCCTTTGTTCACTGGAATTTTCTCTCCCATTTCTCCATAGTTCCATGTTGTCCTTGGTATTCAATCTAAACACCTCACTTTAGGTTTTTAGGATTTTGCAACTTCTTTGTTACCCAGGACTTGTCCCTTATTTTCTTTTTTAAAATAATCTAAGCATTGTAGCGTTTGTGTGTGTGAAGTGTATGTGTGAGTGCATATGTAATGGCATGATGGAGAGATCAGAGGAAAACTTTGTCAGTTCTCTTCATCTACCTTTACGGGAGTTCTGGGGACCATACTTACTTTTTCAGACTTGCATAGCAAGCATCTTAACTGCTACACCGATTCTTTCTTCTTTCTTCTTTCTTTCTTTCTTTCTTTCTTTCTTTCTTTCTTTCTTTCTTTTCTCTCTTTCTTTCTCTCTCTCTTTCTCTTTCTTTCTCTCTCTGTTTCTCTCTCTCTTTCTCTCTTTCTTTCTCTCTCTCTCTCTTGAACTTGACATCCTTTTTCCTCAACCTCCTAAGAACTAGTATCATAGACTAAATAAAGTCTAGCTCATGTGCTATAAATACAAATGACACTTGTTAATTTGCATGCCTATGTTGTAAGGCATAAAAACATAAAGGCACAAAAATTTGCAGCACTGTGCTCCTGCTGTCAAAGTTGGTCATCTGGTAGCGCAAGTTACTATGTGCTAATCAGAAGGTGTGTCTGGTAACACTACAGGTGAAGACAATCTGCAGGAGAGAAGAAGGGGCTGAGAAGAGAGAGCTGGGGCTACAACACAATGGTAGAGCACCTGCCTGGAATGCCACATTCAATTCTCAGTATGGTGGGGGGAGCATGCAGAAAGATGGCATTTCTTTGTAGGGTGAGGTGAAGGACATTTCTCTGAGCTAGGGAAAGTTTCACTGGAGATGTCTCCATGATATAGGTAGGGGTTTATATCCTGACAAGAGAGACCTCAGAACTTTTTCAAAGATTGATACCTCAGAAAGCTATTTTGTAGTATTCCTGGTGGGGGGTGGAGGGAAGCAATGCTTCCCATACCAATGTTAGAAAAGATCCGCATATCAACGCCAGGGCGTACTGTAAAACATTTGCAAAATTCAAAGTACTGTGGTCTTAAAACTGGTTTTAACCAAAGATTTTTAGAGCAAAAATCTTGTATTCAAGCTCAGTGGGTAAAGTGCTTGCCACGCAAATATAAGAACCTGAGTTCAGATCCCTAGAACCCACATAAAAGTCAAAACAGTGGGTGCTTATACCACCCAGTGCTGGGGGCAGGAGACAAGCAGACCCCTGTCTTGCTGGGCAACTAGACTGGCTAAAACAGCAAACCCCAAGTTCAGTGAAAGAGCTTCCCTCCCATGTCTGTAATCCCAGCACTTCTACCAAGGGATGAAAGCTGGAGATAGAGGAATCAGAATCATTGGGAAGTTTGTATGTATAGTGCATGGCTGAACTATCAAGAGAGATCCTGCCTCAAAAACGAGGTAGAAGGAGAGAACTTCTTCTGAAAAGTTGTCATCTGGCCTCCACATGCATGCATGGCAATACATGTTACACATGTGTGTGCATGCGTACACACACACACTAATTGAATAAATAAAATCTTTTAAGAATATGTTGAACTGTGACACCCATGAACAATCAGGCAAGTGCACACACACACACACACACAAAGTCTGGGCTCCACCTACACTAACAAACTAGGCTTGGTCACCTTCCCAATGTGCCAATTAAAGAAACAAGTAACAATGTGGGGCTGGAGAGATGGCTCAGGGGTTGTGACTCCGTCTCACAAGCAGAAGGTTCTGAGTTCGGATCCCAGGTCCCATGTTAAAAAAACAAAAAAAAAACAAAAAAAAAAAAAGAAACAAGTAACAGTAAAAAGCAGAAGAGGAGCTTTACTCTATATGAGCACAATGAGAAGAACAAGCAAAGGGGTCCAGTGATACCCCCCCCATCTTTCTTCAGGTTACTCACATGAGCTCTAGGTTTAACTAGGGAATGTAAGAGACATGCATTTAATTAAGCAGTCCTGGTCAAGGTGCCATCTCCATGTTTGAGTTCTGGCTCTGCAAACTTGTCTGAAGAAGCTTGTCTTCATGGCTGCACCCCAAGGGGTCCATCTGACTTCCACAGAAGTTCATGCCTGCTTCAGAGTATGGTCCTACCAAGAGAAACGGTTGGACAATGACTTATCTCTGCACCTTCAGCCGAGTAAAAGAGACAGGTGAGACACCAAATGAAGACTCGAGGCTATTGTGCTCCTAGGTGAGACAAAAACAACAAAAAAAAAACAAACAAACAAACAAAAACCCTTAGAGGCCTTCCTGAATTGGCCAAATAAAC
The DNA here is from genome assembly GCA_023101885.1 of Typhlomys cinereus. NCBI lineage: Eukaryota > Metazoa > Chordata > Mammalia > Rodentia > Platacanthomyidae > Typhlomys > Typhlomys cinereus. The sequence continues at coordinate 1,249,818 of JALPQD010000261.1, forward strand.
TGGGGATCCATTCCCCCACCACACAGCAGGAACTTAGTGCATACCTCTTTAGAGCTGAACATGACTGCTGCTTCTCAGCGTAAATGAGCCTGGATCTACAAAGACCTCACAATGGAACTGATGAGAAACACAGATAATAAGCGCAAAAGAACACAACAAGGTAGGTGCCCCCCCATGAGTTAAGCACAGGGCATTAGGGGAGCCCATATCTTAGCGTTGGGAAGATCAATGAGGGCTTCCCAGAGGTAGTGATGTTCCTGAAGTTATTAGGGTGAGAGCGTGAGAATTGCAGCCTTAACAAGTGAGACTTGGCCCCACCTGTCCCCAACAAACAAGTAATAGCGAAGAGCAGGGATGTATTCAATGTGACCACATTGGGAAGAGGAACAGATAAAAAGAGACCAGTGGTGGTCCCCCACCCTCGCCATCCATCATCCAGGTCTTGACAAGATGTTTAGGTTTAAATAGAAGGCAAAGGAGCCATGGATAACTGGGCAGCTCGGATCGAGGCGTGGCTCTGCCCACTGTTGTCTCTGCTCCATCTGTCTTACAAAGTGGTCTGACAACCTGTCTCTTTCTGAGAGACAGGTTCCTCCAGCGTCTGGCACCAGGCTTCAGCCTCTTCCTTCTCACAGCATGAGGTTCCTGGGGAAATTCCAACTTCTTGGGGGAACTATTGTCCCTAAATCTGATAGCCAGAAGGGAGGGGCACAAGCGTCTGTGTAATATGTCTTCACTCCTGCCAGGGTGGTTACAGTGACATCTGTGATCAGACTTGTAAGTTAACTTGGAGTTGGCCTGGGAAAGAGAGAGACATAGGACCTCCCCAACCAAAAACAGAAAAAGGAAGTAGGCTATGTTGAACCCACTGGCAAGCCTACAAATGTAGACACAGGAAGGAACACAATGTCTAGAAGTTTGATTTGCAGGGAGAGGGGGCAAAGTCGAAAGAGGGCAGGGGAAGGACAGTTTAACAGTGTCAGTGGGGTTGATGGAGTAACAGGGTGCAGCTGCCATGCCAGGCTACTCTAACAAGAGATGTTTGGAATATATTTTCTGAGGAATAGAGGGACAGGATTAAGAATGACTGAATTTTCCTAAATACCACAACCTCAAGGAACATATCAAAGAGATAAACAGGACAAGTTATGTAACTTGAAAGGCTCAACGCAAAATGAAAATATGGGCTTTCTCATCGAAAAAGTAGGTAGAATTTCAAGACAAGGGGTCAGAGCGTGAGCTGTAGCAGGGGATTCCTTTGAGGGCCCCTGCACCCTTTTCAACTGCCCATGTCACATGCTCTCAAAGCTGACCCTGGAGATAGGCTTCCTTTCTCTGTTAGAAATGAACAACTAAGCTAAACACACACACACACACACACACACGAGTCAATCCAGAGCCGTTTCTCATTTCTGTCAGATGAGAAGGAACTGCTGTGGGGTTGTGACAAATGCCACTTTTGTAGGAGGGCATGGAAGAAAATTAGTAGTGAGCCAGATGACTCATTAAAGAATCTGGATCATGTCCCAGTCGGGGTCAGGACTGTGAAGGTCAGGATGTGGAGCTAGCCCCAGCCCTGAAACTCAGCCAAGGCGGATGTGTGCACTCTTTGAGGCCCCTTGTGATTAATTGCATAGTTGCTGCAGCACACATGGGGGTTTGGTCAAGTCTGGACTGGAGACCGGGAGACTTAAAAGTGCATCGGCTGCAATCTCTGTCTCCAAGAGCTAAAAAGCAATGAGAGATGAGGATAGAGATGGGCAGATGGAGTCATTAGTGGCAGGTCATGTGGGCTAACAATAAAACAACAGCTTCTGATTAATAGTCATATTAATATGCCACTCTCTGCAGCCCATCAATGTTTAAAGAATTGGAATGTGATCAAATACATTTGTATCAGTCAGAGTCCGGCCAGGAAACAGAAACCCTTCTAGATAAGAGAGAAGGTGATACAGGGAATTAATTGGTTGCTGGAATGATGGGCTGTATGGATGCCATATTCACCCACATTTGAAATTGTGGCTGAAAACTCTGAATTGCTTTTGCAGGCAGTTTACTAAGCTCCCTTCTCCAATGTTCCCTCCCTTAATCAGGTTCTTCCATGTATGAACTATACCGCAAATGCTCAAGACCACACTTATCTACCCCATAGGTAACACCAAAGGTGACCCTTCTTTCTTAAGTACAGGGAGTTACTCAAAATTCCCAAGCTCTAGGGAGCCCACGGACTGTAGGTCATACATCCATCTGATCTACAGTGGCTACTTCCTACTGCACTCCAGCCTAATACTTGGCCCCACGTGGCAGAAATCTTTCCCGTGGAGCCACACACAACAATTCTGCCATTTATCTTTATAAGTGTTACTGTGTCATTAAAGCTAGAGGATGTAGCTCAGTGGTGAACGATTTGTCTAAACATGGTAAAGACTCTGGGTTTGATCTCCAGTACCAAAAGAAGATAGATAGACAAATAAATAGTTTTATCTCTAGTCAGGGGTGGATGCTGCATACCTGTAATTCTCGCACATGAGAGGCTGAGACCACAGGAATCAGGAGTTTGAACTTAACCTGGACTAAGGAGGGCTACATAATAAAACCCCAATAATGATGACAAGGAGAAAGAGGAGGAGGAGGAGGAGGAGGAAGAAAAGAAGGGAAGGAAGGAGGAAGGGAAAGGATAGGCAGGGAGGAATCTTTAAATTTGGTACCATCGTTATACAGAGATGAGAAGGCAGTCTAGAGATAGCCCAGGTAACACAGAGGCAAAAGCAAGAAGGTAGTCACTACTCTGCCTAGCTAGAGTGGGACCAGGGGGAAAGACCCCCACCCCCTAGGGTTGGCCTACCTGCTATCAGACATGCTGCTGTGGGTCCAGGGCAAAAAGAGTAGAAGAGATATACTTCAATTTTTTAAATCCTATTTTCACACCTTCCAGATTTCTGCCAGACCTTCACATTGGCTAAACTTTCAAAAAACAGTTGACAGGAGATCTATCATATCACACAAGAGCAGGGGCACACACTGTTCATAAGAGTCAAGAGAAAAAAAAACCCTCAAAGATCCATGACAAATAAACACTGTGTGATATATGCGTATAGTGGAATATTATTTGGTCATGAAGAGAAAGAAAACAACATTGTCAAACCTTGTGGACTCCCTGAATGGTGGAGACTGAGACGGAAAGCAGAGGGCGCCGTGCGAGGAACAGCGGTGACAGGTCAGTGGCTTGAGGACCGTGAATGCATTCATCAAATGCCAGGCTGATAGAAAGGGAAAATTTGTGGGCAACATGGCTCAATGGATAAAGATGCTTGCCACCAAGTCTAAAGACCTGGGTCTGATCCCCAGAACCCACATAAGGATGGAAGGTGAGAAAGGACACTGCAGAATTGTTCTCTGACTTCCGTGCATGGTATTCCTGATCTCTCTCTCTCTCTCTCTCTCTCTCTCTCTCTCTCTTTCTTTTTCTCTCTCTCATTCACTCACTCTGTTTTTCTTCTCTTTCTTTCTCTGTCTCTCCCATGTGCACATGCTCATGTGTACACACGTGCGCCACACACACACATACACACCCACACACACCTACACATTTTAAAAAGAAAGAAAAAGAGGTTTCATAAAAGACATTGCACCAACCACAGGAGGCCGTTTAACTGAGAATAATATATGAATCTTGCTTGTGGGAGGGAAGCACAGCTCTTTGTATGATAATTAAAAGGGAGGGAAATCGTGAAGTCTTACTGGGTGGGACACCTATGTGGGGACCATATGTGGATGGGTTGGTGGACAACAGCTCATTATTCTGCTGAGGAATGAGCTTCACGAGTGTGGGTCGCCTCTCCTTAGACTGTGTGCTAAGCACAGCAGCAGGCATGGACCACTAGGGCCCAAGCAGCTGAGGGTCTGAGCCTGCTGGGTCCAGAGGGCAGTTCTCTACAGTAGTGTCTGGATGCTATGAGAGAGACTGCAGATAGGGCCTGATAAGCATCACTCTCTGGTTCTGCCTAGAAGCAGCAGGAGCCTTAGTATGAACCAGCCTGCTTTGGGGCCAAGTAGAAGTGGATCAGCACAGCTGTCTGTCCTGAAATGGTAGCTACAAAAAAAAAAAAAAAGCATGAAGTTCAGATACTTACTAAATGTGATGAATGTAGAAATCACTATGCTAAGTCAAATCAACCAGATATAAAAAGATAAATGCAATAAGAACCACCTCTGTGAGTCACACACACCAGGCAACTTTCACACAAGCAGAAAGTAGAAGTCACTAGAGGCTGGAGGAGGAGGGGTGGGGAATAGTTGCTTAATGGACACAGGGTTTCTACTGAGGATGATGAAACTTCTGCAGTTGGGGGGTGCTGGAGATGGCACATCATGCATGGACTTAGATGCCCTGAACTGCATGTGAAAATGGTGGCGAATGTAAAAGTGATAATTTTATATTATGCACATTTTTGTTGGAGGATTTTTTTTTTTGAGACAGGGAGTCACATGATAACACAAGCTGGCCTAGAACTCACAGCAATCCTCCTGTCTCAAGTCTCCTCAGTACTGAGATGGCAGATGTGAGTTACTACTCCCAACTGTTATGTACATTTTACCTTATTTGTGTGTAGATGTGCACATTCACGTGTGTGTGTGTGTGTGTGTGTGTGTGTGTGTGTGTGTGTGTCTGTTTGGTGTATGATTGTGTGTGCTCATGTATATGCAGGTGTGCTTGTCTTGTGAAGTCATGTGTGGAGACCAGAGATGGACATTAGTGTTCTTCTCAGTCACTTCCTCCACTTTATTTTTTGAGATAGGGTCGCCACACATTGAACCTGGAGCTGGTTGTTTTTGCTAGACTGCCCAGCCAGTGAGCTCCCCCAAGATTATCTGTCTCTGTCTCCCTGGCACTGGGGTTACAAATTCCTGCCTCCACTCCTGGCTTTTCCCTAGTGCTGGGGAATCCAAACTTGGGTCCTCTTGCTTGTGCTCTCTGAGCCATCTTTCCTAGGACTTTACTACCACTTTAACAAAGAAGAAAATCCAGGTAAAGGAGAAACGGATTTGCCCTGAAATGGTACCAATCACAGTCATCTTCTCTGACTAGAACAACAGACTCTTATAATATCTTAGGTCTGGAAAACTAGATAATCTCTCCTTTGTGAGTTTGAATTTATCTATCTATCTATCTATCTATCTATCTATCTATCTATCTATCTATCTATCTCTCTATCTCTCTATCTCTATCTCTCTATCTCTCTATCTCTCTATTTCTCTATTCTCTATCTATCTATCTATCTATCTATCTATCTATCTATCTATCTATCTGTCTGTTTGCCATGAAAGGGCACAATTGCCTTCTTGGGAGACTTGCTTAGTTTTTGGATTTTATAAGGGGGGTGTGATGGTTAGTCTCAGTTGCTACTTTGACTCAGTCTAGGATCAACTGGAAGAAGAGCCTCTGGACATGCCTATGGGTGACTGATTATCTTGATTACATTAATTAACTGGGAAAACCTACCTTAATTGAAGGACCAATCCCTAAGCAGAAAGGTCTGGGTTGTATAAATATGGAGAGAGACAGCAAACATGCATGCATTCCCCTCTCTCTGCTTCTGAGTGTGATTGCGATGTGACTAGCTTCTTCAAGCTCCTGCTATGGTGACTTCCCTGCCATGATAGACAGTAACCTATAAGTGGGAGCCATATGCACCCTTCTCTCTTCAGTTGTCTTGGTCAAGCAGGGTACTTTGCTACAGCATTGAGTTAAGTAACTAAAACAGGGAATAATAATCTTACTGCTCTGATTGACTAGAGGATGGCAGTATAAACATGCTCACTGCCTGACACATTGTAAGTGTAGTAAAGTGATAGATTTCAATAGAAGCAACATCATGTAGTGCCTGTTAGTGTTTTGTAGTTTTTGTCTGGGATTCTGGGTATGTTTTACAATGTCTGTTCTAGAATTTATGTGGAAAAAAGTTACAGATAAGGACAAAGAAAGGAATAGCTTTTTTACAACTAGGAACTCATTACTTTTAAAAATATTTTACTTATTCATTTGAGAAAGGAAAAGAGAGATAGACAACATGCATATCATGGCGCATGGATGGAAGTTAGAAAACAGCTCTCACAAGTTTCACAAGTCAAAAAAAGCTTCACAAATCACTAAACTATTTTTCCAGTCCCAGAATTCATTGTTTTGTATGAGACTAGTACATTGAAGAAGGAAGATGGCTAAGTATGGATTATATCCCATCATTTAGAAGGCTGAGAATAGATGGATTGCCAGGAGTTCAAGGCTAACCTTGGCCATATGGTGAGAGATCTCATCACAAAAGTAGAAAGAAAAAGAAAAAAAAAAAAGAGGAAGGAGGAGGAAAACGAGGAGAAAGAGGAGAAGGAAAAAGAAAAAGAAAGAGGAGGAAGAGGAATTCAATATCCAAGACAGTTTAAAGTGATATTGGGGTATTGACAGTCATTAAGGTTAATCCCAAGAATAAAAGTTGATTCCTTAAAAGCAGAGGTCATAAGGAAATTCTCAGCCATATGGAATCAATATTCCAACTTTCATGAAATCAGCTTCTGTCTTTCCATAGCTGGGGATCGAACCCAGGACCTTGTGCATGCTGCATGCTAAGCACACACTCCACCAGGAGCTACATCCCAGTGCCACCTGCTACGGAGCTGAGGATGACCTTCAACTTTTGAACCTCCTGCCTCCCTGTCTGGAGCGATGACACTGCATAGTGCTGGAGACTGAACCCAAGGCCTCCTGCATGCACAGCCACTCTGTCAAGGAAGCCACGTTCCCAGCCATCACCACTCTCACGTTTCAAAAGGCTTTCTATCTTGGGAACATGAGGTCTCCAGCTACAGAAATGTGCTACTAGGCATGGATCCTGTTTGCTTAATGCAGAAGTGGCATCTGTACTATTCCTGACTGTGACAGTTTGGGAATAAATAGTATCTGAACTCTTTATGTGTAGAGAAGTGTTAGCAACTGAGAACCAGGCAGCTCCATCTACCCTGGAAGTGGTCCCTAAGGTCTGGCCTGGGGAACCTTGAGCTTGCTATCAGTACACCCATAATTAAAGTGAAGAGCAAAGAAGCTCAAAAATATGACTGCGAGCTGACAGGACAGTCGACTCTTAGAAAGGGCTGTATCGAAGAGGAATGGTGTTCTGCTCTAGAGGCGCAGGAAGCAGCAAAGGAATCACAATATGTGGAATGTCTTAAATAAAAGTGTATTGACATTAAATACTGCCTAACTTTCCACATTTCATTTTGTTTTGTCTTGCTTTATTTTGAAAGAAAATCTCTTGTATCCCAGGCTGGCCTCAAACTTCTACCAGAGAATGACCTTGAATTTCTGATCCTCCTGACTCTATCTCCAAAGTGCTGGGATTATAAGTACGTACCACCATTCCTGAATTTAATTTCACAGAGAAAAAGAAAATGAAATTCCTTTCACATGGTTTGTAGAAGGTCACTATGTGTTTTGGGCTCAAAATTTTCAGTGGAGGAAATAAAAATTAAATTTAGCTATTTAAAAAGAAATAGTAGGTAAACTAGACATGACTGAAAGACCAAAGGAGAAGTCTAGGCATGGCGGTGCACACTGGGGGCTCAGCAACGCAGCAGGAAGATTGCCACTTGTTTGGGGTCTTGGTAGTTTGAGCTACAGCATGATACCTGTCTAAACAACAACAATAACAACTATATACATACATACATGCATACACACACACACACACACACACACACATATGTGCACGGCTATATGAAGATGTGTGTAAGCTGTTCATGTAGGAGATTTGAGAAGTCCTGGAACCAACACCTCAGTAGCAAGGGTTGGGGGGAGCTCACAACAACTCTTTGAAGTAGGCATGAAAAATCCCCATTTTTCTCAGAAAAAAAAAAAAAAAAGGCCAAGGTACAGAGATTTTTAAGCCACTTGTCTAGAGTCCCTGTGTGAGGTGGGAATGAGATTTAGCTTCAAGAAAGCTCCCCTGAAACTTATGTGGGTGGGCTCTCTCCACTTAGATCCTGTTGTCCCCAGGGAGTTGCAATCTGAGGAAACAAAGCACAAAATGAACACTAATCAGAATGTCAAAATGTGAGCCAGACTGGGGATCTGTTGATAGAGTGCTTCCCTGGCATGCATAGCATGCATGAAGCTCTAGGTTTAATCCCCAGCACTGCCTAAACCAGATGTGGTAATGCACCCCTATAATTCCAGCCTCTGAGAAGTGGAGGCTGGATGATCAACGGAAGGTCATTTTAGGCTACACAATGAGTTGGGGGCCAGTCTGGGTTATATATATAAAATATATAATATATATTGTACATATGTTGCTAAATATAGGCAACCACTATGTGATATATTCTTGAAAATAGACACAAAATTAGAATGACTACAAGCTGACCCAACAATTTCTTTTGCCAGAGAGACAGAAAAAAATGTGATTACCCCTCAACTTATAAGCACAGGCTTTGGTGATATGCTCTAGCTTCTTCCTTTGTTTCATTCACAGCTGAGGGGGTCAGGGAGCTCAGGATGTCCCAGGAACTGTTGACTGGGATGCACATGGCTTCTGAACATCCAGGATTCTTCTCAAATGCTGTCAGGTTATGAGTTCTGGGGCTCCCATGACTCACATCCGTATTTAATTTTCTGCCTTCCGTCCATGGTTATAAATCAAGAAAAGCTAAAATGCAATGAAATATTTAAGCATTTGTATGAGTTGTGAGTTGTTCCTTAAGAGGGCAACACTGCTGAAGTTGGCAATATCTGCAGGCAAGATCATAGCCTGGGTGCCTGTCAGTTGCAGGAACTTGCCCTGGGAGAATGTGGTGAGTTGACCTGTACACACACACACACACACACACACACACACACACACACACATACACACACTCGAAAACCCAATTCTCTTTCCATGGACCTGCAAAAACATTCAGAATAATATAATGAGCTGGTGTGGGTTTTTTTTTTTTTAATCTTATTGTACCACTTAGAACTGATGCTTAGTCTGGTTGTGCTATCAGTCCTAACAGCCACAGAGATTTTATTTAAGCTTCTTTTATCTCCACTTGAATTATGGACATATTTACAGCAACTTGTTTTCCATCTGAGATCTTTGGCATCTCTCTTCTTGAAGCAATGCACTCTAGGATCCTTTTTAGGATAGACGACTGCCTGTTTGTTGGTTGCTAACAACCCTAATAGGAATGAGTTTACATCATGTTCATTCCTACATAGAGGGACAAGAGAGACTTGGGAAGGTGCCATGAATATTTCCAGTTATGAAAACTGCAACCGACATTTGCTGTACATTCTTCATAGTTATATCCAGTTCCATCTGCATTATCGCTTCATCTAATCTTTCACAGGTTCAGAATCAGGAAAATAATATTATCACAGCCTTTAAAAATTTAACAGGGTTCATGGCATTTCAAAGCTGGAAAGCATTTGCAGTCAACTGGAACCAGTCGTTTTACACTGCACAAATGGAGGCCAAGCAATTGACCCAGAATCACACAGGTAATTCACAGCAGAGCTAGTGTTTGTCCTGAAAACATCACCTTCCAGAACTAATAAGGAAGAGCAAATCTGGTGGGGGGTACCAGCTATGTGCCAGCACAAAACACATGGCAGCTGTGGAGGAACCCAAAGAACAACGCTCTGGTTTGGAGGTAGTTGCCGAGAGAGTGTTCTCCTTTGTGTTTCCTGCTGAGAGTGGAGACCTTAGAAAGTCAGGAAATAAGCAGGTGACTGTACCCCAAAACCATGTTCTCTAGTCATGAGCTGAGGACCAGTTGCTGCCTGCTGGAGGGTTTTTTGGAACTAGCTTCCTGCTCTCTGTTCTAGAAAAGAAGCCTGCTTTTTAAAGTTTAGTCAAATACTAAATAGAAATTTCATGTCTAGTCATTTATAATAAGTAGACTTGTTAGCCAAAATGTGTGCACTGATTTTAAGGAAATTAGAGAATAACTTCTAGAGTCTTAAAACATAGGTTGGGTAGGATTCCCACCTATGTACTAACTCAGAAATTCCAGAAGTACAAGACTATGCTCTCATCTCAGTCCACCGGAACCTTAAAAGAAACTGTGATACCCTCTTACCCTGGCTGAAGGCCAAGGAAGAGACCATCATGCCAGAAAGTCTAGATGCCAAGACTGCCCCTGGAGATGGTATTTGCAATCCAAACTGGGAGAATCCATGTCAGAAGCAAAGGGGGCTGTGTCTTTCCTACCCCAAACAGCACTCTTATGAGAAATCACAGAGATGGACCATCTGAGTGCACTCCCACCAATGATCGCCTCTGCCCCGAAAGAGACACCCTTGGCATATGGGGCCTGACTGGACCCCAGGTTTGGAGTATGCATGGTTCACAGATGGGTCATCTAACTGATGGCAATACGCTTCTGGAATTCTTCAAAGGAAGACATAAACAACCTTACTATTAAAGGAATAGAAGGATGCTATTATAGAAGTTATTCTTCTAATAACTATATTACTTAAGTGTTTTCTTCAGTGCATACCTCAGTGTTCCATCGACAGAACCAGCTATAGCTTATGGGCCTTGAGTATTCAAGTCAAGGCCCCCCCCCTTTGGAGATGTGGTTTAAGCTTAGATAGTAGAGACTACATGAGCCACATACATCTTCCCAAGTTAGAACCTGCTGATGTCGACCTGCCTGACTGAGAGTATCAACCTAGAGAGGACAACAGCCAAAGCTCACGCTGGGACTTGTGGGGTGTTGAGGATTCCTATAGTTAATTGTAAAATATGTTCCTTGCTAAATTCAATAAGAGAACATTCTGCCTCTGTATTTTAAAAGAAAACAGTCTCTGTTAAAACGTGGGCTCAGCCCCACAGCTATCCGGTGAAGCATTATAGATTAGATAAGTTTTTGAATACTGAGAATGTTCCTGTTAAGTGCCTTTGTCCTGAAGCAATGGGTTAGGTTCTTGAAAAAAGAACAAAGGGTCCACCCTGAAGGTGACTTTGCTGATTATCTATTATGTATGCAACATTCTTTACCCCAAAAGTTTCTGTATTATGTATGCAACATTCTTTACCCCAAAAGTTTCTGTATTATGTATGCAACATTCTTTACCCCAAAAGTTTCTGTATTATGTATGCAACATTCTTTACCCCAAAAGTTTCTGTATAAAAGCTGTCACGAAAGTTTCAATAAACGGGTTCAGGATTCACTCGGACGAGAGGGAGCTGCGTGTGTTCTGTTCTCCACCCGGTCCTGGGGAGCCCTGGTCTCGAGGCTGCGACTCTGGTCTGCAGCACTGGGATAACATTGACCAATAAGAGCTTTGTACCCGGCTGAGTGGATGCTCTGACTTGGTAAGGCTTATAGTGAAAGAAACTGAGCTCAGAAGCCTCAGGACTCTGAGGGCGGGGGAAGGCTGCCTTCCCTAGTGTCTCCCAGACCACATCATCCATAGGTACTGTTTGTTTTGGTTCTGTTTCCATAGTTTGTGGCATGGTCTGACTTTTTTTTTTTTTTTTTTTTTTTTTTTGCATTGGTTCCTTTCTATTTTGCTGTGATTTACATAGTATTTAGAAGCAAAGAATGCATTTAGATTTGATTCCCTATTGAAATGAAGGATCAGATTAAACAAATCCCCAGGAAGCTTTCTAAAGGGTGTTTTCGTCTGGTTAGTCAACCACTTCAGATTGTATGAGGCAGTCCCTGTGCCAAGGCCTTCGGCCACACGGAGCATTTAACAGATTCCCGAGACGAGCTTGAAACATGGCCAAGGTCACTCTGTTCATGAAAATGTTTGGCAGTCTCTTCTGTGTTCCCCATGGGGGAAAGAAAATCAAAACAAAAAAACCAAACTGTTCTTTTAAAAATGTGCTATGCTAACATCCGGAAGGCCATCCTGATATAAACAAATGATTGAAAGAATAAACCAAAGGAGAGAAGAGACAAATATTTCATGCAGAAAAATTGCAAGTAATTTATGTAGCTACTTTGCCGTCTAGGAGATACAGCACGACTCCTTGGCCTTAAGTGTGGGCGGTGGGAAAGTCAGCCGAGAGAGTGACTTCACACTGGAGAACCCAGCACTGGAGCCACTTTTCCTGCACAGGCAGGGGATACCTGGGGCAGCCACATGCACCAAGAGAAAGCTGCATAGTGGTTCATGGTTTCAGAGGTTTTGACTCAGGATCCATCGGCCCTGTGGTTGTGAGCTTGTGGGGAGGTGACAAACCGTGTAGGACAGTGGGGTTATGCGACTCCCTGACTGCATGAATGGTCAGATGAAAGAGAGGAAGAAGGGGCCAAGGTCTCACATTCAGCTTTGGAACAGAATAGTTACAATGACCACCTCCCACCAGGTTCCACTTCTCAAAGTTCCATCCATGTTACAGTTACCCTGAATGGTTGTATAAAAAGTCACTATCAAACGGCTTAAGGGAACAAAGGGTTTTTATTTTTTTTTCTTAACAATTCTTGCTACAGTTTCTTGTCCAGCTTGGAAGGAGCGTTCATATCAACAAGTTCCCTTGGCCCTGACCATATCATACCCACATAATGGCTGAGAGAGGGGCAAGCCTTTCTTGACAAACTAGCATGTCTGGCCAAGTATACAGAAGGATCCCAACTCCCTCAACCAGACCTCACACCCTCACTATTAAGTTGACACCTGTATGTAACTATGACAACCTACCTCCCTACAGTGCCAACCTGGGACCAAACCTTTAACTCCTGGGCTTTTGAAGGGACATTCTAGACCCAGCCACAGAACCTGTTTTCCTTCAAAAATAATCATTCAGGGCTGGAGAAATGGCTCAAGGATTAAGATTCTGCCTTGAAAGCAGAAGATCCTGAATTCAGATCCCAGGTTCCACATAAAAAAACATCAGGCAGAAATGGTAACAGCCTACACTTCCGGCTCTGGTAGGTGGAGCCTGGGAAACCCCAGAGGGAAGCAAAAAGGAGGTAGAAGCAATCTGAAATGATTCCTGAAGTCACCCTTAGTCTTCCACAGGGAAATACAGAGCACTCTGATACATACAAAAAATAAAATAAATTAATTTAAGAAATAGTCATGCACCATGTCACAATGTTTTGGCCAATGATGTACTGTTTATATGAATGGTGACCCATAAAATTATAACAGAGTTGAAAAATTACTACCATCAAGTTCAATAGTTGCCATTATAATGTTGTGCAATGCCTTATCACTTTTTTGTGATGCCAATATAAAGGCTCCCACTTACTATCAGTTGTGTAAAAACAAAGTATATACCATTATGCCTACCATAAGTATGATGCAGTGTTTGATAATGGTAATAAGGGCTAACCTGCTGGCTTACGTATTTATAGTATGTTGCATGACTTTTTCCTGGGGAGGCAGAACAAATGTATGTTTATTATTTGCAGGACACCAATGATGAACTCAAGAAACAGTCTCAACAAGTCTAGTTTGGTGAACCAAAGAGTTTATTGGGGTGACTTGCAGGAGCATGAGTAAGGGATTGTTCACAGGAGCATGGTGACTCAAAGGAGCTTCATTACAAAAAACCCACACGAAAGCCATATCCTTGGCTCTCCTCACACAACTCAAAGGCAGCTCCGCTGATCAGAGAAACCCCTTGCCCCTTTGGTTGTGACTGTTTATATAACTTTGGGGAGGGGAACTGGTCAATCTAAGCTTCAGAAGTTTCCCGAGTCTGGTAAATTTCCTGAACCTCCTGAGCTTCCTTCTCTCTGGGAGGGAATGTTTCAGTTCTAAGAAAATAATTGTATGACACTATGCTATAATTTTTTGAATTATTATTTTAAATATAAGGAAAAGTCTGCTATTATACTAGTAACAGCTTCCTATATCCTATGTTCTCATGCAATCTCTTTTACTCATGTAAAAGAGCTGCCTTTGAATTCCATCTGTAGCCATGGATGACTTTGAACTTCTAATCCTGCCTCCACCTCTGAGTGCTGGAGTTAGAGGTGTGGACCACCATGCTATGTTTACTCTATCTCTTGATCACTGCATCAACAGCCCACATACAGCAAAGGATGTATTTGTAGAAAAACACTTGCTTAGCATGCACAAGGCCCATTTACATCATGACATAGAAGGAAGGAAAAGGGGGCTGGGGAAATGGCTCAGAAGTTAAAGGACCTGAGTTCAGATCCCCAGACCCCATGTAAAAATGCTGGGTAGAAATGGTGGCAGCCTGCATTTCTGGCTTTGGAGCATGGGAAACCCCTGAGCAAAGCAATAAGGAGGTAGAGCAATCCAAGATGACTCCCAAAATCACCTATGGGCCTCCATAGGCACACACACTTAAATACACACACACACACACACACACACTCACACACACACACACACACACACACTCAAGTGGATGTGTGCAAAAAAAAAAAAAAAAAAAGGAAGGAAGGAAGGAGAAAGGAGTGATTGGCCTATAGTAATTAAGGCTGTGCAAGTGGACTCTATGATGTTCACATGAAATCCTACAGCATTCTTCTCAAAATATGTCCCTGTCCTTAAATGACACATGATTGTGCTTCATACACATAAAAGTGGGCTTTGTTTGCTTTTTTGCATTTCTGGGTTTTGAAACCTTTATGCATTTTAAGAAAGGCTCTGCCACAGAGTTCTCCCAGCCCCAACATTGTTTTAAATGGAATTTAAATCGATTTCTATGGGACACAGCTAAATTGCCTTTGAAAACACCAAAGAACTCCACAAATTGTTCCTCTCACAACTTTGAGTTACTCCTGTTGTCCTTCATCATTCTGTCACAGGCATGCAACTCTTCAAAAAGATCCATGGTCTAAAATTCAAAGCTTCCCTAAGTCTGGACTGTATAGAAAGATGAAGAGAGAAAGAGAGAGAGAGAAAGAGAGAGAGAGAGAGAGAAAGAGAGAGAGAGAGAGAGATCCCAAGTATGTAGAAGCATGTACATTCACCTTTGCGTCTACCTTAAGTAAAAGATAGTCTAAGGGGTCGGGAGATGATTTGATCAGCAAGAACACTTTGTAGTGTGTACATATGAAAACCTGAACTTGAATTCCCAGCACCCAGATAAAAGCAGGACATGTGGAGACTCCCTGGCCTGAGAATAAGGCAGAGAGTGACATAGTAGGACACCTGACATCCTGGCACCCACGTTCATGGATATGCAAACCTACATGTGCATGCACACACGCATAGACAAGCACATGTGCACACACGCACACACTGTTGCTGTGATGTTAGAAGCACAGAATTCTGCTGTGCTTCTTGTTCAGCTCTCAATGCCTGGACCAGAGCAGGTCAAACGGTATCAATCAGGAAACAAGGGTAAGTGTAGCAAAAATAAAGAAACAAAAGAGACCGGATGTACTAGCTAGATGATAGTATCAACTTGACAACTGAAAGCTGAGCTTTGGGCATGCTTGTGATTTGTAAAGAGTTAATAATTCAGACAAGTCCTGAGCAAGCCTGCAGGAGATTATCCCATTGACGTGGGAAGACCCAGTCCATGGTGGGTGGGACCATCCCCTAGGCAGGTGGATAAGATGGGAGAGGCAGGTTGATAAATTGAAATTCTTCAGCATACTTTGATGGACACACAATCTGACAAGAGAAGTGGCCCCTCTCAGCAATCCCTCAGTTTCTGGTGTTGGTATATACTCTTTTGCCAGGTTGGACTGAAAACTAACTGAGAATTATCAGTCACAATAAAACCCCCTTGTTCCTATAAACTCTCAGGTCATGAGTTTCTGAGCAACATGTAGGGAAGCTGCAACAACGGACAAGATTGCTCATGTCCAAAGAAAAATGTCTTCTTTTCAAAAAGAATTTCTTAGACCATCATGATCTACAGACTTTGGTGGCCATGTAGCTCTGCTTGACTCTGGCTGCTACTCACAGCTCTGGGCTGTGCTTCCCGAGGGAGGTCATCCTCTCTAAGTGACAGCAGGCAGGTGGCTTTGAATCTCCTGAGAGAACGGTGGCAGGCTGTCCGTGCTAGCTGGGACTGTAAAACGGTAATATTGTGGGTGTGGCTACAAACCAAGAAAGTCTCAGGAGAGTTGGGACAAGGGTCATCTTCAGTAGTCTTGTTGTTGGTCATTTCCCACCCCATTCACCCTGGACAGAGCAGCCAGAAGAACCGGGTAAATCTGGTCATGTCCCTGTCTGAGTGGAAGTGCTCAATGGTTTTTAAGGAGCTCCCTGAGCTTCCTTAACGTCAAGCCCCCAAAACAGGGCACTTGAGGGCTTCCGTATGACTCAGATGCTGCTGGTCTTCCCGGCTTTGTTGTCCACCACCAACCCTCCTGCTGCCTGCAGCTCCCAGGCCAGCTGCACTATGGTAAGCACAAGCCCCCCTCTTCCAAAAGAGACTATGTCAGGCCTTCATGAAACATGGTTCCAGAATATTGGTCTCCCCACTGCTTGGATTTGTCCACTGCGGTCCTCTCTTTGATGTGCTTCCTTGCTCAAGTGTTCTGATTCTGCTGGTCTGAGTGAGGGTTTGAATTGGTGAGGATTGCTTTTGACTATTATAACGGAGTCCTGATGACTGTGGCTTAGCAATTTCCCATATGAAATGAGTGTGCAAGAGAGTTGGCAGCTTTGCATTCATGGGGGTCCTGGCTCCATTCTTTCTGCACTCTCACCCTAGCCTGGGTTCTGCCCTCAGTGTCACCTTGTGAACCCCAAGAGACAGTGTTCCAGTGTCCTAGCCACATGGGAGAAACAGAGCAAGCGATTCCCTCTTTTGATAATTTTATAGGGCCATGGCAATCTATCTTTTTTTTTTTTTTAAGAACCAACTCTCTGGGGCTGGAGAGATGGCTGAGGGGTTAAGACTCTGTCTTGAAAGCAAAAGGTCCTGAGTTTGGAATGCAGGTCCCAGGCAGAAATGGTGGCTGCCTGCACTTCGGCCTTGGTGAGCAGAGCCTGGGGAATCCCAGAGTGTGAAAAAAGGAGGTAAAAGCAATCCAGGATGATTACCAAAGTCACCCTTGTTCTCCACAGGGACACACAGTACTCTCTCTCTCTCTCTCTCTCTCTCTCTCTCTCTCTCTGTCACACACACACACACATAAAATAAATAAAATATTTTAAAAAGCTCTCTTAATGATTCTACATACTGTTCTTAGAGTCTCCATTTCATTTTATTTCTACTGCAACCTTCTATTCTCTTTTTTCTTTTATTATTATTATTATTATTATTATTATTTATGTATATGATTTGTATGTATATGTGCATGTGTGTCTGTATGACGTGTGTGCATATGTGATATAAGTGTGTGTGTGATATTCGTGTGTGTGTGGCCATCAAATTATCATCAAACAAAATGAGAAACCTAACCTAGATTGTTGCAGTCCAGGCTGCAACCTCAAATCCAGGGCTCCCCTCGACAAGGTGGGCAAGGCTTCGGCAAATGGAGACAGACACAGCTCTCTGGGCTGAGTGAATCTGAATTCTTTATTGAAAATTTTAGCAGCGTTCATATACTTTAGAAAATCGAGAGTAAAGGCCAGGGGTTGTGTCATTACACTCATAGGGAAAACATCAAAGAAAACCAGGACCAAATTCTTTACAGGATTATGTAAAACATTCATTCCAGGTAACAAAGGAAGAGCAGAGGTAACATATATTTTTTGTGTTGGAACAGACGTGATGTCTCCAGGTAGAGTTAAAGCAGGCATGACCCTCAGTTGCTAAAAGTAAAGGGACAATGAATGTTTCAAAGCAGATTTTCTCTGGTATATGTATAAACATCAAATGTGTGGGGAAGGGACTGTAAACTAGCTAGTACTAAGAAAAACAACAACAACAACAAAAAGATCTAAGAATATGCAGGAGGTAGAAGGAGGAATCCTCCTCCCAGAGGCAAAACTTAATTTACATAGGGAGAGTCCCTAGCACTTAGCAACTGCCCATTTAGATGTTAATGTGTCACGCCCCAGCTAGCAGGCCTTAGATCAGAAGGAGACAGACAGTAACACTAAGGCAGGCAGTAACACTAAGGCCTGACTATTCCCATATTTTCCTTATTTTTCTTATTTATTTCAAATAATGCCATGTCCTTTTTCTAGAAAATGTTTCCTTGAAACGATATTCTGCCATGCTGGGACCTTGTCCACCAGGATGGTCGAATAAGGACGTGGCACTAGATGTCCTGTGAAGTTCAGAATTTTGGAGGATAGGCTGGGCGTGGCTCACACGCACGATCCCAGCACTTGGAAAGCTGAAGCTTGAGGGTTGTCCGAGATTCTTGTCTGCCTGGCTGCACAGCGAGTTCCGGGTGTGTGGGGACTGCAGGGCATGGATCCGATGCACACGGGAGACAGAAGCCGATATGTAATTTAGGGGACAGTGACCTTCCATTCAGCATCTGCTCCTTTCTTGTTCTTGCCTAAAACCAGAAACGACTTTGGATTTGTCCTGGCTAGAGGCCAGGAATTCCAGAAGGGGCTCTGGTTTCTACTTGGCTCCTTGTCTTTACTCCACTTAGATGATTGCTGCTGCCCAGACGCTATAAAAGACGATGTGACCAAAGCTGAATGGCATCTGGACACCATGTGGGTGGGTGAACTGGACTGAACATGTTCCCATGCCTAAGCCCAATTCCTGCCATAGGTCCGGTAGAAAACCCCTGGACTAACTAACAGCTCAATAGCACATCATTTCTAGGGACCCTCTCCTCCTGTAGAGAGGCTGTGCCTTTTTGGCTTTCTCTCTCTCTCTCTCTCTCTTTCTCTCTCTCTCTGTCTCGTAAACTCTGCTTATGAACATACAATAAAACTTCCTTCTACCCTCCTGGGATTCATTATTTTCATTCTTTGAGTCAATCAGCAGGCCAGAGGGTCCCCCACCTCCTCTGCTGTTTCTCTTTTGACAGAAGAATACACCTGGAGTGCTTTCTACCTCTAGTCCTGGATAGAGATAGGCCAGTCTGCTCAGCCCTAATGATTAGAAAAGTCTCTTTCCTTGAGTTAAGCCAGCTGGGCCTGACCATCACCGGCCAGGAGTCTGTTCCCGAGGAAAGCGCACTCACCTGAAGAGAGATGGGAGGGCTAGTTATGTCCTTAGTGAGTCCATGTTCTTATCTTCCCAGAAGCTTCCCCTTCTAGGCAGATTCTTATAGAGCCTCTGTCATGCGATACTGCCAGGCTTACGGGTTTTTTGTTTTTTTTTTTTTTAGTTCTAAGCTCAAAAAAGTGCAAGTTTTTTTCCTTTTCTTTTACGCCTTTTCCCAAAAGTCTAAATATGCTTTCTCTGATATTCTGCATTTCCTCACTGTTCTGCTGAAGCCCGCCACTTTCTATTGCACCCCACTGATCACCATTGAGACTCAAATGGCTTGGCTCTCCCTCCCTTTTCTCTCCCCTTCTTCCCAGTAGCTGTTGGGACTTCACTTTTTATCTGCCTTATTTTTTTCTCTCAAACTTTAATAAAAAGATCTCTGAGCATCTTTCTGAGTCCACTTTTCAATTTATTTGTCAAGGCTAAGAACCCAGTTTTCTCAGGACTCCGACTCTAAGCAAATGAGTATAAATGTGGAACTAGTAATCATATAAAGAAGGGCGCTGGGAAGGGGAAGTTAAGGCTAATAGGGAAAAGAAAAAGAGGAAGTGGAGAAGAGCATTGTTATGAAGGGGAAGAAAAAAGCAAGAGATCAGAACAACTAAAAAAAGAAAAGAAAAATGAAGACATGAACAATGTGGAGAAAATTCAGTCAAATATAAGAAGGAAAATAAAAATATAAGAGCATTAAAAAACTTGTAAGATTAAACTGAAATACTACTTTCAGACAGGCCTCTGCCCTCCTTCTCTCCCCCGGCCGTCCCCCCATACCCCCCTCCCGCCAGGGAGCTGTGCAGCGAGCTGTGCTTGGCTTTATTACTTTGTATATTTCCAACTTCTGTTTCTCTGCTTTCCAATATCTTTCCTTTCTTTCTTTCTTTCTTTGGTTTAGATTCTATTTTTTTCCTTCGGATTAAAGGTTTATACCAAGACAATTTCTAGTTTGCCATCTAATCTGGAGGTTTCAGGCCCTTGGTGGTTTTCAATTCCTGCCCAAGTAAATGGGCAGTAGATGTTTTTAAAATGTTTATGAGAGAGAGAGAGAGAGAGAGAGAGAGAAGGGAAAACGATGAGAGAGACACTATAGCATATGGGTGGCAGTCAGAGGATAACTTTTCAAAGGTCAGTTCTCTCCTACCATGTTACCACGTGGGGGTTCAGGGACAAAACTCAATTCACCAGGTTTGTGCCCAGGTTCCTTCACCCCTCAGCCATCTCACTGGCCCATCTTCTCCCCCATCCCAGACAGTCTCACTATGCAGCCAGACTGTCCTTGAATTCCAGTCTTCCTCCCTCAGCCTCCCCAGTGCTGGGATTAGAGACACACCTCTCCCCCCTCCCCATTTCTCCCCACCCACCTACGCCACACCCAGCCATACAATCTTTTATACAGCACTAGTATGGCTCAAATAAATTCCTGGCAAGAGATCAGACCCTTGCTGGGCTCACCTTGGCTTTTTCCTTCAGAGGAGTTTTAATTCTGTGCCGTTTACAGTAAGTATTCAATAAATCTCAACTGAGCTGCAAGTTGAAACAAAAAGGACAGAGTGGGAGGTTTTAAGTGTCCTCATTACCATCCCAATTTCCTCTTTCAAAATGTCACTTGGTCACTCTCCCCTGTAACTTTTATAGCCCCAAAGAAATGAATGTTTGAATAATAAACACTAGATATAAATTCTAAGTCCATTTCTGGGAATGTTTCTTGGTAATTCTTTATTTTTCTTATGCCCTTTGGGTAGTGTAGAAATAAGTGGAAGAGAGTTCAGAGACAGCTGAGCCACACACATCATCTTTCCTGGCCTCAAGTTCTGAGCATTGAAGGTCTGGTGTGGTTTGAGGGACTCTAGTTATCTCAAGGTTCCTTTTGTTATTATTATTTTTAATTTATGTTTTTAAATTTTTATTTAGTGTGTGTGTGTGTCTGTATCATGAAAGACCCCAAGTCTTTCATTCAGGAACGAGGCCGCCGAAAGAGACTCCAAGACCGATCTCGATGCAATAGCAAGAGGATTTTATTTAACAACGCCCTGGGCAGCTTCAGCAATCTCTCACGCAGGAGAGACTGATGCGGCCCCTGAGCAGCTCGGGCAAAGGGTTTTTTAAGGAGTCTTGGGGTGGTGGCGGGGGTCGCTTAGCTGAGGAATTTTCCATGAACTTTACAGTCATTGGTCCGCAAGAGCTCAGGTGGAGTTGGCTCTTAGCGATGGTTCCAGTCCACCTGCTTAACCGCAGGCTGTTCATTCTGGGTGACAATTATTGATGGAATTCCCCTTTGTGCAAACTTGCTTTTCCAGAACTGAAGGGCTTGAGGTGCCAAGGGGTGGGGAAATATCTGCAAAAAGCTCAAGGCTGTACATAGTTTTAAACAATGGTTAGCAATGGATATGCTTGGATGGCTATAAACAATGGATGCCTGAATGACTATAAGTGATGGCTATACTGTGGGCCTGAACAGGCCTGCTTTGTGAATTTTAGGGCGAGGATATCAGGGCTCTACATCAGAGGGAACTGTGTGTCCCTGTGGAAGACCAAGGATGACTTTGGGAATCATCCTGGATTGTTTCTACCTTCTTTTAGCTTGGCGCTGGGATTTCCCAGCCTCCACCCACGAGTCCCAGAAGTTCAGGCTGCCGTTGCATTTTTATTTATTTATTTATTTTATTTTAATTTTTTTTATTATTATTTATTCAACTGTGCACATGTGCATGCGCGTGTGTGTCTGTGTATGTGTAGAACCACGGACAAACCAGCGAACCACCATGGACGCCTCCACCTCCTTCTGCCCCGGGATTCACAGGCTCCGCCCTACCAGGACCAGAAGCGCAGGCCGCCCCCGCTTCCGCCTGGCATCTATACGTGGGATCTGGGATCCGAACTCAGGACCTTCCGCCTGCAAGGCGGAGGCTTAATCCCTGAGCCACCTCTCCAGCCCGTACCTGCTTCTCTTAAAGTAGCAGATGAAAGGGTCTGTGTCCTGAAAATACGTGCATCTTTCCATTCTTAAATCACCACCGTTTCAGGGATGGTGAGATAGCTCAGTGGGTAAACTGCCTGCTCAAAAACCTAGTGACCTTTGTTCAATCCCAGGAAGTTGACATGGTAGAAGGAAAGAACTGGCTTAGGATCACTGTTCTCTTATCTCACCCGTGCACCAAGGCATGCATATGCATGCACTCTCTCTTAAACAAAGAAATAAATATTTGGGAAAAAAAATCATATAGTTTAACAATTTTCTCAGTCCTTCTGCCTATTTTATGATAATTTGGTTAAAAATAAATTTAAATGTAACCAGATTGGGGGGGAGTATCTCTCAAGTCAAATATCACCAGTATAAATAAAAAATAAAATGGGGTCTCCTTAACACACAACCTTTTTTCAAATGAGAGTTAGCATGGACTGCTTACCTTTCCCAATGGATGCCGCATTCATTTTCTGCAGGATCCTCCTTTTCTGTCTCTTGAAGACTTCTTGGAAGATACCATCACTCCCCAGGCACCTTAGGTTAATTAAGAGTACAGCTCGGTTTAGAGTTCTGGCTTAACACTCATGGGTTGCCCTTCCCCAACTTGGCCAGGCTGTGGCTCAGGGATCTGAAGATAGGCGGAGCTTACACCTCTGTCACTCTTGCAGTGTCCTTTTCTTGACTTGAAGGATTTTTCTATTGGAGGATCCTGAAGATTCATTTTGTCAGTTAGGTTGTGGTATCCAATTGTTTTGTCAAGGATGAGGCTCAAGCAGTCAAACATATCAGGGCTATAGCACTGATATGCTGCAGTTTCCTGACTGTTGGCTGATCCTCTGATTTCAGACTTGCTAGCCCTCTGTTACATGAAGCCTGAAAAACAACTGTGAGGAATTAACTAAAATGTTTAAGAAGATATTCTGTGTGTGTGTGTGTGTGTGTGTTGAGAAAGAGAGAGAGAGAGGAAGAAAACAGTCTCCAAAGAAGTCTACTATTTGATTCCACTTACATAACATTCTTTTATCTCTTTTTTCCCCCAAGACAGGGTCTTGGTACATAACTGTGATAGTTAGATTCCGGTGTCAACTTGACAGTTGCAGGCTGAGTTCGGGCACAGTTAACAAAGAATTGATAGTCAGGGTAAGTAAGCCCTTGAAGAGGCCTGCAGGTGACTGTTACATGCATATACATATATCCAATATATGATATGGAAGATCCAGTCTATAGTAGGTGATACTTTTCAGTGGTGGACCCCATAAAGGAAGAACAAGAGGGTGGGACTTCCCCCCTCTTGCCCTGTGTCAGTCTGTTGTGTTGAGTCCACTACTGGTCTGCTGCCACCTTTCTCCACAGCTACCGGGGCTGCTGCCATTGTGTTGCTGCTGCTGTTTTTGGCTGACGCCAGAGCCCAGCGTTCCTGCTGTTCTCCCTTGCTGTTGCCGTTTCACGGGCCTTGCTGCTGTTTATCACTGACGTCAGAGTCTAGCCTCTTCAACCCTTTAGCATGATTGAGCTTCCAGACGTTCCAGGGATCCTTCGTTTTTCTGAGATATTCAGCTCAAGGACTGAGCGGCTACCGTTGGACTACTCTGATTTTATTTTGTAAGTTAGTCTAATAAATTCCTTTTTATACACATCCATTCTTTTGGTTCTGTTTCTCTATTGTAAGTTAGTCTAATAAGTTTCTTTATATATACATCCATTTTATTGATTCTGTTTCTCTGGAGGATCCAGACTAACACAGTAATCCAAGCTGGCTTATTGCTCTATATCTTCTGCCTTATCATCTAAGTACTGGGGTTAAACATATGTGCCTCCATGCCAGGATTCCATTCATGTAGCATCCTTGAAATATTAAAATTTGAGAAAATGGAGGACAGGTTTTGAGAAGCCAGGAATGTGTGGGTTTTGGGAAGACAAGTGTGGTTGTAGAGGACAGTACAGGAACTCTTGTGCATCCTGACTCTGATGTTCATTGCATGAATTTCCACTTGACAGAGCTACATAGTATTGAGTGACTGGGTGGGACAATAGCTCAATTGGTCAAGGACTTGCCTTGCAAAGCACAAGGACCTGAATTCAATCCCTAAAATTCATGTAAAAATACTGTATGAGGTAGCCTGTGCCTAAAATCCTAACACTGGAGAGGTAGAGATAGGAGGATACCTGGGATCACTGGCTGGGCAGACTAGCCTAATCGATGAACTCCAGACCAATGAGAGATCATGCCTCAAAGGAGACAACTGATATTCCTGAGGACACTCCAGGTTTTCTTCTGTCCTTCATACACATATGCCCACACACATATGAACACACACACACACACACACATACACACACACAAAGTGCATCTGACACTAAAGAAATTTGAATAAACTGATAGATACATCAATGGTGATTTCCTGGTTGTGATGCTTGACCTAACTTTTTGAACAGTATGTTTAACATAGTTTTGCATGACTTTTCTCTCAGGGGAAATTAAGTGAAAGATCCTGTATTATTTCCTACCATTGGACATAAACTGACCATGATTTAAAAAGAGAAAGTTTAATTTTTAAAAAAAGTGCTACTTCAAGGTGAAAATATTGCAAGGCAAGCGGTTCTTTGGACCATTAGAGAGCAAAGGAAGTGTACCCCTACTGAGGAACTGCAGACACTGCAAAACAGCAACTATGGTCCTAAGGAAGTTATAGATCCCATGTTACCAGGACTGTAACGTGGCAGCAGCCTCTCTCAGAAATAATGCAGGTACAGGAGCAGCACAGAGTAAAAGTGCCTCAGGTAAGTTCTCCAGAAATTTTGAAAATGAATGCTGAATTTACCTGTCTTGTCTTTGGAGCTCAGAATTGGGCTCTGTGTTTATGTAGCACATATGCATGAACATTTACATACAGATTAGTTCCTGTATTTAGATAGTCACAGCACTGTCATCATACCTGTACAGCAACTAGGACTCTTTTGTTCCTCTTATAGCTAGATACAGGTGTCAACTTGACTGTTGAGGGTTTGAACTCAGGGCACATTTGTGGAGACTTAGTAGTTGAGTTAAGCCCAGAGTGAAACTGCAGGAGATTGTCTAATTGACGGGGAAGGCCCAGCTTTTGGTGAGTGGGATGAGGACCCCATCAGGTGAATTAAAATACAGAGAGCTGGTTGACAAAGTAGGCATCCTTGTGTACCTGCCCAGCCATACTGGTCTGGCAAGTAAGGACTGTCCCTCTCTCAGCTATTATTTGGATATGATGCAGCCAGTTCCCTCAGCTCCTGGTTTTGGTGTGTGCTCTCCTGCCAAGCTGGGCAAGGTACTGTAACCAGATTACCGTGAGAATAAAATCCTTGTTCCTTCAAACTAGTTATGATTTTATCAGCAACATGTAGAGCAAATGCATGTTTCTGTGGTGTGGAAAGTCCTGTAGGGGGCAGCATGGAGCTGCTAGAAAATAGTAGGCGTGGACATCGGCAGGAATTTGCAGGCAAAACACCAGTAATAGGGAGTGCAACGAATACCGTTCCTTACCTCTTCCTATGCTTTGCTTTTCCTTTGCAAAAGGGGAGGAGAAATACAGAGAGAAGAGAGAGAGAGAGAGAGAGAGAGAGAGAGAGAGAGAGAGAGAGAGAGAGAGAGAGAGAGAGAGAGAGAGAGAGAGAGAATATTAAGTGAGTGAAGACTCCAGTCACAGTGTGTGAGTGGAGATCAGAGGACAACTTTGTGAAGTAGGTTGGTTCTCTCCATGCGTCTTCATGTGGGTCCAGAATTGAATTCAGGTCATCAGGCTTGCACAGCAAGTACTTCTGCCCTCTGAGTCATCTCGCTGGCTCTGCATCTTACTTTTTGGAGACAGGATTGTTCAGTGAAGCCAGAGCTCACTGATTTGGCTGGAGCTGACCCTCAAACTCCAGACAGCCTCTTTGTCTCTGTTTCCCCAGCACTGGGTTACAGGCATGTGACACCATGTGTGGCTTTTATGTGGGTGCCAGAGATCCAACTCAGGCCTCATGCTTGCATAGCAAGCACAGCACCAGCCCTATAAATATGCATGCATGTATATATGTACATGCACACACATATACATATATATATACTTGTATGTGTATATATACACTCAAATATATATATGTGACCCACAATGTACTATGTGCCTGAGAATGGCCTTGAACTCCTGACCTTCCTGCCTCCTCTTCCCCAATGCTGGGATTACAGATTTGTCACCGCATCCAGTTGGGATCGTATTTTGATTGGGTGTTGATGGAACACAAGGGAGAGAAAAGAGGAGGAAAAGAGAACACAAAAGTGAAGATAGTGATCAGACCAAGAGAAAAGAAACAAACACGAGAGAGAGAAAACGTTCCAGGTCCAGGCAGCGCGCCTGGGCGAGCGAAGTGCTGGGACTCAGGCAGGGACGACGGCTCGGTGTCCAGGCTGGGAGTCCACCATGTGGTTCTGACTGGTGCTGCCTCTGGTTTGAAACAGCGGCGGGGACTGGGACCAAGGAGAAAATGCCCCGTGTTTAACGCGTCCTCTTGTGGTGGTTTCCGTGAGGCTCGGAAACCTGTCACTTTTCAATAGACCCACCTTAGAGTTGGGAATCTGGTCTGAGCACTTATTAGCAAAGCGTTGTCTTGGAGACAAAGATTTCTGAGATACTTTCACTTCTCCTTATTACTTCAACCATGTCCCACCTACCACTTAGGAGCTTCCTATTGCTCCCGGTGGGCATTAAAATCCAGAGAAGGAAGGAGGACCATTCTATACTGGAGTTTAGAGTCCCGGTGCTACTTTGTTTCTCCTTTGCAGCTGTAAATTTCCTTGTCTCCTGCCTGAAAGACCACATGGAACCACCCCCTCAAAAACAAGGTTGGCTGGGATGGGGAGGTGGCTCTTTGCCTCACAAACAGAAGGATGTGGGCTCAGATCCTCAGATCTCACTTAAAATATGGCAGAAATGATGGCGGTGTTTAATTCAGACCTTGGAAGGTGGAGTCTGGAAACCCCAGAGCAAAACAATAAGGTAGAGGAGCAATCCAGGATGATTCCAGAAGTCACTCTTGGGCCTCCACAGGCACACACACTGGTGTCCCTACACACACACACAGAGGTCCCCCCAAAGGCAGGTCTTCTGCTGTGCTATTCTACAATTTTTAGAACACTTTTATACTTCATATCAAAAATTAAGCTTACATCCGCTCATGGGACACAATCTGTAATTCTCCATACTTCAGAATGGAGTGTGTAGCATGTCACATGTGTGTGCATATACCTTGTGTGTGGTGGGGTTGTCCATTTCTACCCAAAGAGTGATCAGCTGTTACCAGCAAGGCCGCCCCAGAGAAAGTCGCCATAAAGATTTGTTTTCTTGATCTGGTCAGCACAAGATATCTTGTATTTTTTGACAGTGCCAAGTCACTCATTTTTTAAAACTATGTCATATTTGTATTTTTTTTCTATAAAATTAGGTTTATCTTTCTAAAGACTGCATCCCCATTTTGAGTCAGAGTGAGGAAATCTTTCCCTATTACCCATATTATAGGCTTTTCATTTTTCTTTTGCTTTCTTCTTTTTTTCATCCTTCTCTTTTTCTTTCTTTCTTTCAAGGTAGTCTCTTATAACCCAGGCTGGCCTCAAGCCGTAGAGCAGAGGGTGACCGTGCACTCCTGACCCTTCTGTCTCCACTTCCTAAATGCTAGGATCACAAGCCTGAGCTGGTCCCTCTGCTTTGCACATGTTCTTTCAGGATTTGCATAGTTTCATTTTTAAAATATATATTGCATGTCTGATGTACTTGGGAGCTTATTTCCGTGTGTGAACAATTGTTTGGTTTCTTATTAGCTAGTGCCCCACTTGATTAGAGGGGGGAAGGCACATTGTTCTACTTACTGGTTTATCTTAATAGTTCTTCCTTTCCAATATTTTACTGGTTTATCTTAATAGTTTTTCCTTTGCAATATTATCTTAATAGTTCTTCCTTTGCAATAGTTTCCAGACTCCACCTTCCAAGGTCTGAATTAAACACCGCCACCATTTCTGCCATATTTTAAATGAGATCTGAGGATCTGAGCCCACATCCTTCTGTTTGTGAGGCTCACATTTTCCCCCCTAAACCTTAATATCAATTCCTTTAGCTTGCTAAATTTTAATTTCTAAAATAAGGCCTGGCTTTTTGGCAGCTGCTCAGTGGTAGGATGTTACTGTAGGGTTTCTGGTTCAGACCCTAGAGTTTGGAGTAGGGGGTGGGAGGGCTGAGTTACATTATATGGTCAATGAGATGATTCAGTGGGTTAAGGTACCTGCACGCGAACCTGGAGACTTGAGTTCAATCCTGGATTACACATGATAGAAGCAGATAACTGAATTCTGAAAGTTGTACTGGTGTATCTCTCTCTTTCTCTCTTCTTAAAAAATAAACAGTACTTGATTGCTTTCCCTAAGAGTTCTAATTTATACTTCCAGTTGTGATGAACGAGAATATTATTTTGTCTATTAGTCATTAGCAAGTAAGAGTTACTGACTCTTGTTACTTTTTTAGTGCTAAATGTGAGTGTGTGTGTGTGTGTGTGTGTGTGTGTGTGTGTGTGTATTTTGCTGGTGATCGAACCTGCGACCTTGCACATGCTAGGCAGGTGCTGTAACACTGAGCTCCATTCCTAACCCAGAAGTACTTTCAAATATGCCTGATGACTGAGTTCCTTATCTTTCTAATAACAAGACAGATTCCTGTCAAGAAGCTGTCTAAGGGAGAAAGGATTCATTTAAGCTCAGATTCATTGCCATCATCATGATGTACCAGTTCCCATCAGTGTCCTTGGGAGTGTGAGGAACCTGCTCATATCTCTGCTCTCTGCCAGCAAGGAGGGAAGGAGTTTGGTGGAACTATAACCCTCAAACCATATCCCCAGAAAACCATTTCCTCTACCTAAGCCCCACCACCCAAAGGTTCCACAACTTCCCAACAGCACCACCTGCTGGGCTGAGCATTCACATGCACAAGTCATTGAGGGACATTTTACAACCAAACCATAACAATTACATTGTTTATTCATGAGTAACTTAGTCCTACCATTTCTTTCTTTTCCCCCTTGTTAATTGTCTTTACCCATCTAAGTTTTATCTTGTAATCTGTTTCAGTTTTCCGAATTCTGATTATTGGTTTTGTAGACAGTGTTTTACTATACCCAAGTACCATACCAAGTTTTAAGTTTGCATGCAAATTAGTTATACAATGTAACCCTTGGCTTTTTAAATAAACTTGAAAAATTAATTTAATGAAAAAATATTTTTAAACAAAGGAGGTAACTGAACAATAGGACAGATACAAGCATAAAGAAAAGCTTCTCAAATTTCACATGCTATATCTTTTTTTTCATTTTTGTCATGTCCTGTGGATACTCAGGTATGTGTGTGCCTGTATGTGTAGAGCCACAAAGATGATAGCAGGAATAATCTTCAGCCGCTCTTCCACCTTATTCTTTTGAGCCTGACTCTCTTAAGTAAACCCAGAGTTCACCTACAGGATTACTCTGGTTAACTAGCTTGCTCTGGGAATAACCAAGCTCTGCTTTCTGGGGCTGGAATTATACAGGTGGGCTGCCATTCCACACCTGCTGGGATCTGCGTATCCAAACTCTGGTCCTGTTGCTTTTTGTGGCAAGCACTTTAACAGCTGAACCGTCTCCCCAGCTGTGTGTGTGTGTGTGCGTGTGCGTGTGCGTGTGCGGAAGACATGGGCATGCCACAGTGCATATACAGGAGTCAGAGGACCACCTCAGTGCTGGTCTTTGCTGTCCACTTTGTTTGAGGCGCGGTCATCTTTTCATTACTGTGCAGCCTGGCTGTTCCTGGAATTTCTAGAGATTCTCCTGTCTCCACCCCCTTCCGTCTTGCTATAGGGGCACTGGGATGCACACTACATCTGGCTTTACTTGGGTTCTGGGGATCTGAACTCTGGTCTTCGCATTTGCATAGAAGTTCTTCACCCACTTAACCACCTTCCCAGTCTAGTAAATAAGGTTTTAGATGATACCAAAGACACGATTTCAAAAGGAAAACATCAATAGATTGAACATCCTAAAAATTCAAAACTTGCTAGAAGCAACACTGCTATGGAAATGAAGACAGGTGGGCATGTGACTCTTGCCAGTAATCTCAGCTTTTGGGAAGCTGAGGCAGGAGGATTGCTGTTAGTGTGAAACCAGCCTGGGCTACACTGCAGTCTGAGGTACAGGTGAAACTCTCTCAAAAAACAAAACCCAAGTGAGCAAAGATTTATATTTCTGTACATGTGTATAGATTTAAGTATCCTATCCTGTTTTGATACTAATTTTGAAAGTTGTATGACTTTTGCTGTCTTGATGAAAAATGGCCATATGTTTAATCATTTAAATGTTAAAAAACACAACACAAAACAAAACAAACAGTTGGGTGTGGTAACATGTGCCTGTAATCCCAGCACTCACAAGGTAAGGCAGGGAGTTCAGGAGTTGGCAGCTAGTCTGAGCTGCATAGAAATATACTGTCTGAGAGTAGAATAGAACACAATAGAACAGAATAGAAGAATAGAGAATAGGAAGAATAGAATACTAGGAATAAAATACAAATGAAACAAGGAAAACAAAAAGATACACTGAGATGGGAAAGAGTATAACATACACCTCCAAAAGTAATGGTTTCTTAAAAATCTAAAAGATCAGCAGCCAGAGCCTGGGGAGGAATGGAGTGGTAGTGCCTGCCTGGCATGTGGGGCCTTGGGTTAGATCCCCAGATTAAAAAACCTGGGTGTGGTGGGGAGAGCAATCCAAGCACTTGGGAGACAGAGGTGAGAGGGTCATATGTTCAAGGTCATTCTTACCCCATAGGGAATTCAGGGCTGGCCTGAAATAGAGGAGACACTATCTCAAACAACAACCATTAGCGTCCCCAAATAGACAATGGGCAAAAGCAGACATTTCACTAAGAATGATACATAGTGAATATGTCTATGGAAACATGTTTGATATTAGCTCGCAAGGAAATACAGAAAAATAGAAAAAAGCCATAAGATAAATTTTTACTTGTACATCTCCTAGAATATTTTTTTCTTTTTTAAAAACAATACTAAAACTGCAGTGGCACAGAGTTTGCCTAGCAGATGTGAGACCTTGGATTTAATATCCAGAACCAGAAAAAAAAAAATACTTGAGTAGCAAAGCCAGTTTGATCCTGTTGCTGGTGGGCACATAAAATGGCATCAACACTTTGGAAAAGAGTTTGGGCGGTCTCTTGTACAGTGAAGTATGTACTTGGCATGCACTGCCTCCGAGAGCTGAGGACATGTCTGTGTAAAACATTGCCTACACCCAAGGCAGAAACAACAGTGCGTCTTTCAGTGGGTGAATGGTTGGATGCACTGGGTTGCACGCAGTGATTCGGCCATATAAAGGAGAAAACTGTGGGTACTTGGAACAACCTGGGCGAATCCCAAGGGCATTATGGTTAGTGATGAAGATTATTTCCTCAAATGATATGCGATCCGATTCCATTTATATGGTATTCTCCTAAGAGCAAATAGAGACAAGCAGCAGTGGTCAGAAGCAGGAGCAGTGCAGAGTTGTGCTGCAAGGGGTGTCTAGAAAACGGACCATAGGGAGCTCACATACATCTGTGACAGGCATCTCCTGATCTGTGGTGGTGACACAAGGCAAAGGGCTAAGGCTGCGCACACGGCAGCACACTGGGGGGAAGGGAGGGGCAGGTGAGAAGTGGAAAAGTCTGAGTGAGCTCTGAGCTTTGTCTCAACACTAGCTTCCTGATTTGGTTGTGTTAGTTGAGATGGCACAATTGGGGGAAGTCCAGTGAATGCTTTGCAGGATCTTTCCGGACTATTTTTGCAATATCCTCTCAATTTATAATCATTTCAAAATAAACATCTAAATAACTTTTTAAAAAGCATAGTTCAGAATGGTCATTTTTCCTTTTATAGCTCTAATTTCCAGTCATTCTTGGTGAATAATATCTCTTCTCCCATCCAAGGCTGTATAAAATTCTGTATCGTCTAATTTTTTTGAACTTTTCAGTGTTTTCTCTATATACTATTTATTTTACTTGGAATGATAGAAATTCGTATTTCCTTTCCATTTTTTTTTTGGATAAAAATTGTTGTCAGTACCTTCTCTTAGGCAAATAGTCTTTTTACTCCTAAAATAAAACACCACTTAGGTTATATTAAAAACTCCCCTCTATTTTGGGAGGACAATTTTTATTAATGATCTTTTAAAATTGTGTGTGTATGTTCTGTGGAGGACCAAGGGTGACTTCGGGAATCACCCTGGATTGCTCATATATCCTTTTTACTTCCTCCTGAGATTTCTCAGGCTCTACCCACCAAGATCAGAAGTGCAGGCTACTGCCATTTCTGCCTGGTATTTTTCGATGTGGAACTCAGGATTCAAACTCAGGTCCTTTTGCTTATGTGGTAGTATTAAATCTCTGGGCCATCTCTCAGCCCTTTAGTGGAAAATTTTTAAGATTGTGTTGCTTTAGTAGATGTTGATCAGGCGTGGGCTGCTCCACAGACCTGCTGAGTATCATTTCTGTGAAGTCCTTCAAACAGTTGAATTCCTTCCTTCAGTATTCCTGAGATATTGCCTGAGAGTGGTCAACCAGGCCACCTTGACCAAGAGGGTTGATTACACATGCCTCTTACCCCCTGCCCCTACTCATTTAAACCAAAGACTCATGCCAGTACTGCAAAGATGGACTTGGGTTTACTAGACCTCTAGCACCTGCTTCTTCTTCCCATGTGCCACACTGACAATCCTCTGTTCATCACTAACTGGAGCTTCAGGACAGGTGGCCAAGCCCACCTAGTGCTGCTGGGATTCAGGAAGCCCCAGGGCTTTGGCCTAAACCTCCAAGAACAAGAGTCACCACAGAGTTGAGCTACTTTTATATTCTAGTACTTTCTTCACAAGGACAGTTCCCTGTTCTCTCATCTTCGCCAAATTATTGGTTTGTGTAATGTTTTGAGTTTACTTTTGAAAATTTCCTAGTGACTTCTAATTAGAAGTTTATCTGTTTTTAAAAATATTCTACTTATTTGAGAGAAAATAGACAGAGAGCCACATGTACCATGATGGTTTCTGGGACTCAAACTTAGGTTGTCAGGTTTGTGAGCGGGCACCTTATGTGCTGAGCTCTCTCACCAGCCCTCCGTTTATCCATTAATTCCAGACACCCTGGCATGTTTTGCTGGTCATGATGGTGCATGTCTGTCATGCCAGGACTCAGAAGGCAGAAGCAGGTGGATCAGGCCAGCATAAACTACTTGAGACCCTGTCTCAGCATAAAAAAAACTAACCAAGGAATTTTTTTTTCTTGAACTTTTCAAAGGATATAGCTCTCTATTTCTAGATTTTTTTCATTTTGAGTTTCCTTTCTAGATACTAGTTTCAATTGTTGCAACTAGAATTTTTTGTCTTTTGTTTTCCTTATCCTAGAAAAGGTAATTGAGTTTTATAATACACTTCCTATTTTAGTATATTGCTCTTAGTTTATTGTATTTATTGCTTTGTTAGTCTCTTGGATTTCCTATTCATAATCAAGAAAAAAGTTAACTTCTCTCTTCCTTTTCAATGTTATTCCATTCCTTCCCTTTAATCTATTTACTGCTCTATCCACAACAGTTGACCAGCTCTGATTTTGAGATAGACTTCTTTTGAGAGTTATCTAACAATGTAACATTGGCCGAGTCTCCAAGAGCAGAGATGATTTTTTTTTAGTTTATTAAAAAAAGTCTGGGGCCAGGGCGCTTGCTCAAAAACCGGCAATTTGGGTTCAATCCTCAGCAGCCCACAAGGAGGAAGGAACCTACATCAGAAAGTTGTCCTCTGACATCCATCTTTGCATCATGAGTGTGCGCTTCTCTTTCTCCCCCTTTTTTAAATCTAAATTGAGAATGGCTTATTGATCTTGTTAATACATTCTCAGACTAATGTTATGTGCCCATAGCTTTTCTGATTTAACTTTGCAATGAAATGTTAGATCTTCTGCCAACTATCTCCATCCTTGGTTTCTAGTAACTGAAGAGCCCGACACTGGCACACTTCCCTCCTAGTTCCAGTGTATAAGCCATGGGCTCCCATGCTTGGCCACATTGGTGTTGAGTAAAATTTGGACAACTGTACCTTTGCCGGTCATCTAATATTCTTAAATTATGGGCACTTTAGAAAAGGAGGAAATCATTCACAATCCCATTGTTTTGAATCTCAAACAGCACTTGCTATTTTTCATAAACCTCCTTTGGTTGTTTGGCTGGTCTGAAGCTTTCAACACAAAACTCATGGGAGCCCTAACTCTAAGCAGGGCATGTTGTTGTCTGTTCTTTATTAGGGAGAGCCTAATAAAGTTATACTCTTGATTTTGAGAGGGTACCATTCACTTTTGGCCATTGTACTCATGCATATTTAAGACAATGTCTCAGGCAATACAAGGGTGCTGGCAATCCCATCTCAAGTCCTCTTGCTTGTGCAGCGAACACTTTACTGAGCTATCTCCACAGTCCCTTCCCAGACTTTTATATGCAAAAACATATAAGCAAACAAACAAACCCAGTTCATCTTATGTAAGTCACTATTGATAAAACACAGCTAATCTACCACATAACTAAAGAGTATCAAGTTTCAGCTCCCTTTACCTTCCTTAAACTGCTAAACAGAGGTGTTTCCTACGAAGGATACTGTGTATCACAAGCAGTTAGTTTTTAGAGAAGTCTAACTCCTCAATGGCAAAACCTGAATCCAGGGTTTTAGGTGAAAGGAAAAAAAAAAAAAAGCAAGAACAAAAAGTGCCTGTTTTATGACAAGAGAACTGTAACGAGTAATTTAAACAAAACAAAAATGGCTTTTTTTATTTACAATACTCAATGCATCTTACAAATTACATATTTTCATTCCCTATGCCTTTTGGAAAGTAATTCCAGTTTGCTGTGCAATGAGTTTACAGGAAAATCCCAAGATATCCATTAGACATCTTAAACCTAAATCCTAAGTTTTGATATTTCACACTATATTAATAGAGGACCGATTTTAATAAAGAAAAACTAAACTCTGTAGTTAAATATTGCCCTCTGGTAGGTCTTTAACTTAAATACAAACTGGACTAACTTATGAAATCATACCATTAGATTTGGAGAAATTACTCAACTTCCCCTCTCCAGTAAAATGCATGCACAAAGGAAACATGGTAAATTACACTAATCACATATGATTTCAATACTTTCTTTTTGGACTCTCTCAACTGCTTTTGTTTTGCTCAATTCAGGATATAGTTAGGTAGGATTCCAGTTTGGAGAAATCTGAACCCAGTACTCTTTTTTTCAATGAGCATGGAGGGGGCTGGCCCTGAGGCTGTTCCCTACTAGCAGTCCAGGGAGCTGTGAACTCACACTACTGTAAAACGGGCTCCTCTTTCTTCCCTGTTCCCCCCGAAGCATCAGTACCTAGGTTGTAGGGTCTTCTAGAAGACACCAAACAGAAAGAAGGTGACACGAACTACTTTCTCTGTTCAGCTACCAGAAACTGTTATATCACATAAAAATTTTATGAACAGGGAAGAACAATGAATTGTACAATTTTTACAGTTCATGCATATAAAAGAGAATGTGATTTTTCATTTGTTTCACCCCCATCTCTGAACAAAGTGAATGTCCTGCCTCATAAGCCAAGGGAAGGGACAGTTATCTCCACACTGGATCACTCCAATTTAGCACAGTATTTCTTCATTCTCACAATACATCTCTCCTCATAAGCCACCTGGTACAGGTGGTTGGACGGAAGAAACTGAACTGAAAAACAGTCCCATACTTGATGCAGCCAACAGAATCCTAAAGTAAAGAAATGGTGAGGTAGAGTTGAGAGAGTTCAATCTTTTCAGCACAGACCTTTTGGCACATCCTGTAATCACAAACTTCTATCACATTCACCCCGTGACACCTTTACAAAGTGCGGACAACTTAGGGATCTTCAGCTCTGTTGAGGACATATGTAAGAAAAGCTCGCAGAGTCATTTGATGAAATTAATTCCTAACACTTTAGCTATGATTTACCCCAACATTGAAGTGAATCAAAACAATGCTGTCCATTTGCTGCATTTATTTAAACAAATCAATTTAGAAATACCATAGAATTAAACAAACTTCTGACATGTAAACATACTGCCATGTTCCTGAAACAGATGTCAACACCTGGTAATAGTTAATAATCACTTGTGAGGAAAGCTGTCCATTAATAAGGCCAGTCCTTCAGCAAACTAAACCACATTGCTTCTTTTGGCTTTCCTAGTCTGACAATACTATCAAACCACCATGGGGTACAATAAAGATGGCATGGGATGGATTGGTACCATGGTTACAGATGTTCCATAGGCTCATTCCTGTGCCACATGAAAACAAATAAGCCACTCATGTCAAATAAGTCATGGCTTTTTTCTTTATCACGATTCACTAAGTGATGTTAATCATGGTCCTTTTCAAACACGTTTGGTAAAGGCTATTTACAGTGTACATGGCGGAGCATGCACTATTAATAGTTTATTACAATGGAGTTACACAGTGCCTGGAAATGGTGAAACATCTCACACGTCGTTTTAATCAATACGGTTTCAAGCAAAAAATGTTCCTTATCTGACCACTCTGCAATAATTACATGAAAAGTCTTATAAAAACATGAATTCCCCTCAAGAAATTGATGCATATTCTACACACTACAGGTTAAGGCAGTAAAAAAATGTATTCCTGATAACTGGAGGTCTTGACAATGTCAATTAAAGCTGTCTGACTCTAGTTTTTCATTCTCCATCGTATGCTCAAAGGTTGCTGATGACTTCATTTTTAAAGTTAAAAAAGTATTTGCAACTAAGAGTTGACACTGGAAAAATTGCTAAGGAAAGGAAAAATACTAGTTGGATTTTGCCTGGAAGTTTTCAAATCATAAACAAGAGCATCATTTGTTAGTCTGAGCCTTAAATGTATAAAACAAATACATATAGTTTACCCTTCTTAATTTAATTTAAAATATACTGTACTTTGAACAATTCAAGTAATGTAAGACTATCAAAAATAACTTCATAAGCCATAGACTGTCTCTCAATTGCATTTTCAATGTTTTAATTAAGAACTTTTTAAAAACTGCAAGCTAAACCATGACAGTTTAGTTAAACAAATGATAAATGATTTTTTATTTGCACTTGTGATTCCTTTAATACAAATCGCTACCAACAAATATGCAAAGATATGGCAGATTTTGCATTTGCTCAAAGCACTTTGATTTAAGCATAAAACAGATTCAAATGGTAGAGGCGGTACATAAGACCCAAGGAGCTGCCCACCGACTTTTAGGCAGTCCCCTCTCTAGTCAGAATCCATTGTTCCTCAGCTGCAGATGACAGGCGCGATCTGTTGTAAACACGGCACTGCTGTAAAATCAGGATCACGTTCTTAAATCCAGAGCATTCCTGTTCAATTGAAAAGACTCTCCCAAGTGTCTCCCAGCACTGTAGTATATATTCTGCTGACCTCTTAACTTCATAAATTAACTTTCCTTTGATTCCATTTTTATGGTGGTCATGTTCACAGTTTTGTTTTAAAAATTGGTTTAAATTTATATAAAACTCTGTACATGTTCACAAATTATTGCATAAACAGCATAATCTTCAAGACAGTGTTTGAAAACACATGTCCAATTCTGGGAAAAAAAATTCACGTTTCCCGTCTGGCTTTTTTCTTCTTTTTTATTTGTTTGGGAGATTCCCAGTTAGTTTCAGACTTGGCTAAAAGAAACAAAAGAAGGGTGGAAGAAAGAAAAATGTCAGGGAGACAGTAATGTTTTATTTCAGTAATACTAAAATGACTATGAAAAAATGCTTTGAAATCTACAAATATTATGCTTCAGTTTTCAAGTTTTCCATATTAAGTCAGGCTGCCCTGCCTCCCTTCTTTCCTTTCACTCCCAATGTATGAGGAACTGGAACTGCATGGAACCGCTGATAGTTGACCAACATCAAATTACAAAATCTGTTTTTTCTTTATTTGGTGGGGAACTGGGTATTATTATGTTGCCTGGGATGGATCCAAACTACCCGCCTTTCTGCCGCAGTCTCTGAATAAAAGTAGAATTACAGGTATATGCTAGGGAGTCTATCTAGAAATCACCAACCACCATTTTATATGATTCAACTTAAATACTGAAAGAGAGAAATGGGAAAAGTAGGCACTCAAGGTAGCTGAAGAAGAGAAAAGCCGAATGGGAAGAAGGAATCCATGGACAGGTTAGGGAGCACGTGCCAATAAAAAGGGGAAGGGGCCAAGGAGAAATTGGCAGGTCCCAAATCATTCCTCTCTATCCTCACCATTCACCCTCTTTGTTATTGTAGCAACTTTACTTGCACAACTTCAAGTCTGGGATTTCAAAGCATCTAGCATTTTTACAAGGAAGAAGGGTTGGTCTATTTACCCAGCAGGTTTCTAGGAAGAAATGCAAAGATTTGGGTACACAGAGAAAAGGAGGAGCTGCTTACTCTGTGAGGGAGGCACACTGTTTTGCTTGGTATTTGACTTGGATTTATCTGTGTCTTGTAGCATCGGTGGCACTTGGGAAGAGCTCTTGTCAGAATCGTTTTTTGATAAGGTAATAGATGGCTCGGTAGAAGTAGCAGGTGGAAGAGTCTTGATAGGCTGTTTTGGAACAAAATCATCCAGATTTTTAAAAATAATTCCAAATAATATTAAAAATCATAGCAGTATCAAGAGATTATTTAATAGCAAGTATTATAACTCATGTGTGCCCTCTAGTGACAACCAAACAAACTATATTACCTTCAGTATAGGAATATGAGTTGGGATTTTAAAAGTTTTAATATGTACACTGACTCTCAAACAGGAGTCAATAATTCCACTTTCATGTTTTCATGATAAATAGCATTTTTTAGCAATTCTTTTTTCCATCAGCTCTTAACTTATCAAAACTTTGTCAAGACAGGAATAATGAATTCCTCTTTTTTTTTTTGAGATAATCTAAGTCTGTAGCCTAGGCTGGCATAGAACTTGCTATGTAGCCTAGGTTAGCTTTGATGTTGTGACAATTCTGCTTCAGCTCCCATGTCTGGCTAGAAAATAGTGAACTTTTGAGCTTGACATTTCTTCTTCTTAACAGGTAGGGCTATCAGACAGCAGCAGCTTGTGCTTCCCACAAGCAGACTGTTGGGTAGTAGATCTAGATCGTCAGACTATTCAGTTTAGTAATAAAATTAGAATGCTAGAGTAAGACCTAGAATCTTAAGTTCTGCTTCTCTAGAAGCAGAAAAGAAGTAAACTGACCTTCAAATCCTCAGGATCAGGTATCTCATTGAGATGGCTCAGTGTGGTAAAGGTAGTTTCCACCAAGCCTGATGGAACCCACACAGTGGAAGATTTCCTTCCTTGTCTTCTGACTTACCTACCATGTGCACTGTGATGTACTCATGTGTTTGGACACATGATAAATAAATGTTAAATTTAAAACAATGCTTATTTAGACTGCCTTGAGGTCATGAGGCATGAAAACATCTTTTCACTGGTCAGTTTTGTCACTACTCAGAATACAAAAACAAGGGTAATTTTTACTTGCTTGTGTTCTTTCGGGCTCTGTGCAATTCCAAGAAACACAAGAGGAAAAGGACACAAGAGAAGTGGTGTGAGCTCAGATAACTCAGTGCTCTTCCTTCTGCTACAGGAATCAGAAGTTCCATGGCTTCTTTTTCTTAACATTGCCTATGTTTATTTTACATCATCAGATTACATAACTTTAAACTTTTTTCTTCTCTACTTTCTGACAATAAATCATAGTGTAACTTGGCTTCTGAAGATGGTTTAAATAAATCCCCAGAATGTCAGATCTTCTCTTGCCTCCCCTTACTAAATTGATACATGCGTTGAGATTCTGTTCTTTTACCTCAAGAAATGTTTATGTAACTAAAGCATTAAATCTAGCTAACTAGGGATCATGATTATCAGCAGCTATAGTATGTGAAAAGTTGGTTTGTAGACTGAAAGTTTGGAGGCCAAGTAAGATTTCTCTCTGTTCTCTGCCGCTTGAGTACCTCCAAAGTATGTGGTGCATTACTCTCAGTGATTTTTTTTTTAAAGAGTGAATAAATAAACTAGGTAATTCAAACAGAATAGTTCTAATATAGTTTAATATTTAATTGGTACCCAATTGCAATTAGATTTTCATTTTATGTCACTGGTCTGGAACTACTGGAACTGATCTCTTCTAATGTATAGTGTCTGCTGCAGAAGACACACTGAGATCTGTCGCTGCCAGGCCTAGTGGCATACATACAATCCCGGCACTTGGCAAGCAGCAGCAGAAGGATCAGGAGCCAGTCTTACAGCAAATTTGAGGTCAGCCTGAGACCCATGATACAAGCAGACAACTAAAATAATGAAATCTCAAAAACTTGCCACTAAAATTTAAAGCAAATATTACATTTTGGAAAACTTAGCCAGTCGCATTCTGTATATGCTGGGAAAATGCAAGCAATCACTTTTTTGCTTATAAGCTTATGTGCTCAGTGAAGAAAAGAAAGTTGAGCAACCCCCATTAGCTGTGGGAGAGATATTCCAAGAATGCCAGTGGATGCTTCAAACTGTGGGCAAAGCTCTACATGTTCTTTTTCCTTTTGATCTTTCTGTACATACCAGCAAACTCGGCATACAGATGTTCTCTTTTCTTACTATGTCAAGAACCTTTTCACCATGGGAAAGCAGGGATTCACCAAGGTAAGCAGGGATTAGTACTCAACATGTTTGTAAAACAAAAACAAAACAAAAAACCTTTTCACTTAAAGGAAACACTTCGAGCTTCCTTCTGCCAGTAGTGGACTCTTCTGCTTGGTGATCATTATGAAGTAATTTGCACACAAGCACCACTATGCTGTAACAGTCAATCTGACAAATAAGATGGTTACTAAGTGATTAATGGGCAGGTTATTCATGTGACAAAAATGATATCCCACTTCTCAGAACAATGTGTACAACTTAGAAATTATTCTATTCCTGGAATTTTTCATCTTATATCTTCATCATATATTTTCATTTATATCATCTTGATCACAGAAATGAAATTGTAGAACAAGGGAGAATTACTGTAGTGACTGATTATACTGTGATTGTGTAACTTTGAGTTATTCAACTTTTCTAGCTTTACATAATGGATCCTACCTTTAGAGTTTCTTTGTGGTTAGTGTATTTAGAATACTTAGCATAGTACTTCCATAAAATGTCAATTATGACACAATTCTCAAGTCAACAAAAGTTTACTTTTCCTTAAAAATTACCTGACTATTTTTGACAAGTATGTCAGTTGGATCACTAGTGCTTACGGTCTTCAAGGAGAAAGTCTTTTCTTGTTTTGGACGGGCTTTGGAGGTATTCACTGGTTCTTCTCTAATATCTTTTTCTAATTCTTCTGTGTCCTGCAGAAGGGAGTAGTCTATTAGACAATTAAGCTTATCTATTCCTAAGCCAACTCAAAAAAAAATAAACTAGTATTCTATTAAGAAGGACAGAGTGAAGAAGCTGATTCTTGAAAATAAGACTTCAAGAATAGCACTTCACCCAATGACTTCTTTAAGGAATAAGATGTTCACATATATGCTATGAAGGATATAAACAGTGAGCTACATGATTTCAGGAACATATCTCTTGGCTTCCCTGAGTCTTAGTCTCCTTAACTTTAAAAGTTTGCTTAGAAAATTTCTAAGGTCCTACCTAAGCTTTAATGTTTTCATTATTCTTCATTTTAAAAGTTTTTCAACAAAATAATCCTAAATCACATAGTATGCTTATGTATGAACTCTAGAGTACATTTAATAGGAGCACAACTGTTCTTTAATAAACATGCACATATATGACTGGAAGATATTTTGAAATACGATAAAGAATATACCAAATTTATTACATGCTTAA
The DNA here is from genome assembly GCA_023101885.1 of Typhlomys cinereus. Lineage (NCBI taxonomy): Eukaryota > Metazoa > Chordata > Mammalia > Rodentia > Platacanthomyidae > Typhlomys > Typhlomys cinereus. Next base: position 1,291,808 of record JALPQD010000261.1, read on the forward strand.
AGTATCTAGTCCTGTAAATGTTCTTTTTAACTTCTGAAAATTTCAAAGTCTCTTTTCAACATTGTTGTTCTAGAAATGTGCTTAAGATAATAGTGAGTTTTGATAGTAATTCAAAATTATCATACAAAGTCCAGTAGGAAGTTTTGGATATGTGTGTGTGTGTTAAGATGTACAATCTGTTAAAGTTAGTAGCAAGAATACATCTCAGTTTATTTACATCCTAAATTGAATTCTAGTAGTGAAGGACTTGGTTAAGTATATTTCTTTGAGAAAGAGAGAGAGGTGGGGGGGAGAGGAAAGGGGGAAAGAGGAGAGAGAGAAGGGAAAGCGATGAGAGAGAGAGAGAGAGAGAGAGAGAGAGAGAGAGAGAGAGAGAGAGAGAGACCCAAGAATGATTTTGGGAATCATCCTGGGTTGCACTATCTTGTCTTTGTTCAGGACTGGAAGTACAGACCATGCTATTCCTACCTGGCATTTTTTTTTAAAGTATTTTTTTTTAATTATTTATTCAATTATGCGTGTATGCGTGTGTTCATGTGTGTGTGTGTAGAACCACGGACGAATTTGGGAACCACCATGGACTCCTCTACCTCCTCCTTGTTTACTCTGCCCCGAGATTCGCAAGCTCCGCCCTACCAGGACCAGAAACCCAGGCCACCCCCACTTCCGCCTGGTGTCTATACGTGGGGTCTAGGACCCGAACTCAGGACCTTCCGCCTCCAAGGCAGAGGCTTAACTCCTCAGCCACCTCTCCAGCCCCACTACCTGGCATTTTTTATACATGGATCCAGGATCCAAATTCAGGACCTTCTGCTTGTGAGGCAGAGGTCATCTCTCCAGCCCACTACCAAGCACATTTTAACAACTAAAAAAAGAACAGTAACAAAAATCTTCCTAAAAGATACAGCTCAGCTGGCAGAGTGCTTATCTAGCACAAATGAAGCTTCGATCTGACGACTAGCACAGCATACATCAGCTGTGTATGGGTATGAGCTGCTCTAAGAACTTACGCTTGCCCAGTCCAGCCGTGGGACCTGTCAGCCTGCAGAGGTTGGTTCATCTTTTTGATGATTTTCATCTCTTCATTTATGAAGTAATTCTCCTGAAGTCAGAGACTAGAATGGAATGGGGTCTGTTACAGGAAGAACCTAGTCCCCAAATCAGCTCAGTTCAGCCTTCTCCAAGACTGCAGAAGGGCTTTCATGGTATTCAAGATTTTCTTTTCTGTATCTAGAGACTTCTGACAATCTGGAGGATCATGTTCGAGATACTGGTGCCCTTGGCTTCTCAACCAACTGATGGGAAAAGTGACTTGTGTATTCCAGACATTCACTGTCATGGGCAAAATGGGAACCTAGAGAGAGGAAGGTATGGGAGACCTTGTGGAAATGTTTCTGAAATACCTGGAAGGTTATGGTTAGTTGCTAATTTTGATGCTGACCACTCCTGGAAGCAGCGTGAGTGAGAAGATGGTTCTGGTAGATGGTACCATTGGAGAGGAGACTGGAAAGCGGCTAGACAAAGAAATGGAGGAATATTTGATCTAGTCTGTCCAAATGCTGTTGAAGTGGTAGTTTTGCAGAGCCTCCAGATGTGCTGTTCTGGAATTTGTTTTCTCATGTTGTAATACAATACTTTCTTTTTCACTTTACTATTGCATAATAAAAAGTACTTTTGCATGCCAGCAAGGTGGCTCATGTGGTAAAGTTGCCTGTTCACAATCTTAGTGACTTGATTTGATTCTTGGAGCTTTGACCTCCACATGTTCCCTGTTGTACAAGTTCCTGCTTCTTCTTTTCTCCCTTCACTCTCAAATAAATGAAATTATTTTTTAAAAAGACTGTACTTGAGTCATTTAGAATTGATTCATTTTTAGAGTGATATGGTTTTTACTTATAATATAATATATTAATACTTTAAAATGTCCATTGCTGGGGCTGGAGAGGTGGCTCAGGGGTTAAGCCTCTGCCTTGCAGGCCGAAGGTCCTGAGTTCAGATCCTAGACCCCACGTATAGATGCCGGATGGAAGCGGGGGCAGCCTGGTTTCTGGTCCTAGTAGGGCGGAGCCTGTGACTCCTGGGGCAGAGTAAACAAGGAGGAGGTGGAGGTGGTCCATGGTGGTTCCCGAATTCGCTCGTGGGTTCTACACACACACACACACACACACAATTGAATAAATAAAAAATATTTAAAATATCCATTGCTACAGAAGCTTTTCATGTAAATCTGATGTCATTTATACCCACACATTTTTAGCACTTGCTTCTATATTTCCATAAATTCTTCAATGATAGGAACATAAATGGGTGCTTTACCTGTGGAAGAGAGTTATCTTCACCTTGCTTCTTCTTTTTCTTTTTTTTCTTTTTAGATTTTCCAGTTGGAAGAACTCCCTCTCCCTTTTCCTTATCATCGTCTGAAACCTGTTGTTAAAAGCAAAAATACGAAAATGAATTGATTAAATAATTTCACTCATTACGCTTAATCCCTATCCATCAAATCTAAAAATAGTCAATGACTTACAAAAACTAACCAAAAAAAAAAACTTATCAAAAATTAATAAAGTACACAGAATTTCACTTTATTACCTAGGATAAGATTCTTTTTTACTGCCCTTATTGGTCACTACAGAATAGTAAGAGAGTTGTGTATGAGCACATGCCTGTAATCCTAGCATTTGAGATTATAAATTCAAAGTCAGCCTAAAATGCATAGTGAGACTCTTGTCTAAAAAAAAAGAAACTAAAACCAAACAAAAACACTTTACTAGACAGGAAATTTTATTTTGGAGTTGAAAATACAGTTATTCTATTAAAAATTTAATTGGATCTTGTTAAAAGGAGGAAATAAGTTTTAAAATGGAGAAAATATTCGCAAACCAGCCTATCTAGCACACACAAAAAATACTGAAAACAGCAAAAAAGTGCTCAATTAGCAAACATGCAAAAGATATTAAACATATCCCCAAAATAACTAAGTAGATGGCAAAGAAACATGGGAAAATATTTAACATTATTAGCAATTATATAGTGTTATTGTTAGGCACAGGTGTCGATTTGATGGTTAAGGGTTTGAGCTCTGGGCACTGTGGAGAATTAGTGGTTGGGTTAAGCCCAGAGCGAACCTGCAAGAGATTTTCTAGTTGATAGGGAAGGTCCAGCCCATGTTGGGTGGTACTAGACCCTGAACGGGTGAATAAAATACTGAGAGCTGGTTGAGAGAGTTGGCATCCTTCTGTTCACTTGACCAGACATGCTGGTCTGGCAAGTGAGGACTGTCCATCTCTCAGCTGTTATGTGATAATGGTATGGCCAGTTCCCTCAGCCCTGGTGTTGGTGCATGCTCTCCCGTCAAGCTGACTGAGAACTGTAACCAGACTGTCAGTAAGGAAATAAACCTCTTGTTCCCTTAAGCTGTTTGACAGTCATTTATCAGCAACCATGCAGGCGAACTGCAACATATAGTTAGCAATGATATTAATATTATTCATACTACCACTAATAACATGGTAATAAATATAATGATAACTATGAATGCTGGTGTGATTGTAATGTGATATGAACATTCTAGGAAAGGTTCTTAAAATATTTACCATACCACACAGAGATTACATTCCTGTGTACCTATCCAGGAAAAATGAAAACTTATGGCCACACAAAAACCTCTGCTGAACACTGTGCCAGCAACTGCATTTGTAACAAGCCTAAACTAGGAACAAATGTTTTTCAATAGAATGGCTTAGCAAATTGAGGAGCATTCCAACAATGGCCTTATCACTGAGCAGTTAAAAAATGATAACGCACATGACAACTGATAAATTCTCTTGAGAATTCTATGTGAAAACAAAAATATGAAAGGTTCTATACTGTATCATTTCATTAACATAACATTCATTTTTAATATTTCATTAATTAATTGTGTGTGTGTGTGTATCACAGACACTGTGTGTCCCTGTTAAGGACCAAAGGTGACTTTGGGAGTCATCCTGGATTGCTTCTATCCACTTCTTACTTCGCTCTGGGATTTTCCAGACTCTGCTCACCAGGGTTCAAAGTACAAGCTGAGGCCATTTCTGCCTGGTGTTTTTATGTGGGACCTGGATCCAAACTCAGAACCTTCTGCTTGTGAGGCACAGTCTTAACCCCTGAGCCATTTCTTCAGCCCAACGTTTTCTTTTTTAAGATGGATTTCTACTATGTTGTCCAGGCTGGCTTCCAAGTCCTGGGCTCAAGCATTCTTCTAGTTTCATCTTCCTAAGTAGCTGCTGGGACTATACCAAGTTAATAAAATGCTCTTGAAATGACAAAATTACAGAGTTGAAGAAAGGGATGGTGGAGGATTAAGAAGGAAGAAAGGTGGCCTAGAAGGGTAGCATGAGATCATGAGGTGATAAAAATGCCCTTTGACAACATTTTGGTGTGATACTGGATTACAGTTGGTCAAGATTTTACCTAGGGGATATTGGGTAAAGGACACAGAAGAACTCTAGTGCGTGCGTGCATGTGTGTGTGTGTGTGTGTGTTCTTTAAAAATTGAAATGGTACTGTATTATTTATTTCTTATAATTTCATGCAAGATTGTATTTTAAAAAGTCTTAACTTAAAAAACAATTGAGGATCCCTGAAAGGAATGTTCTACATACCACAAACAAACAAAACAAAACAAAACAATCAAACAGACAGACAGACAGACAGCACATAAAATCTGAATTGCTATCTTGGCAGAGTGGGACATACACTTGTAATCCCAGCATTTGAGAAGTGGAGGCAGGAAGATTAGGAGTGCAAAGTCATCCTTGACTATATAACAAATTCAAGGACATCCTTGGCTACGAGAGATCCTGTCACAACAAAACAAAACAAAATTAGAATTGCTAAATAAGTATTCTTTTTTTTTTAAAATATTATTTATTTATCTATTTATTTATTTTGTGTGTGTGTGTGTATGTGTGTATCAGAGTGCACTGTGTCCCTGTGGAGGTCTAAGGGTAACTTCTGGAATCATTCTGGATTGCTTCTACCTCCTTCTTGCTCTGCTCTGGGATTTCCCAGGCTCTGCTCATCAGGGCCGGAAGTGCAGGCCGCTGCTGTTTCCACCTGGTGTTTTATGTGGGACCTGGGATCCGAACTCAGGACCTTCTGCTTGTGAGACAGAGTCTTAACCCCTGAGCCATCTCTCCAGCCCGCTAAATAAGTATTCTTAATTATACCTTTTCCTATATACTAGTGGTTGAACTTTCTTGAGAAAAATGTTTATTGCATAGGTCTCACAAGGTGACAACCTAGATTTCTACACTACCCTTACATCAAGAGATGATTTGGACAGCTTATTTTTCTGCTCAAAGTCAGCCTACATTACAGTGATTTTTGTCAATGTCAATAATCACTGACTAGATTGCAGAAATTACCAACAAATGGAAAAACAAAACGAAATCTAACACGAAGTTGATGAGGCATTTTCGGTCAGACTGCTTATTATGGAGAGACTTCTAAAGAAATACTTTTTGATGTTGTTTTGAGGCAAGGTCTTAATAAATACAGTCAGGTTAGCTTCAAATTTTTGACCCTCTTGCCTCAGTCTCTGAACTACTGGGATTACAGGTATACACTGTCATGGTGGCACTATAGAAGTTTTTCCTTTAAGCTTATAAGGATTTAAAATGCCATATGAACTGATTCATCTTATGAAGGATATTCAGATCATAAGAATTTTCTCAGCCCACTAAAGCCTACAACTACAGAGAAGCTGAAATCAACTCCATATCATCCTTTAACTCCTAAGAGTTGACTTCAATGAGTCAGGAATGGTGGCACCTGGGAGATAGAAGTAGAAGTGTGAGGAGTTCAAGACTATCCTGGGTTACATAAGACTGTCTTAAAAAAAAAAATCGAAAAATTCTTTTATATTTCTTCTTGATTCCATTCGTCCTAACAGGTGACCACTATTTTGATTTTTGTGACCACTCAATTGGTTTATAAATTTATATACATACAATTTTACATAAAGATGCACTGTATCTTTCAATGACTTGTTCATCACCAGAACATCATTTCTGCTTCTATTTATACTGCATTTAATATACTTTAATTCATCCTTTTTTCCCATTTGCCTGCATTGATAAGGATTGAACCCAGAGCTTTACATGCTAGGCAGGCACTATACCACTGAGCAACTGAGTTATATCTGTGATTCTCATTCTTTTGAAACTTTATCCTGGTTCCTTTCTCTTTTTGTCTACAGATATACTAAAGCAATGGTTGAAGAACTACAAGTTCATCCCACACCAGATTTTATAAGTCAAAGTTCACTTCTATATTGTTGATGGATACTTGCAGCACAGGGCTGCCTCGACTGAATGGTATTTCCACAAGTTGGCTGAAGAACTAAAATCTCTCCTATGGTTAGAAACCATCCCCCCAACAAAATCTTCCAAATACCAAATGTTGCTGTCATCTACTATTTTCATTCTTACTCACTTATTTTTTCCCTAAAAACACATTTTTTTATTATTAATCTCTTAATCACTCAATTTTCTGAAATATGGTTTCTAGTCCAAGTCATCTTCTCTTTCCTCTTCTGGCTCAGGTACATGGTAAAACACACACTCTACCACAGAGCTAAATATCCAGCTGCCATTTCAAAATTCAAAATGAAATGCTCTAAATCACCAGGAAGCAAAACAAGTGCCAGTCTTCAAGATTCTTGTTACTAACTGTTGCTTCTCAACTGCTTGATACTCAGCTGCCTCTGTGGCCCAGAACTCTCCTGTCTCTTTTATCAACAAATATCTCTTCATTCTTTACACTCACCTTTTGATCATTAGGAATTGGATCCTGGACCTTCAGAAGTGAAGCTTTTTCTTCATCTACCCAGTTGCCCCACTCTTCTGCTGGTGCATTCCAATCAGAACTGGGATCAGCAGAAGACAGACCATCTAAAATTCAACAGTGCACATTAGTTATCTATCGTTTCTACCACAAGTTAAAATGCAACAATCAAAATTTTCTTATGTTGAACTAAGCTGTAATTGTAAACTATTATTCTTTCTCCCAAGCATATTTTAAGAGTTGGGAGAAAGCAGAAACATGACAATAACAACCTCCAAATTTTGCTAGACATAAGGTTTTAAATGGAATTTCTAGACAGTTTAGAAGCTTCCTTTTCCTCCCCAGAAACATACTTATTAACCATCAATTTCATTCTATTTTCTTTATCAGTATTCTGAATTTATACTCTTTCCTCTGCCTAAGATCTGGTCACATATTTGTAACTGATTTATTATCTAAGGTCCAGAATTAATCTGCAACAGCAATACCAAAATTATGCTCATTGTCTATGACTTTATATAGCACACCCCCCTCATAATTGATTTTTTCAAGATCAAGTTCTTCAAATTTACCATCCTATTATTGTAATGCTAAAGTTGTACCTTAAAAATTCCCAGATTAGACTCTTTTTATCTGATCATTCCAAAGTGCTTGAGTCATTTGCAGAGCTTCATCATCCTACTCTAAAAAATAATCTTATTCCAGCTTTCTAAATCCTTTCTTTCTCTCTCAAAGACACTGACTTTTTACTCAGGAAGCTAAAAGGGAAGCACATTGGCACAATAAGCAGCTCAAGAGTTCATTCTACCCTGTCTTTCTGTACATCATCCACATTCACAAACACTCTTATTTAAACTTTAAAGTCGAATTTCACCTATAATGTGTACAATGGCAGATGTTAATGGTCAGCATGACACACTATTAATATAAATAGCATGGGTGTTATAGCCGAACAAATGTTCATTTGAATATATCCTGATACTTAATGTGATGCTGACTAAATTTTTGAATCTTAGTGGGTTCTAGACCAACTTTATGGAGTGCTGACAGAATAAGACACACATAAGCAATTCGTAGCAATGCAATTAAGTTCTTAAGTGGCGTCTATTGTTTTTACTATCATTGATGACATTAAAGTCATTTCTAAGCTATCAGGCATATATGGTTTTAAACTCATTTCTAAGTTATCAGGCATATCAGGCATTCTAAGCTACTAGGGATATATAATTAAAGCCACTTTCAATCAAGAAAAATCACTCAGTGAGATTCATTTGATTCTTTTTCCCTTGTTCTTTCTCTCTTGGAAGGGGAATATTGGGAATTGAACCCAAAGTCTTTTGTATGCTACACAAATGTTCTACAATGAACTACATCCCAGTCCTGATGCAGGTGATGTTTTAAACATAGAGTAATTTTTACAGCTACAAAGGGATTCAATAGATGTTTGAAATCAATTGCTCATCTTTTACCAAGCAGTCATTAATATCACTGTTAGGCAATTTCATATCCCAGAGCTGTCACTCTGAGGCTTAAATCTGATAAAAAAACAAAGTTTGGAAAATCATTGTCTATTAGTCATGACTCTACAACTGCTTACCAGAAAAAAAACTATTGAGCAGCTGAATGGGCAATAAAGTAATATATGACCCACTTTTATTTTTCTTTCCCTTTACAAATTTTTTTGTATGTGTGCGTGCACACGCACGCATCAGAAGACACTGTATGTCTGTAGAAGACCATGGGTAACTTCTAGAATCATCCTGGATTGCTCTATTTCCTTTTGACTTTGCTGTGGGGTTTCCTAGGATCTGCCTTCCAAGACTGGAAGTACAGGCCACTGCCATTTCCACTGGTATTTTTATGTGAGATATGGAATCCAAACTCAGATTCTTCTGCTTTCGAAGCAGAAGCTTAACTCCTGAGTCATCTCTCAAGTTCATGACCCATTTTCTTAGTGAAAGTGGTACTAGGTGAAATGAGGGGTAAAAATCTAGTCAAGTATTTAGTTTAATGAATTTTTTCAAAAGGCTTAGATTATCTTGAAGTTTGGGGAACAATTGAACTGGTTTGCCTTCTATAAGAAAATTAATAGAAACACAAACCTCTACTGACTATATAGTCAATTTTTTAATTGACTGAATAGAAATTAATTTTTCAATTAGCTGGGATCGAATAAAACTACTAAAAAAGTAACACTTTTAATCATCTTTCAAAATTATTACCAAATGTTGTCCTGATACTTAAGTTTCATAGGACTAATGTACTGATATACTTAAGATGCTTTTTTTTTTTGTAGTGTTGGTGATCAAACCCAAAGCTTTACGTACACTAGACAAGTACTATACCAACTAAGCCACATCCCCAGTCCCCAAGGAAAGTCTTAAATATAGTTCCATCTTGGAAAATGATTCACACTTCAATCTTTTTCATTTCTTAAATGGAGTAATTTCTCTTCTGAAAATTCCTCCCATGAGTCAGCCAATGCCTTTTTACAAAGCTGTATTAATAATTTTTTCCCTCAAGGGTAAGGAATTTGTCTCTTCATTTAATCTGCTTGTGAAACAATGTTTTAGGTTTAAACCATGTCATTGCTAGTCTCTGGGTGGGAGTAAGAGATTTATTTCTCAGAATTTCTGTCAATATTAACTTTAATAACTTAATAAAACAAGTTAGTTATACTTAAAAAGCATTCTCTAACATTTAAACACGGGATTAACCTCTCACTAAGTTTTGCCACTAGAAGAATATCAATATCAACAAAAGCAGCAAGTATCACTAGATGTTGACTATGTATGCAACAGCAGCCTAAATGCATGAACTTGTTTAATCTTCAACAACTCTGCATGGGAGAAATTATCTTCAAAGATGAGGAAACTCAGATATTACAATGATCATGAAAATTACATAAAGGGAAAGGCAAGAAATCTCAGATTCACATCTAGACAGTCTGTCTTCAAAATCCATGCTCTTAACCACCTCACTATGCTGCAGCTAATTCACTTACTCCTGTGTGCCAACAAAAATAAACTGTTATATTCACTACCCAGTTTTTACAAAGGTTATAATAATGCTGGTTCATGGGCAAGATAGGTTAATACTTCTCTTTCATAAATGTTATCTTAATACTGTAGCATCTTAACCTTATAGTCAATATTCAAGAACCTGGGCACGTCAAATACTTTTTTACCAGATAATGGTATCTATACCTCAGGCCAGAGAAACATTATCATTTGTCCTATCATGGTATGAATGTAAAGCTAATTATAATACTTTGTGGATTAAATCTGTATTATGGCAAATTCAGAAATAATTAAATTCAGTGAGTACTAAAAAATAGCTACATTAAAGATAGCAACACTCATACTGAAATAAAATTCAAAGAGAAAATGAATAAAAAGAAACTTTAGACAAAAAAGACTTGAAGGTGGTGTTCCTGATGTATAGTAAGTACAAAATCAATTTCTCTCTTTCAAACAGGTCTCGTGTAGCCTAGACTGGCCTTAAACTTGATATGTACCAGAGGATGACCCTAACCTCCAATCCTTTCACCTCCCAAATTCTGGGAAAATGGGCATGTACTACCTTGACTGGTTTTAAGTACAGAATCCTACATGTTTTTAAAATTTTTATTTCAGCAGCTCATAAGGTTCAAAAAACCCGAATTCAGAAAAGATAAGGGTAGAGCTATCTTGTTCAGCACAGGAACTTTGAGCTCTGCTTATTTTCCTTTGTTTCAACCCACCTCCCAAGATGCTTTACTGCTGTTTCCTACAATCACTCTTAATCCTCTCTGTGTGTAGTGGTTTTTTTTCTAAAGCATACTAGGCTATTTGTTCTCCAAAACAAGTGCTTTCACATCCTTACATACCTTGATACTTTTTAATTTACAGAAAATTTTAGGTTCATTCAGTACCTCACTAACAAAACTTCAAAACAACTTACTTCAAAATAACTTATAGAAGTAGACATGTTAATTACCTGCTCCATTTTTACAGTTTAATTAATCTACACTTTACCTAAGCAGTCTGTCTTCAAAATTTATGCTCTTAATCCTAGGTGTAAAGTCCAAGCAGTAGAAAATACTTTATTCTAGAGCCAGGGCTAAAATTCACAACTACCTCGCCAGGAATTATTCTTAGCTGACACAGTAGTATATGACTTCAACACTAGAACTCAGGGAGGCTGAAGCAGAAAACTGTCCCTATTCTACTGTTTCAGACACTGCAACATCATTAGTAAACAAAGTCCATGAATTCCAACGTGAACCAAGCAGCGTTTTCAATCCTTATGTAATTTGTTATGAACTGATAGTTTATTAATAATAATTGAGGCTAGCCTACAAAGTTGAGACATACTCTCAAAAATAAAACAGAACAAACTAAGGCAAAACACAATGTATTCTAACACTCATCTCCCTAATCTTCAGGCAGCAATTCAAGGCATTTTAAAAGGGACCCCCTCTAAGCTACTTTTCTATCCTGTCAGAAACTCAGCTTCAATTGCTGTATCACCAGCTTGCCTTTGTGATTACTATCATCATCACAACTGCATCATCTAGTAATGAAAAAGCATGAGCTTAGAAACTCAACTGGCAAGTCTCAATACTGCTCTTCCCCCATTTAAGTTAAGCTGTACAGTCTAGGGAAGTTAGACAACTCTAATTGCCTCAATTTCTTCACTTGGAAAGCAGGGAAAAACTAATTAACAGAGTCATTTTCAGCACTTAAGTCAGGTAAACTATGTAGCACACTGGCACATAGTCTGCACTTGTTTTTGACTATCACTGTCATACATATAGAGTACTGCATTGGTACTGAGCATATGGGTGAGCAAGAAACTCAGAAGAAAAAAGAAAAACATTTTTTTTTTTAAAAATAGGTCAAAGAGAATATATTTTATTTATACTCAGGAGAGAATACTTTTCTACTTCTAAGTTTTTAGCTGGCACAAAAAAATCAAAATTATAATATTTTCTTTTCAAAAACAAAGACCAAAATGGTGGAATACATACAGGATATAAAAAATGTGATATAAAATTTCCGAGAAAAGAATGAATTCTGAGATTTGAGGTTATTGGAGGGGTTCCTCAGACACTTGCATTTTCAAATGAATATGGTAAGCTTCAGAATATGAAAACTACATTCTTTTTTTCCTTGTTTTTTAACTGACTCTTGCTTTTAAGATTTTATACATTGGACGATGAAAGTGGTAGTCTACTAGCATAAAAGCGTGCACACTTCAAAAGTTCTACACCACTCTCACATATTCTATTGGTCTTTTTAATACTAACATCAGATAAATAGAGTTAGTCATTTAAAACATTTGGTACTAAGGTATATTGCTATGACTTTTAAAGGTCAGAAATTAGGATTAAGATTAAAACATAAAACATGAAATTCAGGGTGAAAGAAAATTTTGAGAAAAATAACTGATAATTTTTAAAAGGACATACTTAACCCAGACCATTCATCATCGATATAGGGTTGATTACGGCTAACATCCCACTGATAATCAGAAGTGGTAGACTGAGAAACTGGCTCAGCAGTAGACCCTTAAATGAAAAACGAATGCAATAAAATTAAAAATGGAATTTCCTAATGATGTTTCATAACAATAATTCTATACTTTGCACACGGACTTATTTTGTATTTCTCCTAAAAGGAAAAATTTAGACATTAGAGAAAGAATTAAAAGGAAAAAATAGAATTGAGGGTAATTTAAAATTAGTATAATTACTAGAGCTAATTCACTGATTAGAAACATTTTTCCCTTAACATCACTCTATTGAGTTTGCCTTTTGTAATATATGCTTCAAAAAAGTTAACGTTTTTCTTCTTAAAGAATAAAACTCAAACAAAATCTTGGTCACTGATCTTGGATGATTCAGGGTATGTCTCTACTTTAGAACCCTGAAGGAGAGAATTAGAAAATGTTTGAGTTAACTAGAACTTTCTGGCAAAGAAAGTTAAAGAAATGACTTACTCAAGAGGTGAGAGAGAAAAACCATGAAGACAAGAGTTGCAGGTTTAGAGAGTTAGGTTCAGGTGCGCTTAAGAGAATAGAATACTTATCTTCCAAGTTTGGTTTGTTTTTCTTGAGAGAGAAGGTAAAGGGTTGGGGAAAAGGGTCACAAGGTCCTTTAAGAACCTGATAAAAGCAGTGGTGGTCTAATGCTAGAACTTAACACCAAAATTCTGTATAGAGTTTTGGGACATGTAAGTCCATGTAGGGTCACACCCCTTTGGCTTTATGGTCAATCACAAATTCAAACAAAATCATTCCATCATGTGCATAAACACACACACACACACACACACACACACACACACACACACACACACACGGCCAGACCTTCTGAATCTCACACACACACACACACACACACACGGCCAGATCTTCTGAATCAGAATTTTCATGTGTATCAGAGTCTTAGGAGGTGACTCTGACCTGGATTCAGACTCATTCACAGGAAAATTGGCTAGGAAGCAAGGAACTCTGGTTAGTATTAAAGACTAACATATTATCAGTACTTCTCATAATCCTAATTTATATTTCTACTTGGTTATATAGACAATTTTGCCAGCATTACCCTAATAAGATTATTAAAAGAGTTCTGTATTTAATAAAGTTTAATAAATCACTCTTATAATAAAGTGCAACTATCTGGCACACCAGTTGCTTTAGAAGCATAGTGTAATTTTCTTACTTTAATAGGTTCATACTGTGGTTATCTGAATATATGAATAGACAACGGCATCTGCGTTCTACAAAGTCACTAAATAAGGGTAGTAACTGATTTGCACTTTTAGAAATGAAATGTAACTGGCCAGACCAAGGGCAGCACTGTACGCCAAGCCCTGCCATCCTGTTTCTGTATGGCACAGGAGCCTCAGGGGAAAAGGTAAATGAACAGAAATTTGAGACCACACACACCTATTTGTTTACGTATATATCTTGGCTGCTTTCTTATTACTATATTAGAGGTTGGGTAGATACAGCAGAGACAGGATGCCCTGAAACCTCAACTATTTACTATTGCCTTTATGGAAAAAGTTTGCTGTCCCTGTTCTAGTATTTTAGACACTGTGGAACAACATCAGTAGTAAATCAAGTCCAAAAATTCCACTGTGAACTAAGCAGTAAAACCCTAAGTAGTGTCTTCTGTACTTACATAATATTTGCTAAATACATAGATTTCATTAATAAGATAATAGCCATTCAAGTAATAATGACTTTACAGTTTATTAATAATAGTATATATTTTAGATCAACAAATAGTCAAAATAGAGATATTATGTATGTGCACGGAGGCATCCATACACTTTGAAAAGGTTTATTCAAACTCATGAGTAAGTGAATAAGAAAAAAAAAAAAAAAAGCCAAAGAGAAACTAGAATAGTAAAAGAACACCAGTAGGAAAACTAAAAGGAAGGTCTTCCTGGGTGTTTCTACTAATAAATTTTCAGTGGTGTTGCACCACAGAACCTTCCTTATTTCTGTGTAGAAAACAACTATACCACTTGTATAGACTTAGGTGTCCTCCTACCCCTGCCACCCCGAAAGGTCTCTGCTAGGTTACTATTTATGTTGAAACAATTATTTGATGCTGACTTTTTAAAAAATAACAAATGTTAAAATTAATTTAAACAAAAATTTTTTTGGTTAACTAAAGGAAAGACTGTTTTCACATACCAGAAACAGCAGAGTTAAGTGTGAGAGATGCAAAAGAAGCAGAATTCTGTTCAGAGGTATTCATTCCCCTATCCACACTAGACCAAGCAGCTGTTAAAATAAAGAACGTCACTTGGAACCTTTGATTTGCAATGAAATTTGAAAGATGTACAGATTTAAAACTATGATAATAATATTTAAAAATTACCTCAGGAATGAGAACCTTAGTATATAGTAATAGTCATTATTTACTGAGTATCTATTATGTAGGTGGGTCCCTTCACCAATCACTTCCAATCCTTATGGGAACCCTGCTAGGCAATTTCAGAGCAAGTAAGTGATTTCATGATACTTAGGAAACATCTTAGCTATAAATGGAATTTCAATTTCCAAAGTCTTTGCTCTTTTCACTATAACAAACTACCTTGTTATCAATCATAATTTCAAAAAATACTTTAAGCACTTGATATCTGACAATCATTACAATCAATCCTCTTAATTACTTAAGTATCAGGTTTACACAGGTTAAGTAACTAATGTCCACAAAGTTAATAAACAGGTATACTGAATAGGTCTATCTGAACTAATGTATGTTCACTCTATTATCCATGCAATATATTTTGTTGAGTTCAATCATGCATTACAAAATGACACTTTGATGAATGGGAAGCCACAGACTTATGTGGTCCTATAGGATCTTATCACCTAGTGATATCTTAGGTGTCTAAGTTTAAATACATGATGTTCCTGCAATGATAAAAATCAGTTAGCAATGCATTTTTTAAAATAAGGTGCTCTGTTGCTATACAACATCTAATTGTATTCTTTTAAATGTTTTTCCCCTACTTTTATTTAGTGTTTGTACATGTCATATATGTGTATGGATATTTACATGCCATGGCACACGTATGTGGAAATCAGACACCAACTTGTAGGAATCAGCTCTTTTTCCACAGTATGGATTCTGGGTAGTTCTCAGGTAGTCAGCAAATGCTTTTACCAACTGAGCCATCTTTTGGCCCTTTGATTACATTCTTAAGAAGCACATATCTCCATATAGTCATACATGCTTTTCTCAATGAGCCACTGCAAGCTTGACAATTTAATATAGTTCTTTCCATTACTAAAAAATGTCCTAATCCATTTAGGGAAATTCATTATCTAATCTGCTGTTTAATTTTATCCGCAGCAACACTAAGCATGAACATTTAATCTGGTTCTAATATTGAAATTGTATATAGTTTTTTTTTAATAATTGCTAAATGAGACCCAACTCTTTATTTCTTTTAAAGATAAGGTCTACTGTTACTGCCTCCTTTTTCAAAGACATGTTTTTCAAGTATCTAATATAAAACAGAGGAGAAGTATCAAGTAGAGGGAAGAAAACAGTATGTTGTAGGATGGTTAAAGGACTATATGTTATAAAATAAAAAAGGCACTGGACATCAGAAACAACTCTAAGAACTTAACTTCATGTATTTAAGTGTTTTTTAATTGTCTCTATAAATTTTCTCATTAATTCAGTAATACAGATAACAATTTTGCATGTTGTTCTGTACATAAGACTTACAAAATCTTAATTCCTAAAGGTACCAACTGCTTGTCTCAAGGGACTATACGATATTGCTAAAAGGTCTTAATATGATGCTATGAATTTTAACTAAAGTGTGCTGTGTATATAATTTTTATATGTAAACTGAAAACATGTCACAGTTCCAAACACTGTTCCATAAACTGAAAATTTCTCTCATTAAATATGGCAATTTTAATACAGCGATTTATATTTTCTTTGTTGAAAATTAGGGTATGAATTTAGGGAATATATCTGCATAAGTTTGGACCTCAAGGGTGTGAGGGAAGAGTAAGCTTAAGAACAGTATTTTTGAATGAGCCATAGTTTGCTTCTTGAGGGTGTTAGCTTTTTAAAAACTGACAAGGAAAAGCTAACAGCAAGGGAAGAACTTTTTTTTCTTGAGTTATAAACTAAGAACATTCTAGTTTCCAATGCTCCCCAAAACAAAACAAAACAAAACAAAACAAAACAAAACAAAACAAAACAAAACAAAATAAATAGCTGTGATAACCACAACAGAAAAAAAAAATTATGTTTAAGCTGGGCATGGTGGCACACACCTGCAATTCCAGCACTTGAGGGAAGACAGGAGGACCATCCATGAGTTCCAGGCTGGCCTGGCTTATACAGATAGCATTATAGGCCAGGCAGGGATACAAAGCAATACCCTGATTCAAAGACAAAAACCAACCAACCAACAAACTGAAAAAAAACCCCAAACCTATATCAAAACCAACTGATCAACCAACCAACCAATCTACCCACTTTCCTACCCAACTAAATCAAACACAACCAAAAAAAATTGTTTTATGTACAAGAAATTATAGTTTTTAAATAGCACGAGGCCATTGACAAATAGCATAAACAGAAAATTAATAAAAGAGAAAATATAAATCAGGTTGAAGAGATGGCTCAGGAGTTAAGACTGTCTTATAAGCAAAAGGTCCTGAGGTCAGAGCCCAGTTCCCACGTAAAAACACTAGGCTGAGTGGCCTATACTTTTAGGCCCTGGTGAGCAGAGCCTGGGAAATCCCGGAGCACAGCAAAAAGGAAGTAGAAGCAATTCAGGATGATTCCTGAAGTTACTCTTGGGCCTCCACAAGACACAGTGCCCCCGATACACACACACACACACACACCCACAAATAAATTTAAAAAAAGAAAATATAAATCATCGAGAGATTTGTGGAAAAATATCCAACTGCACGGTGATTTAAAAAATTAATCAAAACAACATGAACATTTTTGTTTATCAAATTAGAAAATATTTAAAACAATCCTCAACCTTGGTAAGTTATATGATGGTAAGTAATATAAGAATATTACTTATACTATTGCTTACAATAATGGTCTGAAAATATAATGATGAATTATAAACATTCAATTTTCTTCTAAACTAAGACATTCTGAGGAATTTATCCCTAAAAGAACAACCCCCAAACATATTACATAAAACAGTTTAAAAAAAAAGCAAGTTATTATCTCCAATAATATGGAAATAGTTAAGAAACTACATATGTTGACATAATACTATCATAAAGCCATTAAATAAACAAGCTTACAAAGAGTAAGCAAAATATTTCTTATAATGTTAAGGGAGATCAATAACATAAAAATACACATTCAAGTTATATTAAAACCAAAAAGTATACACAGGAGAGAAAGAACATAAAGAAAACCAAGCAGTAGATATCACTAAATGATGTGATAACGACAGGTTTTCTACTATCCTTTTGCAGTTTTCCATATTTAATAATGGTTTCTTTCTCTATAATACATAAACACACTTCCTAATTAAGTGGCTTATAACTCAATGGCCTGCAATAGAAATGAGCCTGTCAACAACTGTTCTTTTATCATTAAAACCCAGGAGAAAACTAATAATTGGACATTTCACAGATTATAAAATAAAAATGGGTATCATAAACTGTACTTCATTTAGACTCAATAAAAACTACTGAAATTCATCAAAATCTGCTCACACACTACATTTATCACATCAGTAAGACTATCCAAGTACACCAGTTAGTTACATAGGTAACAACAATGATGAAGTATATGTAAAAGCACTATAAAGTTAGTACATTATATATTCCATTCACTTCAGCTTCATACAAAAGCTTTAATAGGAGATATTTATTACTATTAATTTTGTACAACGGGACATATATTTTGGAGACAGGGTCTCATGGAGCACAGGTTGACTTCTAATTTGCTAGGCTGCTAAAGATGACCTCCTGATCCTCCTGCTGCTGGGATTATAAGCATGTGCCACCACACCTGGTTTAGGACTAATATTTCTATCGATGTTACCCTTCCATTCCTGAAAAATGCAAGATCTATCAGATTAGCAGTTTAGATAACTTTAAAATTTTTCCAACAGTTCTTACCAATGCCAGAAAATATTGAACGATCACTCCAATTCCTTCCCCAGTCTTTTCCATTTGCATTAGTATCCCCAGTGTCTTGAGTCCAAGCAGATGGCTCTGTTTTCCTCTTGCCTGCAGAAGCAGGTGGAACAGAGTTCCACTTCTCCTCACCTGAACTGATCTGTGAGGAGAGTTTTACAGACTTTTCATTCCAGCCTCCTCCATTGACAGTAAGGTTTTCATTCAATCCTGAAGAAACTTAAAGAAAAGAAAAAAAGATTAAAAACAGATATATGATTGCTTGTTAACAATGGGTATTTTCAAGTACCCAGCTTATACTTAGTCTCTTTTTCCCTCTTACTATCCTTTAAATAACTTGAATTAAAAAATAAACTGACAGTCAGCATGGAGCCCTTTTCAGATTTGTTTTGGGACAGGGTTTCACTATGTAGTTTAGGTTAGTCTTGTGATTCTCGTGTCTCTTCCTCCCTAGTACTGGGATTACAGGCATGTTCCACCATGCCCAGCAAACAGACCCCTTTTTAATTACCAATAGGATGTTTGAAATGTAACATGTGTATTAGGAATGGTAAAATGACTAGTTCAAAGGGAGAAAGTAAATAGGAAAGGGACAAACATTCTAGTATTTTCTGAATACTCACCTACTGAGAAAATGAAGATTTCTCCTTAGTTATCTATGTATAATATATATATATATATAAAATGTATAATAGGTATAATGGCTTGCACATTAAAACCAACTGAGACATTTAAAAACAGATTCTGCAGCATTAGCTGAGACCAATTAAATTCAGGACTTCTGGGTGTGGAACCCAGGTATTACATGTGTGGGTGAGAGTGCACGCACACACACACATTCGCACACATGATTAAATGTAAGTGCAAGCTTCTTTTGTGGGTGAATTATGCTTTAGCTTTCCAGATGATTGCAGTGTGTAGCTGGAACCCTAGGCACAAAGGAAACTGACAGTGAAAAAGAACATGCCTGCGATGAGAAGGTGACTTTTTCTTTTTGGAATCTGTTTTCCTGCGTTTTTTATTTTCAGGATAAGATATAAGGTTCACTTAGTTGTCATTATAAATGAGTAAATAAAACTACTATGGTTTGTGAAGCCTTAGTCTATTTAGTATAAAATTTTTGGTACCGTCAAAGAAGTAGCTACAAATGTTAAGAATTATAGCTTTTAAATCAATATATGGGGTAAAATTTTTTTTAAATCCCAAATATGCCTGTTATACTCTCATGTCTAATAAAGATCTTATTAGCTTAAATGATGCAAGCAATAATCACAATTGAACGTAAATTACTACTGAAAGAATGTTTCTATATATAGGGGGAACAAAACTAGAATACACCAAAAACTGCTAGAAGTCAGAATTATTTTTCTTTTTATCCATTTTCAAAATCTCTGATTTACAACTATGTTAACTTAGAATTTAAAGTAATTTTTAAGCCTTTTTCTTTCCTTTGGCATTATTCATGTAAGGAAAGAGACATGTATACAAGTTTCTATTTTTCTGGGCTCTGAATTTAGGTTACATGTAATTTCTCTCACCCTGAAGTGTAGAATCTCCTTTTCCAGACTTAAAGTTGCTAACTTGAACATTTAGATGAGAATCACCTGGTTGAAATAGAAATAAAATTTATTTAATACTAAACAGGCTACGATACATATTAAATCAGGAGAAACATACAAGTTGATTTTTACTTAGCATCTGTAATAAACTGCTCTTCCAAATGCCAATTCTAACACTGGAAAAAGCCAATTTTATAACACATTTTACATGTCCACAGGGACTGAGTTCAAAAGACCCTGGAAATGCACCCAAATATAAATAGGACTTGCTATTCTGCAATGTTTGAAGATTTTTTTTTTTAGGTAGGGAACTGAAGAATCAAACTCTGAAATTGGATTCAACTTTGCCACCTCTCAACAACATGAACTGCCTTTCCAACAATCCCAGAGGCAAACACAACTCAAGAATTTGCCAGATATGGGACCAGAAGTGAGAATACATATTTTAACGCAAAAGACCAATTCTCTGACATTAAAAGCATCATGATCAATGTACCAAAATCAAACCAATGCAACACCATGAAGCAGATGTGCAAGCAAGAAAGGCATGCCCAAAACAATGAAAAAGTCACCAACAAATACACTAAAAGCGTTAAGTTAATATTGGATAGTCAAAAAGGCTAAGTAGAACTCATTGCTGCACTATGGCAATAAATTCCAATAAGCTAAAAGCAAAAAAGCAACAAGGATTAAGAAAGTGATCTGCTAACAGTAACAAAAGACGAAGGAAAATAAACTAGTGCTTTGAAGCAAGCTAAACAAGATCACTTTGTTGCAGACTGGTGTCTTCAGAGCAAAATTGCACCAATGTACAGTTCTATTAGATAGCCAGTCATCAATACTGGATGGATTTGACATCTTGAATTCTTGAGATGAAGGATATTAACTCAATCACCTTTGATACTTTTGTCTAGTTTTATAAAATACCTATGAAACTGTCAAAAAACTGGGGTGGATAAGAAATCCAGATAGAATCTACACTAACCAGAACATGCTTGTTTCATCTTGGAATGAAAATGCCCAGCATGCAGAAAGGTGATAAATACTCCATTTAATAAATGTCTTATTCACTGTAAGAAATGGAGATGTAAGATAGTTGGGGCAAAGCAATACACACAAGGAAAAAAAGCGACATCATTTTCTAATGTGACTCAAGGCAGAAAGGCCAATTTTAATTTAATAAGCCATTCATTAGGCAACATGTAACAACATTGGTGGTATTAAGTAAACCAATATGTTGTTCACAACACTCTCGTGAAGAAGGGTATATCAGCACAAGATTAGCAGATCAAAGGAAATTTTGACATAATATTTTGTACATCTGACTTAAAGGAGTTTGATGATGTACCACTCTTATGTTCCACTAATATACCTTTATTCTTCTTGGAACCAACAGGAAATGATGCGGTTGTAAGTTGCTCGGTGGTAACTGTGATGGTATTTTCTATCCCAGGGATAGTTGAATCCAATGAACCAGAATCAGTCAGCACTTTATCACGTTTACGCTGTTGTCGTTTCTCTCTGTGACTAATTTTAGTTTCCCAGGCTCCTGACATAGCCCGAGAAAAAAAAGTTATTCAGTAAGGGGAGAAAAAAAGTTGCAGTTTGAGGGAAAAAATATGGGATGGGATAGATAAAAATATAATAAATTTAGATATTAAACTAAAAACCAAGAATGTTGATTTTGCTAATTTAACCTAAGAATTTATGCTGATCTCATGCTATTTAGGTAACAAACCATTATTTATTCTAGTATTAAAAAAATCAAATTTGTTACCTACAGTTTAAGAAAAGTGACAGACAAAAATTATCTCTATCTTTTTATCCTGGTGGGCAGACGTTAACTGATAAATGGGCTTATTAGGTGATGATAATAAATGGCTATTCAAGAATTTTGTAGTCTTTTACAAATATTATATTTAAGAACAATAGGGGAAAACCCAACCACACTTTCAGGAAATGAAAACAATGAATGGCTTTTCAATTTCTAAAAATATTGAGGTAGACCTAAATTTTAAGGAAAAGCACTACTGTATTAATTTAGATAATAAAAATGTTCCCTATGTCACAGATCCTTATATTAAAATCTTTGGCAATTAAAAAGGAGAGCCACATACAAGATTAAATGAAACAAATGCAGCTTTTATACCACACCTCATTTATTTAGAAAAAAAAGGCTTCAAAATTTTTCTATAGTCTTTCCCTTGCTCAAATACCTTCATCAACTTCCTTCCCATCATGGCGTGAACTGTTCTGCACTGCTTTAGCATCTGACTTTGATTTCTTCTTATTTTTCTTTGACTGAAAGTAAAATAGAATGTTACTTATTATTTTGCTATGCTTTTGAAAAGGTAGGAGTCAGTAAAATACATAATGAAATGTATGATGCTGACAACTAAAATAAATTTTATTTTAAAAACTTGACATTAAGTGGCAATAATATGAGGTTATCATTTATGGAGTGGTTACTATGTCCTAATTACACTAATTTCTCATTTACTCCTCAAAAATACAGAAGATTATTACCCCATTTTAGAGATAAGAAAATGTAGAGAAATAGTACTTAAATATTAAACTGACTGCATTGGGTCACATTAAATTAGGAAATTATGCTGCAATTTAAACAAGGTTTGTTGGCTCTTACATGTAATCTACCTGATGTTACAAATAAGGCTCTGTAGTAAGGTGTTTTCAGAACAATTAACATTCAAACTCACCATGTGTTCAGGAGGAAAATGATAAACCAACTAATGCTTTTTGTACTGTACAAAGCACTTTGATGATCAACACTATATACAGCAAATTAATGAATCAATTGTATGTTCTGACAGTTTTGAAGCAATGTGAAATTAACGAAGATTTGTGTATAGCAACTATTTAAAAACCCAGTAAAGACAAAATACCAATACAATACAAGATACAGACTTTTAATAGCCTTCCAACTTCTTTCTGCTAATTTTACATACTTTCAAAAGCTTGTTGGAAACTATATATAAAGCCACAATTTCTATAATCGAATTAAATGCCTTCAGAAAAGAATGAACACTCGTGAGATAAGGTTTTTTGTTGTTTTGCTTTATTGAGACAGGATCTCAGGTTACTCAGATTGGCCTCCAACTTGCTAAACAGTTGAGGATGACCCTGAACGCTAATGATCTTCCTGCCTCAGGCCCTGGTGTGTAGGATTACAGGCATGTGCCAATACACCTACTCTTAAAGGTACTCATACTTTGTAGTCACTTATTTAGCTATTTATTAAGATCAGTTTACTTATGTATTACTGTATGCCATCTTTAAATTTACAACTAAACAGAGATTATACATTTTAAGCTTTTAACATAAATAAACAATAAGCATAATTTGAATAAGCAATTAGATGACATATAAATAAGTGCTTTTCTTCTGTGGATTCAACCAATTTGAGATTAAAAAATGGAAGAAAACCCATGTATACTAACATAGACAGAGTTTTTTCTTGTCATTATTTTCTACAAATTTAAATATGACATTATTTCCATATCATTCACATTTTATTAACACAGGGATGTAGGCTATATGCAAATAAAATGAAATTTTATACTGTAACAGACTTAGGCACCTGAAGATTCTAGTATTTGCATTGGCTCCAGGAATAAATATCAAATATATACTAGGGGCAGGGTCAATTATATTCTCAAGTGGGAGGAATTATGAAAAATTAAAAAACAAAAACTGACTTGTCTTTGATGAAGGAAAACATTATAAAAAACAAGCCATTTAAAAAAACTTTACTGTCTTTATAACTAATTTGCATATTTTGTATGCTTTCATTATCATTAACCTGCACCACATTTAATATACTCATTAATTACATTTACCAGACTCAGATCTACTTTTCAGAAGTTCAAATATACCCATATGCCTTACTATTCCACCTTTAAAATGCATCATTCAGTGGTGTTAGTATACTACCACCATTTTTTTATTGACCCCACAAAATAAAACTGAAATCCAGTAAGTAAATCTCTCTCTTCTTCCCATTGGCAGTCACCAATATGCTTTTTGTCTCTCTCTCTGTCATAACCAAAGAAAACACAAGGAATATTTATCAATTATAGTCTAAAATAAGAGTATCAAACTTATTCTGTAAAGGACCAGAGTCTAAGGTTTTACAGGTTATGTGGTTTTGTGGCAACCACATAGTGCTGTAAACATGAAACCAGCTATGATAGTTAGGACTGACTGTCAACACCTAGTAAGTCTTCAGACATATCCCAGAGGCTTCTGGCATGCCCATAAGGAATTGTCTTGAGCAGATTAACTGATGTGAGAAGACCTAACCTAAAAGTGAGAAGCACTATTACTTAGGCTTGGGACCCTGGCTTGCATAAGAAAAGAGCCTTCTTATCAAGCAGGCATACATACACTAACTTGGTGCTTTCTGTTCCTGATCATTCATTATGACATGACCAGCTATACTAGCTCCTGTAGCTATGATTCCTGGCTTGATGGAATATAATCTGGAACTATGGCTGGCATATACCAATTCTCCCCTAAGTTGCTTGAGTCAGGTATTTTGTTGCAGCAACATGTAATGAAAATAGGACAACAGGTATAGACAACACACAAATATACTGGCCTATGTTCTAATAAAACTTTACTTATGAAATAAGCATCAGGCTATATTTGAGAGCCAATTATTATTATTTCTAGTTTAGGGCCTAGCAGAAATATACTAAGAGCTACATAGATTTAACATGTTTATAGTAAACACATTTCCATTAAGTTTAGGTGATATTTAATGTTATCTAAAATGCCATTATTTCAACATGTAACCAATATAAAAATTACTGATATGATGAAAAATACTGATAATATGAAAAAGAGAATAATCTAAGTCTTTGAAATATGGTGTGATCAATAGCCAACCTTGTCTGAAATCTGCTATGTACTTTACATTTTAATAGTAATCTCAACTTAGTCACAATTTCAAGTATTTAATATTTACATATAGTAAGTGGCTGTCATAATGGACAATGTATATACCCGGTAACTATAGTAGAAACTTCAACTTTATAGAAAACGAAATAGAGGCCATAAGGAGATTATAGAAAATATCTAAGATTGTAATGGGTTGAGTGTGAGCTGTTTCTCATAGGCTCAGATGTTTTAAATCCTTAGTTGATGTCAATGTATGGGAAAAGGGAATGCTACTGTTGATGAGAATATAGATTAATATGGCTATTACAGAAATTGGTATAGAAGTCTGTCCCAGACTTATAGATTTACCATAAGGTCTAACAACCTTACTACCAATATACATCCAAAAGAAATGAAATCATATCAAAGACAGACTGTATGTGTCTCTCTATGGAGGACCAAAAGTGACTTTGGAATCATCCTGGATGCCTCTACCTCCTTCTTGCTTTGCTCTGGGATTTCCCAGGCTCTGCCCACCAGGAACAGAAGTGTGGGACTTTAGAGTAGGTAAACATGAAGTACAATTCACAAGAGGCTGCAAAAGGTAGAGGAAAAAGAGAGATGAACAATAGGTATGTAAGTAGAGTTGGAGGGTAACGCTGATGTTCTATGCACAGAAAGGGAACTATAGTCTATAGTAACTAATTATGCATTCCAAAATAACTAGAGGAAGAGTTTGAAAATTCTCAATAAAAATGATATTTGAAATGATAAGAAATGTTAATCATTCTGAGTTGATAATTATATATTATATTCATGTACTAAATATATTACTGTACTCTAGAAGTATCATTTAAAAAAAACCTAATCTTTTTTATAATGTTCTTCATGTGACCAAGATTTATAAGCTATCTATTATGTGGCAGACATTATTTTAGGAGGTATATATATATAGAACAAATAAAATCTTTGGAGATAATAGTGTCACAATCTAATAGGACAGAGAGACAATTAAATGAGAATTAAGAAAAAAATCTTATTTTTAAGAGCTTATTTCCTAATGCTTACTTCCAAGCACATCTATACCAATCCATCGATTTTTATTTTTTTTAAAAATTCATGGATATGGGATTAGGGATATAGTTAGTGTTAAAGGAGACCACCGTTTGAATTTCAAGCAGCATGTAAAAGCCAGGTATGCTGGCATGCACTGTCACCCCAATATTGAGGGAGGAGTAAGCATGGGGATGATGCAGCAGGCAGATCCCAGTGGCTCACTGGCCAGCCAATTTGGCCAAAATGAAGTTTAGTGAGAGATCCTGTCTCAAAAGCTAAGATGGAACACAACTGAGGAAGATATCCTAACATTAATCTCTAGCTTCCATACCCACTCACCAACATGGGTGAGCATAATGCCTACATGCATATCACCCACGCACCCCCCACACCTGCAGATACTTCCCACCACCTACAAAGTCTAACCTCATCGAGCTTTATAAACAGATTTCAACTACACTTATATACCTTTAATTGTACATACAACTCTCTGGTTGTACAACTATTTCGTAACACTCCTGACACTACCTGAATTGCATGGCTGTGGGTTTTTTTTCTCAGAACAGAGTGTTGCAGCCAGTGCTTGGATGATTGTTTTGCATTCAGAAACACCCACATTTCTCCGATTATGTGATTCCTACCTTCCTCTCACACTCATACTCTTATTCCCTCTTCCCTTTCCCTTCCTTTCTCTTTGCTTAACCTAGGGTCTATCCTTTCTTGTAAATCAGAAAATCACTATTTGTAAAACATTTAAAACCATCACTAATGTAGTTATTTCTCATAAGTTTCTCTGTGACATTCCAACACTGCTTTAACTTTTTAAGTGCAAGTAATTCAGTTTTTCTAAAATAAACTTGAAAGTAGGAGAATAAGTGATATTTAATTACTTTCAACAGACTCTACTTGGTTCCACACAATCAGCAGTGACATATATGACAGAGAAAAGGAAGGATTCAGTCTAACAGCACAAAGAGCAGAGGCTCAGATGCTTCAGGAATCAAATTATCCTTGACCAAAAACTCCTAATAGTATCTGAAACAGACATCATTTAATCAATATGCAAAACATTTTCTTACTAGCTCTCATTAAAATTTCCTTTTTATCATTTTCTAACTTCATAAATATAATATAGATGTTATAAAAATGTTGACTATACTAGTTCCATCAGAAGAAATATGTGTCTATACTACCCATTAAATACATGTGCACACAAATGTACCATCATCTCCTTAGAAATTACCTGAAATATTAAACAAGCAGCTCCAACACTCAACTGTGAACACAGGTAACTCATTTAATTAAGTACTCCGGACAGGAATTTAGTACTCTTTAGAGTAAGCGTCCTATTTTCTTTTACAGTTCATCAGAAAATTTGGCACATAACCAAAATGTTTCTAAGTTTTATATACATATATTCTACTTACTATAGTGATATGTAACAGTTGTTTTTAATGAAAGCAAAGTTATACATTCTTTAAAAATACCTTTTAAATGCATTAATTTTAATATTTGGTATCAAATATTGCTGCATATGAAAAAGGTAATGGGATTCAAGTGGAGGATATGTAGTATTAATCATGCTTATTAAATCATGTCAATTAACATTTCAATATCTTAGCATGTAAAGGTTCTTGCGAAAATTAAGCTAGAAAATGTTAACCCTCTTCAAAATCAGAAGGTTTTTCTCCCAAATGAAGAAGAAAGCTCTACATTTTGGGGGGGGGGGTTAAGCAAATGGATTCACTAAGAAGGCTTTAAGGTTTTTAAACTGTTTGCAGCTATAACAACTTCATAATCAACCTATTTAAGACTCAAAACAGTCTAACACAGAAGTTATTTCTCCATTTGTAGATGAGAAAAGAGCAACAAACGCTTTCTAACTAATTCCAAGATCACATAATTAAATTGCTGGAGCTGGGACAGAATCTCAGGTCTGAACTCAGAATTGTATCCCTAGGCTCCTGAAGCTGTGAAACTAAGAATTTTCATATCTAACAGACAAACATTTTTTTAAAAAATTTTAAATAATAAAAATTTATGGAACATAGCATTTATTGCATAAATTTCTTTAAAAAACAAGTAATTTTCTGTCACCTTGCTAAACATTCTTTAACCCTAGAAGCGGTAGGTTACTTTTCCCTGAAGTGTCTACTAAACAATCATTTCTCTCTCTCTCTGTGTATATATATATATATATATATATATATATATATATATATATATGCACACACACATAAACCTATATATATAAACTTATTTTTTAGTAAAAGAATATATAGCTCACTTTTAAAAGCTGGTCCACTTTACATAACGAAGTATTCTGTTACAATACAATCAATAAATTTGTGTAGAACAAAGGACAATTACCATTTGTCTTACTATAATTTAAAGGTCTGTTCTCTAATTTGCAGCTTAGCTTTTAATCTTGTTATTACAGTTTTCTAGAAATCATGTAGTAAATGAATTTTACTCCCTAACCCAGAAATTTCCTATTTTTTTCTTTCCAGTTAAAAGAACACCTTCACCAGTATTTCTAAGAAAATTTTCCCCTCAAACATTTTTTGTCTTAATCTAAGCATGGTTGAAAACAAACCCACCAATACTGCTCATGGTGGTGTACTTGGAGGTAGAGACAAGAGGATTAGGAATTCAAGGTCATCCTCAGCTACATAACGAATATGAAGCAGCCTAGACTAGATGAGATCTATCTCACTGTGTCCCATCCCTCCAGCAAAGCCCCCAACCCAAATTCACTATTTCATTACATTCCAATCTTCTCTTGCTACCCACTAAAACTACACTATAGGAGGAAAATGATGAATGGGGGGGAGGGACAGTCTCATGTTGGTCAGTTTCCATCTGTTTAGAATTTGGTTAGAAGATTCTATGGACAGAAATGACGTTTCCTTGATAATATATTCTCTTACAAAAAATGGCTGTTCATTGTAAAGGAAAGACCCTGAAAATGGGAACCCATGAAATCATGACGCTATAGACTCTGTGGCACAAGGGAGCCGAAAGGATGACCTTAAGGTTCAGAAAAATCACACATCAAACTACTTCACATAAATGAAACATTTTAATGAATCCAAACAAAACAAAACCACCAATACTATAGTTCAGGCTTTATAGACAATAAGGTCTCTGTTGTAATGTCCAATTATACATTTCTAGTGCAAAATCAGTGACATAACAAATAAATGATAGGTGGCTATATTCCAATGAAACCTTAATTTATAAAATTTGTCCAAGATGAATATATCCATGGTCTGTGAAGCCCTGATTTTGGATTACAATTTCTTAGATATTTTTTGCAAGGTAAAACACAAATGTTCCTTTAGTTGGTGCTTGATTCAATGTATGCTGTCTTGGAATTTTGTTTTGGCCTTTTAGATACTGATCACTACTACAGAAGCAATTCTCAAACTTCTGGAACTGAGGATACTCTTTTAGACACTAAGAAACTGTCTAACTACATTAATATATTGCAAAATATCACAATACACAGAACTGATAATATGCATGACTATACTTATATAGCTGTATTTTCCAGAACAAAACATTTGTGAGAACAGTGGCTTAATTTACATTTAACAAATTTGAGAGAATGGTATCATCTGCTTCTGTGTTCACTGTACTAGGTAGGATGCTTTGCTCTGATCTGGGGCAAATGAAGAAAATCCATCTATACCTATTTACAAATGTATGTGCATGTGCACATGCTCACAAAGAGAGACAGTTTTTATTGTGTGGTGCTGGTGCTTCAACGCAGGGTCTTGCACATACTAGGTAAATGCTCTACTAAGCTAAATCTTTATGTATAAATTAGATTCACAGATGTAATTGGAATAGAGAATTTTATTCATTTTTTGGTAAGTATTAATGGGCAGGAGACTTCTTTTGGAAGGAAAATATTGTAAAAATTAGATTGTGGCTATATAATTCTAAAGACATTAAAATTAAATACTTGAAAGTGGATTTTATGTTTGTTTTGAAATAAAGCTATTTAATGATAAAGAGTTATCTATTTGGCTGGAGCTTAGAAAGGTCAAGCTAGTGCCACAGACAGCTTTTTTTAGGGCCATGACTGTTGAGTGTTTTCTAAGAGCACTGGAAAGCATGAAGGAATGAAAGCTATTAAAACAAAACTCACAGTTTCTTAAAGTTTTTGAAACATGGATCGCGAAACTGCACTAATAAACTTTCATGCTGTATTATATTAAAATCTATTTGAATCTTGTGTGTGTGTGTGTGTGTGTGTGTGTGTGTGTGTGTGTAGTCTACATGAGAAGGCCAGAAGTTAGTCACTCTCTACCATATATAATGGGGTAGAGTCTTTCATTTGAACTCAGAGAACACAATTCAAAGATTCACTTAACCGAACCAAATGACTCCTGGATAGGATGTTATGCCTGTGGGGTTCTGAACTCTGTTCTTCATGCTTGGAGGACACGTGCTTTATCCACTGAGCCATCTCACCAGCTTGTATATTTCATACATAACACAAAATATTAATTCACTAAATCATACACCTTACTAAATGTGAAAAAAAAATTTTTTTTGGAGACATCTCATGTAGCCCAGGCTAGCACTGAATTGAATTTGTAACTGTAGTTCACTTGAAGTTGGCCTTGAACTTTCCTGGTCCTCTTGCCTCCACCTCCCAAGTTATAGAATACAGGCAGGCACCACTACCTATCTGAATCTCTTAAAAAAAAAAATCACATATGTAAATATCACGTGATGTCACTGGAAATTCTTCAAGTTATTTGGAAGTTGTCAGGAACATGATAGCAGATATAAATCTTCCAACTTTCTAATTTTCACTTAACAAGTCACTTTATCATTTGCCAAAAATACTACCCTATTATGTACTTTCTCCATAAAGTGATAGGGTCATTTTTCATTTTGCTTATTTTTGAGAAGATGCCTACAAATATCCAAGTCTGAGTAACAATGATGTGTCTCATCATTATCTAAGTGAAAATGGACTAATCTGAAATAAGTGGCTGATTCAGGTGACAGTTCACTATACAAGTATTCTTCCTTGAGACAATCACTGTCCTTTAGTATGCACCACACCTTATAAGTCTCATTTCATCACAAAAAAACAAACAGCATGTATTTGATAAAATTAGTCACTTTTACTGAATTATCAATGAAGCACTCTTTTTCTTAAGGATTCAGGTGAAATTGGAATTTTTTTCCCAAACTGACCTGATGGCAATAAAAAATATAATGACTACTAGTGCCACTGCCTTGATTCATGGTGAAAGCCAGCAATTTCATCCACTGCTTTGGTATACAGAAAAAAAGGGGAGGGTACGGGGCATAATAATAAAAAATAAATAATGCCTTAATTATTATGTAAATTGTTTTCTGGGACCCAACTGAAGGGTTCCTAGGCCCCTTTTAGGGATTCACTGATCAAACATTGAGAACTGCTGCTCATCAGGATTAAGCAATGTGAATTTGTTTTGTCATCTTAAAAATCTAAAATTACTAGTATTGTACAATGAATGATATTAAGATTTCAGTGTTCATCAGTGACTTCATCTTTAACAGTCTGGTGGTAACCAAATTTTATACACTTTTCTCACATTCTTTTTCTAAGTAGTAATCTTTATACTGTTTCTTAATTCAGACATTTATAATCTTAGATGTAAAAATGATGATCAGTCATAAATGATGTTGCCAATATACCTGCTTATTTTTTTAAATCATATTTCCAACCACCTTATCCTTAGGTTATGTGCCTGAAATGTTCATTTTTTTCACCTCCATTACATTTGATTAGTTCATTTATTTCTCTATCTTTCAAAATTGTTCCCCCCCTACTTTTACTTACTGAAATAACAACCAGTTTAACATTCTAATTAAGTCATTCTTTCCTGGTTATCCAAGTAAGAATATCTTTATCTTCTGACTATTTGGGATTTAATACTTTATGTTACCAAGTATCTTTGTTTGCCTTTCCTTATCTCAAGGGTAATCTCCCCTAGTGTGACAATGATCTTTTATTTCTCAATTATGCTCAATAATTATGATCACAATATCTTCCACCAGGCTAAGGTATTATAATATTTACTTAGAACTATTATCAGTGAAGCTCTGGCCTTTGTATATTCAAAGAAAGACCTAGAAATGGTGTGGGCAGAAGGATCTCGAGTTTGAGGTCAGCTTGAATTACATAAAGAGAGATCTTAAAAAATTTAAAACAAAGATCTAGGATACTATAGTAGTTTCATTTCCTTTATAGATCTGTGCTCTGGCTATTGTTACAATATATTTTCTAGATAAAGTTTTATTTGTATGGTTTACTCAATGGACAAGAAAAAGCAACTAGTACTGCAGCTTAAGATATTATTATATACTTTTCCAAGTGACCAAAATGTAGCCCTGAGAGGAAAACAAAAATTGGGCACAGAATGGAGCTAAAAGTCGAGGATAGCCTGGGCTATTACAGTTTCAGGCTTGGGATTCAGAGTGAAAGATTCTGTAGGAAAAAACAGAATCAGAGGCTGAAGACATAGCTTAGTTGGTAGAGTGCTTGCTTAGCATGAACAAATATCCTACAAACTGACCCTGTAATAAGAGTTTATAATCCAAGCACTTTGAGGTGGAGGCAGGAGGATCACAAATTCTAGGTCATCCTCAGCTATTCAAAGGATAGCCTGGGCTACATGAAGCCCTCTCTTAAAAAGAAACAAGAAACCAAACTAAACACACAAACACACCCCTGAAAATAAACACATGATAATATATATATATATTAAAGCTTATAAATAGATCTAACATACTTTTTAAAGAAAGTTAGTTTTGAAATTAATTATATGAAACATGTAATACAACAGTGTAACAAATTACAGGAAACAAGTTACTAGTACTGTGCTGAACATAGAAAACCTGAGTTGGAGATTCTGCAAGATGGCAAAAACAGGACATTAGTATGAGTTCAAACATTTACTATTCCCTAAGTTAAATGAAATAAGCAACAGACAAAAAGTAGAAGTTTTGGTTTTAAAAAAAAAAGCTTTCAGTTCTCAGAATCCACTTCACAAAAGCTGTTCTCTGTCCTCCACACACTTCACACTATAGTTTAACGGGGGGGGGGGGGGGGGGGGAGGCGGCAACAACAGATGAAAGGAGGCACTGTCAAGTGATATAAAAACAGCATCATGGACTTAAAGGAGTAAGCTGGGTTCAAATTCTAGCTCAATTAATAGTCATACAATCCCTCTAGGATTTGGAGGTATCTGGCACAGCTTTTGAGAGTTAGAAAACAACATAAGGCAATAAAAACACAGACTTGAAGTCAAATGAATTTGAGTTAACACTGACTGTACCTCAGGTCTCCCATTTGTGAAATAATTATAACTCCTCCCCAAAGCTGTTATAAGAGCAAAAAATGCTTGTTTTTGTTGTTGCTGTTTTGTGTTACTTTATTATTTTGTTGTTTTGTGAAACCAGGTTTCACAATGCAGTTGAGATTGATCTAGAACTTACTACTTAGTCCAGGCTGGCCTCAAACTTGGGAGCAATACTCAAACCTCTGCCTCCAAGTGTTGAGCCACTATGTTTGGTCTGTTTAAAATAATGTACAACGTCATAAAAGCAAATCTATAAAGTCGTTACCAAGCTGTTTCTATTACATGTAGGTAGCTACATCCATTCATCTTGTATGGGGCCTGATGTATGTATTATACTTAAGAAATGCTAACTACACACCACTAAGACATTTTAGAAAGGTGATTATAAACTCTAATTTTATTCCCTGTTACACTTAATCTATACAATCTATATGAAATCAATGGTAAATTGTTTACTTTTCCAACTAAAAACTTTTTTAGGAAAACACAAGGTGTGAAAAGAAAATGAAAAAAAGAAAAGTGCTTCTAATAGAAAGCCCAGGAATAAGGAAATAATAGGACACATGAAAATCTACTGTAGGCACATCTATTTCTAGTTCTGAAAACTTATAATTTTTAAAATATATGCTTATCTTTTCAAGAAAGTCATTTTTTTTTTCTACTTTGTATTGGGACAAATGTAATTCTTTCCTACAATTACTTTCCCTTTCAAGCCATTCTACTTGCTGCTGTCTTGGCTCTAGATCAATTTTACTCTTTACCAATTTTACTTGGCTCTAAACCAGTTTTACTACATTTCACGGGTAAACTGAAATTCCAGTTCTTCAAAGATATTTTGAAATCACAAGTATTAAGAAACTGTAGCAACGACTTGTCCTACTATTTCATGGTCTGGGTCTGCTGCTTACCTCGCTGTGGCTGTCCCACCCTCTAAAGTACTTATGCAGGTGCCAAGTGGAGAAAAAAAAAGTGTGTGTGTATAAGGGGGAGAGTAATCATGTACAAAAAGGAATTCAAGCCAGGCAAGATGGTGAACTCTTGAAATCTCAGCACCTGGGAGGTGGAGTTGGAGACCTGCCACAAGTTTGAAGACAGCCTGATCCACACAGTAAGTTCCAGGCCAGCCTGGACCCTGCCTCAAAACAAAAAACAAAACTCCAAAGTCTCTCTATTACAACAAAGAATTTGCTAAGAATTTGTTTATTTTGTCTACTTTTGAACTAGATTAAGTCAAGTAAAAGTGGATCAGTTTGAATATCAGCATCTAAAAAATTTGAAAACATCTAGTGGGCTGGAAAACAGCTCAGTGTTAAGACTCTGTCTCAAAAGCAGAAGTCCTGAGTTCATATCCCAGATCCCAAGTAAAAAAAGCCAGGCAGAAAGAGTGGTGGCCTGTACTTCTGGCCCTGGTGGTCAGAGCATGGGAAATCCCAGAGCAAAGCAAGAAGGATGTAGCAGCAATCCAGGAGGATTCCCAAAGTTATCCTTGGTCCTCCACAGGGATACACAGTGTTCTCTGACACACACACACACACACACACAGATAAAATAAATAAATAAATAAATAAAATATTTTTAAAAGCCTAGAAAACATCTCAGAATGTTACAAATTAAATGTGCCACTTATGGGTTCTGACAAGACTGTCTTACTTGGAAAACTTCACATCCAAACACTGTGCTCATCCAAACCATTTAGTGACTGATTGTTGAGTAACGTTAACATGTGCATGGGAGTGTGCACTTGAGCAAGTGTGCTCATGTACACAGGTGTGAGGACAACATTCAGGAGTAGGTTTTTCATTCTACCATATGGGTTCCAGACAAACTACCAGACAAGTTTGCAAGGTAAGTGCCATTGTTGCACACTGAGCCATCTCATTGGACCTGAACCTTTTAATAATGATCTGAATATCAGATATTTCTTTTGTTAAATGGAGTTAAACTGCCTAATAGATAGATGATTTGATCTCCCTAGCCAAAGAAATTTATTTTAACATGTAATACCACTGGATAATTTTGCTAAGCATTTTTTATATGAAGGTATAGTATCAATGTAGGTAACATGGTTCCATTTTTTTGTGTCAGAAGTAAAGCTGGAAAACTTCCTCATACAAAAGATAATCAAGTTATAAATAAATTACTTCTGACATAAATATTTAACTAATGCCACTGAAATGCTTAAAATATTTGGTGATATATCCTATTTTTAAGAAAATACAAAAACTTAAAAAAATACAAAAACTGTACTTTAACCACATGTGCAGGATTATTCAGATTTTCTGAGTTTTCCTCAAATGGAAGATTACAATCCTGTGAAACAAGAAAGCCCAATTTTCTATGCCCTCTTTAAGAATCTTGCATATGACTTACCTTTTCATTTTTCTTATCTGTTTCTGGTGACTGCTTTGCTGTCACACTTCGTGGAGTTCGAACAATTTCATCTTCAGTCACTTCAACAGTTCGTCCATTTGGCTGCACAGGTACCAAGGAAAACAGTATCAAACTGGTTGTAAGATCAAAACAGTACATTACTACAACCAACTCTACACTGCTCCAACTTAAAAAAGATTGTTTTCTTTCTTTTTTGGGGGTTGGGGGTAGAAGGAGGTATGGCCATATCATCTAAGACTAGTACCCTAGCAACACGGTTCTGTGATATAAATGTAATTAATTTAAAACACAAAAATCTGTGCTATGGATTTTCTGATCACACCCATGTACTGGGATCTCTTTAACAAAAGCAATGGAATACAGACACTAAACTATATTTGCACTTTGATCACCTATTAGTTGGATGATAAACATTCACTGTATCTGAATCTTATTTCTATAACCTATAAAATGACAGGTTGGATCTATTTAAAAATCACCAAGGCTGTGACTTTCAGAGAAGCCTACATCCATATTTTCAGTGTATCTTGTCTTTCTCTCTAAGGGCCTCTTTCTCTTAAGTGTCATGCTTAAGATTATATTCAAATGTCTTTATTTAGGGGGGTGACTGATTGGTAAGGGTATTTGCTTAGCATGTTCAAGGCTCTTAGTTCTATGCCCAACATTGCAAAATACATACATAAAATAATAAACATTAAAATGATGAAAAATAAAAATAATCTTTATCAAGTGCTCCCCCCCCTCCAAAAAAAAAGCCAGCAAATTTTTCCTGTAAAGAATCAATTGAAGGCCTGGAGAGATGGCTCAGGGGTTAAGCCTCTGCCTTGCAAGCAGAAAACACGAAGTCCTGAGTTCAGATCCCAGCCACATAAAAACACCAGGCAGAAATGGTGGTGGCCTGTACTTTTGGTCCTTGTAGGTCAAGTGTGAGAAACTCCAGAGTAAAGCAAAGAGAAGGTACAACCCAGGGACTCCACAGGCACACATAATGTCTCTGATACACAGACACAGACATAACACACACACACGCAAAAAAAAAAAAATAAAATAAAATAAAAAAAATCAGTTGAATATACTTGAGGATGTATCAGCACATAATATCTACTATAATTCTATAACTTTTTCATGGTACCATAAAAGTAGTCACAGATTAAATATAGATGAGTGAATGTTACATGATCTCTAGTATCATTTCTAATACTATAACACAATGGCTTTATTGTTCAGGATTAAGAGGTTTACCAACTTATTGTCACAGTCAAGAAAACAAACAAAACAAAACAAAACAAAACAAAAACCAAAAAAATCCAAGAAGTTATTATGGGCTTTCCTAACATCCCCCAAATGACATTTAGATCATAAGAAGAAACAAGTCTGTGATCTCTGATTTATCAGAATTATTCCTTTTTAAAAAAAATACTTTGATCTCTGATTCATCAGAATTATTCCTTTTTTTTTTTTTTTTAAATAAACAGTTTAAGCCCTATTAACAGAAGTGGAAAGACAAAGGAGTTGAGGATCAGGGCCCAAGTATCCACATTCTATCCATTCTGAATTCTACCATTTCTTTTCACTTGTCCATTCACCTCATATCCAACACATTAAAGTTAATGAATAAATGACTATTTTCAAAAACCTTGTTTCCAATATTCACAGAACAGACTATCATATTTTCTGCTCATTAAAGTATAGCTACATATGCAAGAAAAATAAAAATGTTTAAAGTTTCTATAATGGTCTATAATGTGACTTTATATCCTTGTTAAAAATAAATGGATGCAAGATACTCCACACAAGTTAGGGCCGAAGCAATCATAATTGGACTCTGCATGCCCTGCACGATGTCCAACACACTATTGACCCCTCAAATTCTAGCATTTGTTAAAGGCACTAAGATCCTTGGAGACAAGGGATTGACAGCCACAGTAGTGTTCCTATGCTTAAGGGGAACACAGGAAAGGGTTCTGGGAAATGCCACTGGGTCCTTGCACCTCATTGGAGAGGAGGACCCAGAGGAGAGTCTGGCATGCACATTAAAGGATGCTCCGGGGATGGGAGGGGGAGGCACTGGGGAATGGGGAGGGAGGGGGGAGAGGAGGGGGGCACAGGGCGGTGGGAGGTTGGAGGGAGGGAGGGGACCGGTGTACCTTTTAAAGTTGTATGAGTAGAAATAAAAAAAAGAAAAATAAATAAATGGGAAAATGAAGCTGGGAAAATATAGACCATTTACATTTTAAAGCATTTTAAAATTTTGTAGATTTCCCAAAGATTTGAGGCAGAAAGTCAAAACAAAAGTTGTCTTGTAGCTGATTAAATTTCTAATTAATCAAAATTTGATCTTCCGGGTGGGGTGTTAAACAACTTGTTAAAGTCAGATTGCTAATGATCAAACCATGTTTTCTCACTTTTTCTCTTGATCTGGTGTTCTTTCTTCAGTATTGTCCTTTACATTAATGCTGTCTCATCTGATCTTTCTGTACATGTGTATATGCACAGGAAGGTATAGAAGCATGGAGAACAGTATGACATCTTGGAAAGACAAGCAGACACAGTATATATATACAGTATATATAAGCAGACACAGTATATATATATATATATATATATATATATACTATAACTGCTTAAGTCTACTTTCCAATAGCACTAGTTTCCTTATCTACTATCATGTTATTTCCTTTCCTTCCCTTTTTAATTTTTGTTTTGTTTTTGAGAGTGTGTCTTGCTATACTGCCCAGATTATGTAGCTCAGGTCAGCCTCAAATTTTACAGTATCTGAACCTGAAATGGACTACTATAGGCTTCTCAATTTTCCACTAATCTGTGGGACTTATATGGCTGTCCTCACTACTGGCATTCCAGATGTCATTAACAATCCCTTCCCATCCTATCACCAGTTATCATGAAACAATAAGCTCTCTATCCCAAGAGTAAAGTCAACAATATTGTTAGGTAGCAGGAACACAGCATGTACTTCAATGACTGTCTTATCAAACAATAGCACCAGTCTGTCCCTTCATTTTGTTACTAGTTTGTTCAAAACAACTCTTCAAGTCTACTATGTCTGCCTTTAAGATGTCAGTATAGGTATTATATTAACCAAAATAAGACTGAACATCTACAGTAAATCACTGTCAAATGATTTAAGCATTTCCTTGATCAAATTCCCATTTGTGAGTTGTAAATATGAATGAACTATGTTTTTCTTGTTAGAATATACCAGATGAGAACATGGAAAACATACTTGCTCCAAAAAATAGCTTCTTTATTTCTAATATGATTCCTTCTCTAGAGCTATGATGGCCACATACCGTTTTATTCAAGCATTCAAGGTTATTTTTTATATCAACAATTTCAAAATAAACATTAAGTCATGGTGGCCAAAGGTCCTGAACATACATCTACTGAATCCAATGCTCCAACCCTGAATGGTTTGGGAAGTTAACACATTACAAATAAATGGTACATATATTCAAATTATGGTTCTCCATGGTTCAAATTAGCATAGGATGTTTTAAGACAGCATTCTTATGTGAAATTCTTAAAAAGAAATTACTATAGTTTTACTACTATGTTAAAAATCACAGTATTTGCCTGTGTTCATGCAATCAATACTTGGTAAGTGAACATATAGCATAAACAGGTCCCTTAAAACACTGCAACAAAGAAAAGTGAGGCATAATTTCTGCTCTAAAAAAGTTTAGAGCAAGTAGAGTGTGGTGGCACAAGTTGGTAAAGATCTTAGTACTAGGGAAGGTAGAGTCAAAACTAGTCTACAACCTTGTTTTGAAAACAAACACGAAAAGCTTAGAACCTTGCAAAAAAGTCAAATATGCAAGAACATACAACACAAAAGGTATATTCCCCTTGCCTCTCCTTTAAAAAATAAAGGCATAGTCTAGGGAGATGGGTCAGGCTATATCACACAAGGATCTGAGTTGGGTGGGATCTCCAGAACTCACATAAAAGTCAGATATGATGGTTTGTCTGTTACCCCAGCACCTGAAGGATGAAAAAAACGCGGAGACAAGCAGATCACTGGAGTTCATTGGCCAGCAAGTCTAGCCAAGTGGTGAAGCTCCAGATTCAGTGAGAGACCCTGTCTCAAAAAATAAGGTGAAGAGTGACCTAGGAAGATACTCCTGGCCTCCACATCCATGTACATACATGTGCATAAGTACCAGCATGCACATGTGAATTCACCCACATGAATACATACATGTATCACATTTTGTGTCTACCCCACAAAAAGATTCAAAGGTAAGTTGAGAGACCAGTATTGAAATAAATCCCAAATATGTGTCACCCAGGAATACACTTCACTAGATTCTTAATTTTTCCTTATGTCAATATTATATATAACAAGCAGAAGGCATAAGCATATGTTCATCATAAAAAGATATGAGGCAGGTATTGTGAAAATTCAGAAGAGCTATTTTTAGCTGACAAGATAACTTTGAGACAGTGTAACAATAACTAATAATTTTTGAGTACTTGCCACATGCCACCAATCTACTTTGAAGACATGATTTCATTAATAGGGAAGACCTCATCTTGGTCAATTTCTTTTGTTTTAGTTGTCAAGAAAGTACAAAACATGTTTTCTTTTTTCCTTGCTAAGCTTTGGACACATTATCAATTACAGCTTCAGACATATTAATTTACCTTATTTTAAGTCCAACACATTCTGAAACTCTTGATAAGAAGAGAAACAGCTTACAAATATGATGTGCAATTCAATTTTGCAAAATCTTGATAAATACTGAGAAATTTCACGTAGTGAAGATCCTAGCCAAAAGTTCAACTCTTCAGGGATTTCAAAACTATGTCCTTATTAACTCCATCAGGAATGCACACAACTTTCATAAGCTGGGAAGATGATAAAACACTTATGTGCCATTGATGGTTTTTGAGGATGATAAACACTAATTTTCATGTTTTTACATCTGATGGCATCTGAAATGAAGACTCTAGGTAACACAGCAGACATGTATCTACAGACAAGTATCCATGCATTAGATATGATGGATGTCTTCTAATTTAGCATTCTATGGAAGTTTCAAAAATTGCTAGCAGAGACAGAAAATATAGTAAACCTAATTATCTCTAGACAATTCTTCATTTTGAACTTTCAGTTTTACTTGAATTGTAAGTTAAAACTATTATTTTTTCTGCCAAAGGCCTGAAAAGATGAAAAATTGTGACATATAATCAAACAAATAGAGCCCAAATTCTGGAGTTTTTCAAAAGATAATTATAATTTTTAACAGAAACTTCTGACTCAAAAAGTAAAATTTATAAACAGCGAGGTTGCAATTCCATTGGGGAAATTGAATTTGTTCTTTGAATGCAATTTAATATCCTGGAACCACCTAAATCAGAGAGAGATAGTGAAAATAACACAAAGTTCTTAGATTATATGTTAGGATATTGTTCCGCTTTAAATTCTTTTATTCTTCCTGAAGTCGCCCTTGGGTCTGTGTCTACAGGCACACACAGTGCCCTGTGTGCCCTCTGACACACACACACACACACGCGCGCGCGCGCACGCAACACACACACACTCTCACAAGAAAAAGAATTCCTTTGCTTATGACCTTGAATAAGTCATTTAATACCAAGACTACTCTGCTGTGAAATCAGGAGTATTCATTTTACACATTATCTGCAGTTTCTTTTTTTTATTTTTATTTATTTATTTATTTATTTTTTATTTCAGCTCATACAAACTTATTAGGTACACCAGTTCCCTCCCTTCCTCCTCCCCCCCCCCCGTACCCCCTGCTCCCCCTCCCCACCCCTCTCCCTCCCCATCCCCCAGTGCCTCCCGCCCCAATTCCCAGAGAGTCCTTTCTTGTGCATGTCTGATTTTCCTCTGGGCCCTCCTCTCCGATGACGTACAAGGAGACGTACAAGGACCCAGTTGCCTTTCCCTGAACCCTTTCCCGTGTTCCCCTTAGGTATAGGAATACTGCTGTGGCTGCCAATCCTTTACCTCCAAGGCTCTTGGTGCCTTTAGCAGATGCTAGACTTTGTGATGTCAACAGTGTGTTGGACAATGCGCAGGGCATGCAAAGTCCAATTATGATTGCTTCAGCCCTAACTAGTATAGAGTATCTTATATATCATTGCTCCTCTCATCCTTTTGCTCTTACACTCTTACCGCCCCCTCTTCTGCAAATTTCCCTGAGCTTCAAGATGGGGAGAGACTAAGCTGGCCTAGTTCTAGGTGGTTGATATAGAGTCTCTGAAGTTCTGGATTGTGGTTTGTTGATTTTCTTTTGCAGTTTTGCTGCTCCACATTATCTGCAGTTTCTTAATCCTGCATTATTTGTTTAAGAACTAAAACTAAAGAAAAAAAATTTTACAGTAAATAGACACTATAGCTCAATGGTAGAGCACTTGCCTGGCATATTCAAGACCTAAAAAAAAAAAAAACAACAACAAAAAAACGATTCTTTGTCAAGTGGCATAACTTAATAGTACCAACAAAACTAGGACACAAAAACCTTAAAAATTCACAGCTCTACCAAGAATATATTAAAGGGCAAATTTAACTCAATAATAGATTACCTAAGTAAACCATGAGGCATGAGGTGTCATGTTAGCTATTTCATTTAGCATTTAACATGTCAAGTTAATTTAATTCAACATGTCACTGGCTAACAATCTAACAGTATAATCAGGGAAAAGACTCTTCCCCAAAGTAAACAGGAAAGTAAAACAGTAAGTTACAAATAGCATTTAACTATTATGATTATGGAAACATAATCAGTTTTAAAACAATACAGTAGAGAATGTCGATTTTAAAATCATCTGTCTCTCCTTCCTAACTGCAAATACAGTATGATCAGCTTCCTGACATTCCCATTGCCATGACTTCCTTCCCATAATATACTGTGTCCTCCAACTGAAAGCCTAAACAAACCCTTCCTTTCTTAAATTGCTTTTGTGAGGTATTTTGTTACAGTAACAAGTAACGGATACTCAATCTGTAGTGTTTTATTATGGTAGGAAATGATCTTCTAAGATGATATTTATTTTTTGAGATATGTATGTAGTTCGGGCTGGCCTAAACTTGATATAGCCAAGGCTACGCTTGAATCCTGTTTCCATTGACCAGTTGAGAATACAGGCATGTACTATTATGTCCAGCTTTCTCAAGTGATAGTTAAAGCAATGTAGAAACTAAAACTGTTCTAGAAGCTTTAATATTTGTTCAGGCAAAGCAATGGACTGCAAAGAGTTACTGAAGATCTAAAAAAAAAAAATCGGTGCAGTTAACAGTAGCAAATAAGAAACTTAAAAATTGGTTTTGAAAAAAAAAAAAAGCAGTTGTTGAGTCACATACACCATAGAAAGGTTTTGATTTTAAATGCAAAAATGATGACATGCTAATTTAGTCAGAATGATAACTTATTTTGTTGAGGACTAGCTTCCAGCTGAGCATAATAGTGCACATGCCTGTAACTCCAGCACTGGGGCTGAATCAAATGAATCCTGAGATGGAGGCAAGACAGCACAGACTTCTTATTAGGCTGTTGAGAAATAACTAGATGTAGTCAAGGACCGGCTAATGCTAAGCTGGTGAGTAAAGATGGCAGTACAAAGAGAGGAAAGTTAAACTGAAATATATTTTGCAGGTAAAATTGATGGTACTTTGTGACAGATTAGATATGAAATGATTTATTGATAGTTACATGCTTTATAGAAGGTTAGCAGGAAATGGGTTATGAAAACACAAATCCAGGTTAGTACACACTGCTCTATTTATATGTGGTTGCAGGGCAGTGCCCACACCAGGCACAGCAGCTGCATTTGTCTTTGGAGGCCTTTATGCAGACGCAGCCCTGGGTACATCTGGCACAACCAATGTGGCCACAGGATCTCTTCTTGCAGCAGGTGCATTTTCACTCTTCATACTTGCAGGAGCTGGCGCAGGGGCAGAATCTATCAGTGACTCAGAAGAAGGTGGGGTGCATGGTGAGCGGAATTGGCAGCTGGAGATCGAGACAGACACATGTACAAAAAAGCTGAGCTTCAGAGGGGGCACTTTCCTTTGGTTTTTGAGGCAGGGTCTTTATACAGCCCAGGCTGGAAACTCCTCATCATCCTGTCTCCTCCTCATCCTCCCAATGTTATCCTCTTCCTCCTGTAGGTTATACAATTACAGGTGTGGGAAACCACACCCATCTTTCAAGGATGATTTTCCAGGACTCAATTTGAATAACTAAATATGGTGATTTACATTTTACAGAAATGGGAAAGACAGGGAGATGGTAGGCAGCTGAGTTGTTTGTGAAAAATATCAAACTTCCAAATGGAGAAAATACACCCAAGTACACTTGCCCTGATGGTTTAGCCACAAAATCAATACCTAAGGTACTTTAGTTAGTCATCTGAAGCCAGGCACACAGATCTGCAAAAAATCTGAGCTGCCCTAAAAGCATATTCTCAGCTCAGATCAATGTAACATGTTGCCATCTTATTGTAATGCTCATAACTGTAAACAAGAATCCCTTGGAAGATCTATTTTGAGCCACATACTTTGCATTTTTGTGCTTTTGTTGGTGATCTCACTGGTTAAAGTGGCCCCCAACTACACTGTTGAAGAGCTGTCTAATGTTCTTAGGTGATTTGTAAAAACGCTTCCTGCATTTTACAGAGAAAACACACATATCAGAAAAGCTTCATTCAGATATAAATTCTGGTACCATTGGCTATGAGCTCCCTGTTAATCAACTAACTGTATTAAATAATGTCTTTAAATAGAAACACATATAAATCAAGGTTATCTATTGATTGATGAAAATACTGTGATCAGAGACTTGGTGGAACCTAAGTGTCACTTTTCCTAAGAGCTCTAGTTAGCATAAAACCTTTATTTTTTTGAGACAGGGTCTCATTATGTAGCTTTGGCTGGTCTGGAACTCATTATATAGGACAAGCTGGCCTTGCACTTGTGGCAGGATTGTGATCTCTGCCTCCCAAGTGCTGTGATTACAGGTGTGCACAATCACCACCTAGCTCTTAGTA
The DNA here is from genome assembly GCA_023101885.1 of Typhlomys cinereus. Lineage (NCBI taxonomy): Eukaryota > Metazoa > Chordata > Mammalia > Rodentia > Platacanthomyidae > Typhlomys > Typhlomys cinereus. Next base: position 1,336,602 of record JALPQD010000261.1, read on the forward strand.
CTTCTAACTTAGTGTTTGCAGTGATTTTACAGAACATAAAGATGGCAAATGACAAATTATCTGTTCCATTATTGTTAAGAAAGTAGCTCCTAGCTGTGTACCCACCAGCAACATGTTTCATGATGTCAGTATGGATAATGTGATGTTCAGATACTTGCTGAATGACTATTATGGTCATAATTGGCCATTTCTATTTAAAAACATGACAGCTGCAGAATTTCCGTTAACATGGACTATTATATTAGATTATGTTAGATTTTATAAGAAATACAACTATAGCTGCATAGCTAGGAAGTGCTTTGGAGTTCAGGCAGCATTGGCAGTCTATCTTTGAAGGATGGCTAAAAGTTGGTAGAAAAGCTGGGCATACTGGTACACACATGTAATCTTAGTGCACAGGAGATCAAAACAGGAGTAATCTGAATTAGAGCTGCCCTGGTCTACACAGGAAGATACTGTCAACAAAACAAAGCAACCAAAAGCAAAAAATGACAGTTTTTTTTAACAGATTAAAAATAATATGACACAGATGTCTAGTCAAGCACAATTTTTAAGGTTAATAGTGAGATACAAACCTAACGTAAAGTCACATCACAAAGCTTCAGTGCCGTAACATGGACTTTAGTGTCTATTCTATATGTTATGAGGAAACTATTGGAAATATGTGAACGTGAAAAGTCATACTGTCATAACTGGGCTTCAAAAGATTCAACTGGCATGAGGGGTAGAAAAGTTGGCAACAAAGATAATGGAAGCAGGAAAATCAGTTAGGCTATTGCTATACTAATCTAAGCAAAAGATAGTAAGTCATAAAGTAGGGCAGTATCATTAAAACTGGACTGGAAATAATAAAGACACCACATACTATGAAAACAATTTACTGGATGTATTAGGATGAACCTTAGAAAATTATACTCAGAAGAGGCAGTCGGCAATTTATCAGGCATGAAGAATAGAATAAGTCACATAAATACTCTGATGAAACAATTTATTAAATATGTATTCAAAGTTTTAGGTGCCAAGCACTATATATTACTGTTTTACTCAGAATCTATTTAAAATTATACTATGGCAAATCTATACAAAAATCGCTATGGTACATATACAAATAACTTGTTTACTAAGATAGATTTCCTTTGAAGTTGATCCTGATTGAGTGCTTCCAGAGAAAATTCAAAGCAACAATTGTTAAAGACAATTATCTAAGCTCTCACATTCAACTAAATCATTACTCAGATTAAAAGTCAAATGAATAACATTATTTACTGAGTGCCTATTTAAAACCCACGCTGAACTGGGATATAATGGAAATTAAATAAAAGATAATGATGCCAAAATATGCCAACAGTGAAAAGTGCTCCCTTAATTTTTAGGATCAGAACAACTACACATCATATCCTTAAAGATGTATGGCAAGACTTTACTAGCCATAATCAAACTGATTAAATACTTTTTAAAATGTGGGATATAATAAATACAGATTTAAAAAATTAAATACCATCAACTCTATACATAAAAACAAATTTGGAAGGCTCTGGAGATGACTCGAACAATAAATTGCCTGTCTGCAAACATGAAGACTTGAATTTGTGTTTCCAGTAAAAATGGAAAAAGGCAGGCACAGCAGGGTATATCTATAGCCCCAGCACTAGGGGGACAGTGGAGAGGTGGAGACCGGAAAGATCTTTGGGTCTTGTTGGCCACCCAGTCTAGTCAATCAGTGAGTTCCAGATTCAATGAGAAACCCCATCTCAAAAAACAGTATGGAGAGGGACTAAGGAAGACACCTAGCATTGACCTCTGATCTCCAAATGTACACCTACACATGTACACATATGCACAACCTCTATATGTATAAAGAACTGTAGTAGTTTCCATCATTGAATCCACTTTGAATAGAACTAATGTGGCTCCACTTAGTTTTTCTTTTATTTTTTAACTTTATTCATGTATTGTGTGTGCGAGAGAGATAGAGAGATAGAGAGATAGAGAGAGAGAGAGAGAGAGAGAGAGAGAGAATGAATTACATGTAGTCCTGGCTGGCTTTGAATGCAAGGCTATCCTCCTGTTTCAGCTTCCCAAATCCTGGGATAAAAAAGACCAACTAACCAAGCAGAAACAAAACAAAAAATACAAAAATAAGAAAACAGAGTCCCTGAAACCAGTTCCAGAAGTTTTGAATTTTTAAGTTTGAAGATGATTCAAAATGATTCCAACTAGGAATTCCTAAGAATGAAGAGTCTTTTAATGTCTTAAGTAAGCTCTTCAATTTATAAACAAAGCTAAACAGGTAAGATTAATTTGAGTTCAGAGATCATCATTCATATCAGGCTGGCTGATTGTTCTCCTCCAACTCTGTCTGGGCATTAACTGGTTCTCAGGATTTTCCTCTACCTTATTGTAATCTTCTTTAAAAGCACTTAAAAGTAACTACTATGATTTGGTATTTGTTGTCCACCTTGACCTATGGTGAAGGTTAATATTTTGAATATAATATTTGTCCCTTAGTATCCATTTGGTGCCAGGATCCTAAATGAAACCAAATCTGCAGCTGCCTAAAGTTTCATATATAATAAAACTGTCCATTCTCATATCACTTACACAGATCTTATTTTTAGATTACTATTACCGTATTTAATACAATGTAAACATTATGCAAATATTTTTATATTATATTGTTTGGGGAATAATGACAAGGAAAAGTTTGTATACATTTTATATAAGTTTCAATTTTCAAAAATAACATACATATATGTGTAAGTGAGGCTTGTTTGGTTTGGTTTTTTTCTGGTGACTGGGTCTCACATATCCTGGGCAAGCCTGGAATGCTCTAAGTAGTAAAGGATAATCTTAAAAATTTTTAAAAACTTCATTTATTTTTGCACTCACTTCTACCTCCTCTCCTTTCTTCGCTCTTCGATTTCCCAACAGGGCTGGAAGGGCAGACCACCGCCATTTCTGCCTAGAGTTTTTACATGGGACCTGAGATTGGAACTCAGGACCTTCTGCTTGTGAAGCAGTTTTAACCCCTGAGCCATCTCTCCAGCTCCGACTTTGAATTTTTTACCCTCTTGCCCCACTCACTGAGATTATAGGTATGTGCCACCATGCCTGATTTATGCAGTGCTGGATACATGCTAGGCAAACATTCTTACCAAGTGAGCTACATCCCCAGCCCCTAAAAGTGAATTTTTAATCCTTAGTTGGTAAATATGTAAATTATTTAACAGTGCATGCATATAAGGAATACTAACTAACAAAATCTGTACTTAGCCCAGTAAAATAGCATTTTTCTAACTTGGAGTCAGGCCTTAAAATCAAATGTAAAAGCAATTCCTTTGGCCACAAATAGCACTAAAACATATGTGCACATGTCAACAAACCTGATGATCTGAGTTCAATCTCTGGAGTACACAAGGTGAAAGGAGAGCACAAACTATTGCAAGTTGCCCTCTAACAAAATGTTTACCATTAAAAAAAACAAACTAACTTTTAAATGAATGAGAATAACACAGAATGTCGGCATCGTGTTATAATATAAAACATATTTCTTAATGTAAGCTGTAATCAGAAGGTTGAAAAGTAATAATTTAAAATGTTGATTAGGTTAAACTTCAACACATTTTGAAATCTCCCAGGAGCTTTACTTACTAACGCTAACTGCTGAAGAGAAGGATGGGCATATCCTAATCCAATGTGCAGTTTACACAGAGGAAGTGATCACCAGTCCCTGTCCCTCCTTCGCATGACTATCAGGATGTATTACAATGGGCTCTTGGAGCATCTGTCTCTCTCTCTTCAAATCCATCTGAAATTCTAAACACTCATAGAGGCCTTGAAAATTTCACAACCTGCCACAAGCCACATAGAGCTGAGGATTAATATATGGGTTTGTTTCAAGAATACTTTCTTTACTCTGAAGTCAAGTTTTCCGGTCCTCAAAACATTACTTTCTGGTAACCCTTGATGCTGTCTACAAAACTTTTAATTATGTATATTCTAAGTCAGTTCGGTTTTGCTTTCTTCTAACCTAAGGAAGTATCACACTGACACTTCTCTAGGTTTTCTAACCTGCATTTTTCTAATTAGCAAGCAAAACCTGAAAACTTATTACGTGACCTGTCAGTCATCTTCTTGTTCCGTCATTAACAACAAGTCAAACGGCTTTCCTAAATCTCTCCAATGGAATTGGTCTCACCTTCTAAGTTTCATTAACACGGTGTCCATACATCTATTGCCATCTATCAGTCTATGAATATATTTATGAATTTGTCTCCTACGACTGACCCTTAATTCCAATGTGCTTATTTCCCAATGCCCACCAAACACACCAGAGTACACCTTCAACTTCGGTACTGGCTTACTGAACTGTACCGAAAAGATGAAGAGTTCCAGTCAGCTGGATACAAAAATAGATTTGGGGAGGCTTCTAATTTGTGCGCATCCTCTACTGTATTCTCCACTGTGGAGTATTTTAAAAATACATAAAACTACGAACAAAGTACCACGGGGGAGATGGCAGTAAGGAATGCATTGGTAAAACATCAAGATCTGATAAAAGATGCGGGAATGCCTTCTGCACTTCCACACGTGGTCCAGCCAGAATTAGGGCTTCAAACCTCAAATCCTTTCTTAACCTTCATCATTCCGCCCTGTCATCCCATTAAAAGAAAAAAAAAAAACAACAACAAAACCATTTAGACCATGGGGCACAGAACAGACCACTAGGTCAAACTCGGCTCTCTCCTGGGGTCATATGCACTCAAAAGAACATTACACGGCCAGCTCCTCTTCCAGCCTCCACTGGCCATATTCCACCAGCCCAGACCAGGCGACCATTTCCCTTTCACACTTCCAGATAAAACGCAAGCAGTTTAAACCTAGACCTCGCTAATCCTCTCTGAGTCTGAACTTTTTTTCTTTTGGGTCACCGCATCCTCTCCCCCGGCTGCGTCTCCACGTGACCAGACAGTCTGCCCACAGCTGCCCGCGCCCCGCAGGGTCCCTTCGCTCTTTGCCGTGCGCCCGGCCCGGAGGCCTCCAGGAAAGGGCACGCTCGCTGCCCGGGCGGGCCGGCAGGGTCCCGAGGAAGGCTGGAAGGTGGGCGCTTTGACGTCCACCTTCCCCAGACCCAACTTCCTTCCAGGAAACTGCCCGAGAAGTTTCCCCAACTCGCCCCCTACTTCCCCGGGGCAGATCCGCCCTCCGCTCTCGCCCGGCCGCGCCGGGTGCCCCGACCCGCCCCGGGCTCGGCCCCGCGTCCCTCTCCGGGGTCCCCGCCGCGCCGGCCTCCGGCCCGACTCACTTTGGGTTTCTCGGGCAGCTTCTTGCGGTTCTTCTTCTTGGGCTCCTCGTTCCGCGGGCTCTTCGTCTGGGCCGGGTCCTCGGGCGCCGGGGCCGGCGCGGCCGCCTCCTCCCGCTTGCGGGGCGGGCTCCTGCGCTTCTTGCGGGCGCCGGCGCAAGCCGCGGCCCAGCCGTAGCCCAGCAGGACGAGCAGCAGCAGCCCGAGCGCGCCGGTGCCCACCAGGATCACCCAGCCCGGGTAGCGCTTCGGCTCCAGCCCCAGGTCGAGGCCCAGCTCGGTGCGCAGGAAGCCCAGGCCGACCGAGAGCATCTCCCGCAGCCGGGCAGAGCCCTCCTCGGCCTGCTGGGCCAGCTCGTCCTGCCAGCTCCGTGCAGCCATCTTCCCGGCCGTCAGAGACACTCGCGGGATGACGCCGGGCCGCCGGGCCGCCGAGGGCGAGCGGAGGGAGGCGCCTGAGCCGGGCCGCCCTCAGGCCGAGAGCATCGCGGCCGCCGTGCGCGCCGGAGCCGGGGCTCGGCCGCTACCGCTGCCGCCGCCGCTGCCGCCGCCGCGGGGAGGGCTGAGAGGCTCCCGGGTCCCCGCAGGCAGCCGCACGCCACCGCCGCCAGGAGGAGAGGGGCCGAGGGGCGGAGTGTCTCCAGAGGCGGCCGCTAAGCGGCGTCGGGGCGCCAGCGCCAGACCCCGCTGTCCTCCCCCGGCGGAACAATGGCGGCTCCGTCCGCGATCCACGCCGCGCGCCGAGGCCGGCGCGGGTCACGTGGGCCGGGTGGGCGGGGCGCGGGTCACGTGGGCGCGGCGAGGAGCCGCTTCCTAGTGTGGGGAGCTTGGCGCGGCCGGCGCGACTGGGTTCCTGTCGGGTTCCCTCCGGGTGGAGACGCGCCGCGCCGCGCCGGGACCCGTGACTCTGGCCGGGGCAGGCAAGCCTGACGCGGAGGACGCCCCTCGGGACGGGGCCGCGGGGGTGCAGGGAGGGAGGGAAGAGCTAGGAACCCGCCACCGGGGCTAGGGCAGGATGGTCCCAGAAAATGCAGGTTTTTTTTTTTTTTTTTTTTTTTTTTTTCTGCAATGATGTGGCATTAGAAACGACTTTTCCTCCTTAAGGATCCTGCAGAGGTAGTTACTTCCGGATAGGCCCAGTAGATGCCTCCATAGCGGGTTCAGTGGGTGCTGCCGGCGTGGACACGGTGGAATCAAAAGCCCAGCCTACGTTTATTGAAGTCACAAGTTATTTCTCCCCAGAGTTCACTAGCATATGTATATGTTATATATAGCCATCTGCCAGCCTTCGCCCATCCTGTCTTTCATTCACTTCTGCTGTTGTTAGGCCCCCAGAATTCTAAAGTAGGCATGTGTGTGGGCAGCACTATTATTTTCCTACCAATTTACACTCTTAATAGGAAGTAAGAAGAGGAAGCACATGAGGCTGTATTTACACGCAGGGGAAGTTTCTTTGTTGCATGGTGTTTGTAAGCTGTTACACAGCCTTACAAGAAGAGTTTCAAGTTTTATATGCCTCTGTTGCCCAACTGGGATGTAACTTTGGAAGGAAAATAAGTAGGCTGGGGGTTGTAGCTCTGTGATAGAGCACACTTTCTTAGCATGTAACAAAGGCGTGGGTTCAATTCCAGTACCAATAAGAGAGAGAGACTACCTTAGGATTTAAATTTTAGTTTTGCTATAAGGAAATATAATCTATCATTAAATGATAATTAACATGTAAACAAATGAATTAAATACAAGTAGCAAATTCCAAAAAGTATTCATGTATTTTGACCTATTTGGCAGGAGTGTTGTAATGAATTTTGTGATTAATGGGTAGGTTGTAAAGGGAGCATTATGCAGACTTATAATTAAAGATGAGTTATAAAAGCCATAAACTTAGAAGGCATCATTGGAATCTGAAGAAGCCTTTAAAATTAACAAATTCCATTCATAGTTTTGAAATTTGATTTATGGAACTACATATTGGCTTTGATTCCAGAAACAAAGGATCATGATTTTAAGAAGTTCTACTGACTGTTCTAGATTAGTATCTATGGTTTATGATTTGAATTATTAGCAGTAATAGTTGGTATGTATATGCTAGTCTCTTTGTTAGCCTAGCAAGTCTATATGAGTCAGTGAGATTCCATTGCCTTTCTTATTTTTTCTACAATTGTCTTCAATCTTAAAAAATGGGAAGCAAATGTTTGTTGTATTTGGAATACAGATATTGTCATTTTTCAACATCTATGTGTGTATATATATATATATATATATATATATATATGCACACACTCGTTTTTCTGCCTTTTAGCAACACACTGGGAATTGAACTTAGAGCCTTGTGCATGCCAGATAAATACTCTAGTACAACTATAGCCTTGTCCATTTAAAAATAAAATGAATTATTTTAAAATCAAAATGAGATCACCTGTTACTGTTTTGCACTTAATATGGTCATAAGCATTCATGTCAATTGATAATACTAATCTGATAAAGCTCACCAGGAATACAGCTGTGGTATTGCAAAGTTAGGTTTATTAATTTACAGCAGCATGAAAGTTTGGTTAAAAAAATGATAAATGAAACAATGCTTTGAAAAATTCAAAGCAAAGCAAGATCGGGTGTGATGGAAGTAATACAAGCTCTGATCTAAGTAGACAATTCTAGTTCCTTGTGATTTTTTTTTAACTTTATTTATTGTGTGTGTGTATGTGTGTATCAGAGGGCACTATGCGTGCTTATGGAGGCTCAAGGGTCCCTTCGGGAATCATCCTGGATTGCACTATCTCTTTGTTTTGCTCTGGAATTTCCCAGACAACCTTCCAGGGCCAGAAATATTGGTGGCAGCCATTTCTGCTTGGTGTTTTTTACATGTTATTCAGGATATGACTTTCTGAGGAAACTTGAAACATTCATTTGGCGATACTGTAATCTAGGCTGTCCTCAAACACTAGATCTCACCTTGAATCTCAAAAGTTGACCTTATTAACATGTGCCACTGTGCTTGTCTCCTAAAATTATCTTTTTTTTTCAAGTTGAATTTTTTATTAAAAATTTAATTATACATTTTAAAATTTTTTTACCAGTTCCCTCCCTCCCCCCTCCCCCCCTAAAATTATCTTTTTAAAGTATTAGTATAACAAATTTAAAATGTCTCCCCGGGGAATGCTTCTTTTTTTTTAAATTTTATTATTATTATTATTTATTCAATTGTGGTGTGTGTGTATATGTATGTGCGCGCGCATATGTGTATGTGTGTGTGTAGAACCACGGATGAATTCGCGAACCACCATGGACGCCTCCACCTCCTTCTGCCCCGGGATTCACAGGCTCCGCCCTATCAGGACCAGAAGCGCAGGCCGCCCCCGCTTCCGCCTCGCGTCTATACGTGGGATCTGGGATCCGAACTCAGGACCCTCCGCCTGCAAGGCAGGAGGCTTAACCCCTGAGCCACTTCTCCAGCCCGGGAATGCTTCTTTTTAAAAAAAAGTTTATAACTTTATTTAGCATGTGCACGTGTGTACACGTGTGTGTATCAGAGGGCACTTTGTGTCCCTGTGGAGGACTAAGAGTGACTTTGGGAATCATCCTCGATTGCTTCTGCTTCCTATTTGCTTCACTCTGGGATTTCCCACGCTCTGTCCACCAGGACTGTAAGGGCAGATCACAGGCTATTTCTGCCTGGCATTTTTATGTAGGACCTGGGATCAGAACTCAGGACCTTTTGTATGTGAAGCAGACTCTTAACCTCTGAGTCATCTCTCCAGCATGGAATTGCTTCTTAAAAGATACATTATTGGGGCTGAGAGATGGCTAGATGAGTAAGACATTTGCTCATAAGTCTAGAATTCTGTTCTCCTGAAGCCCACAGTGGAAAGAGAAATGACTTCTGAAAGTTATTTTTTGGCCTCTGTGCATACGTCACTGGTGTGCATGCGTGTGCCTTTCTCTCCTCTCCCCTTCTCTTTCTTTCTCCTTATTTTTTCTCCCTCTCAAATAAATTTAAAAAGTTTTGCTATTTGAGTATTGTGTTTCATCAAGGCCCACTTTCCTAAATAATGCTACCATTGAGTGTTAAAATCGTCAGTCCATGCCCTTTATCAGTAGATTAGTGTCTTCTAGGGTCCTAGCTGAATGGTTTTTTTTTTTTGAACTTGGATTTTTTTTTTATTTCCACTCATACAAACTTAACAGGTACACTGATCCCCTCCCTCCCTTCACCTCCCCCCGACCCCCCTGTTCCCCCTTCCCCTCTTCCCTTCCTCCCTATTCCCCAGTACCTCCCCCAATCCTTGAAGCACTCTTTAATGTACATGCCAAATTCTCCTCTGGGTCCTCCTCTCCAATGAGGTGCAAGGACCCAGGGGCATTTCCCAGAACCCTTTCCTGTGTTCCCCTTAAGCATAGGAACACTACTGTGACTGTCAGTCCCTAGCCTCCAAGGATCCTAGTGCCTTTAGTCCATACAAGACTTTGTGGGGTCAATAATGTGTTGGACATAATGCAGGACATGCAAAATCCTATTATGATTGCTTCGGCCCTAACTTGTGTGGAGTATCTTGGATATCGTTACTCCTCCCATCCTTGTGCTCTTACAATCTTACCTCCCCCTCTTCCGCAAATTTCCCTGAGCTTCAGGATGGGGAGAGATTAGGCTGGCCTAGTACTAGGTGGTTGATATAGAGTCTCTGAAGTTCTGGATTATGTTTTGTTGATTTTTATTTCAGTTTTGCTGCTCCTGCAATGCCCTTCACTCCATCCTGATGGGTATTGGATGTCACCCCCAGCCAGAGATAAAAACCTGTTAAATTAGATTCTTGTTATAAGTATATTCAAAGGTAGATGGAATAAAAGTAGGAGATGTGGAGAGAGAGGAGTCAATCACTCATTTGCAAAATGGTTATTTTCTATCTGCCAGACTATATGCCCTCCCCTTCTGGTGAGATCATACCCCATCAGTTGCAAATGATCAGGAAGGAAAGTCTGTGAACTTAACCAGATGTCTCATTACTTACTTGCAGTCCTTAATGGTGACCTATTTTCTCTGCTGGTCCCCTCTCTCCTTGTTTCTGGTGGGGCCCTCCTTCCCCATCCCTCCTGTTTATAATCTTTACAATTACTGTAGGTATTACAGAGATTTGTTTTTGAGTGTCTCTAAGTGGGTTTGGTACTAGAATCCACCTATTAGGGAGTACATACAGCGCTTAATTTTCTGTGTCTGGGATACTTCACTCAATATAATTGTTTCTAATTCCATCCATTTCCCGGCAAATTGTATTAATTCATCATTTTTGATGGCTGAGTAGTATTCCATTATATAAATGTACTACATTTTCCTTATCTACTCGACAACTGTTGGACATTTGGGCCGATTCCATGACTTTCCTATTGTAAACAGTGCTGCTATGAACATGGTCGTGCTTATGCTATTGAGGTGAATTTTTGCTGTATGGGGGGGGTTATTCCCAAAAGTGGTATAGCAGGGTCATATGGCATTTCAATCTTTAACTTCTTTAAGAATTTCCAGACGGCTCGCCAGAGTGGTTGTACGAGCCTGCATTCCCACCAGCAATGTAGGAGAGTTCCCCTCTCTCCACATCCTCTCCAGCCCCTGGTGTCGTATGTATTGTGGATTTTTGCCATTCTGATTGGAGTGAGATGATATCTCAGGGAAGTTTTGATTTGCATTTCCCTGATGGCTAAGGATGTGGAGCATTTTTTAAGATATTTGTTAGACATTTTAGTTTTGTCCTTGGTAAAGTTTCTTTTAAGTTCCAAGGCGCATTTTTTAATTGGCCCATTTGTTTCTTTGGTGTTTAGTTTTCTAAGTTCTTTGTGCACTCTGGATAATAGAGCTCTATCAGATATGTGGTTAGTGAAGATTTTCTCCCATTCTGTGGGTTGCCTTTGTGCGGGAGTTACAATTTGTCTATCTGAACAGAAGCTCTTTAATTTCACAAGATCCCATCTGTTGAGTGTTGAGTGTAGTGACTGTGCTATTGGATGTCCGTTTAGGAACTGTTGGCCTAGCCCAATCAGCTCGAGGGAGTTCATACCCTTTCAACTATGGTTTTTATAGTCTCTGGCCTTATATTGAGGTCCTTGATCCATTAGGAATTAATTCTTCTGCATGGTGACAAGTACGGGTCCAGTTTTAATCTTCTGTATCTGGATATCCAGTTTCGCCAGCACCATTTGTTGAAGATGTGTTCTTTTTCCATTGGATTTTTTGGGCCCCTTTGTCAAAGATCAAATGGCTGTGGTTGTCTGGGCTCATATCTGTGTCTTCAATCCTTATCCATTCATCTGTGTGTCTATTTTGGAGCCAGTACCAGGCTGTTTTTATAACTATAGATTTGTAGTATAGACTAAGGTTTGGTATGGTAATACTTCCAGCCGTGTTTTTGTTACTCAGGATTGTTTTTGCTATCCTGGGTCTTTTGTGCCTCTATATGAATTTTGAGATTCTTTGGTCAAATTCTTTAAAGAATTGCTTTGGGGGGGGCTGGAGAGGTGGCTCAGGGGTTAAGCCTCTGCCTTGCAGGCAGAAGGTCCTGAGTTCGGATCCTAGACCCCACGTATAGACGCAGGGCAGAAGCTGGGGGAGCCTGCATTTCTGGTCCTGGTAGGGCGGAGCCTGTGAATCCCTGGGCAGAGTAAACAAGGAGGAGGTGGAGGCGTCCATGGTGGTTCCCAAATTCGTCCGTGGTTCTACACATACATACACACACATACATACACACACACGCACACATGTGTACACGCACAATTGAATAAATAATAAAAAATTTTTAAAAAATTGCTTTGGGATTTTAATTGGTATAGCTTTGAATCTGTATATTGCCTTTGGTAGGATGGTCATTTTTATGATGTTGATTCTGCCAATCCAGGAACATGGGAGGTCTTTCCACCTTCTGGTGTCTTCTGCTATTTCTTTCTTTAGGGTTTTAAAGTTTTCATTATAAAGGTCTTTTACTTCCTTGGTTAGGTTTATACCAAGGTATTTCATTTTTTTAGGGGCTATAGTAAATGGGATTGTTTCTCTCAGGGGTTTTTCACTTCTTTCATTCTGGGCATATAGGAAGGCCACTGATTTTTGTACATTTATTTTGTATCCTGCCACCCTGTTCAACTTCTGTATTAGTTCCAGGAGCTTCCTGGTGGAGTTTTTGGGATCACTCAGGTATAAGATCATGTCATCTGCAAACAGAGATAGCTTGACTTCTTCCTTGCCGATTTGAATCCCTTTTATGTCCCTTTCTTGTCTTATGGCTTCAGCTAAGACTTAGAGTACAATATTGAATAGAAGTGGTGAGAGTGGACAGCCTTGTCTAGTTCCTTATCAAAGCGGGAATGCTTCAAGTTTTTCCCCATTGAGTATAATCCTTGCTGTTGGCTTGTTATATACAGCTTTTATTATATTGATAAAGGTTCCTTCCATTCCAACCTTCTTTAGGGTTTTGATCATAAAGGGCTGTTGGATCTTGTCAAAAGCTTTTTCTGCATCTATCATCTATCGAGAGTATCATGTGGTCTTGGATTTTGGACTGGTTTATATGATGAATTACATTTATTGATTTGCGTATGTTGAACCAACCTTGTGTGCCTGGGATAAAGCCTATTTGACCCCTGTGGATGATCTTTTTGATATGTTTTTGAATCCGATTTGCTAAGACTTTGTTGAGAATCTTTGCATCTGTGCTCATCAGAGAGATTGGCCTAAGGTTTTCTTTCTTTTTTTTTTTTTAATTTTTTTTTAAATCTTTTTATTATTATTATTATTTATTCAATTGTGCATATGTGTGTGTGTGCGTGTGCGTGTGCGTGTGCGTGTGCGTGTGCGTGTGTGTGTGTGTGTGTGTGTAGAACCACGGACGAATTCAGGAACCACCATGGACGCTTCCACCTCCTTCTGCCCCGGGATTCATAGGCTCCGCCCTACCAGGACCAGAAGCGCAGGCCACCCCCGCTTCGGCGTCTATACGTGGGATCTGGGATCCGAACTCAGGACCTTCCGCCTGCAAGGCAGGGGCTTAACCCCTGAGCCACCTCTCCAGCCCCTAAGGTTTTCTTTTTTAAGTGTATCTTTATTAGGTTTTGGGATTAAGACGATAATAGCTTTATAGAAAGAATTTGGTAGTATTCTTTCCTTTGCTATTTGATGGAACAGTTTAAGGAGTATTGGTGTTATTAGCTCCTTAAATGTCTGGTAGAACTCTGTGCTGAATCCATCTGGTCCAGGACATTTTTTGGTGGGAAGATTTGAGATAACTTCATTGATTTCCTCATATGTTATAGGACTATTTAAATAATTCACAACTTCCTGATTCAGTTTAGGTAAGTTGTGCTCACTTAGGAATTCATATATTTCTTTTGTGTTGTCAAATTTCACAGAGTATAAGTTTTTGAAATATGAGGTTATAATTCTCTGAATTTCTTGGGTATCATTAGTAATAACTCCATTTTCATTTCTAATTTTGTTAATTTGAGCTTTCTCTCTCTTGCTTTTGGTTAATTTAGCTAGGGGTGTATCAATCTTATTGATTTTTTCAAAAAACCAGCTTTGTGACTGACTGATTTTCTGTATCGTTTTCCTAATCTCGATTTCGGATATTTCTCCCCTTATTTTGCTAATCTCCTCTCTTCTACTCCCTTTGCGATCAGATTGCTCTAGTGTCTCTAAAGCTTTAAGGTGCATTGTTAATTTATTTATTTCTGATGTTTCCATTTTTTTGATGTAAGCATTAAGAGCTATGAACTTACCTCTTAGGACAGCGTTCATTGTATCCCAGAGATTTCAGTAAGTTGTATTTTCGTTATCATTCACTTTCAGGAAATCTTGAATTTCCTTTTTAATTTCTTCCTGAATCCAGTTCTCATTCAGCATCATATTGTTAAGTTTCCAGGAGTTAGTGTATTTTCTCTTGTTTGATGTGTTGTGGATGTCAAGCTTTAGGCCGTGGTGGTCTGATAAGGTACAGGCTAGAATTTCAACTTTTCTGTATATGTGGAGATTCATTTTGTGGCCCAACATGTAATCTATTTTGGAGAAAGTTCCGTGTGCTGCTGAGAAAAATGTGTATTCTTTGGTGCGTGGATGAAAAGTTCGATAGAGATCGGTAAGGTCCATTTCAGTAAGGATTTGATTAAGCTCCAAAGTGTCTCTGTTAAGTTTTTTACCTGTTGATCTATCCCATGTTGAGAGGGCGTTATTGAAATCCCCAAGAATTATCATTTTGGGATTGATTTCTTGCTTTAGATGTTTGTTTAATGAATGTAGGGGGGCCTATATTGGGTGCATATATGTTCAGTATTGTGAAGTCTTCCTGGTGAATTGTACCTGTGACTAAAATGTAGTATCCATCCGTGTCTCTTATAATTTTCTTTGGTTTGAAATCCACTTTGTCTGATAGCATAATAGTTACCCCTGCCTGTTTTCTGCTTCCATTTGCTTGTAGAATTGTTGACCAGCCTTTTATTTTTAGAGCGTGCCTATCTTTTGTGGTGAGATGGGTTTCCTGCAGGCAGCAGATTGATGGGTTGTGATTTTTAATTCAAGTTTATAATCTGTGTCTCTTGAGCGGTGAGTTAATTCCATTAACCTTTAATGTTATAATGGAGAAACTATTTTTAATTCCAGACATTTATTATGTTTAGTGGCTTTTGTAAGTGTATTGTTTCGCTTTTGTGTTTTGGTGGTATTATACTTCCCTTCTGTTCTCCTGGATATGCGTTTTTTTTTTTTTTTTTTCCAAGCTTGAGTATCATTTCTAGCATTTTTTGAAGGCCTGGTTTGGTGGACATGTATCCCTTCAAGTTGTCTTTTGGCTGGAAAATTTTTCTTTCTCCCTCGATCATGACAGATAGTTTTGCCGGGTATATCAGCCTGGGTTGACATTTTTGCTCATTCAATACTTGCAGTACATCTCTCCAAGCTCTTCTTGCTTTTACTGTTTCCATTGAGAAGTCATTTGTTATTTTGATAGATTTACCTTTAAAAGTCACTTGTTTTTTTTTTCCCTTGAAGCTCTCAGCACCATTTCTTTGTCTTGAATGTGGAGTGTTTTAACTATTATTTGCCGTGGTGAGTTTCTATTTTGATCATATCTGTTTGGGGTGTGGAATGCCTCTTGTACATGAATAGGCCTCTCTTTTTTTAGATGAGGAAAGTTTTCCCTGATGATAGTTTGAAAAATTTCCTCAGGTGTGGTATTTTGGGATTCTTGCTCTGGTATTCCATGAATACGCATGTTAGGCTTCTTCAGGGTGTCCCATAACTGTTGAATATTTCTCTCAAGTATCTTTTTGGCTTTAACAACCTCTTCCATTGAGCTGGTTAATACTCCCACTTTGTCTTCAAGGTCTGAAATTCTATTTTCTGCCTCGTTAATTCTGCTGATAAGACTCTTTGTTGAGTTCTGGGTTGAAGATAACTTGTCTTTTAGTTCAGTTTTAAACTCTGCTTGAGTCTGTTTTAACTGTTCTTTTTTTTTGTTTCTTGAACTGTTTTTCTCAACTCCTCCAAATGTCTGTTGTGTTCCTCTTCAAAGTGATTGATGCGGTTATTTAATTCCTTCCAGATTTCCTCTTTCATAGTATTGAACATGGTAATGATCATGTTTTGAAAGTCGCTATCCCCGGTCAGGCTTTCTTGGCTATTTTCCGTGGGTTTGTTCTGGTTGGAGTCTATCATTATGGGATTAATTCCTTCAGTGGGAGATTTGTTTTCTTGCGTGTTGTTTCTCATGGATTTGCACTTTGACTTGGGCATTGTCGTTTTAACTCTTAAGACCTTCTTTCAATTTCTGTGTGTTTTTCACTTAACTGAATTATTTGGCCTGGAGCAGCTCCTGCTCCATCTGGGTGGTGGGAGGAGCTGGGACCAGTGGGTGGGCTTCCTGGGGTTTAGGGCTGGGCCGGGGGAGCTTAACCTAGATCACTGTGAGTCCTGGCTAGACTGGGTGCGTCCTGGGTGGGTGGGGAAAGGGCCTAGCTAAATTTTAAAGTGTTTCCTAAAGCTGCAAAATCTTATTACTGAAAGGAAAAAAATTTTTTTTTCTAAAGATGATAAGTAACTGCTTTTGGAAGAGAGGGAAAAAAAATGGCACCTCAAACCCCATGGGGAATCTGAACTTCACAAAACTAAGTAGCTATTTTGGGGACTGAGCAGAAAGGAAAGAAGCAGCTGGCCCTGCTGGGAAAAACCAATGTGTTTATGTAAATTAGCAGCTTCAGACACTCAAACTGACAAAGGAACTGAGAGTGTTATCTGGAACCTAAGCTCTGGCTGTTGGTGGGTTTGTAATGCCAGCATAAGTTCCCTGCAGCCAGTGAGTCCCAGGGCTGATCAGAACCTGCAGCCTGGGGACTAGCTTGTCACAGTTGCTCTGCATATTGCTGATAAATTCACAACAAAATGGCTTAAAGGGTAATACGGGGTTTTAGTCTTGCATATGACTGTGCTTACAGCTGTTAGTCCAGCTTGGCGGGAGAGCTCCTACTAACACAGAAGCCAAGAGAAGTTATGCATGGGCTCAACAACATGGATTTAAACTCATCAAAGCTGACCTAGCTATAGTTACTGATGAATGCCAAATCTTCTAGCAGCAAAGCCAATACTAAGAACCGAGGGAACTGGCGAGCCACACCATAGCCACAGAATTGCTGAGAGAGGGACAAACCTTACTTGCCACACAGAATTTCTGTCCAACGATGACAATGTGCCAAACTTTACTGAGCCATTTTTCTCCATTTTCTCCACCTGCCCAGAGGATAATTCTGCCTACCATAGGCTGGGTTTCCCCCCATCAACTAGACAATCTTCTGCAGGTTTGCTTAGTGCCTAACTCACCTACTAATTCTTTATAAATGTGCCCATAGTTCAAGCCTTCAATTGTCAAATTGTAGGCATCTCTGTGCCTCTGTTTCCCTCTGTGTCTCTTTTTCTGGTACAAGTAAATTGTAAGTATAGTTCATTTGAATCATTTGATTTTGTCTGTGCTTTGGTCCTCAATCCTGATTAATCATTCTATAAATATATGTGCTTAAAATAAAACCTTTGACCATTATCAAAAAAGAACAATGTCAATAGGAAATATGTCTTTTCAGATAAATATGTTAGGATGTCACTTTCTAAAAAAAGAAAAGGTAAAAAGTATAATATGAACTATCAAATGGTCTTTAAGTTTCATAATGGTATCTAGTTTTGGTCAAGATGATTGTCAACTTTCTACTTTTCTGTGCATATCAAGTGAAGTCTGTCTGTACTGGGTGGACAAAAAGGCAGCATTTAATATTATTCTTCCTAAGAGATTGTTTAGTTCCCTCCCTGTGTGTACTCTGTCTGCAACCAGGGTAAGAAAAGCCCCTTAGTGTTTCAGGTGTAGCCTCCTTTTCCAAACACTCAGACTATCATCCTAGAAAGAAAGATGCAAGAGAAATATGGACAAGCTTTGCCTGCAGTTATGCTATAAGACATAATGGGCTTTTTGTAAGAGTCAGGTCTAGTGATTCTAGTGAACAGATATTTGAAATGAAGAAGAAGTGTTATGTTTTTAGAGAATTTTTTTAAACTAGAGCTGAGGGACAATGGTAAATGGAAGTCTGGTGGGAATAAGGGTAACAAGATATATTAATGAGCTTGAGATCCCAGAATAGAATATCACATACAAGGTCAGTTAAGCAACATAACTTTATTTTCTTGCAGCTCTGGAGTTTGTAAATCTAAATTCAAGGTACTGACAATGCCAATTTTTCTCCCTTCAAGGTTTCTTCCTTTGAATCATATACAGTCATGTTTTTGCTGTGTTCTTACTTGGCCTTTTCTCTGTCCTTGGGGGAGGTCACCTATGGGATTTCTCTTTCTGTTCTTACAAGAATATGAGTCCTGTCCAGACAGGGCCTGCCTAATGACCTCATTTCACTTAATTACTTTTTGAAGGTTCTGTCTCCAAATGAAGTCCCATGAATTTGGTGGCGTGTACCTAATTCAGTTCATAATCTAGAGCACAACATAAGCATATTGGTGTTGCAGTTACTCTTCCTTTCTGCTGCTACTCAAACTTACGGGAGTAAAGGAAATGTATTTGGCTATCTTTCCAGAGAGGATACAGTCCATTGCGGTTGAAAAGGCATGGCTGGAAGCAGAAGCTGGAGGAGGCTCAGGTCACAACAGTCATCATGAAGGCAGAGAGAGCAAAAGGCAAACTGCTAGTGGCAGCAGGGCAGGGCTACCCAACCTCAAGATCTGTCCCCTGTGATGTGCTTTCGTCCTGCAAGACTCCAGCTCCTGAAGGTGCTGCCACCTGTCCAAACATTAACAGTAGTTAAAGTTGTAAATCCATGAGCCTATGGCGGACAGCCCACATTTGATTCATGACACCTTTTTAGAACACAAACCCCACGAGAGGCCACAGTTTCCTCCTCTCCTTGCCTACTGTGGTACTCCTAGCACTTGCTGGAGGACTGAGTTCCATAGATTTTTGATGAATTGACAAACTGATGGATATAATGGTTGTGAAGCAAAGGGGGAAGGGGACTCTTGTCTAACGTGTGTGGTACCGGCACCTGAACTCAGTGCTGGGGGATTGAATAGAAATGTGACAATGATTGACCCCACAAAGTCTAGCATTTGCTAAAGGCACTAGGATCCTTGGAGGCAAGGGATTGACAGCTACACTAGTGTTCCTATGCTTAACAGGAACACAGGAAAGGGTTCTGGGAAATGCCACTGGGTCTTTGCACCTCATCGGAGAGGAGGACCCAGAGGAGAGTTTGGCATGCACATTAAAGGATGCTCCAGGGGAGGGGAGGGGGAGGCACTGGGGGATGGGGACAGAGGGGATGGAGGATGGGGAGGGAGGGGGTGAGAGGTTGGAGGGAGGGAGGGGACTGTTATACCTGTTAAGTTTGTATGAGTGGAAATAAAAATAATTAATTAATTAATTAAAAAAAAAAGAAATGTGACAATGAGTGGCAGTAAAAGAGCGGGATAAGGGGAAGCAGTCATGGGTGATTATGTTCTGGGCTTCAGTCGCATGATTACTGTGCTTAGTGAGAATAGAGAGGTTGAGATAAATTAGTTATAATTTTCATTTTGAAACGAAATGTCTCTTAGGACTGACTCATAATTTGTGAAACTGAAACACCTTGTAGCTTCTCCCAGATGTTTCCTGAGAGTTCTCGGAAGATACGTGACTTCTTTCTTTCCCAGAAATTTCCAAGGATCCTACTTTCTTACCATTGTCACCTGACTTTGTTAGGCCAAAGGGTTCTTATAAAGACTAGAAATACATACTTCTCTTTCTGCTAATACTATTTATTTTGTGTGTGTGGCAGCCACAACAGAAGTAGAAATCATGCTTATCTTGAACATCACCCTTCCAGGCTCTGATGCTCTTTATTTCAAAATTTTTTCTTGCTTCCTCACCCTTTTTTGCCATTGTAGCCTTAAGAGAAATGACCGAAAACTCTTTTCTAGTTCTCCAGCAAAATTATTTATGATGAAAATTTGCATCTAGTAGACAGCTAGTCTCTGAAAAAGCTCTTCATCACCACGATTCCAGTAGATATGAGAACCTTTAAATAGGTTCATTCTTCTTAGCTAACCGTATAAACTGAAGCTCAAAGATTTGTTAAATATAGCTTTTAGAGTAATTGGATTATTTTAGCTAATAAGATTTAGCGCTAGGAAATACTTGTTTATTATGGATAACGAGAATATTTTCTAGCTTTTGCTCTGGCCAACATACAAGGTGGGAAGCAGCTGTGGTCCATTACAGTAGCACTGACATCTCAGCAGGTGGTCAGGGATTGGTGCTGGACTAATTATCCCACAGTACTGGAGCGGCTGCAGCTCCAGATGTTTGATGACTAACCAGGGCCAAGGCGTCCTCTGCTTGGGCTTCTTTAGTTACCTCTGATAAATATGGGATGCCATAGTTTCCTTTGGCTTAAGTGGCATATATTTTCTACCAATGAAAGCAACAAATAAAGATGGAAACACACACCACACACACACGCACGCACGCACGCACGCATGCATGCCACACTTTTTCTGAAAGTCTGTTTCATCTGTTTCCTGAAAGGGCAAAGGGGATGTTGCCTCTCCAGTCTTCTGTATCTCATAACCATTTATAACCAACCTATTATCTGATGAACTGGATGTCACAATGGGAGTAGGAGAGAATTGAATAATGTCAGCTATGTTTCATGCCCAACTCTTTCTTCCTCCCTCCCTCCTTCCCTCCCTTCCTCCCTCTTTCCCTCCCTCTCTCCCTCCCTCCCTCCCTCTCTTCCTCCCTCCTTCTTCTTTCTTCCTTCTGCTTAAATTACAACACTGCATTTTTTCAGAGCATTACTTTTAGGTGGATATATTATGAAGAACTATGAATGTGGGTTAAAATTTTTATACTAAGGGAACAGTCTTCCTTGAACTTAGTGTAGCTTTTTTGGGAGAACTATAGCTTATGTATCAATGATACATCTTTTTAACACAAATAAGCTTTTTTATCTGAAAAGGTCCAATGACATGTCTTTGTCATTTTTTTTTATTTATTCAATTGTGCATGTGTGTGTGTGTATGTGTGCGCGCATGTGTGTATGTGCGTGTGTAGAACCACGGACGAATCGGGAACCACTGTGGACTGCCCCGGGATTCACAGGCTCCGCCCTACCAGGACCAGAAGCACAGGCCGCCCCCGCTTCTGCCTGGCGTCTATACATGGATCTGGGATCCGAACTCAGGACCTTCTGCCTGCAAGGCAGAGGCTTAACCCCTGAGCCACCTCTCCAGCCCATGTCTTTGTCATTTTGTGTTTGTGTGTAAACATTTTATAAGCCTTCATTGAAGTAAAGATGCTTCCTTTAATAATGTAAGAGAAACCGTCACTTAATGGACAATACACCAGACCTAGGTTCAGAGATTCTAACTTGCTGTTCCCTGCCTGCTAACGTGACTTTGTCATGCTTCTAATAATCAGACACTTTATAATAATTTACAGTAAAGAGGCCCTCTCAATGACCAGAGGGTTTATATCCACAAATCCAAGAACCTAATTCCAATATCCTGGTGTTGGGGAGCAGGTATTATTACTGATGAAATTTCTCATGATCTTAATTCTTCTTTAGTAATGTTAGGGTCTTGGATCAATAACTTTCCTAAAAATCAGTTCTAAAAATTTCTCTGGCTTGTTTTGTATGATGGAAAGGGGAAGTAACACTGAAAATATGAAAAGTAGGTAGCTGAGCGCTGGGCACTCTGATGAGCACCTAATGTGCATTTGTTCACTAATCATCTTAATGATGTTGTGGCTATTATTATCACCCCTTTTTATAGATGGAGAACTAGGGGACTGCAGGCTTGATATTCAACAGTTAGCAGGTGGCACAGCATAGATCTATCAGATTCCAGAGTTTGGAGCTATCAAATCACTGCCTTTTAACTGTCAGATAGTGGCAGTTTTAAGGGGTGTAAACCCAAGGGCAACAGACTGTCCCATCAATAATTCTTACTCCCAAAACACTGAACAAATTAGGCTTTTTTTTTATTATTTATTCAATTGTGCGCGTATGCATGTGCGCGTGTGTGTGTATGTATATGTGTGTGTGTGTGTGTGTGTGTGTGTGTGTAGAACCACGGACAAATTCGGGAACCACCATGGACGCCTCCACCTCCTCCTTGTTTACTCTGCCCCAGGATTCACAGGCTCCGCCCTACCAGGACCAGAAGCACAGGCCGCCCCCGCTTCCGCCCAGCATCTATACGTGGGGTCTAGGATCCGAACTCAGGACCTTCTACCTGCAAGGCAGAGGCTTCATCCCTGAGCCACCTCTCCAGCCCCCCAAATTAGGCTTTTTTGTGCATATATTCTTAGAAAATTGATTCTAAGTAGACATCTCTGAATGCAGATGGCAAGGTGAAGGTTAAAGGATTTCCCCTTAAAGCTAAAAGAAGCAGGTAGAAATAGGAGGAAGAAAAAAATGACTATGAAGACTATCCAAACAAAAGCAAAAAAGTACCAACTTTACATCAAAAACTTCAGAGAGTGATGGTTGACTGGTGGCAGGGTGTACAGTTCAGTGGTAGAGTGTGGGCTTAGCACATGCAGTGTCACGAGTTCAATACACACACACACAACACACAAACACTCACAATAAGTTGTAACCTACTCCTTTCTTTACACCTACCTGTAGGAATAGCATTGAGATCTGTACTGGTGTCTTCCAGTTTATAAAGAAATGTCTAACAAGGAATAAGTTGACACTAGGAAGCATAAAATGCCTGAAATGTAGCACACCCTGATTACTAGTGGTAGTGCCTTGAAAGAGGCAGAAGGATCTCCTAGTTTCTGTTTTTCCATATCCCTTGGCTGAATTGGTAGAATGAGAAAGAGACAGTCATATTGGGATGGGTAGGTGTTTGTGTGGACTGAAGAGAAGGCAGAGGTTCCTCCTTCTCTTCCTATGTTCCCACTATGGCTGGAGGCTAAAATAGAGGATTAAGATCAACCCCAAGACATTAACTCCATTAGACAGATTTGTCGAAAGAAGAGAGAGAGAGAGAGAGAGAGAGAGAGAGAAGAAAGAAAAAGAAAAGAGGAAAAAAAGAAAGAAAAGCTGTTCATGGGCTGGAGAGATGGTTTGGGGATTAAAGTCTTTGTCTTGCAAGCAAAGGGACCTGAGTTCAGATCTCCAGACCCCCACAAAAAAAGTGCCAAGCAGGTATAGCAAGGTCTGAAATTCTAGACCTAGAAGGCAGAGCTTGCCTGAAATTCTGGCTGTAGAAGGCAGAGCCTGGGAAGCACCAGAGCAAAGCATTAAGGAGGTAGAACGATCCAGGATGGTTCCTGTTGTCACCCTTGGGCATTCACAGGCACATAACACTCAATCAAGTGTCCTCTTGTACACACACACACACACACACACACACACACACACACATATATATATATATACACACACACACATATAACAAGTATTATCAAGCAAAATGAGAATCAGAGCAAGGATGTTTAATGTGTTAGAAAAATGAAAAGAAAAGGCCTGGTAAGTAAGCATATATACTGGAGAAGAAGAATAGTGAGGAGAAGAAATAGGAGAAAGAGGGAGGGAGGAAAGAAGGGAGGAAGGAATGGAGGAAGGAAGGAGGAAGGAAGTGGGAGGGAAGGAAGGGAAGAGGGAAAGAAGGATGGAGGAAAGGAAGAAAAAAGTAAGAATGCAAAGGAGGGAAGGATGGAAGGAAGGATGAAAACATGCTTGTAAATCTTAGTTTTCAGTAGGCTGAGACAGGAGAATTGCTGTGAGTTCTAGACCAGTCTGAGATATACAACAAGACTCCATCTCCAATGTATAGTAATAAAGGGGAAAAAAGGGGGCGATCTAGCCCCTCATGGCCCTCTAGTGCCATGAGTCTGTTTCCAGCTGCCTACTTGTCTTGGAGGTTCCCTAGCCCCTCATGGCACTCCAATGCTATGAGTCTGTTTCTTGTTCCTTGCTCCTCATGAATTCCATGCCTAGGCACCGTGAGTTCTCATGGGCTCCCTAGCCCCTCATGGCACTCTACTCTCTTTACTAATAAACTCTACCTTAATTCTCAAAAAAAAAAAAAAAAAAGGAAGGAAGGATGGAAAGAAGAGGGAGTGAAGAACATGAGAAACAACATGATAAAAAAAGACAGATATCTTAAGAGAGAAAATGGCTCTTAAAATATACCATACCTTGATTGGCAAGATAACTCAGCAGGTAATGTAGCCAACTGGCTAATCTGGGAATTGGAGTTCCATCACACATCAGTTGAGGGCAGAGGGCAGAGTACACGTCAGTCCTCTCCTTCCCTTTTATCATCCCCAGAAATAAGAAACATAAAGAAACTAATTGAGACCCAAAAGAAAATAAGTATAGATTTAATCAATAATTCAGCAAGATTAGAGAAAAGGTTGAAAATAGAATTTGTAGCATGGAGAATATGCTTGCAGAATGAGTGAATACTAAGAAAAGTGAAATTCAGGGAACTGCTGAATTTTTGGTCTTTGCCTTTGGTTCCTGAGTGGTAAGAGCCAGTGGTGTGGTTGACTTGGTGACAGGAGTGCATTTAGTCAGTCACCAGATAGACCTACTTGAGCTATGACTTTCAACTCCACTCCCCATTCTCCAAACACAGAAGGACTCGGCATAGAGGTAACACAGCATGCTTATTTATAAACCGCGACCAAAGCCCTGGTCTACAGAGTTCAGAGAGCTTCCGGGCTGGCAAACTGCACAGGGATGGAAACTCCTCTGCTCAGGAACATTCCGGACTTCACCCTGCTTGTCTCTTAATTGGCTGATCATTTGAATCCTTGATTAACAAACTGGGAAACATAAATGAAGTGTCTTCCCTGAGTTCCAAGAGCTGCACCAGCAAATCAGTGGAACCTTTGGAAAGGATGTGGGAACCCTGACTTTATAGATAGTGAGTTAGTCCGAAGGCCATTAAACCAGGAAGGAGGGAGCATCTGCGGGGACAGAAACCTTAACAGGTGTCTCCACCTAATGTGGAACCGAATTGAATTATCTGCTGGAAATTTGCTTGGTCATTGGGTGTGGGGGAGGCGGGTTAGTGGAGGCAGTGTGGGAGGGAAGATAAATACTTACACATTTTGATGACCAGAGGTGAAGTATTCTGTATAGAGAAGGAGAGTAAAGAGGGACAGTGTTTTTTTTGTTTTTGTTTTTGTTTTTTAGGAGAGATCATCCAAAAGATGGTTTGATGTGCAATAAAGGAAAACTGCCAGGTTGATGAACCAAATCCTTAGATAGGAGGCTGTGTTTTGTGCCAGGCCAAAAAAAAAAAAAAAGGTATAATAAAGATTGCAGCATATCCTGGTAAGAGCCATTTCAAGGATGAGAAAAAAAACTTTCAACTATTGAGGAAGGAAAAGAAAGTCACTTATGGTTACAAAGAGGAAGCTTGGTGCAGTCCTTGCTGGGTGATATTCAAAATCCTGAAGCAATGGAATAGTATCTACAGACTGGTGAGGATCCCCAGTATCCCATCAAAACTGGCATCTGTTTGTAAAGTCCTGAGCACCAGACCTCCATTTGCTTTCCTCCATGAAGAAGCAAAACATGCAGTACTCAGAATCTTTTGAACAAAAGCAGAACCTTAAAACCCTTCGAAAGAAAAGAAATGGGGGGAGGGGGTATTTCAGGTTGAAATCCAGTCAAGGAAATAAATGAAAACCAAAAATTTAGGAGCCATAAAAGAATCAGCACCCAGAATCACGGTGGTTTTTAACCCGGCAACCCAAAAAATACACAAACAGCGAGCAAAGTCAAAAGCAAAAGATGTAGGTAGGAAAGAAAGAGTGCTCAGAATGGCGCCGCCTTATCTCTCCTAGCAGAGAGCCAAGCCATGTTATCTAAACTCAAACCTCAGCCTGAGAGGCGGTTGGGGAGGAACTTGTCCAAACCTTTGATGATTTGTATAATCAAGGCCAGCCCGCATCTGTTTGCCAGATTTGCCTGCAGCTGTGTTTTGGTTTTGTTAAGCTAGTCAAAGTTAGTACTTTAAAATTTAAGTCTCTTTGGGGGGGGGGGAGGATGTGAACTAGCCGGTTAATCTTGTTTTCCTCTGTCTCTGTCTTTCTCGCTGTCTCACTCTTTCCCTCCATTCCTCCATCCCAGAGGCCAACTTCTGTTTTTCCCAGGAACCTTCCAGATCTCTTGCTTTTGAGACAGGGTCTCTCACTGGGATGTGGGGTTTGCCCAATAGGTTAGGCTGGCTGGCTAGGGAGTCCCAATGTTCTGTCTGTCTCCACCTCACACGCCTGGCTATTTGGTGGCTGCTGGGGATCCAGCCAGGTCCTCATGCTTTTTGTGGCAAGCGCTTTACAGATTGAGCCATCTCTCCCCAGGTCACTGTTTTCCTTTTTCTTTTTAATTCACACATTAAGGGCCTTTCTGGTCTCCTGCCTGAGAACCAGGGAAGAATAGTTCATTTCAAGTTCTGTAAATCCTAGCTAGCAAGGAGGTAAAATGATTAGTCACCTCATTCGTGCAGCTCAACAAATGACATTTCCCCGTGTTTTGTAACCACAGAAACCTACCACCTCCACCTTTTTTTGGACCCAACCTTTGACTCTAGTGCGACCCAGAGCAGTAGAACGACTTTCATGAAATGGCTCTGTCAACATGCCGGAGCGCTCCAAGGAAGTTTTGCCTTATACCGAGTTTTGCTCTATTTAAAGCCTTCAGGGCTTAGCTGTGTCACCTCCTAGGATTTCTTTGGCTCAGAGCTAACTCTCAGTTCTTTAAATAGAGTGCAGAGTGGGACTGAAATGAAGCCAGAAGAAGCAGCTGATTGGCTGTAAAAGTCTCCTTTGGGGGTTTCTGGAGAGGCTGGTCATTCTAATAGCAACTGGATGGGTATGGCAGTTTCCACTTTAACTTCGAGTGTGAGAAGTGCCTTAGGAGAGTAGATGAAGATTGTAAGGAACAGTATTGCTACAGGAGACCTGAGATCAGGCATTGAACAGAGAACTGCAGAGTTTTTTAGTATTTCCACATACA
Organism: Typhlomys cinereus; assembly: GCA_023101885.1. Classification (NCBI taxonomy): domain Eukaryota; kingdom Metazoa; phylum Chordata; class Mammalia; order Rodentia; family Platacanthomyidae; genus Typhlomys; species Typhlomys cinereus. The sequence goes on from JALPQD010000261.1 coordinate 1,363,441, forward strand.
GGTATTGTCTTAGCTCTTTAGAGATAGCCAAAGACACAATAGACACTATCTTCAAAAACCACAGCCAGGGGCTGGAGAGATGGCTGGGGGTTAAGAACCTGCCCCACCAGCAGAGGGACCTGAGTTTGGATCCCAGATCCCGTTTAAAAACACCAGGTAGAAATGGTAGCTGCATTTCTGGCTCTGAAAGACAGAGCCTGGGAAATCCCAAAGTGAAGCAAAAAGGAGGTAGAAGCAATCCAGGATGATTCCTGAAGTCACCTGTGGGCCTCCACAGGGACACATAGGATTCTCTCTCTCTCTCTCTCTCTCTCTCTCTCACACACACACACACACACACACACACACACACACAAAAAAAAAAAAAGCAAACAAGCAACAAGTGAAATGTTGTAAGGTCAAGAAAGAGATGCCTCACTTGGATTTTGAGCTTGTAAATGTTTCCTTATTTAGGAGTTTCCTGGGAAAGAAAAAAAAAAAAACTGGGCTGTGTGGTGGTGGTTTGGGAATAGAAGAGAAAGTATGGTATGAGCCATGTACAAACAAGAGCCACAATTTGGATCCTGATTGAATATGGAAACACTGGGGGAGCCAAATTTAGTTTTGAATAGTAGTTAACTCATTAGCCACCACAGGGTGGGTGGGTGGGGCTTATACTTCTTATACAATGACATTCTCAACTTCCTTGGTTTTCTTGGCAGTACCATTGCACTCAGAGCTTTTCCACTAGTGAGATGATGTCCCCTCTGCCTTAGCAGCAATTTCAGTCGCAATTTAGTTGTAATTAACCTCTCTAAAAGCACTGTGGTGTATTGCCCATCACAGAGGGACTTTTCAGGTATAGCATTTGATGCTGAAAAGGATAAAAGTGTTTTTACTCATTTTCAGTTTTAGACAAATATATATGTTTGTATATATATGTATATAAGACTTAAGAAAAAATAGTTTTACTCATTTTTTATGTCAATGCTCCCATTCATTCACGACTTCAGCACATGAAACTAGTTCGAGTTTCCTTAAGTATTTCAAACTTTTTTTCAAGTTCAATAGCATAGTGTCAAAGCTAACATAAACTACATCGTGACTTCATATGTTATCTAAAAGGAAACACGCTGTCAATGCGATCTTATTATATATTTTAACCACAACCAGATGAAGATTATAGATTTGTCAAAATGAGGAAGAAAGTTCATCTGGAACTGACAAAAATACATTATCTGATTATTTCAAACACTGTAAGTGCAGGGATTATCTAAGTATTGAATTAACTCTTGAAATCTAAATGCGTTTAAATTATTTTATAATAGCTAATATCATTATATTATCTATTTATTTATTTACTTGTGGTGCTAGGGATCTAACCCAGAGTCCTGCTCATGCTAAGCAAACACTACCATTGAGTTACATCTCTAGCCTTTTATTTAAATTATTTCTAAATGTAGTATTAAGCATTTTAATGCTCTTTATAAATATAATTGAATGTGTTACTCGTTCTAAAATAAAGTTTTAAAAAACCTCAACAAACCAGACAAGGTGACTTACACTTACTTGTAAACCTAGTACTTGGGAGGCTGGGGAGGAGGATTGTCACATTAAAGGCCAGCTTTGGCTGAATAATGAGTTCAGGCCAGAATGAGCTACAAAGGAAGATGATATTTCACAAATTAAAACAAAAGAGCAAATACTCAAATAGAAGAAAATTTCAGTCAATTATAAACTTTATGTCAGCCTCCATATATGTTATAATTCTTTCAAATACTTCAAACATCTGCAAATGCTTGAAAATTTTCTTGATGTTTTTGGGACTTACTACTAAATGTAAAAGAATTCATCTATTTGTTTGGTCACATCAGCATCCTCATTATTATTCTGAAACCTTTGTAGTGCTGTAGAATTACATATTGAGTAAGTAGATTTGCTATCTCAGTTGAGACTATTGAATTATGAATCATGTCAGTGGTTCTAATGATATGGGGTCCCTCTGGGGTCTTTATGTCCAGGTTCTTGTGTTCAGGAGTTGAAGACTGAAACCAGAACATGCATAGAGGATTATAGCAGAGTTTATTAGCAGAGATAAAGAACAGAACTCATAGACATGAATCTGTGAGGGGCAAGAGAGCCATGGAGAACTAATGGACTCCAGGCATGAAATCCATGAGGGGCAAGGAGCTGGAAGAAAATTAATTCATGGACTACAGACATGGAGTCTCATGAGGGGCAAAGGAGCCAAAGATGCCTCCAGGTCAGGATTATTTATAAGCCTAAGCAAGTGAGGGGGAGGGAGAGTGGCCTTTTCTCATTGGTTAGGTCCAGTTTCTGCAAACACTATTGGAGCTTTTGGTCTTCTGTATCTCATTAGTCTGTTCATATTGAGGCCCAACCCAGTTAATCTTGTGCCCACTTCCTGGTAGGATTTATCTAAAATGGAGAACTAATCTTCATATCCTTTCATGAACCCAGAGTTGTTATGACTCTGTTGTATCCTTAAATATTATTGAGAACCCAGAGAACTTTTGCTTAGGAAGGTCATGATTATTCATATCTAGCATAAGTGAAATCAATTTGAAAACTTCTTGTGGCACACGCCTGAAACCTCAGCCCAAGGGACGAAGAGGTAAGGTAGCCAGCCTAGGCTACATAGCTAGTTCCAAGCTAGCTCTGGCTATATGTGACTCTGTCTCACAAAAACAAAACAAGAAAGAAAGAATTCAGGTTCGTGAGTTCCATTTTTTTTCTCTCTACTAATAAACTCTGTTTTAATCCTCTATGAGTGTTCTGGTTTCAATCTTCCTCCCGAACACAAGAATGTGGACATATACAGACCCCAGAGAGACCCCATATGAAAAATAGCAATTTTTTTCCCCCAAGGAAAAAGTTAGTTAAAAAGTTGACAATAAAAATGATTTTATCAAGGCTGTCAAGATGATTCAATGTGTAATGGTACTTGTGTATAAACCTGGCAGTTTAAATTCCATCCCTGGAGTACACATGGTGGAAGAAGAGAATCAAGCAGGTAGTCCTCTGACCTCCACATGTATACTGTCTGTCTTTCTCTCAACAAAAAATAAGCAAATAACATGTTGGAGCTGGTCATGGTGGCAAATGCCTGCAATGCCAGCACTCTTTAGGTAGAGGCAGGAAGTCAGGAGGTCAAGATCATACTTAGCTACATCTCGAGTTAGACTCCAGCCTGGGTTTCATGAGAATTTATCATAAACAAACAAACAAACGAAAAACACTAGGACTTTGGATATGGCTCAATACTTAAAATGCTTGCCTCACAAGCAAATTACCAGAGTTCGGAGTTCAGATCCCCAGATCCCACATAAAAACACTGGGGAAGTATGTGGACATGTAATTTCAGCCCCAGAAGGAGGAACTAGGAATCCCCCAGCAAGCTGGGTAGTTAGACTACAGGTGAACTCTGAGTCAGAGAACCAGCCTCAAAATAATATGGTAGAAGTTCAAGATGATTTTGGATATCAAACTCAAGTCTCCACGAGCACTTGGCACTCACCTGCACATGTACCCACACTTGTGGGCTCACACACGTACACCCTTACACATGCAAAGTGCATATATGCATGCACTCACATACACTTTCCATGAAAATGGAAAAAAACAAATGACATTCTTTTGCATTTTGCAAATATTTTCAATGTTTTCTTCCAGTAAGGAGAGTTGTATTCTCCTATCTGCACCTACATTCACTTGGTAAGGACACCCCAGGCCATGAAGCCTTTAGAAAATACCACTGTGTATTTGTGAGAACTAGAGACAAAATGACTGATAATTTCTTAGTATTATGAAAATAGTCTGCCCTCACAGTTCTCCCTGAGAGGAATTTAGCCACCCCACACTCCTTTTTTCATATAAAGAAATGTTTTGGGGGAAGATTAAATGAGTTAACAAGGGAATCTCTAGATCTTGAGTTACAACAAATAGCAAATTTTGCTGTTCTTCTTGTTATAGAAGTTAGCTAGTCCTATTCATTCTCAGTGGCAAACAGTTGAGTTTAAAGTTGAGTAACAAAATACAATAGGATTTTTATATTCAAATAATTATGAAAATGTACTTATAGCTGTCAGTCCGTGCAGATAGAGACATTAGTGTCTTATGGATGTATGGAGGTCATGCATGGTGATAAGGACAGGTTAATGATAATGAAGGATGATTATAGTATCTAGTATTTCTTAAGCACCCACTACGTGCTAGTCAATATGGTACTTTATATCAACTATTTCATTTAACAAACATGAACTGTGAAGTAGTCAACAATATTGTTCTCAGTTTATGAACAAATAAGTGGCAACTTAGGCTAAGTCAGTTGTCTACAGTGACTATCAGGTCACCAGGAGGAAGGGCAGATTAGAAATCAAGTGGAGACTATGACGGCATAAGTTTTTATTGGGAAATAAAACCTGTGGAGGTGGTCCTCTGGTATGCAGGGAAGAGTCAGAACCTTACCTGCCCACTCACAGACTGGGGTGGTTATAGGTCAGGAAGGCAAGGAGGGAGGAGGAGGGAGCTGAGAGTTGAGGATTTTTGCTTCTGTGGCTCTGCCAGCAGATGTTACTAAGAGGTTTTCAGAGAAACAGGGTGTAGGGAGCAAAAGCATATCAGACAAACGATAGTCATCTCTCAAGACTGGCTATTATTAGGGTCAGTAGGGTTCAGAGCACAGGAATTTTGGGAAGACAGGTGACTTAGTTTCAGGAATGGCTTATTGCAAACTGATGTAATCAGCTTCGGGAAACTGTCACCTTCTAGACAAAATGGAGGCTTTTCATTAATGGCATAACAGGGTTAATGGTGACACAGTTTTAAAAGTGGGACCCAGACTGAATGTCTCTCCAACTTCAGGTCATCCTGGTGATCACTGAACCATTAATCAGAAATAAATGAGTGGTGAACTGAAGTGGTGTTGTATGTTAAGTCAGCCTTCTATTACTGTAACAAGCACCAAGCACCTGGGTTGAATGAACTAATATAGAGAGGAGATTTATTCTGGTTCACAGTTGTGGAGGTTTAGTCAATGGTGTTGACACTATGGCTTTTCAATTGGGGCAAGATAATATTATCATGATAGCACATGATGGCACAATTATTTTTCTCATGACTACAGTGCAAAGAGAGGAAGAGAAAGAGACTAGAGTTCTACTATCACCTTTGGGGTGCACTCCCAAAGACTGGAGAACCTGTCATTAGACTTCACCTGTTAAAGATTCCACCAACAGGCTGGAGAGGTGGCTCAGGGGTTAAGCCTCTGCCTTACAGGCAGAAGGTCCTGAGTTCGGATCCCAGATCCCACGTATAGACGTCAGGAGGAAGCGGGGGCGGCCTGCACTTCTGGTCCTGGTAGGGCAGAGCCTGTGAATCCGGGGCAGAAGGAGGTGGAGGCGTCCATGGCTGTTCCCGAATTCGTCCGTGGTTCTACATACACACACACACACACACACACACACACACACACACACGTGCGCGCGCACACACACATACATGTGTACACATGCACAATTGAATAAAAAAAAAAAGATTCCACCTCCCATAGGCACAGAATAAGCCTTTGACATGTGAGTCTTTAGGAGATGCTTATCTAAACCACAGAGGGTTATGAGAGTCTGTTACGTGCAACTCTTGTTAGATCTGGTGGCCTGAGACCAGCCATCGTGAGGTATTTGCACCATGAAATTTTTCAGTGCTACAAATCAAGGGTCTCTCTCTCACATTCCAACTACCCTAAGAATAGCTTATTAAATATTTACCGGCAATTGTTGAACTGAACATACTTGCTTTAGAGAGGTTATTGATCAGGAAATAGGGAATCTGTCTGATAGGAGAGAGTCACATGAGCAAGTGATAGTGAGAAGCCTTTTGAACATTGTCCTGAGTTGTCATGTTCCCATGAACAAGGAGTACAGAGAGAAGGGCATCACAGTGGAGTGGGGTTCTGAGGACTTAAGACAAACAGAATTCTTGTTTGTTTCCTTACTTATCCCAGGATCACTCTTTGAGCTATTTCCATGGCATGTGGGAGTGTAACTAAAATGGAATTCATTCTATGTTAGCTCAAATTACCATAACAAAATGTCACTGGCTAGGTGGTTTACACAACAACGACAAACGATTTTGGGAGACTGACAAGTCTAGGCCTTGCTGGTTTGATAGTCACATTAGGGATTAGAGCTTTAGCATATGAATCTGGAGAGGGTGTGATTCCCAAGAGAAGTTTGCTTTTCTTAGAGTAGGCAAGCTTCTATACAAATAATTTACAGTAGAGTAATAAAAACGGTAAAAGTAATAGTAAGAATTTACTTGTCATGACAATTGCAAATAATCCTTTCAGCAGTGATTCATGGGTCTTCTGACACATAATATCTCCAGCCATGAAACCAAAAGTACTCCTTTTGCAGCTTCTCTTTGTCCAAGTAACTTGATAAACATGCTAACTTTAGGTCTCTGACGTGAGCTTTCTTCCTGTTCTCGGTCATCTTAAGTTTCCTGGTTTTCTTTTTGGGTTGTCAAACAGGAAAGAATCTCAGGTGCCACTCACTGTTACTGATGGCCACTGGTCTTTCCCTTGCGGCTTGGTGTGTGTCACTGTGTGGCTTGAACATGCTTTTTTCAGCCTATTAGACTTCGGTGTTAATATCAAAGGAGCTTGCTACTGTTGAGTGGATTTCAATAAGCTGCTAGATGCTGGAAGTAAGAGAAGGGTAATCTGAAATTTATTCCATATTTTTAAAAAACATGACTCTGTGTGTGTGTGTGTGTGTGTGTACATGTGGTTGCCAGAGATTAATGTTGAGTGTCTTCTTCATGGATGTCTTATTTTTTGAAACAGGGTCTCTCACTGCGTCTGGAGCTTACTTATTAGCCTAGCCTGATTAGCCAGCAATCTCTAGGAATCTCTTCCTGTCTCTACCTCCCCGGTGTTGGGATCACAGATGTGCACCACCACATCTGGCTTTTTATGTGGGCTCATGAACTTGGGTCTTGGTGTTTATTCAGGAAGTACTTCACTGGTTGAGCAATCTTTTCAGCCATGCTTTAACTGTTTTAAGGAGAATAAAGAGAAATGAGAGGAGAATGAGGGAAAAAGTAGTTTGGAAATATTTTGTTGATAGGCTGAGATTAATATAGTTTAGTGGTTGAGGGGTTGTGTAACATGAATGAGCACCACACACACAAAATGTTGTTTATCAATATTTTTTCCTTAACCTAGAGGAGACAGCGAGAGGCTCACAGATGTTGGACTAATGGAATGTGATTTCTTGGAGCTATGCTTGATATCAGTGGATGTGTGTCTCTCAGTCACCAACTTTTTTCATGATACCTAGCCTACCCTGTCCAGGATACACAGAATCTCCCTTCTTTCTTTTTCTTTAAATACATTTATTAAATTTACATTTTCATATACATCCTCCTTGCCTCCCTCATTCTCTCTTCCCTTCCTCCTTTCCTTCCCTCCCACTCTCATCCCATCCCACCCTCCCTTCCATCTCTATATGGGTCCAGTCTACTTCCTCCTATTCTCTTGTCCTCTGCTTTTTTGAGAGTGTTCCTTCTTTCTTAAGATTTTCCCCAGAAGTTTTTCCTTTCGCCGGTCTTTGAGAGGATTAGACAGAAGATTGTGCCCACAAACCAGGTGTTAACATGTTAAAAATTTTGTGGGACAGCTGTTAAACATAGTTATAATTAGAAATAATTATATATGGTTATAATTAAGTACATTGTATTAAAAGTAAAGGCAAAGGACCCAATTATTTTGCCTCTTTATTCTTTAAATTCTCTTTTATTGTTTGTGTGTTTGAGGCAGGGGCTCACGTAGCCCAGCTTGTCCTCAAATTTCAGCTCGCACCTATAATTCCAGCAAGTTCCGACCTAGGCTGGACTACAGAGTGAGGCCCCGCCTCAAAATAAACAACAAAATTACCATATTCAATTTAAGATGGGGAAAAAAGAAAAATAAAAGAAGCTATAAGAACCCTATCATTAATATTAACTAACATTATATTAAATGTAGGCAAATCTTGACGGCAGGAAGATAAAAGTTAGAATTTCAATTTACTCATTCAATCTATCTTTTTGTTCGAGATGTATTTGTGGAGTATCTGCTGTGTGCAAGGCATTAAGTGAGACTTTGAGAAATGGCTGTTGTCAGGTAGAAATGCTGTCTGCTGTAAGGTTGCATTACTATGATCATGATATAGTATTTCTGCCATACAAAAAGAATAGATTTGCTGGAATTACAGTTGTGAACCACCAGGCCCATCAGTAATACCTCTCCTATGGTTTTTTTTTCCCTTTCATTTGCATGTGTGGGTGTTTCATGTGTGTTTTCATGCTTATATGTGTGAGTGTAAACATATACATCGTGCATATGTGTTTGGAGACCAGCGGTTGATGTTAGGTATCTTCCTCAATCATTTTCCCCTTTTATATTGAGACAGGGTGTCATAGTTAGGCACTGGTGTCAACTTGACAGTTGAGGGTTTGAACTCTGGGTACATTTGTAGAAAATTAGTTGAGTTAAGCCCAGAGCAAACCTGCAGGAGATTGTCTAGCTGATGGGGAAGGCCCAGCCTATGGTGGGTGGGACTAGGCCCTGAACAGGTGAATAAAATACTAAGAGCTGGTTGAGGAAGTCAGCATCCTTCTGTACACTTGACTAGACATGCTAGTCTAGCAAGTAAGGATTGCTCCTCTCTCAGCCAATTATGTAGAGATGGTGTGGCCAGTTCCCTCAGCCCTGGTGTTGGTGTATGTTGTTCTGTCAAGCTGGACTATCAGTAAGAAAGTAAATCCTTGTTCTCTTAAGCTGTCTGATGGTCATTTATCTGCAACCATGCAGGTGAACTGCAATACAGGGTCTCTCATTTGAGCCCAAAGTTTACTGATTCAGCTGCTTAGCTAGCCAATTTTTTCTTTTTTTTTAAAAATTTTTTTAATTTATTATTTATCCAATTGTGCGTGTATGCATGTGTGCGCGTGTGTGTATGTCTGTGTGTGTAGAACCATGGACAAATTCGGGAACCACCATGGCCGCCTCCACCTCCTCCTTTTTTACTCTGCCCCGGGATTCACAGGCTCCGCCCTACCAGGACCAGAAGCGCAGGCCGCCCCCGCTTCCGCCTGGCGTCTATACGTGGGATCTGGGATCCGAACTCAGGACCTTCCGCCTGCAAGGCAGAGGCTTAACCCCTGAGCCACCTCTCCAGCCCCTGCTAGCCCAATTTTTTCTAAGGATCATCTGTCTCTGTCTTCCAAATGCTAAGAATTTCAAGCAGGGCTCCATGCCTGTACAGCTTTCATGTGGGTGCTCTGTTTTCAGGTCCTCACACGTATGCAGCAACCACTTTACCCAGTGAGTCATCCGTCCAATCCCCATCCCCTGCTTGTTTTCTTAGAGATGAGGTCTTGCCATGTAGCCTTGGCTGGCCTGGAACTTGCTATGTAGACAGACTGGCTTCACACTTGCTGTGATTCTCCTTCTTCTACCTCCTGAGTGCTGGGATTACTGGCATATGTCATATACTTGGCTATTCTTATACTGTTTTTAAACCTGATAATAAAGCCTCTGATGAAGTGTTATCAAAAAGTAGACCCACTTCATTAATATTCTTAGATTGGTTTGTCTAAATGACTCTTGTTGAATGTCTGGTAGACTGATCATGCAGCCTACTGCAATATTTTCACACTTTTTGTCTATGACATAGTAGGAACATATGGCATACTAATACATACGTAATGTATATACAATGTAATCTAAATACATATATTTTAACAAAAGTTTCTTAAAACAATTCTTGATTAATGAGCTGGTTTCTGATATTTTCTACCCTAAGCTAATATGTCTTGATTTATTTGAAAAACTTCTGGATGATAGGGCCTAGAGAGATGGCTCAGTTGGTAAGGTGCTTGCTGTGCAAGCATGAAGAACGCGGAGTTCAGATTCAAAGCTCCTATGTAAAAGCTGAGCCCATTGACACGTTATCATGGGAAGGGATGATCTCATGAAGCATTACCCCTTCTCGAAGAACTTTTGAGGATTAATGCTGGCCATGGGAAGGGGAACCACTTTCTTCATGGGAAGGGGAACCACTCTCTTCAGTGTACCCACTGATACACTGTCCATGCTGTAGCAAGTTCTCAGGCCCATGCCAATGCAGACAACCCTGATGAAACTCATTGGATATACCAAAAGACATGAAAGAAAGAGGGAGTGTGTTGGGAAGAAAGTTTTCAATGGGAATGTGAGGAGAAATGGGTTAGGGTACTGTGGGGTAATAAATTCATTGTATTCATAAATGAAACTGTTAATAACAACAACAACAAGTACAACAATAATAATGCTATGCTAGGCAAGGTGATGTGTCAGCAACCTCAGTGCTGGGGAGATGGAGTCAGAAGTACTGTTAGAGTTTATTGGCCTGTCAGGCTAATTTTTTTTTTTTTTCAGCTCATACAAACTTATTAGGTACACCAGTTCGTTCCCTCCCTCCTCCTCCCCCCGTACCCCCTGCTCCCCCTCCCCACTCCTCTCCCTCCCCATCCCCCAGTACCTCCCACCCCAATTCCCAGAGAGTCCTTTCTTGTGCATGATTGATTTTCCTCTGGGCCCTCCTCTCCGATGACGTACAAGGACCCAGTGGCCTTTGCCGAACCCTTTCCCGTGTTCCCCTTAGGTATAGGAACACTGCTGTGGCTGCCAATCCTTTGCCTCCAAGGATCTTGGTGCCTTTAGCAGATGCTAGACTTTGTGAGGTCAACAGTGTGTTGGACAATGCGCAGGGCATGCAAAGTCCAATTATGATTGCTTCAGCCCTAACTAGTATAGAGTATCTTACATATCATTGCTCCTCCCATCCTTATGCTCTTACACTCTTACCGCCCCCTCTTCCGCAAATTTCCCTGAGCTTCAAGATGGGGAGAGACTAAGCTGGCCTAGTTCTAGGTGGTTGATATAGAGTCTCTGAAGTTCTGGATTGTGGTTTGTTGATTTTCTTTTGCAGTTTTGCTGCTCCTGCAATGCCCTTCACTCCATCCTGGTGGGCATTGTATGTTACCCCCTGGCCAGAGACAAAAAGCTGTTAGAGTCTTGTGATAAAAGCACATTCAAAGGTAGATGTAATAAAAGTGGGAAACCACAGTGAGGGAGTGGTCTATCACCCATTTGCAAAATTGTTACTTTTTATCTGCCAGACTATATGCCCTCCTCTTCTGGTGAGATCACTCCCCCTCAGTAGTAAATGATCAGGAACAAAAGTCTGTGAACTTAATCAGATGTCTCATTACTTATTTGGGTCCTTGGTGGAGGCCTATTTTCCCTGCTGTAACATGGTCCCTTCTCTCCTTTCTGGTGTGGCCCTCCTACCCCATCCCTCCTGTTCATAATCCTTGGAATTCCTGTCTCTAGGTGGGCTGGGTGGGTTTGGTACTAGGAGCCACCTATTAGGGAGTACATACGGCGCTTAATTTTCTGGGTCTGGGATACTTCACTTAATACAATTGTTTCTAATGACATCCATTTCTCCTGCCAGGCTAATTGAATCAATAAACTCCAGGTTCAATGAGAGACCCTGTCTCAAAAAATGAAAAGGAGAGCAAATAAGGAAGACACCAGACTTTGACCTCTGTAAAATAATTTTACAATTAGTGGATTTCCACTTGCTTTGGAAAGTTCTTGTGTTTTGACTACAGCTAGCTACTATGAAAATACAGTATACTATTTTATTTCTGACTAATTAATAGGCAGTTCCTTCCTTTCTCCAATGGTAGAATGAAGAGATACCATGAGAATGAGTATAACTCCATTTGGACCATGGTCCAAAAAGGACAGGGCTGCTATTGTAAAACACGATTCTATTCTCAGTGATTTGTTATCATGACACTGATCTTCTGCTTACAAAGCCACCAACTTGCCAGAGTGCTTGTGTGTCTCATGACCAACATCCATGGGGCTCCTCCCATCTGTGAACTGCATCTCAGTACATGATCTTAGTGACTACAGCAGGGGAGGAAAGAGCTGGAAAAAAAAATCTCTTTAAAAAGCTTCTTCCTTGGGCTGGAGAGGTGGCTCAGGGGTTAAGCCTCTGCCTTACAGGCGGAGGGTCCTGAGTTCGGATCCCAGATCCCACATATAGATGCTAGGCAGAAGCGGGGGCGGCCTGCGCTTCTGGTCCTGGTAGGGCGGAGCCTGTGGATCCCGGGGCGGAGGAAGTGGAGACGTCCATGGTGGTTCCCGAATTCGTCCGTGGTTCTACACACACAGACGCGCGCGCACACATACATTCGCACACACGCACAACTGAATAAAAAAAAAAAGATTTCTGGGTGGAGGGAGGGAGGAGAATGGGGTACTTATCTAACTTTGTATGAGTGGAAGAAATAAATAAATAAAAAAGCAAACAACTAGGCTCAATGGAAAAAAAAGATTTCTGTTCAAGTAAGCATTAAGTTCCACTTATTGTATTAATTCATGGTTCCCTATATTTTCCTTCCCAGGAGTTATGATATTATAATTATATGATATGCTAATATCATATAATTTATTTAATTGTCTCTTGCAAGGCTTCAGATAGTCAGGGATCATATTTGTCTCAGACAAGTTGCATTCCTAGTTGCTCAGTGGTGCCAGGTATAATAATATAGTAGTTTATGGAGTTTCTGGGGCACATATATAATCTATACTGCTTTGACCTATAATAGAGGAAATTATATAAGAGAGCACTAAACAAGAACTTTGAGAAACCGAAGTGGAAGGTGACAGTGCCTACATTACCATAACCTGTGAATGTGACATTGAACTTGATTTTCAGCTATATTTCTTTTTTTAGCAATTCAATATCATTTATTCCTCATGTTGCACACAAAATACTGACATATCCTAGTTAGTAGACAAAAGTGGCTAAAATTGAAAATCTGTAACAATTTTCACTTCCTAATTTATATGACTACATGCTTTTTAAATCTTCCTGTTTCTTTCTTTCTTTTTTTTTTTTTTAAACCTTTTGGGTTATATAAAAGGACTGAGATTGTTTTTCTCCTAAGGCTAACACTTTCATTTTGTTTTATTTATTTATTGTATAACTTTTGAAGTTATTACATGTATTTACTGTGTGTGTGCGTGTGTATGCGTGTGTGTGTGTGTGTGTGTGTGTATATGTGTGCTATGGTGCATACGTTGAGGTCAGATGAGAACTTGCCGGAGGTGGTTCTCTCCTTCACTTTTATGTGGACTTAAAGAATCAAACTCAGGTCATCAGCTTGGAGCCAAGCTCCCCTTCCTGTTGAGCCATTTTCTGGGCCCAAGGCTTTTTTTTTTTAATAATTACTATTTATATTCAGTTAGGTAATGATTAATTCTGATTTTTTCTGTGCTTTCTTTTTATCTATTACTTTTTATTATTACTTGTAAGACTGTGTAAAGAGATTTTGAGCTAGTACATATAAGGCAAAGCAACTCTGTGATATTTCATTGTTCAATTCCATCCATATCCCCTTTCCCTATGTATCAAGTAAAATATTAAAAAAACACATTATTTACTATCAAATATTTTATCTCTGGTGTCTTGGCATCCTTGTAAATATTTATCTGTGTTTTTTAGAAAAGAGCGAAGAATTAGTCTTTTACTACATTAAAAAGCGATTTCCTCCCATAGCAGAATGTGTGGGGAGATAACAGTTTCAACATTACAGCCATATATTCAGGTCAGAGACTAGTGTCTGGGTCACCAGATACAAGCAGAATTATAAAGATAGCTTTCCTGGGTTGCTTTCAGGCAGAAAAGATAATACTGATCCTGATTAAACTGGAGATGAACTCCAGACCAATTAAAAAAATTTGTTAATAATTCATTCTAAGCTAGATTCATTGTTTTTGAAAAGCCACTCTTGATATATCGATCCAGCATTTTAATTCCTCTGAAGTCCTCGTGATTGAGGCTGATGTCACGTCTCCCTAACTTTATCTGGTAATTCCACAGGTACAAACAGCCCAGGGTTGGTGTCAGCCTGACCAGTGAGTAATGGATGCTTCCCTTTCTTCCAGATGGTCTTCCTGACAGGCCAGCTGGGCCCCTGCCAGGATATTCTGATTGCTACTGGAAATGCACCAAACTACATACATCATGGGTCTAAGAAGCAGATTGCTTCCCATTGTTTGAGGTTTTCTATTCAAATTCATATTCCCTTAAGGACATTTTGTCTTGTTGCCTGTCTACAAGTATTATGTCCACTTTTTCGTTCCTTTCATGTACTCTGTACTCAGTAATGCCTTTTTTTTGGGGGGGGGGTGTCATATAGTGGCCTAAGTAGTTATTTTTTTTCTATGAATAGAACTAGCGATACATTTTCCTTGGCATGACTTGAATTCACTATTGTTTTCCCAATTATTTTTGTTATGTATTTTGGAGGATTGAAATTTTTAAATGTCTAAAACCTAGATGCCAGCTGTCCCCAAGGACAGCTTCTATTTTCATTTCATGCAAACCTAGACACATGGCACCATTGTGTGGTTTCCAGAAAGCACACTTATAGGATGATGGTTAGTAATGGTGGAGCTGAGTCTTTGTGTGCTCTTCAGTATGCTAATTAACCTCTCTAAGCCTTGGCTTCATTCTCTCTAAAAGGAGAGGACAACAGTTCTTACCTCATGAGCTTGCTTCCAAATTAAAAAAAAATCAATGGGGGTCAGAAGTAAAAGAATGCATGCTGAGGATGTATGGGGCCCTGACTTCAATCACCCATATTCCCTCCCACAAACAACAATAATAATTCATGTAAGTTGTATGAATTGTGGCTGTTCATTAATGAGCAGTACAGATTAAAAAAAAAACAAGTAAATTTCAAATGTGAATCAAAACAGAGAGAAAAGGTCAACAGACCCTCATGTGCTGGTCTTTTGGCTAACAGAGATGATTATGGGAAATATTATTTAATTTTGTTTTCTATTTCATTTTTCAAATTTTATGTTTTTCATAATTTTCATAATATATATATAATGTACTTGTTCATATTCTCTCCTTTTATCTTCTCTTTTCCCTTCCTCCTCACCCCAAATTCCTTCCTTTTTCCTAATAAGTCCCATTCTTCCTTTCATGTACTCTGTGTGTGTGTGTGTGTGTGTGTGTGTGATGTATCATTGCATTTCATTAGGGTGCCTGATTGAGCCTGGGTGGGAGTCTGTTTATGTGAGCAGGAAAGGACAACCTATCAGTGGCTACACTACTGGGGAATGTGATTTCCACACTCTTCTTCCCAGCAAGCATTAACTGCACCCAGGGAAAGGTAGGAGGTTTTGAATCCTTCACCCATTTGTGACGGAACTTCCAAAGGTCCAATTTTGTGCAGATAGTCAAGAACTCACTGCTGTTGTGAGCTCATGGGTGCAGCAGTCATGTCTAGAAGGATGTCTCACAGCACTCCTTTTCAGTTCTTACCTTCCTTCCACCCTCTTTTCTATGATGTTCCCTGAGCCTTGGAAGGGATGATGTAGGTGTCTTGTTTACTGCCAGAACTCAACAGTCATTTATTCTCAGCACTTTGACCAGCTATGAGTCTCTGCATTAATCACCATCTAGTGCACTTAGAAGCTTCTCTGACCAAGCCTTCGAGCAGCACTAATCTATGGACATAAACATAAATATTTAGAAGGCAGTTTGACCCATGTCCATTTAGCAAAACCTCAGTAGTAGGTTTTCGCCAAGAGCCTATGATCTTCCTAACCACAGCTATTGACTAGGTTTACAGCTCCAGGTATGAATTCCTCCTGTCAAGCAGGACTGTGTTTTGGTTACCTCTGTATTGGTCATGCAAACATTGGATCAGTGGGCATGGCAGAGTAGTGTTACAGCTTGCAGGTTCCCAGCTAGTAAGATCATTGATGTAACAGCCTGCATAGCACTTTCTGGCTCTGTGAAAGCTAGCCAGCAACTAGGAAGATACCAGCTATAGTTCTAGCTTGATTTCTCCGTGTCCTACAACTGAAGCATATGTTGTCCTTAGGACCTTACCATGTAGTTCTGGTAAGCAACAGACAGCCATGGCAATAACCCGTATTGCTTTTGGGAACTCTTTCATTCCTATTTATTTCTTTTCCCAGCATTCACTTGAAACAAATGTCATTAACATTTCACTTGCAAACATTTTAACATATATTACCGGAGAGAAAGAATTAACCATAATTATGTCATCAATATACCAATATTCACAAAAGTTTTCAATATCCACTATTAAGTCACTAGTCCAAATTTCTAAAGCCCCCAAAGATCATAATATAAACAGCGATCAGTTTACTTGTTTGAACTAAGGTCTACATACTGTGATTATTGATATGCCTGTTTTTTTTGATGGGATCTCATGTAGCCCACCCAGTTAACCATAAATCCTGACCCCTCTGCCTCCATCTTCCAAATGCTGGGATTACAAGTTTGCAACACCACATCTGGCTCTTGTTGATGCCTATTAAGTCTTTTAAAATCTTTTCTTCTTTTCCCCTCACAATTTATTAAATACATTGGTCATTTGAATTTTGTTAACTAGACCCTTGTATTTGTAGTATATGCCTTTATGTCCTGTAGTTTTTGTGAACAATGGATGGATCTTGAAATTTTGTCAGATTCAGAAGATATCTTTCTGAAGTCAGTTCTCTCCTACCACGTGAACTTCTGAGGATCAAATTAGGTTTGTATAAGCAGGTAATTTTCCCACTGAGCTATCTCACTTACCCCATATCTATGTTTTTAAATCTAGATTCTGAATGTGAAGGAAATATGCAATATTTATTTGAGTGTGGCTTATTTTGCTTAACACAATGATCTCTAGCTCCAAAACCATTCTTTATGGCTCAATGTACACTACCTTTCCTTGTTGTTTCAAGACAGGTTCTCATGTAACCAAGTTTGCCCAGAAACTGACTGAAGCAAAGAATGCAAACTCTCTCTTTCAAATAAATAAAATATAAAATATATTTAAAAATAATAAAAATATAGGTATGTGAGTCATGAAAATAGAGAACTGTCAGGTGGGAGTTAAGGAGAATAACATAAAGGAGGACAAGGGTAATGGATGAATATGAGCCAAGTACACACTATGAATGTGTGATGTTATCAAAATGAAACCCATTATTTTGTAGATTAGCTTAAAAATTAAAAATAACTTAAACTCTTCTGCTTCTACCCATGGAATGCTGAAATTAAAAGACTGAATCCGGGGCTTACTGACTACTAGATAGGCTCTTTATCAGCTGAGCTACATCTCTACTGTAGACCACATTTTTTTTAGTCCATTCATATGGACTAGTTATATGTTGGCTATTGTGAATAGGGCTGCAAAAAGCATAGGTGTGCAGGTATTTCTACAGAATGGTGGCTTAGGTTGCTTCAGCAGAGGGTTGCTTCACAGTGGTCCTGTGGTCTGTGATAACCTCTTTGTTGCCTGTATGACAAGTTTGAAGCTTTTAGCAATTAGTTTCAGGTAAGCAATTTAATGATTTAGAACTTAGCCTTTAGGCACACCTATGATGAATTATCTAATTAAGGTAAACCTACAGATTTGCCTTATTGTATGATTGAGCCACATATATAATGGGTGGGGCCATCTCCCGGGCAGGTGGGTAAGACGAAGAAAGAAACAGTAGGCAAGCTAGCAACCCAGGTTTATTCCTTGCTCCTCCCTGTCCCTTGCTCTCGCTGTAGATATGGTGTGGTCAATCCCTTTGGCTTCTGCTGGTTACTCTGCTGCCATCATGATCGACTATAAACTGTAATCATCAGCATGAATAATAAATAGCCCCTTGTTCTCCTAAATTGTTTGGGTCATGTATTCATTATAGCTATGGAATATGAAACTGAAACACTCGTATTTCTCTTGTCCCTAGAATTAGTTATTTTTAAGTGCCTGGAGCCTCTAAGTGGAAATGGGAACCTCAAGGCTATCCTTGGGTGCTCATTGCTACTTTTTTGGTTACTATTTCTATAATTTCTCTTTTATATCATCTCTCCACATCTTGCTTTTTGATTAAGTCCAAATTAATGGGTGAAGTATTGTCTCATTGTAATAGTTTCCTCTTAGCTGATGTGTATTTACATTTGTGCATCTTTGGAGAATTGTCTTTTCGGATATTTTGTCCTTCTGAAAACTGGGTTATTTGATTTTTATTAAATTTAAGAATTTTTTAAAAAATTATAGTTTTAAAAGACTTATATTTATTTGAGAGAGAGGAAGAAAGGGAAAGAAGGGGAGAGGAGGGAGAGAGAAAGAGGAGAGAAAGAGAGAGAAAGAGAGAGAGAGAGAGAGAGAGAGAGAGAGAGAATGCCACAGCATGTGTGTGCAGATCGGTGGACAACTTTTGGGAGTACATTCTCTCCCATCATGTGTGTTCTGGGGATTGAACTCAAGTTGCCAGGTTTTCATATAGGCACCTTTACCTGCTAAGCCATCTTATATATCCCTTGTCTATGGCCATGCCACTCTGAACACATCCTTTTCCCTTTAATGACTGTGGACTCTATGTTTACTCAGTTCTTCTCTGTTCATAAACAGTTTGGATGAACCTAGTGTTTTTGTTGTTGGAAACAGTGTCACAATGGATAGCTTTGTGTAAGTGTTTAATTATAATTTTCCTATATACGTTTGTGATAGAAGTCTAGAAACAGGGTTGTTGAATGAGAAATATAGATTTGAAAGTTGAAAGAAGAGAGATTTTATTTCTTGATCCCCCTACCTATTTTGCAGTTCCCAGATACTTTTCTCTACGCTAACACAGGGATACAGGGATACTCTGCCAGCTCTTATATTCTCACACTCAGGCAACATTCTTTTAGTTGAGCAAAAGACTGCAGATCTCACTTCCCTCCTCCACTTTGAACCCAGTTGATTCTCAAACAAAAAACATGAAGCATTCCCAGGTGTCAGAGCCTAGCAGAAGTCACTGGGGATGGATCTATCTATCTATCTATCTATCTATCTATCTATCTATCTATCTATCTATCTGTCTGTCTGTCTAATGTCTATCACCTATCTATCATCGTTTATCTTCTTACATTTAAAATATTTTTCTTAATTTTTAATTATATTAACAATGATAATTATATAACGTCAATTATATGAACACATCCCCCTGCATGTGCCATCTACTCGGTCAAAGATGCTTTTCTTGAGTCAGGATCTTGCTGTGCAGCCAAAGCTGACCTTGAATTTACGATCCTCCTTGCCTCAACCACCTGAGTTTTGGGATTATAGGCACATGTCACAATACCCAGCTCAAAGACATTTTTTAAAAAGACATTTTTGATCTTTAAGGTGTGTACTCCTGAAGCCCTAACTGGACCATCCATGTTGCATAATCGTTAAAAGTAAAATAAACACCTGTGTGTCCACACCATTGAAATAATCTGGGTCTTGTCTATGGCCAGACCACCCTGAACATACCTGATCTTGTCTGAAATCCGGGTCTTGGCTTATACAAAGCATGTAGTAAGAATAGTAAGTTCCCTCAGATGAGCAGCACTATTACCTTTGAAACAAACTCCAACAGAAATAAATCCAGCTAACCGCGCTCACGCTCAGGGACAAACAGTGAGGCTATAAAAGGAGGCTCGCATACTGGCCAGTTTCAGTTCTCATTCATGTGGTGGCGAGAATGGCCTCCAGCTCCGCCAGTCTAGTTGCTGTCCTAACCAGGAATTACTTGCTCATCTCAGTTTCAGCTCTGTGGACATGCACTTCCCTCGGGTGCATGTATTCTGTTTCCACCCTTAGCTTCCATCAGCAGTTGGCTGGAAACCTGCATTCTCCAGACGGCTCATCTGACCAACCTCACTGGGCTCTGATCCTTCTAGCTTCCCACATGCCTCAACTTGAAGGTTGTCAGGAATAGCAAATAATAATACAGGGTACCCTGTTAAACTTGAACTTTAGGTAAATCACAAAAACTTTGTTTTTAAAGCAAGGAGTACACTCATCCTAAAAGTCATTTGCTCTTTGTTAAGTTTAAATGTAACTGGGAATCCTATGTTTTATTTGGCAGCTCACAGTTAAAGGTTTATGAGAGACAGCTAATTCCTGAACATTGATAGATAGACTTTTTTATAATGTTGTTTACACATTTTTCTATAAGTGACTTTTTTGGTGTATTTTGTTAAGAAGATTATAAACTTCTTTTTAAAATCTTTAAAAATTTATTCTGTGCACGAGAGGATACATGCACACAGATAGATAGATAGATAGATAGATAGATAGATAGATAAACAACACAGTGTATGTGTAGAAGTCAGAAGACAATTTGTGGGGCTGGTTCTCTCCCTTTAATTTTCTGTAGGGTTCAGGGATTGAACTTGGGTCATCAACTTTTCACAGGAGGTGCTTTTGCCTTCTGAGCCATATTACTGGCCCAGATTATAAGCTCTTGAAAGGGAAACTTCTGCATCAAACCCCTCCTGTCCCATGCTTCTGATACTGTCGGTTCTAAGCTAATGTTTGATGATAAACTCTTAGCATAAGCTTTACATCCCTTGTCCATGAAAGAGGAAGCAGCTTCCATAATTAAGAGAATCCTGTGATTTAAACACAAATCAATATAAAGTTGCTTAGTAAATTTCTTAAATTCATCTAAATATCTAAGGCTAGTTAGGAAAAGCAGAAGCTCTTTAGGTTTGCTACAGGGTATACTTGCAAAACTGTGCCTGCTGTGCGCGATGGTAGTAATTGAATTTAATAGCTCTTCACCAGCTCAAAGGAAATGCTAATGGTTGTAGCGGCCACTGTTGATCCCTTTCTTCATGAAGCCAATGCAAACACTCATCTTACATCAGAGCCAGCGTCTGTCTGGCAGCTTCTCAATGCTAGCAAAGCTCTTTAAATTCAGTAGGGAGGTGGGTAATCTCAGTTTTGAGTCCTCTCCATGGAGAATTTTCACTTTTAAAGGTCCAAAATTTATCATCATCATCATTATTATTAATTATTATTATTCATGTGAGGACAACGCTATGGATTCTCTCCTTCCATCTTTGCGTGGGTTCCAGGAATGGAATGCAGGAATCAGATTGGCACAGCAAGCACCTCTACCCATTGAGCCATCATGCCAGCCCAGAGGCCATTTGTTTGTTCTTAGTATTGAAAAGTAGGACCTAGGTAAAAAGGTTGACCTAATACCCATGCCAGGTTTATGCTAACAATTGAGTGGGACTCAGTTGCTATCATAAAGCTAGCATTATGGATTTTAGGAATGAAAGCTGTTTAATGTGCCATTAAGTTTCTCAGCAACACACTCTAGTATCTGTGAGGATTTTGAAACTTGGGTCTTGGTTTCTGGAGGAACTGGTAGGTTGGTAAAGGGAAGAAGCCAGAAGCCAGGGGTGTTCCATCTCTGGCAAAGAAAGGAAGGGGGGCTTAGTGGGGGCGGGCATGGAGTGAGGCTCTTCATCTCAGGGGAATGAAAAGGGAACTGGTGGCAGAGTGGCCGTCTGGCTGAAGCAACCAGCCGAGGAACTTCCTCCTTCTCAAACAGGTTGGTATGGGTTCTTGACGCAGGAAGAAAGGAAGTAGCAGAATGGGAGGGTCCTGGGCAATCCTATTTTCAGAAGGCTGGGATGGGGGATACTGTGTTGGTGAAATAGTTCCAGGCTGGGAGGAGATTCTGGCACCAAGAAACACCAAATAAACAAGCTGCCGAGGACAGAAATGGAATCAAATTGAAAATAAGAAAAATTTTCAAATTCACTATAGGCTTTTATTTTTAAGTAATGATTTTTTGTATGTTCTAAGTCTTCTCTCTCTCTTTCTCCCGCCCCCGTGGAGTGTGTGCGTGTGTAGGCTAGAGGTCAGCATCAGATTCTTTCTTGATCATTCTCTGTTGCAGTTACTTTCCTTTTGCACTGCTGTGAGACCACGCTTATACACAACTTGAGGGGAGAAAAGGAGATTTATTTGGCTCATGGGCCTAGAGGGGATGCAGTATATTATGGCAGGAATCCTATAGCAGGAGACATGGCTGGAGGCAGAAGCAGGAGAGCGATTCAGATCCCTGCCAACAGAGGGAACAAGAACAAACTGAGAGGAAACAGGTCTGTGCTACCAAACCTCAAGGCCAGTCCCCTGTGGCCTGCTTCTCCAGCAAGGCTCTACCTCCTAAAGTTGTCACAGCCTTCTTACATTAGCATCAGCTGGATTCAAACATATGAGGCTGTGGGGGCAACTCACATTCAAACCTTATTTATTTATTTACTTATTCATTCAGTGTGTGTGTGTGTGTGTGTGTGTGTGTGTGTGTGTGTGTGTGTGAGAGACAGAGAGAGAGAGAGAGAGAGAGAGAGAGAGAGAGAGAAAGGACACTGTTTGTCCCTGTGGAGGACCAAGGATGACTTTGGGGATCATCCTAGATTGTTTCTACCTCCATTTTGCTTCACTCTGGGATTTCCCAGGCTCTGCCTACCTGTGCTGGAAGGAGAGGCATTTTTATGTGGAATCTGGGATCCAAACTCAAGATCTTCTGCTTGTGAGGGAGAGTTTTAACCCCCGAGCCATCTCTCCAGCCCTCTATCTTGTTTTTTTAAGACAAAATCTCTTACTGAACTCATTGATTGTCTAGGCAAACATGCCACTAAGATCCAGGGATTCAGCTGTCTCTGTACTTACCTTTGGGGACATCTACAGGTGCCACCACTCGTGGCATTTACATGGGTGCTGGGGATCCAAACTCAGGTCCTTATGATTGCACAGCAGGCCATTAGAATTATGACACGTAGGTCATAATTCTAGATCTGCATATAGTGTCTGAGGGTATGGGGTCACCATTAGAATTTCCCCATAAACTGTTAAGAACTTTTAATTAAAATATTATCTACAACTTCACTATACAGATACTGAAATATTTTGATATGTATTCTTCTCAAAGGTCCATATGTGCACATACAGATATATATATTTTAAAAAGAAATGAGATTTCACCCATGAATAACAATGGTCACTATGGCTGCTGGGAGCTTATTATGTCAATTAGAACTTTACCTGGATCACACCAAGTAATCTTCATAATAACCTGGTGTGGTGGTAATAGTGTTTCTTTTTAAAAAATTATTATTTGTCTATTTCTTATGGAGGGAACAAAGAAGGGAGGGAGAGAGGAAAGAAGAGGGAGAGCGGGGAAGAGAGAGAGAATAGGTACACGTGAGCTTAGGTTTTCATGTGGAGGTCAGAAGATTATACAGCTAGTAATCAGAGTTTGAATCCACAGCCTTTGACTCTAGATCCTCTACTTCCAACATATACAACTTTCGTAAGTTGATTCTCTCCCTCTACCAAGACTGAACTCAGGTCTCTATGTTTGTATGCAGTCACCTTTACTTGGTTAGCTATTTTGCTAGCCCAGTAATAGTATTTCTACCTTTAAATATAATAGCTGTGCTGTGTTATGACTCACACTATCAAGTCTACATAGGTAATATGCATGATTCTGTGATGTTGGTCTATTAGCACAGTTGCCTGTTCATTGCTATCTAAATTTACAATATGCTTATCATCTGTGAAAGGAATCCCACCAATCCAGCGTCACATCTTCTCCTGTCTTTCACCCCAGCTCTAGACTACTAGTGTAATGTGCTTTCTGCTTCTGTTTCATAACAGCAGAATTATACACTTGGTCTGCATTACAGATTCATCTGCATTATAATGTGTCAGCACTTTATTTCCTTTGTTGTTGAATGACTTTCTGTGTGTGGATATGCCATATTTTATTTGTCAGTTTATCTTTTGATGGGTATAAGGGGCTGTTTTCTGTTTTAGAGCTATTGGGAATAATACAGCCATGAATGTTTGTGCACACATTTTTGTATAAATATGTGTTTCTAATCTCTAGTATTTCTGCATGATAGATAAGGCTTAAAGAGGTGAAGAACTTGTCCAGGTTATACAGCTAGTAATCAGAGTTTGAATCCACAACCTTTGACTCTAGCTTCTGTACTTCCAACATATATATTTTATTTTACTATAAACAAATTACTCCTCTATATTAGTGCTTTGCAATCTGATATCCTTCTATATATCTACAGATCTCCATTGCTATAAGGTACTATAATGTTTTAAGTCCTCTGCCACTAGACACAAGTTATTCTACATCTCTGTTATTATATGACGTGATGGTCAGTTTCATGTGTCAACTTGACTGTGTCACAAAGGTGTCCAGCATTCAGTGTGTGGTATGTTTTCTAGATGAGATTAACATTTGGGTCAGCACACTGAAAAGCAGACTGCTGTCTCTAATGTGGGTGGATATCAGCCAAGTTATTGGAGGTAGCTTGAATAGAGCAAAAAGGCTGGGTGAGTGAGTATCCATTGTTTGCTTGACTCTCTTTGAGTGAGGGTACTAGGACTTCTCCTGCTGTTAAACTTGAACTCTGGAGTTTAGACCACCAACTCTCCTTGCTCTCAGGCTTGCATACTTGGACTGCAGCTATACCCTGGGTCTCTGTGGATAGTGGGGCTTTTCAGCTTTTGTAATTATGAGTTAATTCCTTGTCTCATATACATCTGTATATCTATATCTATTTATCAATCAACCATTTAATCTTTCTATCATCTATCTATATCTATCTATCTATCTATCTATCTATCTATCTATCTATCTATCTATCATCTATCTATCTATCTATCTATCTATCTATCTATCTATCTATCTATCTATCTATCTATCTATCATCTATCATCTCCTAGCAAGTTCCAGTTCTCTGGAGAACACAGACTAGATATTTGTTTCCGTTATTTCTTATTATTTATTTCTAAAAGTGAAACTTAGGGATCAAAGGCTTTTTTGTTGTTGTTATTTTGGTAGCATTTTAAAATCATTTTGAGATTCTCAGTGACATTCCCCAGCATTGGGCTGTGAGGTGTTTACAAGTTAAGTTAAAGACAGTAGGGACATTTATCAAGGTCCCTACTGCCACCTAGTGGCACCATTTCTAAATTGAAATAATGACTATTCCAGATTATTATGGAATGATCTAGGAAGGGCCCCTAAGCAAGGTGCTCTAAAGCTTTGCTATTACAACCATCAGATGCGTTAGAGTATCTTCTTGTGGGGATAGAGTCCTAGAAATTCTATTATATTGGCAACAGGTGCAATCATGAATCCTTTCTTGTCTTATAAATGCACACGTAATGAATGTGGAATAGTGGGAAATACAAGTAGGAAAAAGACTTGTAATTTCATTAGAAAAAAACTTAAAAGTAACATTTGGAAATATTTTAATATTTTTTGAAAAACGAAACTGGTGCTATAAGTATGTACTAAAAAATTACTAGCTTTTCAGTGAATCAGGTTTTTTAAAAAATTTATTTCTTCCACTCATACAAAGTTGATAAGTACCCCATTCCCCTCCCTTCTTCCACCTCTCCCTGGATCCCCTTGCTCCCTCCCTCCTTTTCCCTTTTCTTTCTCCCCTCCCTCCCTTTCTCCCAGTGGGGGCTCCCCATTCCTGGAGCATCCTTTAGTGTGCATGTCAAACTTCCCTCTGGGTCCTCTTCTCTGATGTAAGGACTCAGTGGCGTTGCCTAGAGCTCTTTTTTGTGTTCCCCTTTAGTATAGGAACACTACTGTGGCTGTTAATCCCTTGCCTCTAAGAATCCTAGTGCCTGTGATCCATGCTAGACTTTAGGGGTTCAATGATATGTTGGTAACTCTTTTAGAGTTTCCTATGTGAGTTCAATGAATTTATGCTATTTTGACCCCTAATTACACAATAACATCCTCCTTGTCCTACTACAAACATTCTACTTCCCTATGTCTCCCTCCTTTTTTCATGTCTTTTTGCATGTGTGACCCACTGAGTTTCATCTGGGTTGCCTTTGATGGCAAGTGCCTGAGCTCTTGCTGGGGCATGGGTCATATATGGGTGGGTATACCACCGAGGAAAGCAGCTTCTCCCCGACACGCCTAGATTAACCCTCAGTAGTCTCTCAGGAGGTGTGGAGCCTCTTGAGATCTTCCCCCTTCCGTGGTAAAATAGTGTGCAGGTCTTGTAGAGGTTCACACAGCTGCAGCAAGTTCATAGATGCAGTGGCCCTGTTATGTCCAGAAGATAATGTCTAGTTGCACTCCTCCCCTTAATATTTTTTAGCATTTCTACCATCCCCTTCCCAAGATGATCCCAGTACAGGCTTGTCAAGGACACCCCTGCTTCCACCTCCACTCTAAGCTGCTAGCCTGTGCAGCATGCTCAGCTCCACCTGCTTCTAATTGTTTCATGTGTCACATGCCTTTTTCTTTCCAGTTATCTTTGACTGGTCTATCTTCCTCAGAGGCCCCCAGGATCAGACATGGTGCCTTGCTTCCTATTACAAGCAATACATACATCAGTGCCTGGCAAATGCCACTTGAGTCAAAGTCTCAAGTACAAAATTTTAAACATGTCCCATAACACAGGACTGCATGAACTGTTACAATAGCTAAATATCCACAGCAGGCGGACACAAGATAAGGGTGTAGTAAGTCCCTCCTCTTTGCACTTCCTATCATCTGATCCACCGCTGAAAAGTGCCACCCACTATAGGCTGGATTTTCCACAGCAATTAATCAAGTACCTGCAGGCTTGTTCAGGGATCTGTTCCAGCCACTAACTGTCCATAGCTGTGTCCCAAACAGTCTGCAACTGTCAAATTGACACTAAAGTGTAACCATAACAATTAGTACGTGCAGGCATATGTGTGTGTGTGTGTGTGTGTGTGTGTGTGTGCGCGTACATATACGCGTGTGAGTATGTATATGCATATATGCACATGCATGGAGGTCAGAAGTCAAGCTCAGGTGTTTTTTTTCAGGTGCTGTCTACTTTTTTCTTCTCGCCCTTTTCTTCCTCCCCCTCCCCCTTTTCCTCTTCTTCCTCCTCCTCCTTTTCTTCCTCCTCTTCCTTTTTCTTTCTCTTGGAGACAGTGTCTCTCACTGGAGCTAGAGCTCCCTGATTTGCTGGGTTGACCGGTCAGTAAGCCCCAGAGTTGTGTCTCCTTCTCCAGTGCTGGGTTTTCAAGCAGGTACAACCCCCCAGCTTTTTATGGGGGTCCTGGGGGTTGAGCACAGGTTTTCATGCTTCTCAATAAGCATTTTAATAACCGAGCTGTCACCAAATCCCCTTCCCACCAAGTTATCTCACTTCAATGACTTTGATGTCTTTAAAGGTTGACACTTGTTAAGTGAGTGGCCAAATCCTCATCAGCTCCAAAATGTACAAGACAGCAGTGATTCTCCTAACTCTTAAAGTGATGTCCTTCTTCCGCTACAGACTTGCTTTATGACAAGATAATGACATTCAGATCATGAAACGCCAACCCAACTAGAACAAGGCTCAACAAAATACTTGGTTTCCACTTTCCTGGATGGACCAAACTTTTTTCCTTCCTGATAAAACCTCTTACCTCTTGAATTCTATACCTGAAGCCTTGGACTCTCTACCTATCTTGAGCCTCATCCTTACTCTGTGTCATAGTTAGGCACAAGTGTCAACTTGACAGTTGAGGGTTTGAGCTCTGGGCACATTTGTAGAGAATTAGTGGTTGAGTTAGGCCTAGAGCAAACCTGCAAGAGATTGTCTAGATGTTGGGGAAGGCCCAGCCCATGGCGGGTGGAATTAGACCCTGGAATAAAATACAGGTGTCTGGTTGAGAGAGTTGGCATCCTTGTATATACTTGGCCAGACGTGCTGGTCTGGCAAGTAAAGATCATCCCTCTCTCAGCCATTACATAGAGATGGTGTGGCCAGTTCCCTTGGCCCTGGGGTTGTTGAACGCTCTCTCTTCAAGTTGGACTATAGACTGTAACTGGACTATCAGTAAGAAAATAAACCCCTTGTTCCCTTAAGCTATTTGATGGTCATTTATCAGCAACCATTCAGACAAACTGTAACACTTTGTAAGCACAAACAAGGATAAAGCATCCAGAACCATTCACAATCCTACAGAGAGCCGGGGTTTGTCCTAGGCCATCTAGTCTTAAGTAGTTCTTTATGGTCTAGTTTTTTAAGCAGCTGAGTTAATCTCTTGTTAGCTACTAACCCATTTCGTGTCTAGTTTCTGCTCCTGATTTACTAGTTGGTCTAGCTGTTGGCATTTCTTGTGTCTCTCGGTGCTTTTCACTGTGTGCAATTGCTCAGGATTCCTTTCCCAGGGTTCAAGGACTGGCTACATCTGAACAGACGTGTATCATCCCTGACCCTGGCTATAGTTCCTCCATGACTCACAGCTTGTGGCTCCTTCCTGTTTAAATGACAGGGCTCTGGAAGGCTTGGGAAATCCTCCCACTTTCTGAGACCAGACCAGTTCTTCTGAGTCCTTAGTCACTCCTGACACAGAGTGAGTTGGGCTAATGTTAGAACATCTGATGTCAGCCACCAGTGTGCTGATGGGATGCCATGGGAGCCTGAAGCAAGAAGGATTTCCCTGATCAACTGTCATAAACCCACCCAGCAGAAGACTTAGTAGACTTGGTCTGGGAATAGCAGGATGATTAAAAACAGCTGGTCTATTGCATAGTGACTCATGATTGCCATGACAGTCTGCATTTTTTAACATTTTGAAATATGAGTACATTTTTTTAAATGCTGATATTGATTTTTTTTATTTCTTCCACTCATACAAAGTTGATAAGGTACCCCATTCCCCTCCCTCCCGCCACCCCTTCCTCCCTCCACCCTCCTTCCCTCCACCCCTCCCTGGATTCCCTTGCTCTCTCCCCCTTTTCTCTTTCCTTTTCCTCCTCCCTCCCTTTCTCCCAGTGTCCCCTTCTCCCCATTCCTGGAGCATCCTTTCTGTGCATGTCAAACTTTCCTCTGGGTCCTCCTCTTCTGATGAGGTATAAGGACTCAGTAGCATTGCCTAAAGCTCTTTTTTTGTGTTCCCCTTTAGTATAGGAACACTATTGTGGTTGTTAATACCTTGCCTCTAAGGATCCTAGTGCCTGTGATACTGCTAGACTTTGGGGGGGGGGGTCAATGATATGTTGGTCATTGCACAGGTCATGCAAAGCCCTATTATGATTACTTCGGCCCTAACTTGTGTGAGTATTTTGCATCTGATATTGATTTTTAAAAACTTGCTTTAAAATATTTCATGATTTTTTTGAGCACCCTCTTCAATTTTGCACCCCAGGCAAATGCTTCATTTGCTTTATGTAAGTAACTCCAGTTCTGTCAGACATTTCCACTGAGCATCTCCTTGCTATGATTTTATCACAAATAAAGTTGCCCTTCTATCTCTGTCCCTGGTCTTCTCTTCACCTTTCCTATCCTATTCTCCTGGGCTTTCTTGAGCCGGCTCCTCCCACTTCCTGTTGCCTGTGCACTGCAGCAGTCATTCCACCCTTAACAAACTCCTCTATATCACCTGTAATTTTCAGGCTCCTGTCTTCATCTCCTGGCCATGACTAATGCTTGGATCAGTCCTGCGCAACACCATGTCTTCTGTGCTCTTTCATCCTTCCGTCCAAGACCACAGGTGGAAGATGTGAGGGGCGAGGTGGTGGCATCCCTTCAGCGTTTTAATGGCTATGCGTGCTCCATTCTCCAGTCTTCTGGAGAATGTCTCCCCTTGAGATCCTGGTGTTCAGGGAGGTCTGTCCATCTCCTCCTCAAAGCTGCCCCTTAGTAGGTTTTACCTTACCTTCCCCCGCTCAACAAGAACCTTGAAGCTGACTGTTTCTTTTCCTGACATTGGGATGTTATGTAAGACACATTTGAAAGCAGCTGGAGTTTTGTTTGCATTCTAGTTGAATTGAGCTAATCTTGTGTCCTCCTACACATGGGATACAATCTAATCTAATTTCACTTGAATCATCTGCTATTTCTTGAATTTCCAGGTTTATTATTATTATATTTTCTGCAACAATATTCCTTTTTAAAAATTTTTGCTTCAAGACATTCCACTCAAGGCAGGACTGCTGCATCTAGCAACTCACTTCAGTGAGGCTTCCCTTGGCAAACCTGCATAATGACTGACATACCAACATGCCCCCATAGACTACCTAGGAACTCAAGAAAGATAAGAACACACAGTGGAAACATTGGGGTCTAAAGCTGGATGAGTGAAGGGAAATGCCTCTATCAATGGGGTGGCCTGAAGAGAGGCAACTTAGTATGCCACAGTGGCCTGAACCCCCACGAGAGCAAACAAGACAAAGCAGAACATTGGGGAATATAGAAGCCTATAGGCAGGAGGGTGGGAGGGAGTGATGAAGGGAATGTGGGGGAGGGGAGATGGAGGGAAGCAGGGATGAGTACTCAATGTTTGTAAAAATAGAATAATTTTTTTAAAAACTAGGAAAGGGCTGGAGAGGTGGCTCAGGGGTTAAGCCTCTGTCTTGCAGGCAGAAGGTCCTGAGTTCGGATCCCAGATCCCACGTATAGACGCCAGGCAGAAGCGAGGGCGGCCTGCGTTTCTGGTCCTGGTAGGGCGGAGCCTGTGAATCCCGGGGCGGAGGAAGTGGAGGCGTCCATGGTGGTTCCCGAATTCGTCCGTGATTCTACACACACACACACACACACACACACACGTGCACACATACATACACACACACGCACAATTGTATAAATAAATAAAAAAATTCATAAAAAAACTAGAAAAAATAATAAAATAAAAAATTGTCTTTAGTCGCCTAAATTCCACATGCTGTAAAAGAAGCAACTGCGCCATCACAAGACCACCCTGAAGTCTGTATGACTGAAATGCTTTCCCAGGTAACCTTTTACAATGACAACTGATTTTTTATCTGTGCAGTCCTATATTGCAGCCACTAGCAATGAGTGACTTTTGAGTTCTGCAAATGTAGCCTGCATGACTTAGTAACTGGGATTTTGGTTTAATTAGTTAATGTGGTCGGTGGCTAGTGTGGTGGACTGTACTCTAGAGAGGGGTGGGTGTATGTAGTAGTATGTTGCTCTTTGCGACTCTCTCAGGAACAATTGTACTTTCAGTTCTGCCGCCACCAGATGGCGCCCTCACTGAAGGAAAGGATTGGGTTTGCAATATGGCCATATCTCCATAAAGTCTACAATAAACTAACAGTTCTGGTCTTCCTAACACAGGCGCCTACCTTACGCCCCGTAGGTGGTTTGCTTGGTTGTAAAAACTGCTCATTTTATCCCAAGGCCACCACTTTGATCGGATTCTTTGCTGGACTCACTTCTTCCTAGAAAAGTTGGGTAGAATAAAATAAACACAAAACAAAGCAACACCTGCCACAGAGTTGTGTAAAATGCAAGTTATTCATTTGAATGTATCCAAAAACTACTAAAACTGTTAGGAATTAAGAAGACACAGTTTTCTACATTTGAAAGCATAATGACGTGCTTTTCAATTGGTCTACACTATCTAGATTAGCACGGGTAGTTCTACTTGGATCACAGTTAAAGGTAAGTATCCATTTCTGGATTGATGTTGGACATTCTATCATTATTATTATTATTATTATTATTATTATTATTATTTGCGTGCATGTGTGTAAGAGGGAACTTGACTGTGTGTGCTTGCAGTGGCCCAAAGATGACAAACAGGAATGATGTTGTACCTCCTTATTGCTTTGCTCTGAGATTTCCCAGGCTCTGTCTTCCGTTAGTGAAGGCTGCAGCCCTAGCGATCCAACGTTTTCACATGGGATGTGGGATGCAAAATCTGGTCTTTTTTTGCTTGTAAGGCAATGGCTTTAACTACTGAGCCACCTCCCTAGCTCACTCTTCATCTTTTAGATTCATGTCTCTGTATGTTGGCTGTGAAGAATTCTCTCCAGTTACAACCTTTACCTTTATGTATGCAAGCCTCATTTGAACCTATCCCAAAAATTACCTATTATTTTGGTTTGGATCTTGCTTCAGTTCAGTATTTTCCAACATGCCACCTCTAAAAGAATTGGTCTTGACTTGGTTCATAATCTATACACATTTCATCTTGTGATCATTTGTCATTATAGTTAATATGAAAGTGCCTATTCAAGAGCTTCTCCAAACCCTTGGAAGCTTGAACCTATAATTAGTTTATGCTGCTCTAGTGATCTAGTTATTTAACCTAACTATTGGATTTAAAATAAGTCTTGCAATTAGCTGAGTGGAAATTATAATTTCTCTTCCTTCTTCTCTTGTCCTCCCCCTTCCTCTCTTTCCCTCCTCCCTCTTCTCCTATTTCTCCATTCTTTCTCTTCCTTCCCTCTTTCTTTTCCCCTTCCCGCTTCCTCCTCCTAATTGTTTGCAGGCTGGAAACTTGCTATTTACCTGAGGATGGTCTCAGACTTGTGATGACTCTCCAGACTCTATATCCAGAATGTTGAGAGTACAGGTATGTGTTGTCATGGCTGCTTCTTTGTCCTGGAAAAATTATATATATATAATAGAGAGAGGGAGAAAGAGAGAGAGAGAGAGAGAGAGAGAGAGAGAGAGAGAGAGAGAGAGAGTTCAGTTGGTAGAGTGCTAGCTTAGTACACACAAGTCCTTGGTTTGAGTTCTAGAGCCACATAAACCAGATGGTTTATATGCCTCCCATCCTTGGGGATATGGAGGCAGGAGGTTCAGAGAAGCTCAAAGGCATCTTGGGCTCCTGCTGCAGTTGCTTTTCTGTTGCTGTGATAAATACTCTGACTCAAAATGGAGAAAAGATTTATTATTTGGCCTATGGTTCCAGAGAACACATTGTTCATTAGGACGGGGAACATTAGCAGAAGGAATGGTGGCAGAATCTGGAGCAGCTGCAGGAGGCAGACAGCGAGAGAGCCTCAAAACCTGCCCGCATGATGGACTTCCTCAAGTACTTTCCCAAACAGAAGCGTCAGCTGGAGGTCAAGTAGTAAAATACATGAGCCTGTGGGGGACAATCCACATTCACACCATGACAACTATGTAGCAAGTTAGAGACCAACACGGTCTACATGAGACCTGTCTCAGAAAAATATATGAATACATATTTACACATGCACAGACTTCAACGAATACCCAATTTGAGCATTAAATAATACTACAGGGCTGGAGAGATGACTCAGGGGTTAAGACTTTGCCTCAAAAGCAGAGTTCGTATCCCAGGTCCCATGTAAAGACACCTCAGGTAGAAAACTGAGGTGGCCTACCTTTTTGGCCCTGGTAGGCAGGGCCTGGAAAATCCCAGAGTGAAGCAAAAAGGAGGTAGACATAATCAAGGATGATTCTTGAAGTCACCCCTTGGTCTTCCACAGGGACACACAGTGCTTTCTGGTACACAACCCACCCACCCACCCACCCACCAGAAAATAAATAAAGTAGAAATAAAAATAAAAAATAATATTCTAAGCATGAAATCATATATATATATATATATATATATATATATTCTCTCCATTTCAGTAAATTATGCTGATTGATTTTTCCAAGTGTTTATCAATCTTTCATTCTTCAAGCCTAGTCAGAATGTGATATATAGCTTATAGCCAGATTTCATCAGCTAGTATTTTGTTTTTAGATGTTTTTAAATTTTTGCTCATAAAAAAGAATGGTATATACTT
The DNA here is from genome assembly GCA_023101885.1 of Typhlomys cinereus. Taxonomy (NCBI): domain Eukaryota; kingdom Metazoa; phylum Chordata; class Mammalia; order Rodentia; family Platacanthomyidae; genus Typhlomys; species Typhlomys cinereus. The sequence goes on from JALPQD010000261.1 coordinate 1,396,940, forward strand.
TTTCTTTCTTGTAGCATTATTGTCTAGTTTTGGCACCATGGACAGAACTCAAAGACAGGATTCAATTCCTGGTTGTATTGTTGGCCTCCTGATTGATAACTTTAAACAGGTGACTTTTAAATTTAATTCGATCTATTTAGCTGTCAGGAAAAGGATAAGATTATAGAATTTGCTGGTAACTGGATGGAACTAAGATAACATGATATTGAGTATGGTATCACAGATACTGATAGACAAGTGCCACATGTTCTCTCTTGTAAGTGGATGCTACCATTAAACTCTTGACTGAAGTATTTGGCTTGGAATTCTGGTGTGATTATGGAACTTACTGTACATGGTCAATTTATTACAGCTATTTATGGGCAGTCAGCTGACAAATTCTGAGGTGTAAGACTTGAAGGTAGCGTTGGACATGTTGGTGTTGATCACAGCAGAGATGGCCAAGGATTTTGCAAAATACGACATTGCACATAGGTGGTTGATGAGTGCTGCCTACTCTGTTTGCAGATCGTGTATTGCTGTGGTTCTCATAGCTGGCAGTTGTGGATTTAGTTGGGCTTTTGGATGGTGATAGGTCCTTTTGTATTTCTGTCTTTGCAGGTTGTAGAATGCTCTGTGATGTTGCATTTCTATTTATGGCTTGGGAATTTTGTTTCCTAAAGTGTCCCATTTTAAATTTTCTGAAGCATTAAATTTATAAAAAGACAAGCTTAATTCAATTTTTTCTAGTCATTCTTGGCAGAAAACTTGATTGAATATAATCTGGTTCACCATGACTGAAACATTTATTTACCACTAAAATGAAACACCTGAGAAAGTTTGTTAACCTCACTAATATTGGATTCTATTTTTAAATATTTATCAATTTCAATTTATTTTTAATTGAAGTATTTATTTGAGGAAGACAGAAAGCGTGCACATGCATGCCATGGTGCATAGATGGAGGTCAGAGAACAACTTTCTGAGTCAGTTCTCTTCCTCTACCAGGTAGGATTCTGATAAATGAACTCAGGTTGCCAAATTGTGAAATGAACTGTCTCACTGGCCCCTTAGTTTTGATTTAAAGTGACCTTGCTAATACAGTCAGATCTGGTGTTGATAATCACTTGGGGTGAATCCTCTTGAGGAAGGCACGTCCTGGGACTCCAGGCCTGCTTGAGACTCCCGCCACTTTGCCAGCTCTCTGGACATGTAATCTCCATGCATCCTCACCCTAGTCAAACCAGATAAACCTTGAAAGGCCTCTATCCCCCCTTGGTCCTCTGAATTCCCTTCAAATGGGACAGGCCGAAGATGATGAGACTACGTTCTTCTGACAGCAAGAAGAATTTAATTTCTAGTTTGTCTAAAAAGAAGGAATGATTTCTGTCCTCAGTCACAACCACATTCCAGTTCTTATAAGCTCATAAATTTATTATGATAGCATTTCATTTTTCTGCTTGTCATAATCTCCAGTGTTTACAAAAATTTAGTGAAAAGGGCCACCTCTCTTTTCACAACATATTTGTCTTCAAAAACAGTTCGAAATCACATAATTTTAAAAAGCAAAATATTTTCTCTTTTCTCCCTCATGTTTCCTGGTTCTCTCCTTCCAGAGTGCTTCAGTTTAAAGGCCACTAGGTGATACTGAGTGTGCTGGTGACTGAGGTGGGACATTTGTGCCTGGGCTAACTCAAGCGGATGGACAGGAAGGGAAACATCCCAGGACAGGTGTTAGTGGGCAAGTAGAGTGAGGAGGGTATGCACTTGAAGGGATATCGGGGGCCAGGCAGGGTGTGAGATCTTGACAAATTTGGGTGCACATTCCCATAGCAGCCCAGTGCATGGCATAAGTCGCTTCATGGGTAAGGAAAGCATTTGGGGGAAGGGGAAGTGGCAGCAGGGTGCTGGAGTCCAATAGGGTGAGGAAATCATGCAGATGGGAATGCAACCCACAGGGGCCCTCCAGGGCCTGAGACTGAGAGGGGTGTCTGTGTGTGTGGTGGTGTTGCTGGGGTGTTATAGTGTGCAAAGATGTTGTGGGTAAATGATCAAAGGGTGTTATGAATATGGAGAAAGATGAAAACTGATGAAACAGCTGTTACTAATTTGCAATTACAGATATGGGGAGTTTGTGCTTTCCATATACACAGGTGGATAGATACAGAAATGTTTGAGCTGTATCATCTCAGAGGGCCTGGCTATAGTGTGAGACATCTGGAACTAAAAGCTTGATTTCTAAGGAACACAGACACACACACACACACACACACACACACACACACACACACACACACAGACTGAGCTGGAGATGTAGCTCAGTGACAAAGTGCTTGCATAGCATATGTGAGGCTCTGGGTTTAATCTCCAGTAATAATAAAAATAAATAAAGACCCTTCTTTACTTGGAGAAGTGGTAATTTTAGAATTGAGACAAAGAGTGCAGGATAAGCCTAATATACATTTGTTTTTTCTTCTGATGCTAGGGATAGAACCCAAGGCTTTGCAGATATGCATTCCTGTCCTCTGACATATATTCTTATGCCAAAGGATGTATCTGTAAACCATTCTGATAGTAGTAGTTTAAAATTAACATTGACAAAATTAAAATTAACATTGATTAAAATAGAACTTTGAAGGCTAGGGATATAATGAGCTAGTAAAACAACTACCTAGCATGCATGAAACCTGCATTTTGTTTCTAACACCACATAAGCTGGGCATAGTGTCACATACCTGTAGTCCAAGCATTTGGAAGGTGGAGGCAGAAAGATCAAAAGTTCAAGATCATTCTTGGAGTTGGAGGCTAACTTACGTAACATGAAATCCTATCTCAAAAGAAAAAAATTCCAACAACCCCCCCACCCCTGCAAATGTCCGAGCAATATAGAGAGCCTTGAAATAATAGACTATAGATAAATTAGGCTGTCCAAGATGTGAGAGCACAGACCCTATCTCTCAGGAGACTATTAATGGTGTGAGCACACAGATACTGAAATTCTTCTTAAATATCCAAACTTTCAGAAACTCAGGAAGAAGACCATCAACCTCAGAGACTGTGAGATGTCCATACTGCCCTGATAGGACAGGAAGCTAAACATTCAAGTGTTAGGGGCTTCCTAGTCTGAACTCTCTGGTCTCTACAGGAAAAGTTATCTTGGAAAGTAAACTCGGGGAAGTGTTAGGAGAATCCCATACACAGCTATAATCACCACTATATCACCAACACAGAGGTGTCCCACAGTTCTTTTTTTAATTTATATATATATATTTTTTATTTCCACTCATACAAACTTAACAGGTACACCGGTCCATTCCCTCCCTCCACCCTCCACTCTCCTGTGCCCCCCTCCCCTCCCCCTCCTTCCCCATCCCCCAGGGCCTCCCCCTCCCATCCCTGAAGCATCCTTTAATGTGCATGCCAACTCCCCTCTGGGTCCTCCTCTCTGATGAGGTGCAAGGACCCAGTGGCATTTCCCAGAACCCTTTCCTGTGTTCCCCTTAAGCATAGGAACACTACTGTGGCTGTCAATCCCTTGACTCCAAGGATCCTAGTGCCTTTAGCAAATGCTAGACTTTGTGTCCCACAGTTCTGAAAGCAGGTCAGTGGTACTTGAAAATCTCAAGACCTGTTTGGCATTTAACTCTGAGAGATTTAGTCAACTCTCAACTGGTACCTGGCTAAGTTTTAAGATACTACTTAAGGGGCTACATGCTGAGGTTCTGGCAGCATCCACAGGTTCCAGGTACTGGGGGCGCCCTCCTAGACCTTGGGCTACATTGGGGGCTGGAACTGCTGAGGGTACCAGGATGAGTATAGGGGCCTGGGTGTCAGTATCTCCACCCACTTGGCATCCCATTGGCCCTTCGGCCTGCCACATTGATGTCAACTCCCAGTAGGCACACTGTGAGCCCTTTCAGTGCCATGGCTCTACAGCCCTAGATGTGATCTCTACCACCCTAAGCTTGAGAATCAACAAGTTAATATAACTGAAACTTTTCTCTACACAGTGGCCCCTCTTGTATTTGGTCTGCACAGGACCATCAAGTGATTCTACCTGGTTCTTGACCAAGGAGAAGAGGGGTGTTCTTCACAGCTGGACTTCAGAGTGTCAGCAGGCATTGTGGTATGTCAGGCTATTAATCGCTCAAATGTTCACAGGTCAGAACACTGAACATAGATATGGCCTCTCTCCTCTCTGTCATCCACTGAGGCACAAATGATGCAGCAGCCACATGGCCATGCCGCTAGGGGCGGTAGAGTATACGTAATGAACAAATTGAAAGACTGAGGAGGAACAGGGTGTCTACAAACTTTCAGAGTATATCTTTATAAAGTGCATCTTGATTGCAGAAGGGAGAATTATAGCTTCGTAGTGAAAAATTCTGATAGACAATGCCTTAATCAAGTAACAAAAATTAATGTCACTAATATATGTCCTGATACATGAGAAGAACAGCATTCCTTTGGTAGTATTCCTGACAAAGACAACACACAGCCCAGTTGTAATCCTGGGAAACATCAAGCACACAAACACACATCAATGAGGTCCCTCAGCCCTTCTCTCATATACACATTAGGAAATTTATTTTTGCCATTGACTTCTTTTTACTGTGTAGCAACTTTCCAGTTCTAGAATCTAATCTTACAGAAGAGTTGAAAAGATAAAGTTTTGAGTAGTTACATGCCTACCTTTGATGATTATTTTATTTTGTGGGGGACAATACTCAGGACTTGAACCCAGGGCTTCATGCTTAGTAGGTTACATACTAGCTCCATGAAGATACTGGATACAACTGAAAAATCTTCTGAGCCTAAAGTTCATTCACTGAAGAAATAGTCAAACTTAATTCATTCAAGAGTGATATAAATGCTGAAAGTATTGACATCTCTTTTAGTTTCATTTCATGTTACTGCAATAAAATATCTGATCTAAGCAACTTTAAGGAAGAAATGGTTTAACTGACTTATAATTTCACATTGCAGTTCATCATTTGCAGAGAAGTTATGGTAGAAGCAACTTGAAACAGCTGGTTGCATCACATCTACTCTAAGAGTAGAGTGCAGTGAGTCAATGCATGTTTTCTTGTCCATGCTCAGTTCTCTTCATTCTTTTTTTAAAAATTTTTTATTATTATTATTTATTCAATTGTGTGTGTGTGTGTGTGTGTGTGTGTGTGTGTATAGAACCATGGGCGAATTTGGGAACCACCATGGATGCCTCCACCTCCTCCTTGTTTACTCTGCCCCAGGATTCACAGGCTCCACCCTATTAGGACCAGAAACACAGGCCACCCCCGCTTCTGCCCGGAGTCTATACCTGGGGTCTAGGATCCGAACTCAGGACCTTCTGCCTGCAAGGCAGAGGCTTAACCCCTGAGTCACCTCTTCAGCCCCTCCTCATTCTTATACACCAAATGGATTCCTAATTTACAGACTGGTCCCATCCACAGGGGCTAGGTCTTCCCACATCAGTTATGCAATCAAGACAGTTCCTCATAGGCATGCCCAGAGGCCAAGCTTAATCTAGAGACTCCCTCTCAGGTGTGTCTGGAGACCTTCCTGTGGGAGGAATGGAACAGGCAGGACTGTATTATCTGTATAGGCCACATGCGTGAATGCAACTTCCCCAAGCTAGAACATGCTGCTTGCCTGGTACTGACGTCAAACTGCCTGGATAAGAGGACCAACCTGGACAGGACAATGCAGCAAAAGCTCACACTGGTACTTATGGGATGTAGGGTGGGGTATATAAGCAGCCCCATATTTACAATAAACGAGTCTGCAAGCTTGTGAGCCTGCTTTGCCACTTTCGGAGTCTGTGTCGTTGACTTCATGCCTGCTTACCCCTGCCTCTAAGGGTCTCCATGAGTCCCCAAGACTGCTACATCTGGTGCTCCAACATGGGGTTTCCACGGTGGCCCTTTCCTCCTTGTGGCACCAGTGTTGACTACTGTGCCCCCATTGCAGTTTTTTGGTAAGTTGACCCCTTTGTGTTTAATGTTCTTTACCTTCGTGAGAGGTGAGTGTAAAGGTTCCTTTCCCTTTTTCTCTGTTTGTCCATCAATAGGGAGGTACGCATTTTTGGTTCTGGTTTGCAGGGCGTCTCCACATAAGGGTTAACTCCCCCAGGAGATGGAACCTAGGAGTGATCTCCCGATCGACAGTGCTCTGGAGACACCATGTGGGCATATGGCTGTGGCTTAAGAACTAAGCACAAGACATTTGGGTTCGATACATTCCTTGTCTCGTCTGTCCCTCTTTAGTCTTGTCTCTGTTCTTTAGAAAAATGGGCAACCTCCCCTCACACTGTAAGGAGCCCCAAATATGTGCCTTAAAATCTCTCCTAGTAACTAGAGGCCTCGAGGTTAAGACTGCTGGCCTAGAGGAATTTTGGAATGAGGCCGTGGTTTTAGCACCTTGGATCTCCCCAGAGAATATGTGGGAACTGGACCTATGAATGAGGGTGCTTTTCCTTGCTAGAAAGAGAGAGAGAGAGAGAATTAGATATATTCATCTATTAAATATAAAGTTTCTTAAATAGTAACTTGGTTTTGATGCTAAATTTTAAAGTTTAATCTGCTTTTAATGCTTTTCATAATTAAGCTAAGCTTCTGGACTTAAATAATATGAGATCATGTTTTAAATGCTTAAATGTTTTCCTAAATGTTAATCTGCCTTTGATAAAGTTTTCAAGAGTAATTTTAAGACAGTTGTCGGGTAAGTTGTACAGTTGCCAGTTGCTGGTAAATTGGATGTTGTTCATGTGTTTGTATGTTTACATGTTCTGTGTTTACATGTTGTGTGTCTTGTGTTTCAACATAAAAAATCTGTGGCCACTTCAATTTTTTTCATTTCTGTTGCGTGCTAATATAAAAATTTTGGCATGCCATTTTTAAATACATGTGTACATACTTAAAAATAAGAACAAATACTTTTAATGATATCTAAGGCCTTAACTACTTGTGTTTTATATAGATCACAATTGTTTGTCTGGTAGATTATAAGTTTTCTTTCATGAAAGATTATCTTGCTTGATTTTGATATTTAATAGGACTACAAATGAAAACGCCATTGTGTTTTTAAAGGTTTTTCTATGTGTTCCCAAAATAACAAAGTCACTATGACATTGCTTGATAGAAATTGCTCATTCCTCTGACTTCTTTTATAGAATTTTATCCCATCAAATCTAGTGACCAGGAAAATATAATTGTATTCTAAAAGATTCATTGGTTTCTTCCTTTTTCTGATATGTATGAGCTCCCTTTCTTGGGGACAAATCTGCTTTCTAATTCTATGTTCCTACTAAGGTGGAACAGGAATTTCAAGCATCCACCTTAGCCAGACCCCAACAGTATCAATGTAATCTGGACCCAGAATAGTCTGTTTTCAGGAGATTCTAAGTTGGGTCAACTCAGGTTCATGTTTCCCTTTTCCTTGCAAGATTTTGGCCTAAGTTACTAAAGGAGTTTCTCTGAGGATCCAGATAAATTTATTTTTCAAAAAAACAAAGAAAAGGAACGGAGTAGTGGCTCCATTAGCAAATCAATGCTGGTTTTTCATTTAGATATGAGGAGTGGTCCTACCTTAAAGACAAGATAATGCTTAGAGATTTACTTTACTTTCCATGTCAGGAAATAATGTCCCCTATATGTGTCATCTTAAAAAGACTTGTGCCGCTTTGCTTTAAAGAATCCAGAAGGAAGAGGAAAACTAATTTAGATTGTTTTGCTCAAGGATTTAGACAGTTTACATATTTTTTGGACAGACCTTGGAATGTGACCTTGGAGATATACAGCTACCAGAGGAGAAAGGTCTCCTCCAATATGTAAATTAATTACTTACAGCTCTTGGCTTTTACACCAGACAAAGGTAGTGCCTATTTCAGGTAAGATAACAGGTAGATCTTTTAGGCTTAATTTATCTGTTTTGTCTCTTTTAGATGGACCTTAAAATAGTAAAGCCATCCATCAAAGACCTCTAGACCATCCCAGCACTTCATAGATGAGGATCATTTACTGCTCACACTTCCTTCACCCCAGCTCAGCAGGAAGTAGCCAGAGCGGTTGTCGCCCCTCATCCCTTGAGCAGTCTGGGTCCTCAGAAGGTTAAGGGGTACAGTAGGCAGGTCTAGAGCAGTCCCATGCTGGGACAGTCTCTAAGGTCTTTGAAATCCCTGAAGGTAATCCCCCACTGCTGGAATCACCCTGAAGGAACACTCTTGCTGAGAAATCCTCCCAAAGATAAGATAGCTAACTTCCCTATGAAGGGATTATGGAGATGAGCTCTCCTTATACAAAAAAACAACTTGATCTCTAGCCCCACCTGGGCCTAAGGGCAACTGGGTTGGGCCCAATGGGAGTTAACCAACAAGAAAAAGCCAGTTTCCTTGGGCTAGCCTAGGTGTACAGATATACCTGGCCCCAGCAGCCTCTTTGGTGCCCTAGCCCCTCGTGGCCCTCTAGTGCTATGAGTCCATTTTTAGTTCTGTGCCTGTTTCTCATGGATTCCATGAGTTTTTTCTAGCTGCCCACTTCTCATAAGATAGCTAATAATTTTTTGAGGTAGTTCAAAAATTCTTAAAAGACAAATTTTTGAAGATAACCTACAGATATTGGGGACTTTCTTGTGACAGAAGTTAAAAGGTTAAAAACATAATGGACTAGCTAAGAGTCTATACAACAACAATACAGCTCATGGATTTGGGGGAGGTTCTACTCAGTATTGGTAACTGCAGAGGTTTATTTTTTAAAGATTGCTTATCTAAACCGACATACAGGCATTCTCCTATGACCATGTGCTGCTTGTTTATTCCATATTTAATAATGTCCTGGTTTCTACAAAATTTAAAAAATTTTTTACTAACTTGTGTTATAATTAATCTACATATTTGGTTCTAAAAGAATTTAAAGTACTACAATTAACTGAAATTTTTATAAATTATTTAACATTTCACTTCAAAATGAGATTTAAGGCTGTTTACCTTAAATCAAAAGTTTTCTTTTATATTTATATTATAAGGTTCATGTATTTTAAAGATACAAATTTTGTGGTTGCTTAATGCTAAAGTAGATAAGGAGAGCTACAACATCTTAGATTTCAAAATATACATTTATAATGATTATATATAAATGTATATTGTCTATACAATTGCCAAATCAGACTCAACTCTTAATTTCTTTTAAGGATGAGGTCTACTGTTATCACTGCCTTTAAAAGACATTTCTTGAAGGATAGTTAATGTGAAGACAGCAGGGAACCATCAAGTAAAAAAAAGATGTGAAGGAAATAAATATGTTTTTAGAAAGTTAAAGTATGTACAGAAGGTTTGTGAGAAGGTTTATGTACAGGTTTATGAGTTGGTTACTTAAAAGAATGTTAAAGTATGTTCTGAAGATTTGTGGAATGTTAGGTTTATGAGAAGATTGAAAATTAGAGATGATGGTTAAAGGAAATGTTATGTGTTATGCTTCCATGTTGTAGAAGAAAAGACATTGAGCCTCAGAAATTAATAACTAAGAATCAAGCTTCATGTATTCAAGTGTTTTACAGTTGTCTCCATCTTAATTAAATAGAGATTTGACTACTCATTAAATCCTAATTCCTAAAGGGCATAACTGTTTAGGATCATATAGAGTCTAGCTATTATATTTATAGTATAAGGGCCATATACTTTAAAGACAAAAATCTTGGTAATGGGCCTAGATAAGAACTACAAAATCTTAAATTTCAATATAAAAGAGTCAACTTACAATATTTTCTCAGACATGGCCTCTATACATCTTAGATAAGAAATGGCCCCCCAGGAAGATCTTTGTAATACCATCCTTCAACTAGATTTAAGACTTCCTCAGATATACCTCATTTAATTCTTTCCTCCATTTTATACACTTTAATGGCTTTACAGTGACAGAATGCCTAATGGCTTTACAATGACAGAATGCCTTTGACATATACCTGTCCTAACCAGACCCAGGGCTCCACTGGAGTCGCAGGTGTCTTTGTGTTTCTCTATCAGCAGGCTCACTCCTGTGGATTCCTAAATGTTTATTCTGCCCAGTGAAAAATCATAGACAGTCTCCCTGACAAGATGATAGCCTTGGGTGCCTACCCCGCTTGCTGATCTTTCCCTGATTTGTAAGGGGGCCAATGAGTCAGGCCCTGACTCCCCTTATTTTGACCAGGTTCTGCGCCAATGGGCCATGCAGCTCCAAACCCATTATGACTGGTGTCATCTCCTGAAGGCGGTCTTGGAGCTGGCCATTTTCCTGAATTGGCACTCTGTAAATGATGATCAGGCAGAAGCACAAGCCTGCCTCAACCTTCAGTGTGGTCTTAACATCATATTGGATATGCTCGTGGGTTATGGACAATATATTGATTCCATATCACAATCCACCACAGGTTTGGCTACATATTTTCAACAGGTGTCTGACCCTGGCCTTCAAGGCCCTAAAGGCTTGCTCTTGCCTTGACCCTCGATATGCTTCCATATGCTTAACACCTTATTGGGTCTCCAACATTTCCAAGGCTTGTGAACAACTTTCTCAGTACATCAAGGGGCTTTAGTCTCAGGTCTTCCTTAATTACTCATTGACTTTGAGCCAAGAAATAGAACATATTAACATGACACATGCGAATCCCCTGCTTATAGATACTGGGTTTGTAACCGGAATCTGGAACAACTTTAAAAGGCTGTTTGATTCCTCTTGGATTGTAATTTATGCTATCATAGGAGGAATTGTTCTTTTATTAATTATATTGCTTAAGTGTTTCTTTCAGCACATCTATCAGCAGTGCTCCATCAACAGGACCACCCTACAGGTGGTTATGGCCCTTGAACATTCAAGCTATGGTCCCCCCTAGGGACATGGTTAGAGATTGGATTGCAGAGATTCATGAGGCCTCGATCTAATCTACTATCCACATATTCTGACATGCTTTCCAGAGGTGAGGTCTTTTAAGGGCCCGTAGTCAATGACTAGTAAGATCCTGTAAGACAGGACAATCTTATTATTTATTCAATTGTGTGTGTATGCTTGTGTGCGCGTGTGTGCATGTATGTGTGTGTGTAGAACCACGGACGAATTTGGGAATTACCATGGACCGCCTCTACCTCCTCCTTGTTTACTCTGCCCCGGGATTCACAGGGCCAGGGCCCCTACCAGGGCCAGAAGCACAGGCTGCTCTCGCTTCCACCCTGCATCTATATGTGGGGTCTAGGATCTGAACTCAGGACCTTCTGCCTGCAAGGCAGAGGCTTAACCCCTGAGCCACCTCTCCAGCCCCGAGACAGGACAATCTAAGACAGGCACAGTCCTCTGAGGTGGGGTCAACAAGGTCAGAGCAAAGAACTCTGGCTCCTGCTGGCTGTCGAAATAAATAAAAAGGATGGATATGTAAGAGGAATGGATCAGGCAGGCCTGTATTATCTGTATGGGCCACATGTGCAAATGCAACTTCCCCAAGCTAGAACCTGCTGCCTTGTCTGGTGCTGATGTCAAACCACCTGGCTGAAAGGACCAACCTGGACAGCACAATGCAGCAAAAGCTCCCGCTGGGACTTATGGGATGTTGGGTGGGGTATATAAGCAGCCCCATATTTACAATAGACGAGTCTGTAAACCTGTGAGCCTGCTTTGCCACTCGTTGATTTCACAGCTGCTTATCCCCATCCTCAAGGGTCTCTGTGAGTCCCCAAGACTGCTACACCTGCCTCCTAGTGTCATATTGACAATGAGTACAAAACATGGCAACATCATTTTTTTTTTTAACATTTTTTATTATCTCTGCTCATACAAACTTAATAGGTACACCGGTTCCCTCCCTCCCTCCTCCTCCCCCCACCCATCTGCTCACCCTCCCCTCATCCCTCCCTCCCCACCCCCCAGTGCCTCCCCTCCCCCAATCCCCGGAGAATCCTTTAATGTGCATGCCTGATTCTCCTCTGGGTCCTCCTCTCCGATGACGTACAAGGACCCAGCGGCATTTCCCTGAACCCTTTCCTTTGTTCCCCTTAAGCATAGGAACACTACTGTGGCTGTCAATCCCTTGCCTCCAAGGATCTTGGTGCTTTTAGCAAATGCTAGACTTTGTGGGGTCAATAGTGTGTTGGACATTGCACAGGGCATGTAAAGTCCAATTATGATTGTTTCAATTCAAGTCAATTATGATTGTGTGGAGTATCTTGCATATCATTGCTCCTCCCATCCTTGTGCTCTTACACTCTTACCGTCCCCTCTTCCACAAATTTCCCTGAGCTTCAGGATGGGGAGAGATTAGGCTGGCCTAGTTCTAGGTGGTTGATATAGAGTTCTGGATTATGGTTTGTTGATTTTCTTTTGCAGTTTTGCTGCTCCTGCAATGCCCTTCACTCCATCCTGATGGGTATTGGATGTCATCCCCTGACCAGAGATAAAAAGCTGTTAAACTAGAGTCTTGTTATAAAAGTATATTCAAAGGTAGATGCAATAAAAGTAGGAAACCACAGTGAGGGAGGGGTCAATCACCCATTTGCAAAATGGTTACTTATTATCTGCCAGACTATATGCCCTCCCCTTCTGGTGAGATCACACCCCCTCAGTTGTAAATGATCAGGAACGAAAAGTCTGTGAACTTAAACAGATGTCTCATTGCTTACTTGCAGTCCTTGATGGAGGCCTATTTTCTCTGCTGTTACATGGTTAAAGAGCATAGTAGAAGGAAGTCAGAATTCACCTAATAAAATGTAAATGATCATGTTAGGTACCAACATAATATGCAACAACCAATGAAAGAAATGAGCCATTAATTCATGCCCTGTGCTGCCTAAACTCAGTTCTCAGGCTGCCTGGGATCTGTTTTGGAAAATTATGCATGTTTTCTTTTTTAAGTTTATGAGATTGTGACTCAGGTCTCTGTCATGAATCCAACTTGATGACTCTGAATCAATGGCTGGAAATAACTTCTTTGAGGTATAGAACTCCTTAGTGGATCATTTCTATTTGGAAGCTTATTTCCTCCTCTAGATTCTGAGACACCCACTTTCCTGACTTCATTCTTTCTTCATTGATCACTAGTGCTTCATTTCCTTTGTGCAAGCCTCCTCCTCTTCCAGTTGGCCATTCAATGTAAGAATGTTCCAGAGCTCAAACCCCTTCCTCCATCTACATTCTGCTTACTTTTCTTTTTTCTGGAACAAAATACTGGTGATAACAAGGAAGGAAGGGTTGATTCTGGCTCATGGTTCATGGTTGATGGTACAGGGTGGAGAAGTGATGTTAGTAGGAGTTGGAGGCAGCTGGTCACATTATCACTGTCAAGGGGCAGAGAACAATGGATGCTCATGGTCAGCTCACTTTCTCCTTTTTTGTATAGTACATGATCCCGTTCAAGGGAATGGTGCCATCTACAATGGTCAAGTCTTCCCATCTTAATTAACCTAATCAAGATAATCTTCCCAGAAGCTAATCTAACCTAGACAGTACCTCATAGGTGTGTGTCCAGAGACTTATCTCCTAGGCGATTCTAGATCCTGTCAGATTGACAATAAACATTAACCACAACTCTTGAAAAATATATGGCTTTATAGGGTCATCTGATAATCGTGGGATCTAAATTTTAATTGCCAGCTTAGATTTCTATTCTAGCCTCCAAATTTTGATATCCATATTTTGAGTTAACTTCCATAGCAAACACAGCATGGTAAATATACAGCTATTGTTTTCCCACCACTCACCTGCATCCTCTGCCCACGAAGCCATCCTCATCTGAGTTAGAAATATTGTCCACTACCATTTTTTAGTTTGGTGTCTCTGGTTAAAAACTATAGAATCTTCCTTGATTTCTTTTCCTTTAAAATTCACAGCCAACCCACCTACAAATATTCCCATTTCCTCCCCTCTAATTTATAACCCAAAGCTGACTAGTTTTCACCTTTCTCTTTGCTGCAACCCTAGTTCCACTATTGCAACAGCCTCTTACTGGCCTTTTTTTCTCAATTTTTTTTCTCTATATAATAGCAAGAACAGGGGCTGGAGAGGTGGCTCAGAGGTTAAGCCTCTGCCTTGCAGGCGGAAGGTCCCGAGTTCGGATCCTAGACCCCACGTTTAGACACCAGGCGGAAGCGGGGGCGGCCTGCGTTTCAGGTCCTGGTAAGGCAGAGCCTGTGAATCCCGGGGCAGAGTAAACAAGGAGGAGGTGGAGGTTGGTGGTTCCCGAATTCACCTGTGGATCTACACACACACACACACACACACACACACGCACACATGCACAATTGAATACATTAAAAAAATAGCAAGAACAATCTGCTTGAAGCACAAGATAAAATGAATATTACTCATTTGCTTGAATCACCTCCATGGCTTCCCAGAGCAATCAGCATAGGACCCAAATGCTTTCCCAACCTGTAAGGACCAGCATAAGCTAAGCTTTAACAAATACTTGGCTTATATTAGTTGTGTGTGTGTGTGTGTGTGTGTGTGTGTGTGTGTGTGTGCATAAGTGTGTGTAGATGCACTTCCGGAGTAGAGTCCAGTGGTTAGTATCCTGTCCACTTTCCACCTTAGCTTCTCAAGACAGAGTCTTTCACTGAACTTGGAGTTTGTTGTTTTCACTATACTGATTGATCAGTGGGTCCCTGGAACTCAGTTTTCCCCATTCTCCTGTTCTGGAGTTAGAGATGATCACTACCATGCCTAGATTTTATGTGGGTGGTAGGGATCTGAACTCAAGTCCTTGTGCTTACACAGTAAGTACTTTATACACTAAGCTACTTCCACAGCCCAGTTTGTGTTTGTTTTTTTCACTTGCTGTTGTAACAAAAACTTTAGTGACCTAGATAATATTCTTGTGTAGGTGAGAAGTGTTAAAATCAACAGGGCTGTGTACCTTCTTGAAGCTCCATTCCCTTTTCTAGTTTTCAAAGGCCAGTTAGTCTTTGACTCATGAAGCTCTTCCAGCTTCCAAGTCAGCAGGCACTTTACCTACTGAACCATCTTCCCAGCTCCCTCTATCACTTTTTATATTGTATGCTCCTCATAGCTCTTATTGTTCTTGAAAATATGATGAAATCTTAAAGTGGAACATTTCCACATCACTCCTTTGATTTCTAGGAGATTGGCATTTTCCTCAACACTCCACCCCTGATGTTGTGAACTAGGTTAACTGAGAAGTGTTTTTTGGGAAGGGCTTGAATGGAGGAGACCATTTGGAGTCATCCCTTTATGATCCTCTTGCTCGTAGGAATACTTGTTCTCAATTGTTTTGGGTCATTTAAGTTTATAGAAAGTATAGATTTCTCCTTCTAGAAGTTTGACTGTGGGTAGATATTAGACTTAAAGGGAAATCCATTTCTTTTGAATTTTGAATAAATCTAAACTTGAAAAATATTGTAATAAGACCACTAGGCAAGTAAGAAGTGGTTTCCTACTGAAATAGGAAATGAGAGAAAGGCAGGTTAAGATATAAGATGCCACAAAGGTGGAAGGAGTCTTACAGAACAGGTAAGGTCACTGACAAGAGGAATGAGGGAAGACTAGAATTGGGAGAATATTAAAGGTTGTTAAACAACTATAAGAGCAATAGGAGATGAAGCTATTTGCAGACTATTGACTCCCTTGTTTGGCACAATGCCTTGCTCATAATAAGTCTTCATTACAATGAATTGGATTAAAGAGTAGAGATAATATGAAAGAATTCTTGACTGATGCTAATACATAAGTCAAGGTTAGAGACCACCTATTTTAGTTTTATTACACCTTGTTGCCACAAAATATCTGACCCAAGCACCTTTAGGGAAAAAAAGTGTCACAGTAACTTGTATTTTGGCTGCTATGAGACAATACTCATATACAACTTAAAGGGAGAAAAGAAGATTTACTTGGCTTAAGGTTCCAGAGAAGAGACATAATCCATCATGGCAGAAAAGGCATGGTAAGCATCAGAAGCTGGAGGTGGCAGGCTCAGATCACTGCAACTGTACTGGAGGCAGAGGAAACAAGTACTAACTACAGGAAACAGGGCTGGGTTTCCAAAACCTCAAGACTCACCCCCTGTCATTTGCCTTCTTCTAGCAAGGCTCCTCCTCTTAAAGGTGCCACAACCTCATTCATGAGCCTGTGAGGAACAACTCTCATTCAAACCATGACAAAGGGTTTAATTGGATCACATTTCCAGGTTATAGACCATCACACCAAGGAAGGTACAAGTGACAGGAGCCTGAGGGAGCTAGCCATTCATACTCCCAATCAAGAGCTGGAAAAAAGTGGATGGATGCATACTTGCTTTGTAGCTTAGTCTATACAGTCCTAGAATGTCTGCTTAGGGAATGGTCCAGTCTATAGTGGGCTGGGTCTTCCCATATCAATTATTCGATGAAGATGATCTCTCTGAGGCATTCCCAGAAAACAAGTTTAATCTAAGAATCTCTTTCAGGGTTGATAATTAATACTAATTAACCATCACACTACCTTTCTGTGGAAGATGACTTCTGAGATGTTGAACCTGATAGTGCTATTGACAAGAAGTAGTATCATACTTGGTGACCACAGCCACTATGTGGGTAAGGCTTAGACCAAGTGCTAGGAGGTAACAGGACTGTCTCCTCTAGAAACTCTTCAAGGTCAAAGCAGCGATCAGATGAATTTAGGGCTGGGAGAAGGAAGAGTAGCTTGAGACCTCTGTTGTGGACAACATGATACTGAGAGTTTGAAACCTAGTCACACCTGGATCCTAATTATATGACAAAGCCAACCAGGCTTGTTTAAATCAGAGCGTAATCAGCGAGTAAGTTCAACAATATGACCTTATTCCAAGAGGAGTCAGTTTTAACTTTTACTGTGTTTATGGACTTGAGGTTCAGGATTAGGAGGGAATGAGACAGAGGTCAATAAATAGGGTGAGAAAAATAGCTCAAACTGAGCTAGGGGGCATTCCATTAAAAAAGTGTGTTTGAGGCCAGCTGGAAAATAACCCTAATGCTTGTAAACAGAAAATAGCCATATGAGGAAGAATTAGGTAGGTAATCATCCGTTACTTGACGACGTTTTATATTTGGCTACATCTAACGCTAGTCAGGGATAGAGGAAAGCAGTCCATAATTCTAAAACCAAATTAAAACACTTCTTGAGGCATCTGAAGATTTTGATCTTGGAGAGTAATTAGTTTTTGTTTCAGCTTACCCAAGTCAGTGGGCAGAGTTAAAAAAATGCTATCTACTGCAAGCATCCGTCCTCTAGGCACTGGGTCTTGGTTTTTTTAAATGCGTTTAGGAAAAGAAAACAAAACAAAACCAAAACAAAACAAAACTCTCCTTCCTTCTAACTCTACATGGAATGATGCAATACAATTCAAATTGCATCCTCCCCCCAGGCCGTGCAACTGTCCAGTGTCCCAGGAGAATAGCAGCTTGTAGGCTGTGACCTGCAGTGAAGGACACACCTGATAGGAATTCCCAAGAGATTTCAGGACCCTGGTGCATGTCACTTTTCTTCCTTAATGACCACCTAATTGATCCTGATCCTTTCAGACTATGCCATTTACCTTGACATTAAATTATAGGCTTTTAAAATCAGACCGTGGGGCCCGCTGATGGAGCAGTTTCCTATTACTCAGCTGCCACTGCTTGGGAGAGTTCGTCTGAGGAAATGTAATGAGATCATTGGGGCAGCTCCTTTTCAAGGCTAATTATTCCAGCATATTCTGTGTTGCAGTGTTATTTTTAACTTACTAATATTAGTTTGTTTTTTTTTTTTCTTCCTAAGGTGACTTTGGGTCCACTTAATTTTCCTGTCAGAAACACGAATGACAACTTAAAAATTTCTTTTTCTTATTTACTGGGAAACGATAACCTTCATGTCCAGGCTCATTTTCTTCTTTTTAGTTTCTGATAATTTTTTATGGAACAGGGATTAAATGCAATCACGACATTGCAAGAGCAGGCTGGATGCATTTTCAAGTGGCTCACCCCTTGGAGTTGAAGGCCATCAAGGAGGGCTGGCTCCTGTTCCCATGGGACTACAGCCTTCTACATCATCATCACGATGGTCCTTTTTCTATCTGTTCTTGACCCACAGCAGCCAGAGTGATCTTGTGAAGACATCAGTGGACCATGCCAGATGCTATGGTTTGAAAGTGTCTCCCCTAAACCCAGGCGCTGAATGCTTAACTGTTACATATATGCTAATGACAGTTTGGAAGTGGGGCTATAGGAAAGAAATTAGGATTAGATGAGGTTCTGAGAATGGAAACCCTCCCCCTTCCAATAGCACAAGAGGCTTTATAAGAAAAGAAAGGGACTTGCTGACCTTACCATGTATGACACAGCCAAAAGTTCTTCAGCACATGCTAGCAGGTGCCGGGCTATGCTCTTGGACTTACTATTCACAGAAACTATAAGAAATGAACTTCATTTCTTTATAAGTTATTCTGTCTTGGGCAGTTTATTGTAACTATAGAAAACAGTCTTCTGTAGAAAACATATGTCTTCTACCCAAGATGCTCCATGGCTTCCATTTTGATATGACACCCTACATGGTCCTACCTGCTTTGTCTTCCGTTATTACCTCTGTGACCTTGTGTATAACCTCTTCCCTCTTCATTCCACTTCTACCACATACTTCCTGTCCACTGTTCCTTGAATACACTGCTGGTGCTTCTGCCCCAGCACATTGTCCTTGTGGGCCCGGCATTCCCATGCCCCCAGCCCATGTCTGATGATCTGTTCTCTCATATCCTTAAAGCTTTGGTTGATGATATCCTCCCTGGGCACCCTCATCTAAATTGCCAGCAGCTCCCCAGTCCTGACCTGTGACTCCTTAAACTCTCCTTCTCTCCCCCTGGCTGCTTTTCTCCATTCCAAGGGTCCTTACCTATCTTACTATGTGAATGACTTTGTAAACATTTTGTCAATATCCGTTTCTCCTTGTTAGACTCTAAACTCCAGGAAGGTAAGACATTTGTATTTTATGTATTGTGGTTGGATGTTGTCATAGTTAGGCACAGGTGTCAACTTGATTGTTGAGGGTTTTGAGCTCTGGGCACAGTTGTAGAGAGTTGATGGTTGAGTTAAGCCCAGAGCAAACCTGAAGGAGATTGTCTAGCTGCTGGGGAAGACTCAGCCCATGGTGGGTGGGATTAGGCCCTGAATAAATCACAGAGAGCTGGTTGAGAGAGTTGGCATCCTTCTGTTCACTTGGCCAGACATGCTGGTCTGGTAAGTAAGGATTGTCCATCTCTCAGCCATTATGGTGGCCAGTTCCCTCAGCCCTGGTGTTGGTGTGTGCTCTCCTGTCAAGCTGGACTATGAACTGTAACCGGACTGTCATAAGAAAGTAAACTCCTTGTTCCTTTAAGCTGTTTGACAGTCATTTATCAGCAACTATGCAGATGAACTGCAACAGATGCATCAGCAAATAAGTTGCTTAAGTCAGTGGTACATTGCAGGAGATCTGCCTTACATCACACTATCATTTCTTAATACTCCCCAGAGTCTCCTTGATCCAGTAGTGTGCTGGTAAATGTTTAACAACCAGCTTTCCAGAAAACAGAAGAGCCCTGATTGGTAACAGTGGATATTTTCCATGGCATAAATGCATCTGTTTTGTCTAGTTTCACAGTGAGATATTACTGACACTGGAGAGAGATGCTCAGAAGCACACAGTAGGGCATTTCTCACATAGAACTAAAAGTGATACAAGTAACCAAAAACAGGAGGTAAGAGTTAAGTAGCAAAATAACCAAGAATTTATTTTTGCTTTTGATACAACTTAACTGTAAGTTTTTAGAAGTTAATTCATTTTACTTTTTTGCAGTGTTAGGGAATGGGCTCAGTCTTATAGAATGCTATGCATTCCACCACTGAACTGTATCCCCAGATATTATAGCTTAAATTTTAACATCATGTTTGACAGTCATATCACAGAGTTCCTGAGAATTTAACAGCTGCCCTTACAATCCAGTTCCAGGGCCTGTCTGTTTTCATGTGTCTGCTCTTGTTTTGCCTGGGTATGTAGAATTTTGTAGCTTTTTTGTTACAACAGTGGAACACAGACTAAGGCTCAGGCATCGATTCAAGACCCTTTGTGACTTCCATTTTAGTATGACAGCCTGCAAGGCCTGTCCTGCTCTGTTCTCCTTTACCTCCTTAAGATAATGCTTAAATATCTTTTCTTTTTTGATCACATAAGTCTTTGAAAAATACATATTATTTTCTCAGAAAAGTGAACACATATGCACACATGTAAAAGATTATGAACAGGATATCCCTCACACCCAGGCCCAAGCCAAGAGGTGAACCCTTCATGTTGGAATTCCATTCGATATGAATTTCAGGAGTCTTCCCATTGGCTCCTGTAGCTTTCACTCACCTCACTATTGAACAGTGATGGTTGCTACTTCATTTTCCTTTCTGAAGACAGTGCATCACAGTGGTGAGTACATAGGCTTGTAGAAGACTGACCCAAGCTCTACAAGTATGTGTATACATGTTCACGTGCGAAATCATGTGTGTGCGCACAGGTGTGTGTGTGAGTGCACAGGTGAGCAAATGCAGGTGGAGGCCTGAGGTCAATGTTGGGTGTCTCCCTCAATTGCTTTTCCATGTTATTCATCGATGCAGGGTCTTGTTCAAATCCAGAGCTCACTGATGTGACTAGATTTGTTAGCTAGTTTGCTGTGGGAATGCCCTGTCTCTGCCTTCCAAGGCTGTATGTAATTATGGGTGGAATACTATGTTCACCTGGCATTTATGTGTATTCTGGGAATCTGGATTCCAGGCCTCTCATTTGCATGGCAAACACTTTAATTACCAAGCAGTGTTAGGGATCGGGTCCTGTCTTCTTTTTCAGTCGGGTTATAATCCTCACTTAAAAGTGTGCGCTCCAGGGGACTTTAGCATGTTCCCAATGTGCAGCTATCCCCATCACCTGACACCTTACAATGAGGCCTCATGCATACTGGCAGTCATTCTTCATTTCCCTCTTCTTTGCTCCCCTCGACCCAAAGATCCACTTTCTTTCCCTATGCATTTTACCTGTTCTTGACATTTCATATAAAATGTCACTTACGTTTTAAACGTGCATTTATATACTGTGGTTTGAGTCAGTATTTTATTCCTTTGTGTAGCTGAATCATATTCTGTTGAAAACACAGACCACATTGTTTATCAACTCATCAGTCAATAGAATAAGATTTTTTTCTTTTGGAAAGGAATTGTCTTTATTCACAAATGACAATATAGAATTTAGGAAATAGTAAGGAACCACTAAAATGTGTTAGAACTCATGAACAAGTTGAGAAAAGTAGCAGGATACAAGATTACTGTATAAAAACCAACTTTGTTTCTTTATAGAAGAAAGAAAAATTCAAAATGTAAGAAGCAGTTCTATTCACAACAAATCAAACACCATAGAGGAAGGGCATGGTGGAAGAAAGGGGCTCACCCCATGGGGTCCAGGAAGCAAAGAAACAGGAAGGAGCCAGATGGGGATATACTCCTCACAAACACAATCCCAGAGATCAACTGTTCTGGTCAGACCTTAACTGCTACTAATGCCACTGCCAGAGAGTTTGTCCATTGGTGAGGCAAAAACACTCATGATTTAATCATCTCAGTGGTGGCATCTGGTGTCTGGGGGCCAGCACTTCAGCACATGAATCTTCCTGGGGAACTTGTCACATCCAAACTGTATCAAATGTTATGGTAAATTGCCAGTAAGCAGGCAATTATTTTGTAGTTAATTATGACTTAGGTAAACTGCACCAGTGATTTTTCAAGTTGGATGTTCCTTAACTGTAAGCGTATATAAAAAAAAAAGATGTGCATCTATTCTGTCATATACAATATCAATAAAATTAATCCCAGATGATTGTATGCACAGATAAGTCTCAGGGCTGTCAGAAACACAAAAAAGAAATCATTCACAGGAGATAAGACAGATAAGAAGATCAGTGAGCTGGGCAGATGGGGAGGGGACATCACAGTCTTGGTGAGTTCTTTCCCACCGCCTGCTTCCTGAAACTTCATTTTATACAGGAATGTAAATAGGAACTGGGGATCAGGTTGCAAAATCAGGTGAAAGACTGATTAGTGGAAAAGGAGATAGGGAAATGAGAATCCTCCTAGCTTCCAGCACATGCTCAGACAACCAGTGTGACATCAGGAGAAATCAACCTTTTGCAGAATTCCTCAGATAATGTGAACTCCCTTTGTTAAGGTGGCACTCTATACTTACCCACCTTCTCCCCCCATTTCCCTGTGATTGGGATTGAAGTCAAGATTTGTGCATGTTAGGCAAGTGTTTTGACTACTGAGACCTCACCACTCCCAACCTAAAAGTCTCAAAACCTGGTTAACCTTGAATTTGTGGTACTCCTCCTGCTTCTGCTTCTCATGTGCTGGTTTTAGGGCATGTGCCACCATGTCTTGTTTCAACATGGATGTTAAGATGATTAATCTTTACTGTCAAGTAGATTGGATTTTGAGGCACACCTCTGGGCTTATTTGTGAGGGTATTTCCAGAGAGGTTTTAACTGAATTCAGGGGGCACCCCCCCATGGTCTGGGGTCCTTTACTGAATAAAAGGGGAAAAAAAATCAGTATTCATCTCTTTGCTTTCTGACTTGGATATAATGAATCCAGCCCTCTCACTGTTCTACCACATACCTTCCTTCAAACTGTGAGCCAAAGTACATCAGTCTTTCTTTAAGTTGCTTTAAGTTGCTTTTAAGCAAAGGGGAAACATAATCAATACTGAACCCAAAAAGAATAAGGTTGGACCCCATCTTCCTTAAAAGAACCCAGACATCTACAGTCTTTCTTAGGTTCCTGTTGGTTGTGATCACAGCAAAGCACGTGAATCAGTGGACTCTATACTGTGTTTTCTGAAAGTTAAGTTCACCTCTCATAGTCCTTAAAAGCTCCAAGGTGCAGAGATCTATGCTAATGAGTTGCAAGAGAGCCATGTGACTGGGAGGAGGGATGGATTCCCTGGTGCCTCTTACATACTTGGACTCCTCTTCTCTCCCCTTTGACTTGTGAGAAGTGTGTCAAATGACTGTGCTTGCTCACTTTTCCCCTTATTCTCTTCATGCCTCTCATACACGTGTGTTCTTGGTCTTCTATTATCTTTCCACAAATACCACAGCCACTCTAGAAGAGAAAGAAAGAAGACTGCAGAGGGTTTGTAATGTTTGTCTTCATTTTTGAGCACTTAAAAGATAGACCATTTGTACTCTTTCCCACTAATTAAAATCTCCATTAGTACCATGAGCAAGTTATTAGCAGTGACATGGAACTAAGTAGGTATGACAGAATCATTCCCTAAACAAAGGGAATAGCTTTCACAGACCCAAATTCCATGGCTTCAAATGAAATTTTTTATAGAATTTTTTATAGAAGTGATTTCCCTGCATTGACTGGAAGGCACTTTGCTGATTAATTCAACATTTATTAAGCCCTCCTGTGTTGTAAGCAACACTAAATGAAGTAAGTTCTGTTGGCAGTCTCCAACTGAGGTACTTGGTTTCTACTGGGCTGGGACCTTGGCAAACGCATTGCTTTTTTTTTTAAGTTGTCCAGGAGGGAGTGCTCTTGGTTCACTCTCCTGAGGCCTACCTGGCAATTGGGTAAGCCTTAATCTTGGGCTCAAAGGTCTGCTTTATTTCCACATTATTTCCAAAGAAGCCAGCAGATGAGATTTCTTCACAGTGGTTTCTGCTATTCTATATAGATAGATAGATAAATTGTAAAACTGTACTCTTCCATTCTTCCATACTGCTTTCCTTGACACTCTTTCAGGGACTGATAGCTTTCTGTTGTGATTTGTACTCTATACTTCCACATTCTCTATTCTATCTCTATCTCTATCTCTCTATATCTCTCTATCTCTATCTATCTCTGTCTTTATCTCTATCATCTATATCATGTATCATCTATATCATGTATATCTATATATATAGAGAGAGAAACACAGAGACAGAGACAGAGACAGGGTCTCTGTAGCCCAGGCTGGCTTTGAACTTGCTTCTAAGTTCTGGCATTACAGGCTTGCAACAATTCACTTGTATTTTCCAATTCAACATTCACTCATTCATTCATTTTAGAATAATGTTTAGGGATGCGAGCATTAGTGTGCTAAGTATACATTTCAAAACATTAACAATGTCCTGCTCATGCAAATGTAGAATAGAAACACTGCAGATTTAATCAACTCATTAATAAGAGAATTAACAGTATGGTAAACCTGGTTCCAAGGATTACTGTTGAGAGGGAAGAATCTATAGTCACCAAAAGTAAAAGACAAGCTAGAATAAGATTGCTAAATCAGACATAAATCTGGCTCATCTAGAGGATAATAAAGCTGCCACCTTTGGAGTTATCTTCCTCAATGGAGAAAAGCTCATTTGCATTTGTACAGGTCAAGAATAATTTAAATCGCTGCTCTCTGCAGTTACCATGTACCCTACAGAGTAGCTGAATTTCCTAATCACAGGTCCCTCCCCCAGAGAGTGGCAGCATCCGGATGGAGGAGGGCTGTTGGGTCATGTTCCATCCAGTGTGCCATCGAAGACAGGGGCAGCTGTCCTTTCGCCTGCTTCCACGTCTTAGTTTTTTGCTTGGATTACAGCCCTGGTTCCCATTTTCACTAGCTGTATGACATGGCCAGCTGCTTAGTTTTCCTTACCTGCAAAGGAGGGATAACAACAGTTTCCACTGCTCTGCTACTGTGAGTCATGAATGAGGGATTCCTGTGAAGAGGGTAGAAAAATACCTGGCTCATGGTTAAGTGCTCCTGGTGTTGTCAGCTTGACAACAAGAAACAAGCTTCTGGGCACCAGCTGAGGCATTGTCTAGGTCAGGGTGAGCCTCTGAGCATCATCTGTGAGGGACTATCTGGTCATGATAATTGATGTGGGAAGACCCATCTTACTTGTGGGCACTCCCTGGGAGGGGCATCCTGGGCTCCATAAAATGGAGAGGGCAAGCTGAGTGCTTGTATACATGCATTCTCTGTTTACTGACTGTGGGTACGCTTTGACCAGCTGCCTCACGTACCCCCCCATTGTGACTTCCCTGGCATGATGGACTGTATCCCAGGACTGTGAGTTCTTCTCCCTTAAGCTGTTCTTGCATTTTATCACTGGCAACAGAAAAAGAAACTAAAACTGCTTCTATTATCTCTGTGGAGCTGTAGGTTATCAGGGGAGGGGCTGGTGTCCCATGTCCTGGCCTCGCATAGGAGGGAGTAATGGCTATACCATTTTCATAGAGTTGGTTACTGTAGTCAGAGGGAGTACATGGCACTTAATTACTGCAGCCAACTATGGGCCTCTGGTGACGCCATCCTGTGCTTGGGGGCTCCAGCCTGTGGTCATGGTGGCTCATGTTGGTTCAAGACAGAGCCTGGACAAAAGCAAGGATGAGTCTAATGTGGAAGAGGCCAGAAGCAAGTCCAATACTGCATGAGAACAGGGATGTCATGTTACTCACAGGTAGGAGCTCCTGAACTCACAGACATCTGAGTTATTTTCCTGGCCCTTCACCCCTTTCTCTCCTTATTTATGGATGGCTCCACTGCATGCACCAGCTGTTCTAGTACATTTCTCTTCCTCAGAATTGATGTGATACAGTCCCTGCTTTTAGGTTCTTACACTAGCAGAGGAACAAGAATGACCAACAAGCTTGCCTGCACATTTCATGAGGGCACATGTGCTGAATGCTGAATCATTTCAGAGAAATGTCTGAAGGAGGGGTGTTTTTTGCTTCTCCCTCCGTCCTGTTGCAGCTGGCAGACCTGGGGGCCAGGCAGAGTTTCTTAAATGAGTTAGGAGCACTACAGAGATGGATGTATGTCATAGTCTGAATCGTGTCTTCTAAGAGATATGCTTAAATCTTAGTCACAGTATACCCAGAACACGATTTGCCAGAATAACCATAGATGCCATTAGCTTAGATGAGATCATACTGGAAAGAGGACATTTAGTTTAACACGACTGGTTCTTTTTAAAAAGTACAAAACTTGGATCCAGACATGCACTGAGAGAGAATCAGAAGAAGACACATGCAGAAGAACATGGAAGCCACTAGAAGGGATAAACAAGGGACTTCCACTAGCGGATTTGGAGGGAACATGGCCCTGCTGGCCTTCGACAATGAGAGAATAAATTTCGATTGTTCTAACAGACTGCTTTGGGGGTCCTCTGTTAGGAAACTAATACAGTGGAGAAGCAAAATAGTGGAGAATGCAGGAGTTTTTACACAACCCAAGAGAGAAGGTTCTATAAAAAAAGAAGCTGAGTTGTAGATACTCAGGAGAAAGGAACACTATCCTGTCAATTATTTCAAGATTGACATTAAACAATAACAGAATAGGGAAACACTGACATAGGATTTCCAAAGCACCACTGATGTAGTTTAATTCTTGAGTGCTTCGGGTTAAGAAAAAGATCTGAGACTAAACAACAAAGAACATGAGACAGCATTCACTAAAGGCTGGTGGTACTCACACTGGTTGTATACTCTTATGTATTCCAGGCTGAGGATGATCCGATGCCTGGTCCTGTGGCCTTGCTTCCCAAACGCAGGGATTATAGGTGTGTACCACCACCGTCAGTTTATATGGTGCTGGGGACTGAACCTAGAGCCTCATGCACATTGAGCAAGCATTCTGCTACTGAACTACATCCCCAGCCCATCATTTACTTTGTTATTATTTAAATATTTTATTTATTTTATAATTTTTTTATTATTATCATTTATTTAACTGTGCGCATGTGTGTGTGTATGTGCGCGTGTGTGTGTGTGTCTGTGTAGAACCACGGACGAATTCGCGAACCACCATGGACGTCTCCACCTCCTTCTGCCCCGGGATTCACAGGCTCCGCCCTACCGGGACCAGAAGCGCAACCCCCCCCCCCCCCCCCGCTTCCGCCCGGCGTCTATACATGGGATCTGGGAACCGAACTCAGGACCCTTCGCCTGCAAGGCGGAGGCTTAACCCCTGAGCCACCTCTCCAGCCCTAAATATTTTATTTATTTTATATGTGTATTTATTTATTTATATTTATTTGGTGTGTGTCTGTGTGTGTGTATGTGCGTGTGTGTGTATGTCTGTGTCTGTGTGTATGTGTGCGTGTATCAGAGGGCACTGTATGTCCCTGTGGAGGACCAAGGGTGACTTTGGGAATCATCCTGAATTGCTTCTACCTCCTCCTTGCTTTGCTCTGGGATTTCCCAGGCTCTGCCCACCAGGGCTGGAAGTGCAGGTTGCTGTGGTTTCCACCTGGCATTTTTTACATGGGACATGGAATCTGAACTCAGGAAATTCTGTTTGTGAGACAGAGTCTTAACCCCCTGAGTCATCTCTCCAGCTCTATTATTTTAAAAAACTCTGAAGATTCGATATTTTACTGTCTCCATGCCATGGAGAAGCGATAGTATGGAGTGGTTAAGTAACAGGCCCAATGTGCCAGTGAGTAAGTGGACTGGGATAAAGTCAGGCTGTCAGATTCCCGATGTTGCTCCTGTGATAGCGTCTCTTGTTTCTCTCTTGGATTCGAAGTTTCAAAATCACTGACTTCAGAAGGAGAAGATTCCTATGTGTTGCTTAAAGGCTTGGAAAGTGAGGAAACCCCCAGGATTCCCACCTGGAGGAGAGATACAGGGGGGAGGGGAGTAAGGAAGGAGCAGTCTAGATGACAGATGAGGCACTGGGAGGTGCCAAGTTGGCACCTAGAAGGCTTTATTGACGGATGGCTCACCTGTGCTGGTGTTGAATGGAGCCAAGTCTCCATTGGAATGACTGCTATGTCGCTCGTCAGACGAAGCTTTACAATGGCTTTCTTGTTGGCATCGGTGAAGAGTCCCTTTTTGGCTGTCCTGTGGTTTGAATGTGGAATGTCTTCTATAGGCTTATGTAGTGCTGCTTTGGGAAACTGTGAAGTCTTGGGAATTGGGGCTACCTGGCAAAAGTAGGTCTCTGGAGGCAGGTCTTTGAAGATGACCTGCCTCTCGTTCCAGGAGCCCCGCTCTCTGTTTCCAGGTCTGCTGTCATGTGAACATGTCTGCTTCACACTTCTGCTGCCACTGGGAGAGCTGCTCTGCTGGCCTGTGATCATGGGAGATCATTAGCCAAAGTAAATTTTTCCTCCTTTGTTTCCATCAAGCATTTGTTCACACTGACGCAAAAAGAACTAATGAAGAGAGCCATTGTGCCTTCTCCAATAGCAATCAAAGGGACCAATTTGTGTCCCATGTTCTCCCAGTGACACATGCAGCTAGTAACATACTCAATTTCCATTCACTTCGTTTCCTTTCTTATTTCCATTCACTTTTTTCCTGTTCTTGTTATTATCTCCTTGCTTTGGCTCTTGGTGTGTGGGTGGGCAATGTACCCATTGAAACTTCCTAGAGGAGCTGGGTCGACATGACTCAGCAGGTAAAATGCTTTCCCATAAACTGGGTTATCTGAGTTCAATTCACGGAAGCCCACATGGTGACTTCTGAAAGTTGCCCTGTGGCATCCACATGTACACCTGTACTCACCCTTTCAAATAAATGAATCAAATAAATGAATAAATAATTAAAACATTTTAGATAACAACAAAGACACAACTTCCCAGGCTTCCTTAGAGGTCATGTAGCTAGTTTTACCCATTGATATATAAATAAATTTCATCTTTCACTGGATGAAACGTCCAGAAAAGCTGTCATTTTCCTAAGAAAATTCAGTAGACAGTTCAGCTGACATAGCCTCTCTGCTTTTTCTCCCTCAATGTCCGCTTTTCCTGCCTAAGTGGAGCCATGCCATCAGAAGGGCCCCAGCTATTTTGCGATCGTTTGCTAAGGATGTCAGAGGAGGGAGCTAGGAGGAGCCTGGCGCTTGGGCAGCTGTGTTGGAACTGGCTCACCTGCAACTCAGTTGCTTGGTTACATGAGTGGAATTGACCCCTTCTTGAATCCATTAGTTGGTTTCTTGTGCACATTGTGACAGGTCCCAGGACATTGAACATCTGCCCACCTGGGATGGATGGGGGACCTGGTTCTGAAGAAGGTGTGGAAAGACAAAGACAATCTCCTATACCATGGTGAAACCAAGTGGGGCCCTTTTGCCATCTCAAAACCAGGGAGGACCCTGATGGAATACTTCTTTTCCATGAAGGAAGAAGGAGCTCACTTAAATGTCAAGACTGACATGCTCTTGTCTGTGAGGCTTTGGGGCACAGAGTTACTGGGCATGTAATTACCTGTCCAGGTAAGGTGTGGCTAATGTGGTTGGCCAGCAGGTTTCTCCCTTCCCCTACCCGTTTTTTGTTTTTTTTTAATCACCTGATTGGCTCAAGTGCTGAGTTCATCCATATTTTTTCTGAGGTGATTAGTTGAGTATTGGAATGCCAAATTAGCAAAATATGAGGACTTTTGAGTGAAAGTAAATAAGGTTTACGCAAATCATATAATTTACACAAAATCCAGATGGTAATTAAAGAGTTGAATCCTAATGTTTCCAAATGACTAAGGGTTCATCTAGTCTTCATTATTAATTGCCAAATTAAATGTAACAACCTCGTATGTTCTCATATAATTCAGATTTGCACATCATCAGTGCACTTATGGGAAGCAAAAAGCATAAATGAAACATGAAAATCTTTAGTCACCGGCAGATGCAAACACAGGACAGGTGCTGCTAGTACAAGGATTGTAGCTGACAGTGTTGCAGGCTGTTCTGTAAGACCCTGAGAACAATCCACAGTAGCCATATGTTGATTTTGAATGAGCGAATTTATTAAGCACGTAGCAACCAAAAGTAAAAAAAAAAAATAAATAGCAAGTGATAACCAAACAGGTAGACAGTAAAAAGATCATCAAATCACTGCATCCAGCAGAGATGACTGGCATAGCCCAGCTGAGAAAGCAGGCATCATCTAATTGGAGACTCAGACATACCCAGTGGAAAGCTACTGGAGAAGTTGGGTTGATTTCTTAGGCCAGCTGAGTTTCCTATTTAAAGTCCTGGGTAATCCAAAGCATTCCCAGCAGAGCAGAGCATCCAAGTAGAAGAACAAATAGCAGCAGATTGACAACCGTCATCAGGTCAGGTGTTCACTACATCCAGATGGGACAGTCATGCTGGAATTTAATGCAGGCAGAGCAGAGCATCACAGGTGAACTTTCGCCTTGGCTTTTCCACTGCAGGCATTTGTATACCATACTATAAACACTGGGACCATCCATTGTAAATAGGTTACCTGAGACAAAGGAGGGTATCCTCACTTCCAGAGTCCATTTCCAAAAAGCTTGAACATCACATGACTACTAATGAAACATACATTACACTGTCTCAGACAGCGTTGAATCCATGTGATTTCTGCCTCAAAGAAATGGTGTCCTGATGTAGAAGTCTAGAGCAAAAGATGTGGTACTTTTCCATGGAGTGTAGCTAATGGAAAGTTGCTTGGGATATTAATTCTGAGAGTTTTGAGACTGGCTCAGGAACGTTCTTCAGTCCAAGTGCTTTGTGGAGGGTTCAGAGGATTGGATTTTGGTACAGCACCTTCTGGTGGCCATTTTTTTTTCACAGATCCTCCCCTCCCCCCAGGAAATTGACTCAAAACACATTAAATGGAGGAAGGATAGGAGGTGGAAAGCTAGGAGACCATGTAGGGTGCAGTGATGGGTGTTACAGGCATGCACCACCACCCCAACTTTGATTTACCTTCTTTACTTCTGTCATTCTTGTCTTAAAGACTAATATTATTGGGCCACATAGAGGGAAAAACACCATGGCTCCTTAACGCCATCCAGTATAAAAGGGAAACCTGGTTCTGCTCCTGTGGTCAAAGTCCATTTTTTTATATTATTTATTCATTTGTGTGTGTATGCGCACGCGCGCGCGTGTGTGTGTGTGTGTGTGTGTGTGTGTGTGTGTGTGTGTGTGTGTGTAGAACCACGGGCGAATTCTGGAACCACCATGGACCGCCTCCACCTCCTCCTCCACCCTACCAAGACCAGAAATGCAGGCTGCCCCCGCTTCTGCCTGGCATCTATATGTGGGATCTAGGATCCGAACTCAGGACATTCTGGCTGCAAGGCAGAGGCTTAACCCCTGAGCCACCTCTCCAGTCCCTCAAAGTCCATTTTTGCATTAATTTTAAAAAGTGACTTTTTAGTGGATATGAAACCTCTTAAAAAGCTCTGAAGTGCTGCTCACATCTGAGTATTGTCTGTATCTCTGTCTCAGGGGACCAGGAGGCAGCTCCTGAGCTCAGTCTTACAAAGGAAGGGATTAGAAGAATACTCTTTCATTTTCTCATGAAACATTCATTAAGCACCTGGAGTTGCCAAATATTAAGGATTTAAAGAATATCCAGTCAGTGGGAGAGAGAGAAGTGTAAACAAATACAATAATGGATGAATGCTTTCATAGATGAAGATTCTCTTGACATCAACAGTAACACAAACCATTTTAACCTGTGCCATTTAGGAAGACACATTGTGCAAAGAGTTATATGACCTGCTGACAATAAATATGCATAGCATTCAATGGAAAAAAATTCACATTGATAGTTTATGGAAGAATTCAATGGCTCACATGACATTTTATAAATGCATTATTTTTGTAAGAGAGAGAGAGAGAACACTATATCAGACTTTTGCAGTTGATGAAATAAGTCCACAGGCAGAGAAAGGCTTAACAGAGTTCTTTATCCTTGAAGTCTATTCTATATGGGGAACAATCTACAAGAGATGTACTTTTGGTTACAAATGTGTGCGTTTTTTTTTTAAGTATATAGGAAACAGAAGTAAAAGAATAAATAGCAAGTGACAGAGATAGCAGCAGATGATAGCAAAACATCATCAAATCAGGGCATCACAACATCTGATAGCGACTACTGGAACAGGCCAACTGAGAGAGCAAGAGTAACATCATCAAGTTGGGGGCTTACAAACAAACATCCAGCAGAAATCCAGTAGGAAGTCCTGCAGAGGCACCAGCTAGAGCTCCCGACTGCACAGAGCATCCTGTCCACTGGATGAGCTTCCCATTAGCCATTCACATATTACAACCATCTTTGTATTATAGGATAGACAGTAGCTGACTCTTAAATTTTGAGATGTCGGGGAATGATTTGCCTTCTTGTTGTCTTCAAGAAGACAGTTTTTTTTAAACAAAATTTACATTTTATTTGTACATGTGTATACATGTATGTATGTGCACACATATGTACACAGGTATGATATGGCATACCTGTGGTTAGAGGATAACTTTCAGGAGTTGGTCCTCTCCTTTCACCTTGTGGCTTTTAGGGATGGAACTTAGATCATCAGACAAGAACTTTTACATGCTGAGCCATTTAAAAAAAAAAAAAGCCAGACACACCATATCTGATGTACTTCCTCATTCCACTCATTCCAGGTGTGTGTGTGTGTGTGTGTGTGTGTGTGTGTGTGTGTGTGTGTGTGTAGGGTCACTTGCCCTAGGACAGGAAGTCTTGGAGGAAATTTGAAATAAACATACTTGTTTGTTCTTAGAGTCATCTCTCAACAAGCACAAATAACAAGTTTACCAATATAATTTATAGTACACCACCCCTGTGTATTTGTATGTAAGAAGATTGATTGCAATCACTAAGTAATGGTTGATCTAGGTGAAGCTGGTGCATGCCTAATCCCAGAATTAGGGAGGCAAAGCCAGAAAGATGGCAAGTTCAGGGCCCACTTGGGTCACATAGAAAAACTCTCCAAAAAAAAAAGTTTGGTACCATGAAAGGAAATGAAGCTGGGTCTAAAGATGTTCTCTGCAGTGGGGAGGCCGCTTCCTCCATGTGGTGGAGGGATGTTTGTCAACGTCTAGAGAGCACATGGGCTTTTCTCTCTGACGTAAAACACGTAAAGGTAAGGGAAAATGTTTTTTAGAACTTTTTGTTTTCTTCAGAAGGAATATTTAAATTTCGGGCCTCTTTTTCACCTGATCCTGCTAAGTGGGAAAGGCAAACGGTTGACTTAGATAATTGTTAAATCGCCAGTAGAGGGCAGGAGACACCTAAAGTTAAGAACCCAGTTTCTTTCTACTCACCTCTGAGTAGCCACTAAAACAATCATGAAGGTCCTTTGTCTTATCTTCGGGATTTTCACTCCTGGGGTCACTGATGCTATAATTGTCTTAGTGATAATTCTTCGTCTCAATATTTTAGGTATCTCTTTTTCACAACAATAATTTTGAGATGATTTGAAATCTGTAATTAGACAATTTAAATAAAATACCATTTTTCCTATTAAAATAATGCATGCTCAATAAGAAAAATTTTTAAAATACACAAGTGTTTTTATTTTTCTATCCAGAGATGACTATGGTCGACTTGGTATTTTTTAAACTTTTGCATCTTTTTTTTTTAATTTAAATTTCTAAAATGTGTTTGTATCAGAGACATATGAACAGCCTCTCTGCCCCCTAGGAAATGTATGAATAGACGATACGTTCTTGTTTTAATGCTTTACTCAGAATGCTCTGGATCTGTTCCTGACCTCTGAAAATTCCACTTCTACACATTTCTTTAGGCCAAACTCAAATGTTTTGTTTCATTCTTCCTCACAGAAATTGATTTAACTTCTCTGTTTTGTGCCACCGTGTTCAAGGCTGTCTTGCAGCATTTACCTCTGCTTTGTATTAGGACTTTTATGTACCATTAAAACTTCCTGTGAAGTATGAATTTGGAATGTAAGAATCTTATCTGTGTATCTATCTATGTATCTATTCATCCATCCATCCATCTATCTTGTCTATCTATCTATCTATCTATCTATCTATCTATCTATCTATCTATCTATCTATCTATCATCTAATTTACTTATTTAAAGATAGAGATTCATGTAGCCTAGGCTGGCCTCGAACTCACTATGTAGTTAAGGATGTCTGTGATTATAGGCATGCACCATCCACCTACTTAATGTTTTTTTTCTCATGCTAGGCAAACATTCTCCCAACAGAGCTACATCCCCAGTATACTTACTTTATTTTCTGTTTTCCATAGGCCATCATATTCAGAAGTATTTATGTAAATCAAGAAAGGAAGAAGGGAAGAAAAGTAAAAGGTAGGCAAAAGGGCAATTGCTTTATTATAAGTGGTGGCAAACTTTTGAAGAAGACAGGAAGGTACTGCTACAGCTTCACGGGGAAGAACCAGAGAGCTAAGTGCTAGTGTTGTAGTGATATCTGGTGAATGGTTTTCAGATACATAAAACTTACAATTTGGGCATGGTTATTTGTTATATCATATCCTGCAAACTGATATGCAGAAGTCCTACTGATCATGTGACTTTCTTTAGGAATGAGTGTTGTAGATGCAATCACGTTAAGATGAGCCCATCCTGGATTGGAATAGTCCCTAAGGACTGGTGTCTTCATAAGGAGAGGAAGATGTGGGCAGAAAGTCGTACACAGAGGAGGGACAGCCAACCCTGTGAGTGAATGTGGAGCCTGAAATTAGAGTGATGCAGCTACAAGCCAAGGCATGTCAGGCATCAATGCAATTAGCAGACTCTGGAAGCAGCGAGGAAGGATTCTTTCTTGAAGTCTGCACAGAGAGGACATGATGCTTTCATGCCTCTGCTCTTTAGAACTCAAGATCTCAAGCTGATAGAAGTACTTTTTGAGGAGGCTCAGGCAGAAAGGGACTCTGATGGGTTCACACATAGCTTTGGTTGCTTGCCAGATTTTATTTTTCAAGGTATTAGACCTTACTGAAGATCTTTGAGAGGTGGCAAAAGTTCCTGATTTCTCATGTGTCATCGATTGGCTCTTTCTTTTTCTTTTTAAGTGTATTTTTTTTAGCATTGCATACACGAATGCAATGAATTTATCATATTGTCACCCTTTGATGCTCAATTCCATTCCTTCTCCTTTCCCCCTTATAACTCCCTTCATCTTCCCTGCCAGATTCCCTATTTTCAAGTCTTTTCACTTGTGTGGCCCACTGTGTTTCATCTGGTTTGCCTTTGATGACATGTGTCTGACATGTTTCATACTGCAGCAATGATCATAGATTAGTGGGTATTCCATTGCGGAAAGCATCTTCCCTATCAGCATTAGTCCTCCTAAGTTCTTGAGTGAGACATGCAGCTTCTTGAGATCTTTCCCTTTCCACGGTGACATTCAACTGGCTACTTCTGATTGCACGTGACAGCAGTCAGCATCCAGTCAGTTGCTAAAAAGTTTCTGTTGCTTCATGAGATGTTGCAACAGATCATATGAGAAGCTGAAAAGCGGTAGATACTAAGATCAAGCTTTTGGTTTGAAAAAACAAGGATTTGGTGTACCTATCTTTTCCTTTACTTATTGCCATCATAAAGGTTTTCTGGATCCCAAGGATTAAATCATAGCTAGGAGATGATTGCCAAAGTAGGGGGACAGAATCTTTTCCCCCTTTGAAAGAAAGCAAATGCTTCCCTGCTTCCATATGACGCATGTTAAGGACACAAGAAAGAATGAAACAACTTGGTGGTGGATGTAGATGACTGTGTGTGCTGGACACATTGCAGCCTTTTCTTAGGCTCCCACAGTAGTTCTTACATACTTTTAGAGCTTTGCATGAGAAATTATGAAAATGGCGATAGCAATGAACTATTGTGACTGGAACAAGAACAGCAGCAAACACTTTCCAGAAAGCTTTTAGCCCTCGCGCCTAACAGTGTGTAACCCATAGTATCTACTTCATGAAAGCTTGCTGTGTGAATGGAGCACATCATTACATGAACACATAAACTTATGGTGTTGGATCCCTCACAGCAGTGTTGTTTACTGCTTTGTGACTGAATCTGTTTCTATAATTTCTGGGCAGGGTGTCTAGGAGTGAGGTTGGCTTGGTGGCTCCTGACAGTATTCATCCAAAGCCATCAATTTAGACTAGTAATAAACTTTGGTTTTTCTCATATTATCTCCTGTCACTTCAGATCCATTGGCTCCTGAATATATTAGTGGGCTGGTACTGGTTCCCAAGGTGGCTGTGACTACATCTATCCAAAGGCAAGCTATACTGCCTATAGCAATGACAGTGACATTTCCGTCTTCAGTTCCTGGTAAGCACCAGATTAAATTCTTATTTGGATAAAGATAATATTGCCATTTGAGTATTTCCTGACATTTAGGAATTTAAATCACTTTTACCCATTATTACCCAATCCTACCACCCTCCCTTTCCCATGACAAACCTTCTTCCCAACCAGTCTCCCTTCTATTTCATATCTTTCTGTGTGTATGTCCCTCTGACTTTCATCTGGGTTGCTTTTTATGGCATGTGGTTAGGCATTGACTAGATATATCAGTGTGTATGAGGAAAGTAGCTCTCCTTCCCCTGATCCCCGACTCCACTCATCCAACATTAACTACTGATAGCTTCTTCTGGAGGTGTGGTGCCTCTTGAGATCTTTCCTCTTTGGTGGCAAAACATTGATAGGCCAAACCTTGTGTGGGCACAGTTGCAATGAGTTTACAGATGCAGCAGTTTTGACATATCCAGAAGATGTTGTGTGGTCATATCACTCCATATCTTCAGGCTCTTGTATTTTTACTACCCCCTTTTCTATGATGTTCTCTGAGTCTTGGACAACCTTACACAGGACCGGTGAAGGTAACTGAAGCTGATGTAAATCCATGGTTGCCGTAGTTGGGTATCTCCTTAGTATAACACTTTGCATCCCTTCTCCTAACTTTCAGCTCTTCCATGCTTCCTGCCCCCTCTTCTGTAATGTTCTGTGAACCTCAGAGAAGACAATGCAATGACTTAGGGCTGAGCCCTCAACTGTGAGATAGGATCTTTCTAAGTAGCCTGGGTTGGCATTCTTATGCCTCAGCCTCCTTCCATAAGATTCTCTCCCAATTTTTTTTTTTTAGAGAATTTTACTTTTTATTTATTTTTAAATTATCATAAAAGATAATGAGTTTTACTATTGTCATGGTTTGAAATGTCCCCACAGTCTCATGTGTTTGGCAAGATCAATAGCACCTTGAGAGGTGGAGCCTTGCTGGAAGAAGGCAGTCACAAGGGGTGGGCCTTGAGGTGGATTAGTCCCTCCCTACCTCCAGGAGAAGTCGGTTTTTGCAGTAAGCAGCCTGCAGCTCTTAGCTTCCAAGATGTCTGCGGTGACTTAGCCTCCTCCAGCTTTGGCCAGCCAACCATGCCACCTCTGCCACGAGAAACTGCCTCCTCTCTGGAACCGTAAGCTGAATAAACCTCCCTTTCTCCCTTAAATTGATTGACTTTGAGTGTTGTCTCACAGGAATAGTTAAGAATAACTGTTACAGGTTTTTGTCTCTGGCCAGGGGGTGACATCCAATACCCATCAGGATGGAGCCAAGGGCATTGCAGGAGCAGCAAAACTGAAAAAAAAACAAAAAACAAAAAAAACCCAACAAACCATAATTCAGAACATCAGAGACTCTAGATCAACCACATGGAACTGGGCCAGCTTAATCTCTCCCCATCCTGAAGCTCAGGGACATTTGCGGAAGAGGGGGTGGTAAGATTGTAAGAGCACAAGGATGGGAAGAGTAATGATATGCAAGATACTCCACACAAGTTAGGGCTGAAGCAATCATAATAGGACTTTGCATGACCTGGGCTATGTCCAACACATTATTGACCCCACAAAGTCTAGCATGGACTAAAGGCACTAGGATCCTTGGAGGCTAGGGACTGACAGTCACAGTAGTGTTCCAATGCTTAAGGGGAACACAGGAAAGGGTTCTGGGAAATGCCCCTGGTCCTTGCACCTCATTAGAGAGGAGGACCCAGAGGAGAGTTTGGCATGCACAGTAAAGGATGCTCCAGGGATGGGGGGAAGGACTGGGGGATGAGGAAGGGGGAGAGGAGGGGGGAGCAGGGGAGTCAGGGGGAGGTGGAGAGAGGGAGGGGACTGGTGTACCTGTTAAGTTTGTATGAGCAGAAATAATAATAAAAAAGAATAACTGTTACAACTATGATGGTATTTTTCTATTTTATTCTATTTTATTCACCCCCTCCTTCCCTGCTCCCTCCCATTTTCTCTCTCCTTTGGTCCCTTTTCTCCCCTCAATAATTCTCATTCTACTTTTAAGTCACATGCAATCTATTAATTTCTCTTTATTCCTCCTTTTTCCTTCTTTAAGATCTCCTCCCCCAGGCTCCTCTTTCTATTTTCAACACACAACGAAACAGACACAGACACACAGACACACAGACACACAGACACACAGACACACAGACACACAGACACACACACACACACACACACACACACACACACACACTTAAATCACAAGTCTGTGAAAGAGCAAATAGGTGGCATTAGTCTTTCTGAATCTGGCTTATTTCACTTAAACATAATGATCTCCAGTTGCATCCATTTTCCTTTAGGGGAGGAGATTCAGAAGGCTTCTTTAAAACACAAGCCAGGGAGCTCTGACGAAAAGAGACAAGACCATCACAACAAAAAAAGAAAACTGCAGATTAACTGTCCCATAAACATGGATTCTAAAGTTCTTGATAAAATTGTTGAAAATGACATTCAAGAACAAGCAAGATCATACTTCAGTATCATGTTTTTCCTCCCAGGAATGTAAGGATGGTTCAACATGCAAAAATAAACAATATAGTATAATATGTAAATAGACTTAAGGGCAGAAATCAGATGATAATGTCAATAAGCAGAGAAACACCTTATAATGAAGATCGGCTCCCTGATAAAAGTCCTGAAGAAACCAGGAATAGAAGGAAGATATTGCACTACATTATAATAAGACATATAACAATATACGAGAGACTTATAGTTAATGCCATACTAAATGTGGAAAATTAGATGTATTTTCTATAACATCAAGATCAGGCAAGGGTACATACCCTCTTCACTCCTATTCAAAACAAAGCTTGAAGTGTTAGAGCAAGAAGACAAGAGAAAGAATTAAAAAGGATACACATAGGAAAGAAGAACACTCTTAGATTTGATAAACACTTATAGCAAAGTAGCAAATCAAAAATTCAACGTTTGCCAAGAGTTCCTCCCCTTTCTTTTGTTCTCAATAAAATCGCTGTAAAATCTCAAAAAATTTAGCATATATATATATATCAGTATCTTTTTTTTTCCATTTTCACGTGTGTGTGTGTGTGTGTGTGTGTGTGTGTGTGTGTGTGTGTACATGGAATGAATATGTATGTGTGTATGGATGTTGTATGTACATGTGTGTATATATGTAGAGGCCCATGGTTGATAATGAGAGACATCTTCAATCTTCTATGTTATTCTTTTGAGACATGGTCTTTACTCAAACCTGGAGCTCACTAATAGGACTACTCTGTTAGTGAGCTTGTTCTTGGGATTTCCAGTCTATGTCTTCTAAAGCTAGAATTATAAGTGAACTGCCATGTCTATCAGGATTTTATGTGAGATCTATGGAGCTAAATTCCAATCCTTTGTGAAGCAATCACTTTAACTGTTCCACCATCTCCCCAGCTTATCATAGCTTTTCTTATTGCCAATAATGAGCTTGCTGAGAGAGAAATCAGGCAAAAAAAAAAAAGTTCCATTTACAATAGCTCCAAAAAGCAATAAATTACCTAGGAATAGACAAAGTAAATGAAAGGCCTTAAAATTTTAAGACACTGATAAAAGAAATCAAAGAAGATACTAGAAGATGGAAAGATCATTCATGCTCATAGATTAAAAGAATTAGTTTTCTAAAAATGGGTATATTGCCTGCCATAGATAGACTTGTTAATTTGGCAGTTGGAGGTTCTATCTCTGGGCACATTTGAAGAGAGTTAGTAGTTAAGCCCAGTGAACCTGCAGGAGACTGTGTAAGAAGACCCAACCCATGGGGAAGGCCTAACCCATGGTCAATGGGACTAGTCCCTGTGCAGGTGAATAAAATGGAGGAAACTGTTTGAGAAGGTTGGCATCCTTCTGTATACTTACCAGACACGCCGTATACTTGACTACACATGACAAGTGAGGATCATCCCTCTCGCAGCTATTATGTGGACATGGTGCAGCCAAGGACTTGGCCTTGGCATTAGTGTGTGTTCTCCTGCCAAACTAGAGAAAAAACTGTATTTGGACTATCATAAACCAAAATTAAATCCCTTTTTCCTTTAAGCCATTTTTTTGTACATTTATAAACAACAATGAAGACAAACTGCAATATGCCAAAGATAATGTATAGATTCAATGTAATCCTCATCAAAATTCCAGTGATAATCTTTTCAAAACTTGAAAAAAAACCTGTCTTAAAATTCATGTGGAAGCACAAAAGACCTTATTAGCCAAATCAGTCCTCATTAGACAGAAGCGTAAGTAGAGGCATCACAATACTGGATCTCAAACTATACGGCAATATACTATACTATACTGAAACTATACTGCAATATATTACTGGCACAAAAACAGACATGGAGCCCAGGGGAATAAAATAGAGGGTCCAGAATAAATCCAATAGTTACAGCCATTCAATTTTCAAAAAATGGTATAAAAAACATACATTAGAAAAAAAGACAACTTCTTCAAAAAATGATACTGGGAAAACTGGGTATCCACTTGTAGAGAAATGAAACTAGATCCATATCTCTTCCTCTGCACAAAAATAAAAATGGATCATCACATTACTGTAAGACATGAGACTTGGAAACTGCTAGAAGAAAACAAAGGTAAAACATTTCAAGATAAATGCACAGGTATTTCTGAAAAATACCCCAAAACCACAGGAACTAACCCCAAGAATGGATAGGAGGGATTACATGAAATTAAAAAGCTTCTGCACAGCACAGAAAACTAGAGTGATGAGCAGGCTTATGGAATGAGAACACTATTTTCCAGCAATACATCATTCATGGAGGAATATCTGAAATACATAAAGAACTGCAAAAATTAAAACTAAAAATAAACCCAGGTGTATTAGGGTTCTCTAGAGTCATGGGATTCACAGAATGAACATATATATGTATACATATATATATATATATGAGATTTATTGAGATGGCTTACAGATATGGCTGAGGTAGTACAATGATGGCTGAAGCTGGAGAATTCCTAGAGTCTTTTGTCTAGTTGAAGGCTAGAGGGTCGAAGAAACCAGGCAGCTGGAAGGAAGAGGAATTCCTAGCACAGCTGCAAGAAGCATCTTTTCTCTTTGGTGGCTCCTTTTTATATGGTCCAGTACTGGGAGGATCCTGTGAGATCTTTGGAGGTTCTGATAGGATCTAGGGCAGGTATACTCCTTTCAAGTGGTCTCAGCCTATCATAGTTAATGGTGCTTATGTATGCATATTCTCTTTATTTTCCTTCTACATTATTCTGGACCATATTATTTTTGGGCTTCACTCACACTATGAGTCAGTAATGGTGATGTTTAAGTTCCTAATCCTGATCTCTTTTAGGAGCTTCTTACTTTCTTTTCTTTTTTTAATATTTATTTATTTTTCCCCAATCATACAAACTTAATATGTACCCTGGTCCCCTCCTTCCATCCACCCTTCCCCAGTCCCCCTTGCACCCTCCCCCCTTTTTCCCTTCCTTTCACCACCCCCCTCCATTTCCTGGAGCATCCTTTTGTGTGAATGCCGAACTTCCCTCCAAGTTCTCCACTCTAGTGAGGTGTAAGGACTCTGTGGCATTGCCAGAGCCCTTTCTTGGGCTCCGCTTTAGTATGGGAACATTGTTATGACTGTTAATCCCTTGACTCTAAGGATCGTATTCTACGATCCATGCTAGACTTTGGGAGTCGTTGACAGGTCAGTCATTGCGCAGGTCATGCAAAGTCCAATTATGGCTACTATGGCCCTAACTTGTGTGGAGTATCTTGTATATCGTTGGTCTTCCCCATCTTTAGGCTCTTACAGTCTTGCTGCCCCCTCTTCCGCAAGTTTAGGATGAACTTTAGGATGGTGAGAGATTTGGCTGGTCTGGTTCCAGCCAAATTAATGTAGGGTCTCTGGTGTTCTGAATTATGGTTTGTTATTGTTTTTAGTTTTGCTGTTCTTGCACTTATTTTCTTTTTTTAAGGAGCTTTTTATTTTTCAACTGACAACTATTGCTGTTTATATGTTGTTTAAAACTGTATAACAGGTCCAAAATTGAACTAATTATCTCTCTCTTGCCTCTCAAACTGTTTTGTTCTTGTGTTATTTACGTTGCTTGGTCTCATCCCTGATCATTCAAGCTAGAAATCTTAGAGTCAGCATCTGTATTTCCATCTTACTTTTTGTGAGTCAGTTTCCCTAATAAGTTCCTCTGCTTTCCTACAGTTGTATCATGGTTGGTGTGTGTGACCAAAGGGAATGGGAAGCAGTGGTGTGTGACTTCTAGGATGAGCCATAAGGGAAGTTGCTATGTTATCATGCTTTATTTTGGGCCCTTCATTCTGAAGACCATAGGGAACTATGGCATATGCTGGCCATGGATAGAAAACCACATAGGAAAGGCAAGTATCTGTTTGTTTTAAATTTTATCTATTTGTGGGTATGTGTGTATTTCTGCGAGTGAATGTGTGTGTGTGCACTTGTGTGTGCATGCGTGTGTGTCACAGGGCACTATGTGTGTCCATGGAGGCCCCAAGGTAATTTCTGGGATCATCCTGGATTGCTCTACCTCCTGTTTGTGCTGCTCTGGGTTTCCTAGACTCCACCTTTCAGGGTCAGAAGTGCAGGCCATCACCATTTCTGCCTGACATTTTTTATGTGGGATCTGGGATCTGAATTCAGGTTCTCTGCTTGTGAAGCAGAGGCTTACCCCTTGAGCCATCTCTTCAGCCCAATGGTAAGGATCCGAAGCCAGTAGTGTCATCTTGCCTGCTTTGAATGAGACCATCTTGGAAGTGGATTCTC
The DNA here is from genome assembly GCA_023101885.1 of Typhlomys cinereus. Lineage (NCBI taxonomy): Eukaryota > Metazoa > Chordata > Mammalia > Rodentia > Platacanthomyidae > Typhlomys > Typhlomys cinereus. The sequence continues at coordinate 1,439,744 of JALPQD010000261.1, forward strand.
TGGCTCGAGTCAGTCCTTCAGGTGGCAACAGCCCTGGCCAGCATCTTGACTGTGCAACCCAATGAGTGAACCTGGGTGAGAAACACCAGCAAAGCTGTGTCTGAACTTCCAGATCCACCACAACTGCGAGACAGTATACATTTATATTTGTTTTTGTCTGAGACCTTTAGGGGATAATTTGTTTATAAGAATAGATGGCTGAAGCATCTATAAGCATCACTATGATAGTCAGGTTATTTTCAACCTGACACATAGGAAGCAGCTCCCTAGACCTCCAGATCTCTGGTTTGCTCCAGACCAGAAAGATTCTCTAGATTCAGTCTGGCCTTTGTGCATGCCTGTAAGGGATTGTCTTGATTGCATTAATTGATGTGGAAAGAACAAGCCTATTGAGGGTAGGAGTAATCCCTAGCCAGTATTTCAGGCTTATGAAAATGGAGAAAGCAAGGATACATGCATTCATTCATTCTCTTTTCTTGCTCTCTCAGTTTCTTGCTGTGGATCTGATATCATCTGTTCCCTTGGCTCCTGCAGTTTGATCCCCCTGCTATGATGGATTATAACCTGAATTTGTGAGCTAATTAAGCACCTTTCCTCCCTATGTTGCTTGTGCCAGGTATTTTGTTGTGGCAACATGTAATGAAGCTAAAACAGTTACTGAATCTTGTTGGAAGTATTTGCTCAGCATAATTCATTTTTAAAACCTATACCATTTCTGCTGTAACTTTAGGCTTTATCACCTCTTTCTCAGATTATGGCAATCTATGACTAACTTCCTCTCTTATTTCCAGTTCATTCTCTGTTGTTGCCATCCATTTGTTACTTAAAAATATTTTTAAATCTTATCCTGTTATTTTCCTACTGCATCACTCAAGATGGCTTGTGTTTTAGTGCAGTAATAAAACAACCTACAAATCAAACTGACTAAAACAAACAAAAATTTATTTCTTATTCTTGTTACAAGTCTACTGTCATCCAGCAGAAGATCTCTGCTCATGGCAATTGGGAGCCCAAGTTACAGAAGGCATCATATTAAAATTGTGGGTCACTGTTGAGGCATTAAAGAGCTGTGACAGAACCCTCACTGGATCATAAATGTTCACATGGAAGTGACCGATGTCCATTTTTCTTCACATTCAGTTTGAACAAGTTATATGATCATTTCTAATTTTGAGTCAGTGGAGAAATTCTATGCCATCATGTACTCACTTAAAGCATTTTATTGGTTCTCCCTCACACGGAGGCAGCAATCTTAGTCCCTGTGCAGAGCACGTTAGGGCCTTTGTGATCTGGGCTCAGTCTGCTTCTTCAGTCTCATCTTTTGTCATGATACATCTACTCGATGCTTCATTACAGTTTGTCTGAATTGTCACTGATAAATTCATGACCAAGTGGTTAAGGGACCAAGGGGTTTTATTTTGGTTTATGATTCTTTTTTTTAATTTTAATACATTTTTTATTATTATTTCAGCTCATACAAACTTAATAGGTACACCAGTTCCCTCCCTCCCTCCTCCTCCCCCCAAGCTCCCTGCTCTCCCTCCCCTCACCCTTCCTCCCCCATCCCCCCGTGCCTCCCGCCCCAATTCCCAGAGTCCTTTCTTGTGCATGCCTGACTCTCCTCTGGGCCCTCCTCTCCGATGACGTACAAGGACCCAGTGGCGTTTCCCTGAACCCTTTCCTGTGTTCCCCTTAAGCATAGGAACACTACTGTGGCTGTCAATCCCTTGCCTCCAAGGATCTTGGTGCCTTTAGCAGATTCTAGACTTTGTGAGGTCAATAGTGTGTTGGACATTGCACCGGGCATGCAATGTCCAATTATGATTGCTTCGGCCCTAACTTGTGTGGAGTATCTTGCAAATCATTGCTCCTCCCATCCTTTTGCTCTTACACTCTTACCGCCCCCTCTTCCGCAAATGTCCCTGAGCTTCAGGATGGGGAGAGATTAGTCTGGCCTAGTTCTAGGTGGTTGATATAGAGTCTCTGAAGTTCTGGATAGTGGTTCATTGATTTTCTTTTGCAGTTTTGTTGCTCCTGCAATGCCCTTCACTCCATCGTGATGGGCACTGTATGTTACCCCCTGGCCAGAGACAGAAAGCTGTTAAACTGGAGTCTTATTATAAGAGCACATTCAAGGGTAGATGTAATACTTATACCCAAAAGTGGAATCGCAGGGTCATATGGCATTTGGCAATGGGAGGGGTCAATCACCTATTTGCAAAATGGTTACTTTTTAATCTGCCGGACTATGTGCCCTCCCCTTCTGGTGAGTTCATACCCCCTTAGTTGTAAATGATCAGGAACGAAATGTGAACTTAACTAGGTGTCACATTACTTTCTTGCAGTCCTTGATGGAGGCCTATTTTCAAAAATATGGAACGCTTCACGAATTTGCGTGTCATGCTTGCGCAGGGGCCATGCTAATCTTCTCTGTATCGTTCCAATTTTAGTATATGTGCTGCCGAAGCGAGCACGGTTTATGATTCTTGATTACAGTTCCTTGTCCAGTTTGGCAGGAGAGCTCATACCAACACCAGGAGCTAAGGAAACTGGCCACATCATATCCACAGGACCAGAAAGAGAGAGAGAGAGAGAGAGAGAAAGAGAGAGAGAGAGAGAGAGAGAGAGAGAGAAGATAGAGACAGAATCCTCACTTTCTAGACCAGCATGTCTGTCCAAAAATACAGAAGAATGCCAACTTCTTTAACCAGCTCCCTCCATCTTACTCATCTGCCCAGGGACTAGTCCCATCTACCATGGACTGAGCCTTTCCCATCAATTAGACAATCTCCTATAGACTTACTCAGGGCTTAACTCGACTACTAATTCTTTACAAATGTGCCCAGAGTTTGAACTTTTAATTGTCAAGTTGACACCCATTTCTAACTATGAAATGTTCCACTTACTTTGAGTTGCTCACCTTTCTAGAATGCTCTATATGTTTTCTTCCTTTTGTCTCTTTGCATGTATTATGAAATGGAACTGGCAGATACCTACTCTTCCCTCAAGGTTTTAATTTCCTTTCCTTTATGAAGCCATTCCAGAATTCCCTAAATAATCACTCCTGCCTTTTCAACCACATTCCTCTTTGTAAATGTCTCCATGACGGCATGGCTTTCAACACATTCCAGTAAGCTGTTGATTTCTGTGTTTGTCTCACCCTGAGTCCAGAGCTCTATAAGGACAGGAACAATGTCTTGCATTCATTTAGCTGATGCCAAGATCACAGCCTGGCATACCTTGGCAGCTTAAGTAGTATTTGTTGAAAGTATACATAAATATACCTATCCTTGAAGGACAGTCATAGGCTCTCTACTCCAACCATAACCATCTTATTTCTTCCCACTATGCCATTTTGGTTTGCCACGGATAGTCTTAAAAAAGAATCCAGGAACTATTTTAAACATGACCCACGACTTTCTTTTTTCCTATTTGTGATTCTCAGCTAATTTTATTGAAAGATATTTAACAGCAGTAGTCACTGTATTTCCTCCATGCTGGGTACAGTGTATAGCACTGAGGGCATGAAGAGAGACAATGTGTTGGTGATCGGTAAATCAGCATCAAAATAATTCTGCTTCACCCACAGCCTCAGTTGCCCCAGGGACTTATTCAGATACCTCATAAATGGGGTTTAGCTGAAGTTCCTATTTGCACGTGTTAAACATAGGATGCATATAATTTCTTCAGAAAGAGGGGTGTTCCTTTCTAACACCTGTCAGAAATCAGGCTGTTACTTGGGAACATTAGCCCTCAAGCTCATTAGCTCCTAATAACATCAAGCTAATAAAGTTTTTCAGAGACAGGAGAATACATTTTCTTAATGAGTGTAAATTAGGAGTATTCTTGGGATGATATTAGAGTTGGCAGTAGGAGGAGTTAGGCACCCCAGTAGGTGGGTCTCTTGCAGAGGACGCAGACTTCTAAAATGGGACAAGAACTGAGCTATGCAGAATGTTGAGCTGCCTTGTTCAATATGGTGATGTCTGGCTACATATGTCTGTTGAAACATGTTTAATCTGGATCAAGGATCTCAATGAATATGATATAAATAGCAGATATGAAAGAATGAATACAAACATTTTTCACTTGATTATGTATTGAGATGATAATATTTTGCATATATTGTGCTAGGTAAATACACTATAGGAGTTTCACTTTTTGTTTTCCTTTTCATATAGGATCTTGCTATGTAGCCCTGGCTATGTAGCCCTGGTTGGTAGACCAACTTCTGACTGCCTTCTGCCTCCAGAGTGCTGAGATTATAGATATGCATTGCTGCGACTGGTTTGCTAGTTTCTTTTTACTTCTTTCATGCTGCCTGGAGCCTAAGCATTCCTTTCGTTCTGTTTAGTTGTTTGTGTTTGTGGCTCCTTTTTTTTTTCTTCTGTAATAGTTTGCAAGTGTTTCTTCCAAAAGGCTCATGTGTTTGAATCCTTAACTGATTGTGACACCTTTAAGAGGTAAAGCCTTGCTAGAGGAAGGCTTGTCACCGAAGGTAGGTCTTGAGGTGCCCAGCCCTGCTTCTTTCACCTTCTTGCCTTCTCTGTCTTCGTAATGGCTATGGTAACCTGAACTGGCCACCTATTTCTGCCTCCAGTCGTGTTATTCCTGCCATAATGGACCATATCTGGAACCTCTGGAACCTTAAGTCAAGTAAATACCTCTTCTCTCCCCCAAGTTGCTTGAGTCAGAGTACTGTCTCACAGCAAAAGAAAAGTAACTGCAGTATCTCTTTTTTCTCCTTTCTTTTTAAAAAAAAATTTAAAAAAATTATTTACTCAATTGTGCGTGTGTGTGTGTGTGTGTGTGTGTGTGTGTGTGTGTGTGTGTATCTGTAGAACCACTGGTGAATTCGGGAATCATCATGGACTCCACCACCTCCTCCTTGTTTACTCTGCCCTGGGATTCACAGACTCCGCCCTAACAGGACCAGAAACGCAGGCCGCCCCCCGCTTCCGCCTGGCGTCTATACATGGGTCTAGGATCCGAATTCAGGACCTTCCGCCTGCAAGGCAGAGGCTTAACCCCGGAGCCACCACTCCAGCCCCTCTTTTCTCCTTTATTGAGCATCTTCTTGGTGCAAGTTCTATGCTCAGTTCTGGGTTGTTGAGAGGAGTGTCTTTGAGCAGCTTCTAACCTTGCGGTTACAAAAAGCCGTATAGACAACTATTACACTGTAATGTGTTAGCAAAGTTTCTTAAGCTGTAAATGGTCATCTTTGGGGAATGTTCTTTAAGAAACTAGTGGGACTTGAACTGAATCTCAGTTGTGCCTATAGTACAAAGTGCCTGAGTAAACTGATCGAAGCTGATCACATAGATCTTGATCCTAGAGCTGTAAGTACCTAATAGAAGACAGCGTTCAGAGGCATCCCGAGAACAACGTCCTTTCAATCATATTAGAAAGGGAAAGAGAAGGAAACAGGACTTAGAAATTTAAGACCTTACATAGTATATAAAACACTCATTCAGTGATTCCCATGGATCATATCTTTTCCTTTGTCTTCATAGACCTTTGAATAATATGTTATTTCTAACTAGATCTAATCAAGAAAACAGGCTCAGAGACATTCAGGAGTTTTCACTTTGCTCCCTGGCAGAATTGTCTTCAGAGAGACCATCAATAATTGGTTCAGGTGGATGTGAGAAAATCCTTAACCATATTGAAAAAATAGCTTGTAGAATTGTCTTATCGATCACGGAACAATATCATCTCACACTGCAAAGACATCTTTGGCCTTTATTATCTGAGATGGTCAGTCTTCACTGTGGTTTGGACAAGATTTGGGATGCCACAGGAAACACATGCCAGGGATGATTTTGATAGAGTTTTCAGAGGAGGGAAGACCAACTCTGAATGTGGGTGACACCACCCCAAGGGTGGGGGTTCTGGGCTGAATGAGAAGAGGAGCACATGAGCTGAGTGCCAGCGGTTATCTCCGCTTCTTGACCACTACGGCCTGGTGCGAGGCTGCCTCACCTTCTCTGCCGTGATGAACTGCATTGCTTCACACTGAGGCAAAACAAGCTCTTTTTTTCTTCTCAGGTATTTTGTCACAAAAGTAAAGGCAATTAAATACAATGTCTATAATCCATGACAATAGCTATGGTCAGCATTTATAGTAACTGTTGCCCAGCCTCCTTATTTTTTTATTTCGTTTTTAAAGAAGTATTTTATCTATCTATCTATCTATCTATCTATCTATCTATCTATCTATCTATCTATCTATCTATCTGTCTGTCTGTCTGTCTGTCTGTCTGTCTGTCTGTCTGTCTGTCTGTCTGTCTATCTGTTTGTTTTGTGTGTGTGTGTGTGTGTGTGTGTGTGTGTGTGTATGCGCGAGTGCTGTGTGTGTATCAGAGGGCACTGTGTCCCTGTGGAGGACCAAAGGTGACTTTGGGAATCATCCTAGGTTGCTTCTACCTCCTCCTTGCTTTGTTCTGGGATTTCCCAGGCTCCTCCCACCAGGGCCAGAAATGTCCTGCCCTCCCCCCCCTTTTTTTTAACTTGAGAGCTAGGATCCAAATTCGGGACCTTCTGCTTGCGAGACAGAGTCTCAACCCCTGAGCTGTCTCTCCAGCCTAGCCTCCTTATTTCTATAATTATACCATGTGGCCAGCTCTTAATGACAGTTATATGTACTATTTTTGACCCCAGTCTGTTCTATCCTGTATGATAGTCATCTTTCCTGTGCAAGTCATTGACTTTTTCAGTAATAACATATATCTCAAATGACAAATTCTGCTAGTCATGGGAGAAAGTGACTCTCAAAGGTCTTTCCATTCTCCATAAGTGTCAGTTCTCTTTTGTTTTTATCAGTGGTACAACTTCCTTTCATATCTTTCACTTTGAACAGCTTCTTGCTACCAATAATGAACATTTTTAAAGAATATCAGAACAGACCATGATTTTTGCCTCAACAGATCAGTAGAAAATTTGAATTAAAATGAAAGTAAGTGGAATTTACTCTAAGAAATAAGTGTAGGACTTTACTCTCCCCAGAGTCACCTTTCAGGTAAATGGCTAGAATTAGTTCATTTTAGAATAAAAGCAGTGGTTATGACCTATAGCTCTTCCCACATCTTCTCTGTCTTTATCAGTGTTGGCTATGTTTTTGGGCTGGCCACAAAATGGCTGCAACAATGTCATGCAGGGTTTACCCCTACAAAGGACAACCACAGTGTCTTCCAGTAACCATTCAGAATGATGGAAGTCACCAGCATTTCCTTGCATTTCATTAGCTGGTTATACACTGGGCCTGAGCCAACCAATCAAAGACCTTAGTGGGAGCTACTCAGGCTATGGGAGTTGTCCAGCCTGAGACACACGGCTATACAAGTAATATCTGAGCAAAATTGTGACTCTTTTAAGAATGAAGAAAGAAAGAGTGTTTTGCAGCAAGTGAACTGTGTCCCTTATATAAACCAGCATGATCATTGTAGTGTAGAAAATAGGTAGTTATTTCATGTAACACCAAGGAACTCGAGTGTAAGTTACTTGATTATCAGAACAGTCAAGGAAGTTCTCGTGAGTAGGATACCACTGCCTACATATTGAAGCATCCTAGTCAGTAATACATCTATATATAGGCCTACAGAGCCATTCTGCTGATGAACTCCTGCTTCCACAGGGAAAACAGGTGTTCGGAACAAATTTAGAAAAGAAGTGAGAAGTAGATCCACATTCTCCTGCATAATATTCAGGTGTTTCATCAACTTATCTGTTCAAGTCCCTGGAGAGAAGGTGAGACGCTCTGAGTTAGATGTTTTCATGTAAGTAGTACATCAAAAATAAATTAGCCTTTTGCCTTATAGAGTAAGCATGGTGGTGTTTAATCACATAAGATTTTTTATTTACTCATGTTAACCATAGGCACCAACAGGATGAGACTATGAAAGTTTCAGAAAGGGCTCTAGACCATGCTCCTTGGGAAGATTTGAGTGTGCATTGGGAAAGCTATGCAGGCTTTCTAGCAGAGCAGAGGAACATTGATTTTTGTCTAGAATTTTCTTCACTGAATGCCTGACAGAAGGGATTCATGGAGCCCACATGGCAAAGCCCTTCCTGTAGTGGCATTTGGCATGCCTCCCCACCCCGACCCCCAGGCCTTGGAGGCAAGCAGAATGCCTGGGTAATTGTGGTGAAAAGTAGTGTCCATCCTGTTGGGCTTTCCCAAGGATGCCGATCCTTAAATCAGAGAACTCTGAACAGAACATCTGCAAATGGATTGTTTAGTAAAAAATCACCAAAGGTGAAATCACTAAGGAATGAAGACACTTGGATATGTTTGAAACGTCTTTGTGTTTCCAGACTTTAAAATTTCGGTTCCATTTAATGTAGCCACAGGGAGATGACTGCTGTAGGTTTGTGGGTCTATGCTGTCTGAACATGGAATACAGAAATGTGTTCACCTACAACTTGGTTGCTAATGAGTACAAATTTCAGCAATTCTTCCACATTCTCTGTGATCTAAAAGAATTATACAAAGCCACACTTTTTCTCCATGCATAAGGGATTTCCCACGGAAAAAGACAGAGTTCACAAAGTGCACATTTGTGCTACAAAGGCTGGTTTCTACTTGCTTTAAGACATGCTTTGACAACATAGGGGTATTGGAAGAAGAGAATATAAGAACCAAGTCATGTACTGAAAGATTCTGGGGAATGGCTTTAAAGCATAATAGGGCAGCAGGGGCCAAGAAAATGCATCTTCAAGGGGTGTGCTGCTCTGATTAGGAACTCAGATCCAATGGTCAGGGCACCTGACACAGCTAGATGAAAATAGAAGCCCCAGAAGAATCGTTCAAAACAAAACAGGACAGAAGCCTAGAGGCATAATCAAAAATTGCTAAAGGCACTAAACAAAGAAAGATCACAAATAATAAATGAATATGGAATAGCTAAAGGTAGGGGAAGACTAAAAGGGGGTAGATATCTTATTAAAATGTTACAAAAACTGTACTATTGATGCTTACTGTTACTTATCTAAAGGGAATAATCTGATGTACAGGCCAAGATTTATGTTTAAAGATGTTCAGCACCATATTATTTAGCATGACAGAAGAGTAAATAATATTTTAAAATTTTTTATTTTATTTTACTTTTGCATATATGTGTGTGTGTGTGTGTGTGTGTGTGTGTGTGTGTGTGTCAGAGGGCATACTGTGTGTCCCTCTGGAGGACCAAGTTTGGGAGTCATTCTGGATTACTTCTACCTCCTTTTTGCCTCACTGTGGGATTTCTGGGGCTATGCCCACCAGGGCTAGAAGTGCAGGCTGCCACCATTTCTGTCTGGAGTTTTTACATGGGACCTGGGATCCGAACTCAGGTCCTTCTGCTTGTGAGGCAGAGTCCTAACCTTTGAGCCATCTCTCCAGCCCAAAGTAAATAGTCTAAAAGGTCAACAATAGAAGAATGATTAAACCAATTATAGTGCACCTATATAATCATACAGGCATAAAGATGAGGCTCTAGAGAGTTTTCAATGAAGTGAAAAAATTTTTGTGACATACAGTTCAGTTTTATCCCTAAAAGCACAAAATTTGCTGTAGGTCAATTAATTGAAATCATAATTTATTCTTTTCTTTTTTTTCTTCTTCTTTGATCAACATATATTAGCTATGCCAAATAATGGGTTTTATTAATTTTTTCTCTATATAACTTTTCTTTTTTCTCATTTTAAATAAAAAGGAAGACTTTGTAATTTTTGGCTTCAGAGATCTGAACAGCAAGTAGAAGAGGAATGAGCAAAGTTGCCTTTCAAAACATTTCTTTTGCAATCTTAAAGTGAAATAAATGTTATTCTAAAATACTATTAAAATTCTTGCTTTAGGCATTATGGGAAAAGTTATGCAACACCAGTTGGCAAAATGGTGCTACCTCCTCCCCAGAACAGCAGTCTATGCCATGGCTGAAGAATATTCTGGACTTTGAGTGCTTTTGCTGCTCTTGCATGGTACAGGAGGATAAGTAAGGTTCTGAGCCCTGTGAGGTAATTAGACGCCATCCAACTCTTTTCAAACTCATATCTAAGCAACTTTGAGAGATGTGTTGAGGATTAGTTTTGCATATATGTAACTTACTGGGGAAGCAGAGAATGGCAAATGCTGTTATCATCTTTCTGTTATTCAGAGGATTTTATCGCTCATTATTTCCTTGGTAAGATGACAGGGATACTTTCAGATTATCCATATTGACTCAGTACAGGTGTGGATTAATATATTTTGTTGCAATACTATTATTTAAATATTGGCAATTCTTGTTTATTTTGAATTAGTGTGTGTATGTTTACAGGCACATACATGCCACAGTACATATGTGGAAGTCAGAGGACAACTTTGTACAGTTGGTCTGGTTCTCCTCTTCCATCTTTATGTGAGTCCCAGGGATGACACTTAGGTGTTCAGGCTGTCATGGCAAGCACATGGCAAACCCTCTTACCAGCCTTACCATTGTCAGTTCTTACAGGATCTGAACTATAGATTATTAACTAGAACAGTAGCTTTCAAGCATCTCTCTCTCTCTCTCTCTCATTCTTAAAATTTTTTTAAAAATGAATTTTTTATGATTCATCTGTTTATTGTGTGTGTGAGTGTGTGTGTGTGTGTGTGTGTGTGTGTGTGTGTGTGTGTGTAGAGGGCACTGTGTGCCCCTGTAGAGGACCCAGGATGACTTCAAGAATCATTCCAGATTGCTTCTACCTCCTTTTTGCTTCACTCTGGGATTTCCCAGGCTTCACCCACCAGCGCTAGAAGTGCAAGTCAAAGCCATTTCTGCCTGGTGTTTTTATGTGGGACCTGGTATCTGAACTCAGGTCCTTCTGTTTGTGAGGCAGAATCTTAATCCCATAGCCATCTCTCTAGTCCAAGTTTTTTTTTTTTGAGACAGTTTTCTCATGTGGTCTGGGCTGGTCTGAACTCCCTATATAGCAAAAAATGACCTTCAACTCTTGTTCTTTTTGCCTATACTCCCCAAATGCTGGGATTACAGGTGTGAACCACCAAGCCCCTAGCTCAAATTTTTGCATTTAAACAAAGAAAACTGAAATGTATGTAAAGCAAAGAAATAAAAATGGGAGATTTTGGCAAAGTGATGATGGAGAGTCAGTCCCCAGAATTCCCAGCTTTACTCTGATTCTTTCGGCTAGGTATCTTCCCCTATCAGGGTACCCTAGGAAACCCAGAGCTCTGTAAGCACAATTAGGAGACATCAGAGCCTGAGCATGTTTTGGGATGATGGGTTCCGTAAGGTTCTTACATATGACACAATGCTCTGGCTTTGGGGGAAGGAAGGAAAAGGAAAGAAAAGGGTGTCTCTCTTAACTGGGAAAGATTTGAAAGTTCCCAGATGCCCCCCTCCCACCAAAGTTCATCATTTATGCTTTTCTTTGGATTATGAAACTCAAGTGTGAGATAACACTGCCTTATAGAATGCAATATAAAATTAAATTAAACCTCAGGTTTTAATATATTCCAGGGTCAACCATACATTTGAGATATTGGAAAGAAAAGTGTTCTAACTACACTGACTTAGAAAACTTTTGAGCTAAAATGTGCATTTTGGCCTGACAAACTTTTTCAACTTCTCCTTTTTCCCAATCAGAGTCAGTTTTCTTAGTGCCATTGATGTGGCTTCACTGTCTTGGTCCGATAAGGTGCTGTGTACCTCAGTTTCTCTCTTCAAAGGGTTTTATTACAAGCACTTTCTTTTTTTTAATACATTTTTTATTATTTCTGCTCATACAAACTTAATAGGTAGACCACTTCCCTCCCTCCCTCCTCCTCCCCCCAACCCCTTGCTCCCCCTCCCCTCCCTCCTCATCCCCCAGTGCCTCCCCCCCAATTCCCAGAGAGTCCTTTATGTGTATACCTAACTCTCCTCTGGGCCCTCCTCTCCGATGACGTACAAGGACCCAGTGGCATTTCCCTGAACCCTTTCTCATGTTCCCCTCAAGCATAAGAACACTGCTGTGGCTGTCAATCCCGTGCCTCCAAAGATCTTGGTGCCTTTAGCTGATGCTAGACTTTATTACAAGCACTTTCATTAGAGAACCGTTCTGAAGAATAAAATGGCCTGTAATGCCTAGTGTATGGGTAGTGCTGTGTAAGTATTTATTATTATTATCGTGATTTTAGATTATGATCTTACCAAGCAGTGATTTAAAAAGAACCATGACTTCCAGTTAAGAGTCACCAGAAGTGTTTTTCACACTGAATTGCTGATTGCCTAGATCAATTGAATAAAAGCTTTGGGGCGGGAGCATAGGCACTAGTAATTAAAAATTTAGCATGCTCGGTTGAACTCGAGTTGGAAGAGGCGAGTCTGGTCTCAAAATGGAGGTAAAACCGCCTACCAGTTGCCCCCAGCCTGACTCTGGCCGCTGCCGCGGGGGGAGCGGGGGGAGGGCCATGATCCAAAGGAAGCAGAGCAGTTGAGGAAGCTGTTCATTGGTGGTCTGAGTTTCGAAACTACAGATGACAGCTTAAGAGAACATTTCAAGAAATGGGGCACACTTACAGATTGTGTGGTGATGAGAGACCCCCAAACAAAACGTTCCAGTGGCTTTGGTTTTGTGACTTATTCTTGTGTTGAAGAGGTGGATGCAGCAATGTGTGCCCGGCCACACAAGGTTGATGGACGCGTAGTGGAATCAAGGAGAGCTGTTTCTAGAGAGGATTCTGTAAAACCTGGTGCCCATTTAACAGTGAAGAAAATTTTTGTGGGTGGTATTAAAGAAGATACAGAAGAATATAATTTGAAAGACTACTTTGAAAAGTATGGCAAAATTGAAACCATAGAAGTCATGGAAGACAGGCAGAATGGAAAAAAGAGAGGATTTGCTTTAGTAACTTTTGATGATCATGATACAGTTGATAAAATTGTTGTTCAGAAATACCATACTATTAATGGGCATAACTGTGAAGTTAAAAAGGCCTTTTCTAAACAAGAGATGCACTCTGCTGGATCACAAAGAGGTCGTGGAGGTGGGTCTGGCAACTTTATGGGTTGTGGAGGAAACTTTGGAGGTGGCAGAGGTAATTTTGGCCGTGGTGAAAACTTTGGTGGAAGAGGAGGCTATGGTGGTGGAGGTGGTGGCAGCAGAGGTAGTTATGGAAGAGGTGATGGTGGATACAATGGATTTGGAGGTTATGGTGGAAACTATGGTGGTGGTCCTGGTTATAGTAGTAGAGGAGGCTATTGTGGTGGGGGCCTGGATATGGAAACCATGGTGGTGGATATGGTGGTGGTGGAGGAGGATATGATGGTTACAATGAAGGAGGAAATTTTGGTGGAGGTAACTATGGTGGTGGTGGGAACTATAATGATTTTGGAAATTATAGTGGACAACAGCAGTCAAATTATGGAGCCATGAAGGGGGGCAGTTTTGGTGGAAGAAGCTCTGGCAGTCCCTATGGTGGTGGTTATGGATCTGGTGGTGGAAGTGGTGGTTATGGTAGCAGAAGGTTTTGAAATCAGTAGAAAAGGACTACAGTTCTTAGCAGGAGAGAGAGCGAGGAGTTGTCAGGAAAGCTGCAGGTTACTTTGAGACAGTCGTCCCAAATGCATTAGAGGAGCTGTAAAAATCTGCCACAGGAGGAATGATGATCCATAGTCAGAAAAGTTACTGCAGCTTAAACAGGAAACCCTTCTTGTTCAGGACTGTCATAGCCACAGTTTGCAAAAACTGCAGTTATTGATTAATGCAATGTAGTGTTAATTAGATGTACTTTCCTGAGGTCTTTTATCTGTTGTAGCTTTGTCTTTTTCTTTCTTTTCATTACATCAGGTATATTGCCCTGTAAATTGTGGTAGTGGTACCAGGAATAAAAAATTAAGGAATTTTTAACTTTTCAATATTTGTGTAGTTCAGTTTTTCTACATTTTAGTACATAAACTTTAACAATGCAGTTTTGAAGGTGTTTCCTTGGGAGTTAACAAGTCAAGAAGATCATTGTTAATTACTATTTTGCATGAATTTTGCTAAAGTTAACTGTAAAGAAACACCTACTGACTTAAAGTTTAAGGGGGAAATCTATTCTCCCCATTTCCAAAACCATGATATAAATGGGCGCTGACATGTGGAGAGAATAGAAACTTGTATGTTTGCAATGTGTTTTAGATCATTAGGATTGGGTATTTAAATTAGTATATTTGTGAACTTAATAGCATTAAGATTACCTTCAAATGAACAAGAAAATTTAGCATGCTCATATGTTGTTAGGATTGACAAGTCCATGGGCTAAAAATATGCCACTGTGGGTGAACGTGACTGATGGGGGAGAAGAGGAAATGGGAATGGGTCAGAAGAAGGCTGCTGAAGCACTGTTTACAATAGCAAAGTCATGGAATCAACCTAAATGTCCAACAGTTGACGAGTGGATAAGGAACCTGTGGTACATCTATACAATGGAGTACTACTCAGCCATCAAAAATGATGAAGTACTGGAATTTGCTGGGAAATGGATGTCATTAGAAAGAATTATATTAAGTGAAGTATCCCAAACCCAGAAAATTAAGCGCCGTATGTACTCCTTAATAGGTGGCTCCTAGTACCAAACTCACCCAGCCCACATTGAGACACTTAAAAGTAAACCTATGTAACACAGTAATTGCAAGGATTATGAACAAGAGAGATGGGGTAGGAGGGCCAAACCAGAAACAAGGAGAGAGGGGACCATGTTACAGCAGAGAAAATAGGCCTCCATCAAGGTCTGCAAGTAAGTAATGAGAAACCTGGTTAAGTTCACAGACGTTCTTTCCTGATTTCACCAGAAGGGGGGGCATATAGTCTAGCAGATAAAAAGTAATCATTTTGCAAATGGGTGATGGACTCCTCCCTCACTGAGGTTTCCTACTCTTATTACATCTACCCTTGAATGTGCTATTATAACAAGACTCCAGTTTAACAGCTTTTGTCTCTGGCCAGGGGGTGACATACAGTGCCCAGCAGAATGGAGTGAAGGGCATTGCAGGAGCACCAAAACTGCAAAAGAAAATCAACCAACCACAATCCAGAACTTCAGAGACTCTATATCAATCACCTAGAACTAGGCCAGCCTAATCTCTCCCCATCCTGGAGCTCAGGGACATTTGCGGAAGAGGGGGCGGTAAGATTGTAAGAGCAAAAGGATGGGAGGAGCAACGATTTGCAAGATTCTCAACAATAGTTGGGGCCAAAGCAATCATAATGGGACTTTGCATGCCCTGCGCAATGTCCAATGCACTGTTGCCCCCATAAAGTCTAGCATCTGTTAAGGGCACCGAGACCCCTGGAGGCAAAGGATTGACAGCCATAGTAGTGATCCTATGCTTAAGGGGAACAAGAGAAAGGGCTTATGGAAATGCCACTGGGTCCTTTTATGTCATCGGAGAGGAGGACCCAGTGGAGAGTTAGGCGTACACAATAAAGGACTCTCTGGGAATTGGGGGGGAGGCACTGGGGGATGGGGAGGGAGAGGAGGGAGAGGAGGGGGTTCGGGGGGAGGAGGGGGGAGGGAGGGAACTGGTAAAAAAATTTTAAAATGTATAATTAAATTTTTAATAAAAAATATTAAAAAAAAAAAGAAGAAGGCTGCTGAGGAGACGGGGTGGATGCTCTTGAGTCCTTGATTGGGTAACTGCCAGCAGAGGCTCATGGCCAGAGAGGCTCCTGTTAGAGAGTGTGAAGTGCCATCTAATGGAAAGTGGCATAGAGGACACCGTCATGACAAAGGAAGTCCTATAACCCCAGAAAATGCATGAAAGGCTGACAGCAGTCGGAATCATGGGTTCTTCATTGGTGCAAATACACAGAAATGTATTGGTGCAAATACACAGAAATACACAGTGATGCTTTGGGAGTCTTTTTCTGCTCCAAGGTTAAAGCCTGGGATTGGTGTGTGTGTATATGTGTGTGTGTGTGTGTGTGTGTGTGTGTGTGTGTGTGTGTGTGTGTGTGTAAGTGAAAGTATTCATGTAACCCTGCCTCTCAGATCAGAAATACGAACTTCAGAAATGCTGATTCTTCTGAGTGGTTGTCTGAGCATGTGCTGGAAACTAGGAGGATTCTCTCATTCCCTTTTACTTTCTTTCAATAAACCAGAGACCTCACACTCAAAGATGCAAACTGATTCCCACTCCCGTTTATCATTCCTGAATAAAAATAAAGTTAAGGAAATAGGCAGGACATTGTGATTTTTTCCCCCTTCTATGCACTTGGCCTGCTTTGTTCTTTTTATCTTGTGTCGTGTGTGATTTTTTTTTCTTCCTATATCTGATTTTTCTCCACCCAAAAGCTCTCTATAAGTCACCGTTCTAGACATGGCATTTGTTTGACATTGAGTAAGAAAGAGAAGGATTTCTTTTTTAATAGTGTTTAGAGAAATGCTTGGAGATGAAGGAACCAGTAATCAATATTCATGTCTTTTACTGTTTTCATTTTTTCCCTACAAATAATTCATCAGTCATCTCAGCAGTCTTGTACATGGAAACATGGTATGCCCAGTTAAAGAAAGGGGTAGCGAGTCTGAACAAATCGGGCCATTCTCCCACAGTTAAAGAAAGATAAGTGGCAGAATGATCTGCGCAATGACCAACATATCATGGAGCCCTCAAATTCTAGCGTGGACTAAAGGCACTAGGATCCTTAGAAGCAAGGGATTAGCAGTCACAATAGTGTTCCTATATTTAAGGGGAACACAAGAAAGAGTTCTAGGAAATGCCACTGAGTCCTTATACCTCATCAGAGAGGAGGACCCAGAGGAAAGTTTGATATACACATTAAAGGATGCTCCAGGGATGGGGGGAAGGGGCACTGGGAGAAAGGGAGGGAGGGAGGAAAGGAAGGGGAAAAGGGGAGAGGGAGCAGGGAGGTTCAGGGAGGGGTGAAGGGAGGGAGGGGACAGGGGTTCCTATTACGTTTGTATGAGCAGAAAAATAAATAAACAATTAAAAAGAAAAAAAGAGATAAGTGGCAGAATATCACGATGAAATCCACTTTTCCTGGTGTTCCATACTCTTCTATTGCTGTGAGAAAATACTCTGACTCAAGCAACTCAAAGGAAGAAAGGTTTATTATTTTGGTTTATAGTCCCAGAGAGACTAGAGTCTATTATTGCAGGGAATGCATAGTGGCTGAAGCAGAAGGCTGGCCTACATTACAGCAGCCATCAGGAGGTAGAGAAGAAAGACGGAGAGGGAGGAAGTGGGGTCCAGTTAGCCAACCTCAAGGCTCAACCCCAGTGACTTTCTCCAAGACACTTTCTCCAGCAAGGTTCTCTGCCTTTTAAAGCTGCCATAACTTTTCCAGACAGCGCCATCATCTGGGGACCAAAGATTCAAACACGTGTCGGAGACACTTCATATTCAAACCATGACACCTGGGGCCGCATATTTTTCTACAACTCCACTGCACTTAATTATTGCACCTGGAAGTTATTTCTTACTGGCTACTTAACCTGTGAGTGACAGTTCCGGGAACTGTCCTTGTTAATGATTTAAGAACTTGGAAGTGTCTTTTTGTGTCTCCCACAAGTGATGCGAACAGGAGAGTCCGGAGGATAAATGCATGTGGCCATTTCCTCTCCATATTGAACTAGCAGGCTTGCTCCCAGGGCTTTGAAGTATAACCAGTGATGCCGTCTGGAGGAGTTTCATTTTCAACTTGGTGTCAGCAACAACTGTAGTGCTACTTAGGTGTCAGGCTCAAATAAAACTTGTGAATGGGAGGCAAATGGATGGCTGGATTTCAAGCAACTAGTATGGTATTCTAGTAGTACATGACCTGAGACTCCTTGATGTTCTCAGGGTCCCATGAAACTTTTCGGAAGAACCTGTTCCACAGTAAACCATGTCTGGATAGCAACAGAACACTCGGGCGCTTATGCACACACTCTAATTAGATCCAGCCCTTCCGTGCTAATCCACTATTTCTTTAACACCCTGGCATTGTTCAGTTAGGCCGGCATAAACAGTGGAGTTTCCCTGCCCTGGGGATCTGTTGCAACCTTAAATGTTGTAAGCAGATGAAGGGTTTACGGGAATTGCTTAGTTGGGCTTTGCATCTTGATTTGTGGTCTCACAATTGGTTATGGAGTTGATCTGGATTCAAAGAAGCAAATGACCACAGCTTCAGGATGTGGGCTGGCCCTACACACAGGGATAGAAGCTCATTGACATGCAGCCTTCTGGGAAGGAGCTTGTTTTGCACCATGAAAGAGACAGACTATCAAGGTGTTGTTTTTTATGTATGTATTTATTTCTTTCATGAGGCTTGGTTCATATTCTTAGGCTCCATACTACATACCCCCAGGATGTGCAGGAGTGAAAGGCAAGCTATTTTAAATGTCTCACTTGGGGCTACTAAGAATTTCTGTGTTCCATTCATAGGGATGGATCCAGAAAGTTCTCAGGAATATAGTCAGAAGAATGTCAATATTATGGCTTGCTCTCTGATTCCTATCAAGGTGGCTATTATCACATTTTTGATAAACTTTCAAGACAAAAGATTGAGCACAAGATAAGTTAAGAAGAAGGAAGACCATGCAATAGTCAATTTCCCTCAGGCACATCCGTCTTCAATGGGTTTTGCTGTGTCCCCTAAGAAGATATGTTAAAGACTTAACCCCAAGGGATGTAATCTTATTTGGAAATAGGATGAATGTGGACATTGGTTGAGATGTGATCACTTTATCCAGTATGACCAGTGTTCCTATAAGAAGATCATGAGAAACACAGTGTGAACATTCTGTGGCATCAGAAGTAGAAGCCGAACTGGTGCAGCGGCAATCCAGGGCACATGGAGAGGTCCCTGCAGAAGTTAGGGAAAGACATTTCCAGCAGAAGGAACTTGGCACCACAGCTACCTTGATTTTGGACTTTGAACCTCCATAGCTGTCACAGGACAGATATTTGTTTTCAGGCTGCCAGTGTGTAGTGTGGTGATTTGTTATGGTAGCCACTGGAAACCAATGCACCATTCTTTTGCTTATGGTCAAAATGTCACCTTTGGAGAAGACTTCCAGATGCACCCCCCACACATCCTGGTATGTCTTCTTGCTACATGGTACTCTAACATTGTCACTCCTTTTCCCTTCTTTATGACATTTAGCAACTACTTTTGAGTTTGTCTTCCTCTCCCCAAGGAAACTGCAATTGAAAGGCAGAGAAGATGTTTATGGAACCCGTGGTTGCATTCCTAGCAACTAAGGTTGTACTTGCTGTCAGTTCTCTTTAAATATTTGCCGATTGAGTCAGTGAGTAATGACTAAATTATAATTTAAAAATTTATTTCCAGCTTTTCAAAAATTATCTGGAGGCTAATACTTTATGAACAGAAGTTTTCTTGTTAAAATTCGTTTTATTTGAGAGGAGGGATTGCTTTCTCGGAAACTTGAAATTCAGCCTTTTCATACATGGTCATAATATTTTTCTTCAAAGCACTGAAAAAATATTTATGCTTTCTCTTGTACAAATAGTTCTCTAGTTGGAAACAGTGTGGGATTAAAAAAAGCTTACTTAAATTATTTGAAGTTTCTTCTTTCCTCCACCATAAAATGTAATTTTGACTATATTTCAAATATCCTCTTCTTGAAGGATTCACTACCAAAGGGATAAGCAGAAACACCATTGAATATGAGAAGAGCCAAAAAGCTGTTGAAGGTCTTTGCCTTGTGTTTTGCTCTGAGCCTTGCACTTTCTCCCAGGCTGTGGATAGGCACTGTACGGGATCTTCTAAAGCTTCACATTCCTTGTCAACCAGGTAGAATAGTGAGAAGAGAAGGTAGACTGTGCACTGCTTTCTGTGATGTGGTACACTGATGTATTCCCCCTCCCTTTTCTATGTGATCTGAGGCTCGAACACCGTTGTAGCTCTTACTTTGGAAGAGTCTTTGTGATTGGCATGAAAGTTAGTGTGTGGTCATGTCAAATTTTGATGAACAAAATAGACATCATCTTAAGAATCCACTTAACTGCAAAATGATTTTTGATCTTCTGACACATGCAAAGATACTATAGTGGGAAAATTTGAAAGATTGGGCAGAAGTTAACACTCTGCCAGTGTAGTTAAGAAACAATTGCTGGGACTGTGAGGATAGTGCTGCCAAATCTGAGCCCCACTAGCAACAGGGAGCCAGTTCTTGGTTCACCTGAATCTCAATTTCTTCACTTATAAAATGAAAATAGTATTTCACAGTGTGACTAAGAAGTGTGAAGATTCTTGTTCACACAATTGCTCTGTGACTATGAATCAAATCTGAAGTTGAGAGAAGGGGGGCCAGGCCATGGAGTATAGGTGAAGGTTAGAATACATCTTTCTGAAGTCAGTTCTTTCCTTCTACCATGTGGACTTTTGAAGATTAAACTTGAGTAGCCAGATTTGTACACAGGTGTTTTACCTGCTGAATGTTATCTAACATTGTTATAACACTTTACCATTTAACCATTTACCAAATACTCTACAAATATTCTATTATTTGAAATTTAAACTAATTAATTAAACAGCTGGGCTAGATCTAAGTCACACAAATGAACAAGATACAGATCCTGATATCAAGACACTCATGACTTAATGGGAGATATAGGCATATAACATAATCCCTATGGTCAGTGAAGTGATAAAGGCTGACATAATCACAGAAGACATGCAATGAATGTTACCGTTGCAGTTCATTTGCATGGTTGCTGATAAATGACCATCAAACAGCTTAAGGGAACAAGGGGTTTATTTCCTTACAACAGTCTGGTTACAGTTCTCAGTCCAGCTTGAAGGGAGAGCATACACCAACCCTTGGGCTGAGGAAACTGGCCACACCATTACCATATAACAACTGAGAGAGGGACGATCCTTATTTGCCAAACCAGCATGTCTATCCAAGTGAATGGAAGGATGCCGACTTTCTCAACCAGCTTTCAGTGATTTATTCCAGGGTCTAATCCCACCGACCATAGGCTGGGTCTTCCCCATCAGCTAGACAATCTTCTTCAGGTTCGCTCTGGGCTTAACTCAACTACTAATTCTCCACAAATGTGCCCAGAGCTCAAACCCTCAACAGTCAAGTTGACACTTTTGCTTAACTATGACAGTTACTACGTGTCCTCTGTCCTGTATTGCACTTTATCATTGTCCTATTAATTTATCATATGATTTAGAGGTAAAGATGATGATGGGTCTGAAATCTGGTCCCAGCTCCAATTGAGAGTTGATTGCTAGTCTTTGTAATTGCTTCAGAGGTGTTTGATTTTAATACCATGAAAAGCTATCTCAAACCCAGTGACATAAAAGAACAGTCATTTTATTAGCTCCATCGGTTTGGCAGGGAGTGGTCTTGAGTTCTTCCTGACACTAAAGATAATTATTTACCTCTGTACCAAGATGACTGGATCTCAGAAGATGACTCTAGTGGAGGATGGAAGGCTGACCTATTCTATAATGACTGATAATAGCTGTCAGCTGAACCTCGGCTGGGGTCCACTAGTCAAAACACTCATATGTGGCCATTGCATGTGGCTGAATGGGTTTCCTCACTGTATAGTGCCCTCTCCTTGGCCCCCTGCATCCCTTCCATTCTCAGCTCCCAATGGGAACCAAGTAGAAGTTGCATAGCCTTTTATAACTTCTTCATACAGGCTGGGATTTATATAGTGCTCTTTCTGCTAGAGTTCCAAGACGCATTCCTAATCTACATCCATGGGGGGGAGGGAGGAATCATGCACCTATTCCTCAGTGAGAGGAGTGTCAAATTGGTAAGAACACATGGTATTGGAAAATGTAAACTGCACAGTTCACAGTCTAGCTATAATAATTCATATTCTTGCCATGTGCAAAACACACTTATCTCTTTAAGATTCCCAAACCTCATCTCAATGTGACCTAAACTAGAGATCCATGATCACATCATTTTGAACAGGTCCAGTAAGAACAAAGTTCTTTCCACACATCTCTATTTCTCTTTGAAATGTCTATGAGATTTTAGCAAATTATCTTAGTGTCCATACCTGGATTTACTCTTTGGCCTGAGAGACTTTCTCAATTTAAGTACTGTTTACTGCTGAAAAGGTTTCCTTTGAACCCAATTCACTCTGGCTTCTTTTAGATTCCTTTCTTTAATTTACTTCTTTCTTCAAAACTTATCACAGGATACAAGAATATCACAGGTACCATTTTAAGTATTCTGACTGGAAATCTCCTAGTCTACATCACTAAGTTCATTAGCTGTAGTTCCTGTTTGCTTTGTAACTCCCGGGGACAGCATTGCTAAACTTTCTGCTTATGTGTAGCAAGAGTTTCCTTTTCTTCACTTTTTAGTAACACTCAAAATGTTCCTTTTCCTAAAGTTTTCTCAAAGTTCAATAGGTTATAATAACAAAGACACCCCTAAGTTAGTGGCACACTTTTTAGCTTTTATTATGGAAACACCCCACTTCTGGACCTGTTCTAGATCTCACCATGACACTACAAGTCACTCTATACTTGGTGACTTAAAGAAGCAAGCTGCTCACTGTTTACAATAGCAAAATCATGGAATCAACCCAAATGTCCAACAGTTGACGAGTGGATAAGGAAACTGTGGTACATCTATACAATGGAGTACTACTCAGCCATCAAAAATGATGAAGTACTGGAATTTGCCGGGAAATGGATGTCATTAGAAACAATTATATTAAGTGAAGTATCCCAAACCCAGAAAATTAAGCGCTGTATGTACTCCCTAATAGGTGGCTCCTAGTACCAAACCCACCCAGCCCACCTTGAGACACTCAAAGATAAATCTATGTAATACCTACAGTAATTCCAAGGATTATGAACAGGAGGGATGGGGTTGGAGGGCTACACCAGAAACAAGGAGAGAGGGGACCATGTTACAGCAGAGAAAATAGGCCTCCATCAAGGACTGCAAGTAAGCAATGAGACACCTGGTTAAGTTCACAGACGTTCGTTCCTGATCATTTACAACTGAGGGGGTATGATCTCACCAGAAGGGGAGAGCATATAGTCTGGCAGATAAAAAGTAACCATTTTGCAAATGGGTGATTGACCCCTCTCTCACTGTGGTTTCCTACTTTTATTATATCTACCTTTGAATGTGCTCTTATAACAAGACTCCAGTTTAACAGCTTTCTGTCTCTGGCCAAGGGTTGACATACAATGCCCATCAGGATGGAGTGAAGGGCATTGCAGGAGCAGCAAAACTGCAAAAGAAAATCAACAAACCACAATCCAAAACTTCAGAGATTCTATATCAACCGCTTAGAACTAGGCCAGACTAATCTCTCCCCATCCTGAAGCTCAGGGAAATTTGCGGAAGAGGGGGCGGTAAGATTGTAAGAGCAAAAGGATGGGAGGAGCAAAGATTTGCAAGATACTCCACACAAGTTAGGGCTGAAGCAATCATAATTGGACTTTGCATGCCTGGCGCAATGTCCAACACACTATTGACCTCACAAAGTCTAGCATCTGCTAAAGGCACCAAAATCTTTGGAGACAAGGGATTGACAGCCACAGTAGTGTTCCTATGCTTAAGGGGAACACAGGAAAGGGTTCAGGGAAATGCCACTGAGTCCTTGTACGTCATCGGAGAGGAGGTCCCAGAGGACAGTCTGGCATGCACATTAAAGGACTCTCTGGGGATTGGGGGGGGCCACTGGGGAATGGGGAGGGAGGGGTGAAAGGAGGAAGAGCAGGGGGGTCCGGGGGGAGGAGAAGGGAGGGAGGAAAGTGGTGTACCTATTAAGTTTGTATGAGCAGAAATAATAATAAAAATGTTAAAAAAAAGAAGCAAGCTGCTGTTATGTTTCAGTATTATTGGGGTCAGGTATTATAAACAGGTATAATGATGGGTTGTTTTGATCCCATGATATCTGGGGCCCTTGGTAGGGAACACTTGAAGATTGAGGGTGAATTAATGCTTCTGGTTAGACTCAGATGAATGTTTAAGTTGCTTTCATCAGGTAACAGATACTGTTGTTGTTTGAAATATTACCTGGAAGTGTCAGTTAGACCATCCACTCATGACTCATGGCCCTTGTTCTGGTTGTTTACACTTCATGGTTAGATTTGAAAAGTAAATTTCAAAGAGAAGCAGGGAGACATTATAACACCTTTAAGTGCTGTATCTGAAAGTCACATGGTGCCCATTCTGATAAGGTTATAAGCCTATAGAAATTTGAGAAGAAATATGCATTCTATCTTTTTCAGAGTATTTTTTAGATTACCACACAAAATAATTGATTTCATTATGGTATTTTCATCTCTATGCATCATGATGCTTGTTTTTCATTCATTCCCCTCTTCCACTGCCCTCTCTTGGGCTCCCTGCCTCCCTTCCATTCTCAGGAAGTTTTTCTGTGCTTTTTTTTTTTTTTTTTTAAGAAAATCATATGTAAATTCGGTTGCCCTATCTTTTTTCTTCTTCCTTAAGATTCATTCTTCCCTTTTTTATTATTTATTATTTATTCAATTGTGCATGTGTGCGGGTGTGTATGTATGTGTGTATATGTATGTGTGTGTGTAGAACCACTGACGAATTTGGGAACCACCATGGACTGCCTCCACCTCTTCCTTGTTTACTCTACCTCCCCCCCGCCCCACGGGCTTCCGCCCCGTGTCTATACCTGGGGTCTAGGATCCGAACTCGGGACCTTCCACCTCCAAGGCAGAGGCTTAACCCCTGAACCATCTCTCCTGAGCCATCTCTCCAGCCCCCTATTTCTTCTCTTTCATGATCCTCTTTCTATTTTTATAATTCTAAACCCAGGTTCTGCATATCAGAGAAAATATGTATTATTTGTCTTTCTGAGCTTTGATTATTTTGCTTGGTCTAATGATTTCCAGATCATTCCATTTTTTCTACAAATGCAATGATTTCACTTTTCTTTATGGCTATAGCAAATTCCATTGTATATGTGAACCACATTTTTTATCCATTCATCTGTTGATAGACAACTATTGGCTATTGCAAATAAAGTAGCAATCAACATGGATGTGAAAGTATATCTATGTTATGTTGAGTTAGAGTTCTTTTGGGTACATTTACCCAGAAGTGGTATGCACTTGGTAGTTCTAAGTTTAGCTTTGTGAGGAGTCTCTACACTGATTTTTAAAGTTTTTTTGTTTTGTTTTGTTTTGTTTTAATGTGGGACCTGGGATCCGAACTCAGAACCTTCTGCTTGTGAGACAGAGTCACAACCCCTGAGCCATCTCTCCAGGCCCATCTACACTGATTTTTATAGTAACTAGTTTATTTTCCTACTAACATTAAATAGAGTTCCACTTTCCACACATCTTCCTCAAAATTTGTTGTCATTTATTTTTCTGATAACTATTCTGATTAGGGTGAGATAGAATCTCAAAGCAGTTTTAGTTACATTTCTCTTTTCCATTTGCATTTCTTCCTGTGAGAACTATTCATTAAGTTTGTTAGTCCACTTATTGACTGGCTGATTTGATTTTTTGGCTTTTTTGTAGTTCTTTATATATTGTGCATATCAATCCCTAGTGTGTAGATGGCAACAATATTTCCCCATTCTGTAAGTTGTCTCTTCACTTTGGTGATTGTTTTCTTTGTTGTAGAGAGAAGCCTTTTTCTTGTGATTATTTCCTTTGTTGTAGAGGAGTCTTTCAATTTCATGTAATCCTATAATCAGTTCTGGAGATTACTTCCTGAGGCATTGGAGTTGTTTTCAGAAAATCATTGCTTATGCTTCTATTTCAAAGTGACATACCATATTAATTAGTTCTCTCATTACTCTGGCAAAATATGATAACAGCACCTTAAAGAAGGAAGGATTGGGGCTGGAGAGATGGCTCAGGAGTTAAGACTCTGCCTTAAAAGCAGAAGGTCCTGAGTTCAGATCCCAGGTCCCAAGTAAAAACAAAAACAAAAACAAAACAAAACCAAAAAAACCATACCAGGCAGAAATGGCAGCAGCCTGTATTTCAGTCCTGGTGGATGGAGCCTGGGAAATCCCAGAGCAAAGCAAGAAGAGGTAGAAGCAATCCAGGATGATTCCTGAAGTCACCCTTCGTCCTCCACAGGGACACACAGTGCCCTCTGATACACACACACACACACACACACACACACACACACACACACTGAATGAATGAATAAATAAAATTTTTAAAAAGGAAGGAAGGATCATTTTGGCTTACGGTTTGAGGGGACATAGTCTTTATGATAATAAAAGAATGGTGTGTGGAGCATGAGGCCTCTGGTCACATTTTGTTTATGGACAGAGACGAATTCTGGTATTCAGCTTGCTTTTCTCCTTTTCATTCAGTGTGGAACTCAGGATACAGAATTCCACATTCAGGGTGGGTCTTCTGTGGTCAAATTAAATCTTTCTGAAAACACCTTTTAGGCACAATATAAATGTGTTTTCATGACAATACTAAGTTGACAATGAAGATTAAGTGTTACACCCACCATCTTTATGGAAGATGTCAAAATTATTGAAGGACAGTGTATGAATGGGAGATGCTGTTGCAACTATTTTGGAAAATACAATCTGCTAGAATTAAGAGATATAGTACTATAAGAAATGAACATTGGAGATCCCAGAAAGGAAATGATCTCCTATGTGAGTCTTAAAAGATGAATATGGAAAGAGTAAGAATCATTATGATTTTAATTTGATGGCAAGAGACATAAAGTTATGAGTACAATCAATCTCCCAATTGTTATGGACATAAACATTGAGGAATGAGTGACTACTTTGAAACAGAAGTACTCACTTAGGAGCACACATTATTTCGTGTTAAAATGTTCCCTCTATTTCATAGTCAAACTTTACACTAGATAAATTCACACTGATTTAAGAGACATAATTCAAATAATTGGTAAAAAGAAACTCATAGGTAAGAGGAATTATTGCTACTGCATCCAGCAAGAGGGCCAGAGAAGGAAGGAGAGGAAGGAAAAGAGAAAGAAAGGAAGAGAAGGAGGAAAGAATTGAGGAAGGAAAAAACAGAGAGAGAGAGAGAGAGAGAGAGAGAGAGGTATCTAGATATCTTAGATGTCATCTTAGGATCTTTCACCATGAACTGCAAAAGGATCCCCAGAAGCAATCAAATGCAGCCTGTGGAGCCAATATCCCCCCATGATCTCTGATCAGTATCATTAATTCTACTAAAAATGTCAGTAGCATTATTTGATAGAGATTGCATGGACTATGGGAAAAAGATAGCTCATGTATACAGTTTAGAACAGCCGACATCCAGACAACCCACAGATATGTAAGTTATACATATGCTTGCTGTCAGATACCAAGGCATAGTGGTTATTTGCTACCCAGGAACAGAGAGCAAGTCAATCGTACTTATCATACATTATCAAGTGCTAGGAAGCTTAAAAATTGACAGAAAGTTCAGAAAAAGTGACAAGTACTTAAGTACTGATTTATCATGGACAGAATAAGAGTAAGGGAAGTAAGATGTGAAGAGGCTAGGTGTATTTACAGTACAACCAAGTAGGAGAAAGAAGAGGACACAATAAACTACCTGCAAGAATTCAAAGTATGAACATGGGCAAAGTAAATGGTTTATCAGTTTCCAAGAGGAAATGTCCAGAAGAATGCCCCGTGCTTAGCCAACAAACGTGTCTTAAGTTGGAGAAGGAAAATGTCTTCATGATGCTCATATCACCCTTAGCCCTAAAAAAAAATTTGGGATCCTCTACTCTGATACCTCAAAATTTCCCTGAACAAAACATTAGAAACTTACTGTATAAATAACCTTTGGGAACCTTGCTATGGGAACAGAATCAACAAGCCAGGAAAACTGAGCATCCAAACCTCATTAGGAAGATAGGCATCTGGTCTTTCTCCCAGTGATTTTCCTGCTAGCTAATTTTAATCAGCCTGTGAATTTTAGATGACCTAAAAGAAAAAATATTGGGGGCTGGAGAGGTGGCTCAGGGGTTAAGCCTCTGCCGTGCAGGCAGGAAGGTCCTGAGTTCGGATCCTAGACCCCACGTATAGACATCGGGCGGAAGTGGGAGCGGCCTGCGATTCTGGTCCTGATAGGGCGGAGCCTGTGTGAATCCCTGGACAGAGTAAAAGGAGGTGGAGGCGTCCATGGTGGTTCCCGAATTCGCCCGTGGTTCTACACACAAACACACACACACTCACACACGCGCACATACGCACAATTGAATAAATAATAAAAAAGAGGAAATATTGGAAATAAACTTTTGACAGAGAACTGTACCCTTTAAAATTAGGCATAAAGGCAGAACAGAATAGACCAGGTCAGTAGAAGACCGAAGGAAAGTCAAGATGGTCTTTTTTCCCCCTTTTTTCTTTTTTTCTTCTCTTTCTTTTCTTTCTTTCTTTCCTTTTTTTTAATTTAAAGATGACACACAGCCTGGACTCTTTGTTGGATCATGGGTGATTGGCTCACATTACTGCCGCTGCTAAATGCTCAGAAAGGCTAATAAATACTGGACTGGCTGAAAGGTTTTTGTCTTTCCTTTATTTCTTTTATATGCACCAGCAAGACTGACCAGTTCAGGGAAATGAAAGTTCCTGTTCTTTAGAGGAAACCCAGCATTCAGTGCCCCCAGGAACCATTCTGATTTCCTCTTCAGAAAACACATTTTATTCTAAATGACTCATTTTGAAGTCTTCCTTGCAGTGTGGAGAGCCAGTCTGGTTATAAAGAATGGGTTTTATAGGAGTGCTGCTGGGGTGCTGTTGGTGGGAAGGAATTCACAAGGGGATGTTCTTGCCATTTGCAAGAGAAGGAAATGTTCCCTCTGACTTTAAACGGAGCTAGGACTGCATGAATAGTTTCTCTTGGTATTAGTAATAATCTACCTTGTGATGCTTTAAGAATAATTTGGGTAAGCTTTCACTGGTTTCTTACAAATGAGTTTCTTCTAGATCCTGGAACTAGATACCTTGCAGCCTCCTTCCTGAGTTTGATTTAATTAAAATAGTTGCTTTATCTGATCTCATGTCGGCTCATACTATCTCGACTTCCAAGTGTTCAAACACCCTTAGCATGCCTAGGGTTACCCAGAATAGTAAGGGACAACTAGGTTCTAGGTTAATGGTGATGATGCTGGAACATAGATTTATCCATATGTGACAGTGTTTCCTATGCAAATGATACACTACAATTCTGTATTTGTACATGTAAAAAATATTTTAACTTTCATGTCACTTATAAAGAGAGGAAAACAATCTCCATATTTTTAAAAAAATTTTTTTTTCAATCTCCATATTTTTAAGATGACTGATTCAAAGTGAGAGAGTAGCTGAAGAAATTGGAAAGTTCTGGAATTAGGAAAGATGTTGCAAAGAGGATAGGGAGTTTAGCATAAATCATAGATTGGGCAGCTTTTGACCTTTGACTGAGATATTTTTCTTTTGTAATGGAAAGTGTTTCATACAGAGAACCACAATTGATCAAATTGCAGAGAATGAGTGACTGTGGAATGCTTGGCCTTACACAGAACTTTGGCATCACCCTACACCCCAAGGCTCAGGAAACCTTGTAGAACCAGGGTTGGTAAGAATATGAAAGATAGAAATGGGCAGACATGGGCAATAGTGCTGCCAGATAGTGTCTTTTGAACATGATGGGACTGCTGCACCTATGAACTCATTGAAGCTCTTTATGCCCTAAGACTTGCACAAGATGTGACCTGAGCATTTTGTCATGGAAAGGGAAAGACCTTAGAAGGCACCGGCTGTCCCTGAAGACCAGTTGTGTGGGTTAATGTTGGCTGTGAGAAGGGGAACTATTTTCTTCAGTGATATATCCTCTGACACATTCGCCATGCTCCTGCAAATTCCCGGGAATATGCTAATGCAGGAACACATCCTAATGCTGACCACACATGCAAAAAGACACGAAAATAGGAAGGAACTTGTGTGTGTGTGTGTGTGTGTGTGTGTGTGTGTGTGTGTGTGTGTGTGTGTAGAAATAGTTTTCAATGGGACAAGGAAGGTAAACAGGATTGGAAAATATGAAGTGAAAATGGCTTAAATTCGCTGTATATATATTAATCAAAGAATCAAAATAAAAAATATGAAGAAAGTTTAGCATAAGAGAGGCAAAAGGAAAATAACTGAAATTGCATATATGTTCCAGCTCAATGAGCAATAGAGCTCAGGAAGGGCGTACATAGCAGACCAGCCCCTCTCTGCCTCCTTTTCTGTTGAAACAGAGAAGGATCCAAAGAACTCTGTGGAATCCCTTCCCATGTTCTATTTATAACACAGAAAGCTTTAATACTGCCATGAGACTCTCTGAATGGTTGGTCAGCTTAATTTAACTTCCATCTTGCAGGTCACTGGCATTCCCCGGATTCTCAGGCCTAGAGGCTTTGAACACCTCCTTCTCTGACCTAATCTCTCTGTCCTCATGCTCAGATTTTCATATCTGTTTTACTATCCCCACTGAAGCTCATGATTAGTACATGATCTGCATCTCCAATCTCTCTCCCCTCCCAATTTTCTTTCATTTCTTGCTGTAACAATTTAATCCTTTTCTTCATTCTGCCTCTTCTTAGCCTTTTTACATCCTTTGTACCATGGACACCAAGAGATGGGTTTCACGTCCTCTCTCAGATCATTTTTTTTGTGTTGTTGTAAAAAACTCAGTCACGCTGTAGTATCTAGATTTTCTTCTGATTTCTAGCTCTCACGTGCTTCCTTTCCTCATTCCTCGAAGGTTCATACTTTCTCTAAGGCATGCCACTCCTCTTGCTATGATTAGGGATATCGTGAGCAACTAGTCAAGGAGGTGTAAGTGTTATTTTATGTATGCTATTAGCACATGGGTAATACGTCACACATCACACATTCAAATCAAATCATAGCTAGACTTCTACCTAAAGCCAAGGTAGCTCATCTTGAGATGTCACTTGGTCTGGGCACACATTCCTCTTCACAGACAGTCTCAGTGGGGATGACCTTATTGAGGAGTGGTGTGGGGGTTCCTCCGGGCTGCTGAGAAACCTGGAAATGGGAACAACTTCTCAGTAGAGAGCTACTACTTCAACACTAAACATAGTAGCTCTGAGGCTCCCTGTGAGGTAGTAGAAGCTTGAGCTGATACACTCTCCAGCAAATTGGGCTCACATAATGTTCAGATAACCACCTTAGGGTCACCTCATTTACATGTGGCAGTTAAAGTCCTAGACAACCACCTTAGGGTTACCTCATTTGTACTGGGCAGCCTTGGGTCCTTATCTGTCTAAACATATGGTGGCTCTCAGGTCAGGGAAAGTACAGTTTGTGAAAGTACACGAACATTCTTGTTTATTATAAACTTATTTGTCACATTGGGAAGTTTTAAAACATATTTAGCTCCAAGGCCAGGCTTACTCTATTTTGCTTCACAGCACACTTGTCTTTATGTTCTTAAGGGAGTTTATAAATATGCACATCGGTGGTGTTCTAGCATCCTTGCTTGTCAGTTCCTTGACTCTCTGTACTCCAGTGATCTTGTTTTCCATCTTATTTCAGTCCCCAGTTCAAGGTCATGTACCAGTCACACCATTATCAGTAGTCATGCCATGTTCCATTCTGATGTTTTCTTTTTGCAGCCTTCTTCTTTCCCCAGTGGCAAAACTTGTTCAGTACCACCGACATCTGCAATCTACCAGCATATATAGTCTATCAATCCCACATGTCCTATCTACCTCCCGACTTTACATAGAGTCCATGTTCCAAATTACATCACTCTCTTACATGTATTTTTTTATGTTCAAAAAATTCTCTTGGGAAAAATAATCCCTGCTTTAATCCAGATTTGCTGATTCTATGCTTGTTTTGCTGGGCATGGTTGGATGAAAATCCTTACAACCATGGTGTCCATGGTTACTAATCCCAAGTACATCTTCATGACTGCCTAGCATCTCATTATATCTTCCTCATCCATTTACAATCTCACTTCTCCAACCGGGAATTTCACATTGTTTTTGTTTTCTTAAGCCTCTTGCACAATCCTTATTCTTAGCTAACTGCCTTTGCTACTAAGGAGATCAAGGCAGCGACACATTCAATCTCATTGCACCTGCACACACACATGCTGCTTGCCCTCAAAGCTGAGTGCCCAGGCTCCATCTGAAAACTACTCAGCTACGCAGCCACTTAGGCATATTGTAAGTATATGTCTGGCCTGTCTACATAGAAAGTTTGATTAAAAGAGGTGTCAACAAATTTCATGGGCTTATGTGGGGTCTAGTTACTTATTAATGAAAATGTGAAATAACCATCAGAAAGGTTATTACTTAATAATAACTCTTGGTATAAACAGATTCTTCATAGTGTCAGTTGCAGTTAGTTTTAGGTGTCAACTTGACAGTTGAGAGCTATGAAGAATTAGGTAGTTAAGCCTTCAGAAGATTATCTAATTAATGTTGAATGGTCCCCACAGTAAGTGGGACCATTCTCCAGGATGGGTGGTTGACACAGACAGAGAACTGTTTAGAAGTTGGCAGACTGGCAAGCTGGCATGTAGAAGGATTGTATGCAGTGTGGATTCTTGATCGCCTTTGCTCTAGCTGTAGATGTGATATGACCAGTTCTCTCATCTCCTGTTGGTAATCTCCTGCCATGATGGGCTATAACCTGAAATCATAAGCTGGAATAAAAACCTTCATTCTCCTAAATTTTGGGAGCCATGTATTTATTACAACAGTGGGATTTTCAAACTAAGACAATGTACATATACCATCTTTCTCTTCCCAGTTAGATCTTTTTGTGTCCTTTGTGATAAAAATAATACTTCTAATTTTATATTTCCTCTTGCAAGCAAAGGTAACAAGACTTTAATTATTTCACTGTGGTTCTTCATAGCTTGTTTATAAGAATGGTGTTTTTTTTTTCTTGCACGCTTCCTTAAGAGCATTTAATGAATGCTTGTGATCTTATTTATGACATCATTCCTTCTGTTATCCCCCTGTGAATATTAAGTTCTAGTAAGTCCCCCAGAGTTCTTACATATTGATCTTTGTTGCTGACCACAGGTTCAGACCTCTACCACAAATATAAAACATGCTGAAAGTAGTAATGACACTTTGTTTTATGTGTATTAAATGAATAATTCAGAAGTTTATTGTATGAAGATAGAAAAACATAATTTTTGTGTGTGCACAGTGTGTGTGTGTGTGTGTGTGTGTGTGTGTGTGTGTGTGTGTGTGTATGTACAAGAAGGCATTGAGTGTGTATGTGCCTGTGGAGGCCCAAGGGTAACACTGAACATTGGAATCGTCCTGGATTGCTCTACTTCTTTATTGCTTTGCTCTAAGGGTTTTCCAGGCTCTGTCTTCCAGGGCCAAAAGAGCAGACTGCTACAATACATGTGTGACATTTTTGCATGAGATCTGGGAACCAGAACTCAGGTCCTTTTGTTTATGAGGCAAAGGTTTTTAAACTTTAAGCCACCTCTCCAACCCTTATTTGTCTTTTAAACACTTAATTTTCATCATGGCCTCCCAAGATGTGATCAATATCAATGCCAATATCAACCCTACTTTGTATACACTCCTAACAAAGAGGAAGGATAGAGGATGGGCCTAGGAATGGAATGAGAAAGGTAGCTCCATTCTTTGCAGGAATACTTGCTCCTCATCCAGCGTGATTTAAGTTCAACATGGGAGAGTGGGGAATCATCATTTTTATTAGAGTCCAGAGGTGTAGTTGTTTGAAAGGGCCTACTGGTATTGTGAAGCGATAGGTTAAAAAAGTTCTCAGAGGAGAACGTTATATCCCTTCTTTAGGGACTGATGCATGGGGGTAGAACCTGAAGAGCAGGGTGCCTGACTGCCTGGATGCCAGGTGTAGGGTCAATGGAGGATACTACCTCCTCTACCAAATCTGAACTCAGTTGTTTCAGATGGCCCCATACACCCAGGAGCTGGTAGTAAGCCACTGGTAGCTCAGACCCCTGAATTCATCCCGTACTGTACACGAATCACCTGAAATCAGTGAGTCTGCACATTGTAATGGCCTGATGATGCATGATCCTATGACAGAAATGTTGCTGTGGTTAAGTGGGAAGCAACTATTCACTAGGCTGCCCTCTCTCTTGGCCATGGGCTCTACGGACATGGATCCTGGAGACTTAGAAAAATGTAGGTAGTTCTGTCTACAAGGGTGCTGGGTTTACACTTGAGGCATCTTGCTCACATAGTACTAATAGCTGTGACTGGACAAGGTAAGTAAGGGAGACGTAGAAAATATTGAGAAAAGTGTTGCATCAATCTTTTGCACCATTATCACCAAAGATGCCATATATTTTACTTAAAAACTTCAGTTTTTGCCTGTGTCCACCCACTAGAAGGTGAACTTCATGAGGTCAGTGATTTTGTCTGTTTGTTTGATGTCGTATCATATTAGCATAAGTCAAACACATGAGAGTTACTCAAGTACATATTGCTGTTCATAGTGCTTTATGCACATGCTTGACTACTGGAGAAAATTTTACTCCTTAGCTTATCTACCTGTGAATCTAAGTGGGCAACAAGCTCAGTGAATGCCACCAAATTAGACTTCCCTTAATTTTCCTGTTTAGTGTATAACCTATGCTATTTACTAAATTCTAATGTTCACTATCACATTTTAAACCATATCTTTTCTCTCTTCCTCATCTGCCTTCTTCTCCTTTCTCTTATTCTAATTAGAAAGACTGGCAAAAATCAGTAATACTCCAGTATTAGGTTGAATGGTGCCCCTCCAAAATTCAAGTTTATTCAGAGACTTAGTGTGGAAACTGCGTCTTTACTGATGTGATCAACTTACTGTA
The DNA here is from genome assembly GCA_023101885.1 of Typhlomys cinereus. Taxonomy (NCBI): domain Eukaryota; kingdom Metazoa; phylum Chordata; class Mammalia; order Rodentia; family Platacanthomyidae; genus Typhlomys; species Typhlomys cinereus. The sequence goes on from JALPQD010000261.1 coordinate 1,474,484, forward strand.
AGGTCACACTGGGTCAGGGTGTGTCATGGTTTGAAATGTGAGTTGTCCCTCGCAAGCTCATGTGTTCCAATCTTTAGTTGTTTGGGAAGGTCATGGCAATTTAGGAGGTGCAACCTTATTGGAAGAAGGCATATGAAAAGGGGGTGGGCCTTGAGGCTGATTAGCCCCAGGGGCCCTGCTTCCAGGAGAAGTTTGCTCTTGCAGTTAGGAATTTTGCAGCTCTCAGCCTTCCATGATGGATGTGACCTGATCTGCTTCCAGCTTCTGCCAGTTAACAATGCCATTCCATCATGAAGGCTGTATCTCCCCTCTGGAACCGTAAACTGAATAAATCTCATTGTCTCACAGCAGCTCAGAAAGAGTAAGTAGGACAGGCTGGGTAGAAATCCTATGTGATGAAAAGGGGGACATTTGGATACCCAGAGAAAAAAGCTACCTATCAGAGATGGAGTTTCTCTGTCACAAGCCAGTGATCACCAAGGATTATTGGCAATAACCAGAAGTCAGAAGAGGTGAGATCTGGTTCTACCCAAAAGATTCATAGGGAATATGGCCCTGTCAATCTCTTGATTTCAAATATCTATGAGGAAGGATTCTTCAAGACTATGAGAAAGCTGATTTCTATTATTTTATGCTGCCTAGTTTGTAGTAATTTATTCTTTTTTTAATTATTAATGTAGTAATTTATTCTTTCAGCCTTATAACATGATACAATCTCCAGCTCTTACATTAGGTCTCACACTACTTGGTTATTCTGAGACCCCAGTTGTCCCTTGGGATTAAAAACAGTTACAATTTTTCGCATTGCCCATTCTCTTTGGCCTTTGTGACATAAATGCAGCTCTCTTTAGGTTTTTACTATGATTCTTTTACCTTTCTATCGTTTCATTGTTATTCAGTCTATGTGGGAGCATCCGTTTTCTCTGGTCAGATTGTCTCTTGACAGAAAGCCTTAAAGAAAGGCAGTCCTGATATGACTTGTAAGAGCTTATGTGTTCCACATGGAGAAATGTCTGAGGTGTCTGAGAAGATAGTTCACACAGAGCCAGGAGCCAACAAAACGAACGTGAATGTTGTCCACCAGAGAAATCCCTGGTTTTCAGGATGCTTGAAGCAGGGTTGTAGGAGGAGGCATTTTAGTGAGGTGTGGTCCGGTCCACTGGTTTTGATGATGCATCTTTGTGGTGATAGAGTAGTAACTGATCCCCTTTGAAGGGAGGTGGAAATGGCTCCCTAGAAGCCTCCAAATACTACCCAGCCTCTCAGCAGAGCAGTCAGCGTTACCCTTTAAATCTTTCCCTGCTGAGACTGGAATGAGAAGAGCCCTCTTAAAGAGATCTGCCAAATAGGAAATAGCTTTTGCAGTCCAAAGAAGGAGCCAGAAATACATTAGGGATTTGTCCTACTTCCTATCCCTGGTCTCATATTACAACATGTTCCCCCCCAACCCACCAAAACAAATTTTGCCCCTGGCTGATTTCTTTCAATGTCTCTTTTTCCTGGATTCTTCCTTTTGATTTATTCTTCCACTGGTATGCTCTTTGATTTCCTTTATTTCCTTTTGCATTGCTTTCTAAATTATTTCCAGCTTATAACCACAGGAGGCTGCAGGATAGACCTGGCACCATACACCTGTATTTGAACTCACAGGTTTGCCCTGAACAAGGAAAGTCTTTCTAACAAGAACTGTAATTCTCCTGCCACAAACTGCAGTGACTGTGTGTGCCTATTTGACTTCTTTTTTTGAGACAAATTAGATCAGAGGGTCCTTTTATATGTGGAGAGAGCTGTTCACTTGACCAAGAACTTTCAGTTTTGATTGGAGCCAGACTTGCTGGACTTTCTGACAAGAAGCATCCTGGACCATATTCTCAGGCTTCTTGACCAAGAAATCTGAGACATTGAAGGGGAACGAAGAAACGTGCCTAAACTAACAAGATGAAATTTGGCAGGACTACATGTGTGGTTCTGAGTTAGGGATCAAAACCTCTGCTACATGTGTTAAGTGACTTGGCAACTTTAAGAGCAAGAGGAGAAAAAAGCCCAACGAAATAAATCAGCGCTAGTTAAAGTTTTTCTTTATGGCTTCTTATATGTGAATGTCCATCTTAGGTTAGTTTGATAGAAATAGGACTGAACTGGAGTCAATTACCAAGACAAAGACTATGAAATTGCTTATATAGTGACTATGGCAAGAATGTACTCAAAGTTTTACCCTTTACCTTGTTTTTTTCCCCATACATTTTTGTGATTTGACTATACAGTTCATCCTGGAAGTAATGAAGTTTATTTTTCCACCTGCTGAATCGAGTCTTTTGATTTCCTTTGGCTTGTATAAAATATACCAAGAGGGAGTCTTGGGAGATGGCTCAGGAGTTAAGGCCTTTGCCTCAAAAGCAGAAAGATCTGAGTTTGGATCCCCAGATCCCATGTAAAAATGCCAGACAGGATTGGCAATATCTGTACTTCTGACCCTGGAGGGTGGAGCCTGGGGAACCACAGAGCAAAGCAGTAAAGAGTTAAAGCAATTCAAGATGATCCCCAAGGTTACCCTTGGGCCTCTGAAGGCGCACACACTCAAGTGCCCACACTTAAGTGCCCTCTTGTATCCATAAATACATGCAGACAGACAGACAGACAGACAGACAGACACACACACATACACACACACCAGAAGGAGATGAAAGTATCACAGATGGCTCTGGGCTTCATGAGTCCTCTTTTGTTATGTCACAATAGCTAAGTGATACTACCTTAAAAGCACATCCCACGAAGACACAACTACTAATGGCATTGGCCCAGTAGAACAGAGAACTTCGTGTGTGTCTTAACTAATGCTTTGGAGACTGACTCTGGAGTCCCCTACATTTTTGGGCCCAGGGAGATGGATCAGTGGATAAACGGTTGATTCACAAGGGCAAGGACTGGAATTTCTCAGAATCACGTAAAAGCTGAGCAGGCATAGTGGTCACCTGTAAGCCCACCTCTCAATAGGCAGAGACATGATATCCAGGGCAAGCTGTCTAACTAGACAAACTAATTGGTGAGCTCTGTGTTCGACTGAAAGAATTATTGAGTCAGTACTCAATAAATAAAATAGTGAGTGATTGAAGAAGATGTCTGACATCAACTTTGGGCCTCCACATGCATGTACATACATGCACTCGTGCACTGTACCCACACACATATGAACATATACCAATGTACTTCCACATACAAATGCAAAATAGAAAAGAAGATCCTACAGTCCAGTAGGCTGTTGGCCAGCTGATCTGATGATAGAGCAAGGAAGACTGTCTACTTGGAGAGTGGTCAGCGCTTTCTGTTTGTAGGAATAAAAGATATTTATTTCCAACAAATCCAGTGTAAACAGTCACTGGGGGAAGATTTTAGAAGCATGACCCAGGTGAGTGTTAAAATTCTAAAAGAGAGTGTTAAAATTCTAAAATTCTATCAGAAGCCTGATAGAAACACAGGCTCAAGGTGGTAGCAAGTGCTGTATGGAAGGACATCAGGTGTCAAGGAATTGTATGAAGACTCTAGGGAGGTCTCTGGTGAACCCATTAGTATCCATGGCAAAAGAGTGCTGGAACACAACAGTACCCTTCAGGTAAGAGCTATCTCTATCATCCTTTCTTCCATTCTTCATTCAGTATGTATCTGGGGAATGATGGTACTAGACAGGCAAATAGGAATGGCGACCTTATATCTTCTTTGCTCCACTGTTCCCTTCTAGCTTGAACTGGCAGAGGTCAGAAAGCAAATTCAGTGATTTGTCTGCATCGTGCGACTAGGACTCTATTAAAATGAAATTTACTTCTGTGATTAGAAGAAACTAGAAGACTTTTTAAAGCTTTTATTTATTTTCTTATTTATTTTGCTTGTGTGCATGTAGATGTGTATAAGTGTATATGAGTGCATGTGTATAAGTGTGTGTATGTGTGTGTGTACATGTGAGAGAGAGAAAGAGAGAGAGAGAGAGAGAACTATGTGTCCCTATGGAGGACCAAGGGTGACTTTAAGAATCATCCTGGGTTGCTTCTACCTCCTTTGTTCTGGGTTTTCCCAAGCTCTGCCCACCAGGGCTGGAAGCGTAGGCCACTGCTGGTTTTGCCAGGCATTTTTTACATGGAACCTGGAATTTGAACTCAGGATTTTCTGCTTGCCAGACAGTCATAACCCCTGAGCCATCTCTCCAGCCCAGGGACTTAATTACCAAAATTTGTAGATACGATGCAGGCCTGCCCAAAATTTCATTCATGGGCAAAAGAATGATTATCAAATATGTATAGGTATATGCTTGCATTTAACCTACATCTTTAATTATAACTTATATTTTAGGACAATTTTGGTCTCATGATGAAATTGAGTGGCAATATAGAGATTTTCTACTTATTACCTGTCCCCACATATGCAAAGCCTCCAGAAACATATTAATGGTAATTTGTTGTAATTGATGAACTACAGAGACATTATTATTGCCTAAAATCATAGTCTCTTGGTGCTGCATATTCTATGAGTTTGGATAAATGGATGATAATATGTATCTATCATAATAGTATCATGTAATTGAACCCATGGCCTAGCATGGGGCCCTTTCTGGAATAGTATTATATATCGTGCTGAGGACCGAACCCATGGTCTAGCATTATGATCTATCAACTCTCTCTTCATCACTGCTCTAAAGTCCTTTGGGCTTCTCCCACTCATTTCTCTCTCTCTCTCTAATCCTGCCAATCACTGATGTCTACTTTGATGCCATTGTTAGCCTTAATTCATCTTTTAAAACACATATAGAATTTATGCTTGCAAATTTGTTTTCCATTACATAGGTTTATCTCAGAAAGGTTCTATGTAACTCTGTGACAGATGCAGTTCTCCATGTCAACTAGAATTGCCCAAATAAAAGTGATGTCTTAAGAAAATTAGTTTATTTTCTTTGGTTGAGTTTTAAAAGTTTCTTGTGTATTTGCAAAACAGACTTTTTTATTATTAATACATTTTTTATTATTATTTCAGCTCATACAAACTTAATAGGTACACCAGTTCCCTTCCTCCCTCCTCCTCCCCCCGTACCCCCTGCTCCCCCTCCCCACCCCCGTACCCCCTGCTCCCCCTCCCCACCCCCCTCCCTCCCCATCTCCCAGTGCCTCCCGCCCCAATTCCCAGAGAGTCCTTTATTGTGCATGCCTGATTTTCCTCTGGGCCCTCCTCTCCGATGACATACAAGGACCCAGTGGCCTTTCCATGAACCCTTTCCCGTGTTCCCCTTAGGTATAGGAACACTGCTGTGGCTGCCAATCCTTTGCCTCCAAGGATCTTGGTGCCTTTAGCAGATGCTAGACTTTGTGAGGTCAACAGTGTGTTGGACAATGCGCAGGGCATGCAAAGTCCAATTATGATTGCTTCAGCCCTAACTAGTATGGAGTATCTTACATATCATTGCTCCTCCCATCCTTTTGCTCTTACACTCTTACCGCCCCCTCTTCCGCAAATTTCCCTGAGCTTTAAGATGGGGAGAGATTAAGCTGGCTTAGTTCTAGGTGGTTGATATAGAGTCTCTGAAGTTCTGGATTGTGGTTTGTTGATTTTCTTTTGCAGTTTGCAAAACAGACTTCTATCAGATATAATGTTTGTAAATAGTATTTTTCTGGCACTACATGTTCATAAAGCACAGATCGATAATATATGAGCTCACTGTTGTACACCACATCTTATTTTCTTAAATATTTGGAGAATGCATGCCCCATGCACGTACGTGCGTGCACACGCGCGCGCACACACACACACACACACACACACACACACACACACACAGGCTGACTGCATGTCTCTGACAAGTTCATTGAGATTATGAATTTCTCAAATATATCTTATTTCCTCTGATGCTTTCTCAGTGGGGCTTAGGTACTGCAGAGAGGTAGAAAAGTCCACCCATTTGGGTAGTAAGTTATAGTTCGGTGTTTGAAATTTTCCATTAAAAAGGCACAAGGCTTATTTCAGTTCTTATGTGTACCTTGGATATAATACATGGTTTAATAGCTAAGCTATTTCACTAGTTTCTCAAAGCAAAAGAAAACAAAATAAAAAAAAAAAAAAAGAAAAAGAAAAGGTAGGAGAGAGGCACCAAAGTTAGTCCCTGGGTAACTAAGCAAACTAGCTTGCAAAGTGCCTCTTTAGATTCTCCCACCACTCAGGAGAACTTTAAAAGGAGGAAAGACAGCCATGAAATATAAAGGCAGATAAATTGATTTTATTTTTCGATATGAGGAACACATTCCCGGGACAATGCATCATCTCTATGTGGCAGTTTTCTGCCTGAGGTGACAAACTGAATCTGAAAAAGTTTATACCAAAAATGAAAAAAAAATCTAATAATTCCAAGTTACATGCTAGCAGCGGGATTGTAATGTATCGTGAAATATGATCGTTACAAAGAATAGAAAGAACTTAAGTGCTGGAGTCAGACAGACGTTGAGTTTCAATTTACAGGTTGAGATCCTACAAGGAAGTATTTGAAATCCTTGGAGCTACTGTTTCCTCACCTGTAAAAGGGAGTTAATAAAATCTATCATGCAGGGTTGTTGTTAAGAATCAGATGAGATAAAATATAGAAGGTAACTTGCTGAATGCCTGGCACCTAGTGAGTGCTTAACTCGGGACAATTAAGTTATTTATAATTTTGGCAATCTTTGACTTCAGCATGAATTCCAGCACACCAGTTCTTGAGGGATATTTTATCAATGAAGGTATGGGGACTGGGCAGACAAATCATTCAATAAAGTGCTTACTGTTCAAACATGAGAATCTGAGTTTGATCCCCAGAACCCATGTATAAAAAAAAGTTGTGTAGAGTGGTATTCCAGTACTAGGAAGACAGACAAGAGGAACTCCGGGGTGCATCGGCCAGCCAACTTTGTTTACTTGGTGAGTTCCAGGCCAGCAAGAAATACTGTGTGAAAAACCAAAGTGTGTAGCTTCTGAGAAATACCACTCCAGGTTAACCTCTGGTCTTCACAGCCATGTGCACACTTATGTATATGCACACTCACATACATGCGAACCCGCATGAACAAACACACACATACATGCATGCACACATAGAAGTATAAACTTTGTGTAGCTTCTGTAATTTTTCTTAGATGATATAGGCGCTATGTTGCATGCAGCTGCTTCCCATTCTTGTTGATAGTCATCGACTCAAGGAAAGTGTAGGCCCCAGAGAAACATGTCTTAAAAGACATATAAAAGAGGGCAGAGAAGAGTAGGGTACGGACAGATCTTGGCTCTAACTGCCTTCCCTGTGTAGTTGCTTGATGAAGAAGGCTCAGGGGTTTGCAATCTGATAGATGAGTCTTCAACTTTTTTTTTTTTTTTTATTAAAAATTTAATTATACATTTTAAAAATTTTTTACCAGTTCCCTCCCTCCCCCCTCTTCCCCCTCCCCTTCCCCCAGTGCCTCCCCCCCAATTCCCAGAGAGTCCTTTATTGTGTGTGCCTAACTCTCCACTGTGTCCTCCTCTCCGATGACATATAAGGACCCAGTGGCATTTCCATAAGCCCTTTCTCTTGTTCCCCTTAAGCATAAGATCACTACTATGGCTGTCAATCCCTTGCCTCCAGGGGTCTCGGTGCCCTTATCAGATGCTAGACTTTATGAGGGCAACAGTGCGCTGGACATTGCGCAGGGCATGCAAAGTTCCATTATGATTGCTTTGGCCCCAACTATTGTTGAGAATCTTGCAAATCGTTGCTCCTCCCATCCTTTTGCTCTTACAATCTTACCGCCCCCTCTTCCGCAAATGTCCCTGAGCTCCAGGATGGGGAGAGATTAGGCTGTCCTAGTTCTATGTGATTGATATAGAGTCTCTGAAGTTCTGGATTGTGGTTTGTTGATTTTCTTTTGCAGTTTTGCTGCTCCTGCAATTCCCTTCACTCCATTCTGCTGGGCACTGTATGTCACCCCTTGCAGACCTTCATGGAGGCCTATTTTCTCTGCTGTAACATGGTCTCCTCTCTCTTTGTTTCTGGTGTGGCCCTCCTAACCCATCTCTCTTGTTCATAATCCTTGCAATTACTGTGTTACATAGGTTTACTTTTGAGTGTCCCAATGTGGGCTGGGTGAGTTTGGTACTAGGAGCCACCTATTAGGGAGTACATACGGCGCTTAATTTTCTGGGTTTGGGATACTTCACTTAATATAATTCTTTCTAATGACATCCATTTCCCAGCAAATTCCAGTAATTCATCATTTTTGATGGCTGAGTAGTACTCCATTGTATAGATGTACCACCGTTTCCTTATCCACTCGTCAACTGTTGGACATGTAGGTTGATTCCATGACTTTGCTATTGTAAACAGTGCTGCTATGAACATGGTCGAGCTTGTGCTATCGAGGCGAACCTTTGCTGCTTGGGGGGTTATTCCCAAAAGTGGGATAGCAGGGTCATATGGCATTTCAATCTTTAATTTCTTTAAGAATCTCCAGACGGCTCGCCAGAGTGGCTGTATGAGCCTGCATTCCCACCAACAATGTAGGAGAGTTCCCCTCTCTCCACATCCTCTCCAGCATTTGTCGTTGTTTGTATTGTGGATTTTTGCCATCCTGACCGGGGTGAGATGATATCTCAGGGAAGTTTTGATTTGCATTTCCCTGATGGCGAAGGAAGTGGAGCATTTTTTAAGATAATTGTTAGACATCTTAATTTCATCCCTGGTAAAGTTTCTTTGAAGTTCCAGGGCCCATTTTTTAATTGGGCCAGTGTTTTCCTTGGAGTTTAATTTTCTAAGTTCTTTGTGCACTCTGGACAGTAGAGCTCTGTCAGATATGTGGTTAGTGAAGATTTTCTCCCATTCTGTGGGTTGCCTTTGAGCTCGTGTTACAATCTCTTTATCTGAACAGAAGCTCTTTAATTTCACAAGATCCCAACTGTTGAGAGTTGGTAGCAGTGACTGTGCCATTGGATGTCTGTTTAGGAACTGTTGGCCTAGCCCAACCAGCTCGAGGGAGTTCCCTATCCTTTCAACTATGGTTTTTAAAGTCTCTGGCCTGATATCAAGGTCCTTGATCCATTTGGAATTAAGTCTTGTACATGGTGACAAGTACGGGTCCAGCTTTAATCTTCTGCATGTGGAGATCCAGTTTTGCCAGCACCATTTGTTGAAGATGCTGTTCTTTTTCCATTGGATTCTTTGGGCCCCTTTGTCAAAGACCAAATGGCTGTAACTTTGTGGGCTTATATCTGGGTCTTCAATCCTTATCCATTGATCTGTGTGTCTATTTTGGAGCCAGTACCAGGCTGTCTTTATAACTATGGATTTGTAGTATAGACTTAGGTTTGGTATGGTAATACCTCCAGCTGTGTTTTTGTTACTCAGGATTGTTTTTGCTATCCTGGGTCTTTTGTGCCTCCAAATGAACTTTGAGATTGTTTGGTCAACTTCTTTGAAGAATTGCTTTGGGATTTTGATTGGTATAGCATTGAATCTGTATATTGCCTTTGGTAGGATGGTCATTTTTACAATGTTGATTCTGCCAATCCAGGAACAAGGGAGGTCTTTCCACCTTCTGGTGTCTTCTGCAATTTCTTTCTTTAGGGTTTTAAAGTTTTCATTGTAAAGGTCTTTTACCTCCTTAGTTAGGTTTATACCAAGGTATTTCATTTTTTTAGGGGTTATAGTAAATGGCATGGTTTCTCTCAAGGCTTTTTCACTTCTTTCATTCTGGGCATATAGGAAGGCCTCTGATTTTTGCACATTTATTTTGTAACCCGCCACCCTGCTGAACTTCTCAATTAGTTCCAGGAGCTTCCTTGTTGGAGTTTTTGGGATCACTCAGGTATAAGATCATGTCATCTGCAAATAGAGATAGCTTGACTTCTTCCTTGCCAATTTGAATCCCTCTTATGTCCCTTTCTTGTCTTATGGCTTCGGCTAAGACTTCAAGTACAATATTGAATAGAAGTGGTGAGAGTGGACAGCCTTGTCTTGTTCCTGATCGAAGTGGGAATGCTTCCAATTGTTCCCCATTGAGCATAATCCTTGCTGTGGGCTTGTTGTATACAGCTTTTATTATATTGATAAAGGTTCCTTCCATTCCTACTGTCTCTAGCGTTTTGATCATAAAAGGCTGTTGGATCTTGTCAAAAGCTTTTTCTGCATCTATCGAGAGTATCATGTGGTCTTGGACTTTGGACTGGTTTACATGATGAATTACATTTATTGATTTGCGTATGTTGAACCAACCTTGTGTGCCGGGGATGAAGCCTACTTGGTCCCCATGAATGATCTTTTTAATATGTTTTTGAATCCGATTTGCTAAGACTTTGTTGAGAATCTTTGCGTCTGTGTTCATCAGGGAGATCGGCCTATAGTTTTCTTTTTTAAGTGAATCTTTATTAGGTTTTGGGATTAAAACGATATTAGCTTCATAGAAGGAATTTGGTAGTGTTCCTTCCTTTGCTATTTGATGGAACAGTTTAAGGAGTATTGGTGTTATTAACTCCTTAAATGTCTTGTAGAACTCTGTGCTGAATCCATCTGGTCCAGGACATTTTTTGGTGGGAAGATTCGAGATTACTTCCTCAATTTCCTTATATGTTATAGGACTATTTAAATAATTCACAACTTCCTGATTCAATTTAGGTAAGTTGTGTTTACTTAGAAATTCATCCATCTCTTTTGTGTTGTCAAACTTCACAGAGTATAAGTTTTTGAAATATGATGTTATAATTCTCTGGATTTCTTGGGTATCCGTAGTGATAACTCCATGTTCATTTCTAATTTTGTTAATTTGGGTTTTCTCTCTCTTGCTTTTGGTTAGTTTAGCTAGGGGTGTATCAATCTTGTTGATTTTTTCAAAGAACCAGCTTTTTGATTGGTTGATTTTTTCTATCGTTTTCTTAGTCTCGATTTCAGATATTTCTCCCCTTATTTTGCTAATCTCTTCTCTTCTACTGCTTTTAGGATCAGATTGCTCTAGTTTCTCTAAAGCTTTAAGCTGCATTGTTAAGTTGTTTATTTCTGATGTTTCCATTTTTTTGACGTGGGCATTAAGAGCTATGAACTTACCTCTTAGAACAGCTTTCATTGTGTCCCAGAGATTTTGGTAAGTTGTATTTTCGTTATCATTCACTTTCAGGAAATCTTGAATTTCCTTTTTAATTTCTTCCTGAATCCAGTTCTCATTCAGCATCATAGTGTTAAGTTTCCAGGAGTTAGTGCATTTTCTCTTGTTTGATGTGTTGTGGATGTCCAGCTTTAGGCCGTGGTGGTCTGATAGGGCACAGGTTAGAATTTCAACTTTCTTGTATATGTGTAGATTCATTTTGTGGCCCAATATGTGATCTATTTTGGAGAAAGTTCCATGTGCTGCTGAGAAAAATGTGTATTCTTTGGTGCGTGGGTGAAAAGTTCGATAGAGATCTGTGAGGTCCATTTCTTTCAGGGTTTGATTAAGTTCCAAAGTGTCTCTGTTAAGCTTTTGACCTGTTGATCTATCCCATGTAGAGAGGGCGGTGTTGAAGTCCCCAAGAATTATCGTTTGGGAGTTGATTTCTTGCTTTAGACGCTGTAGGGTTTTCTTAATGAATGTGGGGGGGCCCGTATTGGGTGCATATATGTTCAGTATTGTGAAATCTTCCTGGTGAATTGTACCTCTGACTAAAATGTAGTATCCATCCGTGTCTCTTATAATTTTTTTTGGTTTGAAATCCACTTTGTCTGATAGCATAATGGCTACCCCTGCCTGTTTTCTGCTTCCATTTGCTTGTAGAATTGTTGACCAGCCTTTTATTTTTAGAGCGTGCCTATCTTTTGTGGTGAGATGGGTTTCCTGCAGGCAACAGATTGATGGATTGTGATTTTTAATCCAAGTTTGTAATCTGTGTCTCTTGATCGGTGAATTAAGTCCATTAACATTTAGTGTTATAATGGAGAAACTATTGTTAATTCCAGACATTTATTATGTTTAGTAGCTTTTATGAGTATATTGCTTCGCTTTTAATGGTGTTATATTTGCCTTCTGTTCTCCTGGATATGCCTGTTTTTTTCTTCACGCTTGAGTATCATTTCTAGCAGTTTTTGAAGGCCTGGTTTGGTGGCCATGTATCCCTTAAAGTTGTCTTTGTGCTGGAAAATTTTTCTTTCTCCCTCGATCATGACTGATAGTTTTGCAGGGTAAATCAGCCTGGGTTGACATTTTTGCTCATTCAATACTTGAAGTATGTCTCTCCAAGCTCTTCTTGCTTTTACTGTTTCGACTGAGAAGTCATTAGTTATTTTAATAGGTTTGCCTTTAAAAGTGACTTGTTTTTTCTCCCTTGAAGCTCTCATCACCAGTTCTTTATCTTGAATGTGGAGTGTTTTAACTATTATTTGCCGCGGTGTGCTTCTATTTTGGTCGTATCTGTTTGGGGTGCGGAATGCCTCTTGTATATGAATGGGCCTCTCTTTTTTTAGATGAGGAAAGTTTTCCTTGATGATCGTTTGAAAAATTTCCTCAGGGGTGGTATTTTGAGATTCTTGCTCCGGTATTCCATGAATACGCATGTTAGGCTTCTTCAGGGTGTCCCATATCTCTTGGATATTTCTCTCAAGTATCTTTTTGGCTTTAACAACCTCTTCCATTGAGCTGGTTAGTACTCCCACTTTATCTTCAAGGTCTGAAATTCTGTTTTCTGCTTCATTAGTTCTGTTGATAAGACTCTCTGTGGCGTTCTGGGTTGAAGATAACTTGTCTTTTAGCTCAGTTTTAAACTCTGCTTGAGTTTGTTTTAACTGTTCTATGCCACTTTTTGTTTCTTGCACTGTTTTTCTCAACTCCTCCAGATGTCTGTTGTGTTGCTCTTCAAAGCGATTGATTCGATTATGTAATTCCTCCCGGATTTCCTCTTTCATAGTATTGAACATGGTAATGATCATATTTTGAAAGTCTTTATCCTGGGTGGGGCTTTCTTGGCCTTTTTCCGCGGGTTTGTTCTTGTTGGAGTCTAACATTATGGGATTAATTTCTTCAGTGGGAAATTTGTTTACTTGAGTGTTGCTTCTCATGGATTTGCACTTTGACTTTGGCATTGTCATTTTAACTCTTAAGATCTCTCAATTTCACTAAACTGAATTATTTGGCCTGGGGTACTGGTGGGCAGGGCCTGAACGGGGACTTACCTAGGGCGCGGGGTGAGGCCCGGGTGGATCTCGCGCAGGCGTCCCGACTGGCGGAGCGGGGGCGGGGCGAAGAAGGGAAGGATGGGCACGTCGGCGTGGAGCTATTTAACCCGAGGGCAGCTGGGGCGGGGCCCGGGCGCAGGGGGAGGTGCTCCTCGTCCCTCGGCCCCCCGCGCGGCTCCGGCTGGATGGTGGGAGTCGGAGCCGGGTCCCCGTGGGCTGACCTGGGGGTCCTAGAGCGCGCGTTGAGGCCCGGCTGGATCTCGCGCAGGCGTCCCGACCGGCCGTCTTCAACTTTTAGTCTTGATCTTGGGTGGATTCCTAATTATCCTGAGCTGCGGGGCAATGTCAAGTGTAAATTCTGCCTGTAGTGTTGTTATGAAGATTAAACTGGCTGTCCTGGGCTGGTGCAGTGCGATGCATACTCCATCAGCAGTACAGCCGTTGGAGAGCGGAAAACAGGCTGGAACACGGGCAGAGTCAGTGGCTTGGGCTGCCACTAATGGGTCTAAGGCAAAAAAGGAAAAGAAGGTAGAAGAGGGAGAAAGAAGACAGAGATAAGGAAAGAAAAAGAAAAAAATGAACTACAAAGGAGGAAAAAGATAAAGAGCAAAAAATGGTAAAGGGCAAAAGAAAGGAATAAGAGAAAAAGAAGAGGGTTTAGTTGGACTCAGATTTAAAAACCATGACTCAGATGTACAAAAAAGCTGACCTCATATTGCTGAGCAACAATTCCAGCTGTTATGGGAAAAAAGAACACCTTTGATTTGCTGAAATCGAGCAGCTCTGTTTTCCAGAATAGAACAATGCTTTGTGATTAAATATACAGTTGACTTAAGGTACACATTTCCTAGAGGAACTCCTTTGAGTTTCCTAAAGCATTTTTCTTTTCTTTTTTCCTTCTGAAGATGGTGCCTTGACCAATTCAGAACTAAACCAGGTCAGAGGCTGGGTGCCTCTCCCTTGGGACGTTTGAGTTACCTGCTGAGAAGCCTCTACCCCTCTTAGGTCACGGGACATCTGTATATAGTTGCTGGCTGTGGTAGCTGGTGCCACAGTTAGCACTTTCCCTGCCAGTTTGCAGATAGACATTTGTTTTTTCTGACTTCACTTTTGCATATGCCCATTGGTCTTATAGCTCCTGAAAAATCTTCATACCCTATACCACCATTGCTAATTGGAAGTGGAAATGGTGACCTGGGTCTTTTCTACTATGGCTCTACTCCTGAACTTGTTGATCTTAATGCCAGAGTGAGTGCAAAATGGTCTCAAAGGGGTCACAGAACTCCTGGCTTTGCCCAAGCAGGCAGGATAGTGCGCTAACTTCCTTCAATTCACCTTGGGCTGAAGTGCTGAGTGGACAGAGCTCTGGGTTCAGACTCATTTTTTAGGGAGCTTAGCGATGCATTTATCTTCTTGCCACCCTCCTGGACAGTTGTCAGCATTGTGGTCTTAAAGCCCTGTGATGGTATGAGTGTGAAATGTAGTGTAGAGCTTTTCCTGGAGATAGTCTTCATCCAGATAGGGATTCAACAACAGACAAAAGTATAGTTACACCTAAGTCCAACTTGGTAAGCCAATGAGTTTGTTGGGGTTAGTTAACAGGAGTATGGGTGGGGGTTACTTATAAGATCAGAGATGACTCAAAGGAAGTCATCACTAAAAAACCCATCCTGGATGAGACTTCATCTTGGATGAGACTCAAAGAAATTGCAATGCCAGAGCTCTCTGAAAGATGTGCAGACTAGTGAGCTGGTCTCTTTCTGACTGCTAGACTACTCATAGTCTCCTCTAGACTGCCTGGCTGGGCAGTTTCTTCACCACTTTCTTTACTTTGGGGAGGGTCCTGCCTCCCATCTCATGTCCCACCAATCTTGTGTCAGGAACTTCCTGAGCTTAACTAGCTATTTACTTTCCGAGCCATCCTCAAGGATGATACATTTCAAATTGTTGACACAGTGTCTTCCTTACTTTAGACTGGGGACAAAGTCCAAGATGGCATTATATTATGCCGAGAGGGAAAATATTATACAATAAATTTTTCTCCACACGCTAATATGCTTGCATACTCGGTATGTAGGCAGCTGGTGGTGCTATTTTGAGAAGTTTGGACATGAGGTCTAGCTGGCAGACACAAGGCTGAAGGAGACTAGTACGAGGGTTCTCATTGCTTCCTGGTCTGTTGAGATGTGAGGAGCTGCATGTTCTGCAACCATAAATGCTGCTATGCCTTCAAATATGTGAGCTGAAATTCTTATCCTTTCTCCTCCTAGTTATTTCTGTCAGGTGTTTTGCCATGGAAATAAGAAAAGTAACTAATACAGGCTCCTTTATACTCTGATACATTATTGAAAACCCGAAGAGCTTTAACTTAAGTAATCTATGTACGTTATGCTTATTGTATTGTAGATTAAGGCAAGAAGATTGTTGGGGAGACTAGGGTTGGGGAGATAGCTTAGTGGGGAAGCACCTGCCTTGCAGGCATAAGGACTGGAGTTTGAATCCTCAGAATACAAGTAAAAACTAGGCAGGCCTGGCTGTCACCTGTTATTTCCAGCACTCAGGAGCTGAAGACATGGATTCCCAGGGGAAGCCAGCCCAGCTCACTAAAGAGCTCTGGATTCAATTGAGAGATCATATTTTAATAATAGAAGTGGAAAGTGACCAAAGAAGACACTGTCCATTTTGAGCCTCTATATGCAAATACACATGCATGTACAGCCAAACACACGAGAACATGCATACACATATGCTTGTGCCCCGTATATATACAAAAGAAAAGTTGAAAAATTTATGAATTCCTTTAAAAATAATAACCCCAATATATATTAACAAACATTTAAAGTGAAAGATAGCTATATTTTCCAAAACAAAATATTAAGAAATAGCACTACTTCACATTTTTGCCCTAATACTCTTTGATAGCTAACTTCATACAAGACAGCTTCTACTTAAGCATGCATTGTTAATAGAAGCTATGTATGTTTGCCTTCAAATTTTTGTAGTATTACATGTCGGCCAAGTTCTAGAACATGCTGGTATACTTTCTCAAATGAGTGTGGAAAAGGCATAGAGATTGAATAGTATCATGAACGTAATTTTGATCTTTGGATCCTCTGAGAACCCACAGAAGACGCTGACCACTTGGAGAACTGTTCTAGAACTTTCTTTCTGTATAACCACATCAACTTTCCTTATCTCTTTCTTGTCAGAAGGGAATTTTCCTGTGTCATACTCTTTTTTTTTCCTTCTTGTATACTTGCTTCCCTTCCCTAGGGCAAGAGTAATGTCTACACTGTAGGCAAAGAGGTTTAAGAGAACGATTAATTGAAAGAAGATGGCTGAAAGCAAAATATTCTTGGGGCAATGAGTAACTGGAGCTTTCCACCAACAGCCTGGTAGATGGAGTACTTAAATGCTTCACTCTTCCTAGCCTGCCTAAAAAATACAGTCTTTCATTTCCATTTATCACACATCTCTTAAATCATGAGACCAACTCAGTTCCCTGGTGGTCAATTCATTAGTTTCTTTATCATCTTGCTTGGGGGGGGCAAGTTTTTCTTTGCATATGATATTAGGTATCACACACTGTTATTGCTTAATAACTAAGATCTATAAACTCAGTTCAGACTGATAAAGCTGTAGGATTTTTCCCCCCTACTGTCATTCATGTCAATCCTCCCACCCCACCACATCATCAATCAATCAAATTGCTCTTGGAATTCGTTATGTTACCATGGCAATGCCTTCCTGTACAGTTAAAAATAAAACTTATGTGCTTCTGCTGAAATTTGTGGAGAGAGCAAGAACCTAATTGCTTGGCAGTTTCACCATGGGAAAACCGATACCACAGCAAAGGCAATGCAGCCACTTTGTACTGGAGCGCCAAGATGAAAAGCAGCCATAGAGTTCCACCTCTGTCTCCCAGGACAGGACAAAGCAAAGCTGCGTCTTACAGAGTGCATTGGTGTTTCCATCACAGACCCACTGGAGGCTTCTTGCTTCTTGATCTCAGAGAAGACATTGACAGATGTCTTATGTAGGGAAGAGGAGGTAAAATTCAGTTCAAAAGGCTGGTTGAGAGCTATTGCTACTCTCTAGGACAGTTTGGATTGCTTTATGGGAAAAGATTTCTGCAAATATTTGGGTTCCCTTAGAGACAGAGCCTGAGACAAGGATTTGAGGCAACTGGTTTAATTGAGAGTTGCAAAGAACATCAATGGGGGGTGTTAATATTGAGACAACAAGACAGTTGAAAAGCATGTATTATTAACATATATCAGCAACTGTTAAGAATGACCGGCGGTGGGGGGAGGAGAAATAACTGGTACTTAATTTTGAAGGGAAACTCTGAGAAGAGGGACCAAATATTTGTCTCCGAATTGTTCTGGAGAGGGAGGATTCTGGGATGTTCAGACACTGACTCCAGTCTTTAGTTGGAGGCTGCTCCTAAGGGAAACTCTTTCTGAGATTCTGTTATTCCACACCAGGTGGTTCAGCCCTTGGCTTTGTGAAAAGCTTGAAGGCACCAAAATATCTCAGTGGGAAGTCTGTGGATAAGGATTAAGGTGGGGCATGAAGAGTCAGGTCAGCTCTGGATGCTTAGAAGGGGTACTTTAGGAAGATACAGAAAGTCTTTTCAAGTAAGCTTGTATAAACATAGCATTAGTAATGAGAGCAAAAATAAAAAAAACTGCATTATTTAAAAATTGTTTCACTTGATGCTATTTTTGATTGATTAAGCAGGAGGACAAGCAGAATGTCAGGCAGGCAAGCAGCATGGCTATCTCTAAAGCAGACAGAGAGGACAGGAAAATCTAATTCTGGAATCTTCTTACAGGGCATGGGCATGTGGCCAGGAGCATGTGACTATAAGCCAGGCACATATAGTTGGGAAAGTATTGCGAAGGAAAGTGGGGGGGGGGAGCTCACCTCGGAGGGGGTGGAAAAAGTCCTTGGGAGAATGTGCCAGTTTCTCTTATTGCTGGTGGACTGGGGCTGTGGAGAAGTTGCAGACAGTCTGGGGGCTGAGAAATTGTCCTTGGGAGAGTGGCGAATGCCCTCTCTATGTTGGCTGAAGACTGTGAAGAGCCCTTTGTCTGAATATGTACGCTGGGGGTAGAGAGGAGGGCAGCTTGAGCCACTTGTGTTTAATACGCCTAACATCTAACAGCTTCCATAGTAGGGGTGCCCACAGCATGTCTGGTGGAAAGGAGCACTTATCTCCACTGACACAGGGATGCTGCGATGACTGGACAAACAGACCAAGGTTAAGTACTGCCTAAAGAGGGGCTTGCTTAGGGACCCTCTTTGATGTCTAGCGCAAGCAAAGACCACAGACTGCCTGCACACAAGAGCATAGTGTGCCGTCCCAATACAAGTGGACGAACAGCAGTGGGGTGTCATTTTGTCTCTCAGTTTGTATACAGTACAACCAGGGAGCATTAGGGGTGTGGGCAAGGGAACAGACACTGGATTTTACCCTATAAGAGAAGAGGTTCAGTTATCTGTAGAATGCGCAGAGAGCCTAGGCCTGCTAGGGGGGACACTTACAGGAGGAGAGAGAAGTGGGGGGTGGGGGTGGGGTGAGGGGGGGCGTCTCTGGTGGAGAGAAGAGATGGAAGTGCCTGGAGACGCCTTTTCATGAAATGGGGCTGTTTTGTCCAGGAGGGAAGGGTCACTACATAATGCAGCAACCCAACACTGTTCAATTGATTTCTCTTAGTACATACTCTCGTGTCTTCTAATCACATTTTTCTCCTCACGTTTTCTTCTGTTTCGTTTAGAAATAGTGTCTCGCTGTGTCCTGGACTGGTCGCAAGCTCATGATTCCCCGGCACTTCTGCCTGGAAATCCGTATCATGCCCCATCCTCCAATAATATTCCTTCACAATTATCTGGTCCTCATTAAAGTGAAACACAAAAATATTCCCGATTTCTTTGGTTTCTACATTATGTAAAACTTGTTATATATATATATTTCTATGCTTTTCACTTGTCCATCTGTTTCGTGTCATAAAGTCCTCTGCTGTGAATGCTGTGATGGCAAGGAACAATAAATACTCTGCTTCCTCTCCTGTTTATGCCCAAAGTTCCTAATTGCAGTTAAGTGATTGCCTTAGTCCAATTACCTTCAGTCAGTGTTGTGTGGTTTTTCCCACAGGGAGATATAAACAAATTCCTATTTACCCCAGATAGAGGAAAAACAACAGACCGAAGAGAATTCTACCCAAGTCTAGGTAGTGAATTGTTGAAGGAAGGAACCTCTTCTACCTCAAATGGAGGGACTGAGTGATTGAGAGTGCAGACGGAGTTTATGTAAGGCATGTGGGCTAGAGCAGAGTGCTCAAGGGATTCCTAGCAAGGACTTTGAAGATCGCAGCAAGTTTTTTGGGAAAACAGTTCAAATATGAGGAGAACATAAGTGAGAGAACAATTCACAAGCAGGTTTGATACTTTTTAGATATTTGGTTTCATACTCTCTAGATATTTACCTCCAAGGCTGGTATGGTTACCACAGTCCCAAATGTGACATTCTTCTTATCTTGTGGTTGTGGGGAGTTTCCCAGAGACCAAGCGCTCTGACTCTGCAGGGGGGAAGAGGGCATGACTCCCCTCCTGCCATTTCTGATGGGCAGCAGTTTTAACCCTTTTTCTGCTTCAGAATCAGTGAATTAATTGGCATTACAGGAGTAAGGGTCAGGAGTCACTTACAATAACAACTCAAAGGCACTGAAAAGCCCACCCAGCAAGGGTGATGACTCACAAAATTTGTATCCCTAGAGCTTTCCACACCACTTGGAGACAGCTTGGTTGAAAGTTACTGCTACTTAGTAGTCGTTGCTATTTATATAGCCTCCAGGAGGGGCCTTGTAACTTTCAGAAGCTTCCTGAGCCTTGTAAGTTTGGTTTACTTCTTGAGTAATATAATCCTCCTCCTTTCTCCTGAAGGGCCGATTTCAGTTGTACATTACAAGACTTTTTGTAACCTGGTGTGCACTAGGACAGCCTGCCACTGTGCTTTGATCCTTGAAGTTCACAACCAAATGGCATCAAGTCTTCCCTGCTTCTATTACCCAGCACCTGTGGATCTGACTTCAAGCATTACAAGAATGACGCACCCACTCAGGGGAGCTCAATCTTAAATTCTCTGTCAGAAACTTAGCCATTTTATTTTAGATTTGAAAAGGGTAACCGTACAGAATTTCTAACCATCTAATCTTTCTAATATTCTAGCTTTTCCTCCTCAAACTCCAGCCCCAGAAAAATTCACCTACCTGGACCCCATAGTTTCCATTTCTCTGCAGAAATGCCTTCACAGAATTATGAATTAATATACCCTTGAAATTTAATATAATAAATGCTCATAGGAAGAATGTTTTTGCATCCTTAAAATTGCCTTGAAAGTTAATTATTATTGTTTTCATGTGGGATTTGTTCAATAATTTGTTTTTAGGATTTTAGTGCTGAAGGGGGAAAACAATTTTGCTTCTATTTTGATGAGTGAGATTTGTAAAAGTCACCAAATTTCCCATTTGCTACTAGAAAAATCTGAAGCAAAATTTAGGACTTAATTAGAATAACTCTTCTTATCCTGTTTTATTTTGGCATAATAATCTCTCCATTACATTCTTTTCATATTTTATTTCTATTTTAATGATCAAAAAGCGTGTGTTGCTGTCATTGAACCCACATCAAGAATTGTTTGAAATAGCTATTCTGCAAACTATAAATATGATTCAATACTCTCTATTAATATTTTTGCTCAGTAGGAAAAATGCTAATGATCCTAGGAAAAGTAGGGGGTTTCTAGGCTTGTGACTTTCTATGTTAAAATGTGTGGTAAATGAGATATTAGTTACTACTGGGCTTCTGCAGCTATTAACATGTCTGCAGGGCCCCTGAGGGAATCTGATGATGTATTTCTGCTGTAGATGATTTGAATTCAAGAGAGTTCATGCAAAGATTTTTTTTATTGAAAGGAGAAAGGTTGAAGTGCAAAGCCACTAGTGAAGAGTTACTTGTTTTAATAAAAGAATCATAGGAAACTTGATAGCTATTGGTCTTTTATAATTGATGTTTTAGGATACTAGAGGTTTTGCCAATTATTTTTAAAGTATTTTCCTTGTTTTACATTTCCTACTTATATTGTTCAGTGTTGCCTTTTGTCATTTCTTCTTTTCTTCTTTATAAATGTATGGTTGACAAATGAAAATTATGTCTCTTTCAGGTTTATGACATAGTGTTTCGATATATGTGTATGTTAGGAAGCAATTGCCACCATCAAGCTAATTAGCATATAAATCAGTTCAATTACAAAGAAGACTTTTGATACATTAAATTTGGTGGGGTTTAACTGAGCAGAGAACTGTTCATCAATGGAATGGCACCCAGAACGAGAATGGGCGCAGGAAACCAGGAGCTGCGTAGTGGCAAGCTTTAGAAGCAGCTTTAATGGCGTTGGCTACAGCTTGCTATTTGCCTTGTTCACACCTGTTCAGATTAGTTAGTCACTCGTGACTTGCTTTAACTTGGCTTCTGTAACTGCTAGGACTTGGCTTCTTTTTAGAGTAGTTAATTCCGCTGTATTTTCCCTTAATGTACTTACTAGTTAAATAGCAGTTAGTTTTATTTAGAAGTACCCAATAATGGTGTCAGCACATACTTGATTTAACACCGCACATAGTTGCCAATTTTTTGATCCTTTCTTCCTTCATTCCTTTCTTTCTTCTTTCCTTTCAAACTCCCTCCTTCTTTCCCTTCTTCCATCTTTTCCTCCCTTTTTCCTTTTTTTTTTGAGTGACATCTTCATTACAGACTTTTAAGGCAGCCAATTGAAAACTTAATGCCTATACTTTATTGATTGTGTGGGCTGATAGATTTTTTTTTTCCAACTAAAATAATCAAACAGCCTGGCCCTTTTTTTGTAGGCATAGCTTTGATTTTCAATTCAAAGAAGTACCTGGAAACATGCACTTGCCAGAAGGAAGCCTCTTTTCTGAAGGCAGCATGCCATGTGTTCGATCAGGATTACAATCCTGTTTTCTACTGAGTGTTGTTTGAATCTTGCATTTAAAAATTGAGACTTAGCAATGGCACAAACATAAATGGTTTTCAAGGGCATCTTCGTAGAGAGATGTTTTCTGGGTCACTGGCATGCTCTGGTATTGGATTTAGTGCTATGTCATTGAGTTCTTCTTTTGAGAATTGCCAAGTCTTAAAACCTGCAGACACTTCAGCGCCTTCCAGACCTTCAGCAGGCTTGAGCAGACCTTGTTCAACCTCTGCTGTCCAGTGAGTTTGAATGGTTACCTTGGAACATTTCTCCATGGCCATGTGTTCTTTTGGCATCACTTTGAGGAGTGACTGCCTTTACTTTTGGCCCCTCGGTCTGTAACCTTTCCTGAATTTCTCCTTCACAACCTCTTGTTATGGTCTCAAATCCCAAAGGCACTTGCTAACTCAGCCCAGATGCCAGGAAGATTCATCCCAGCTGGATCGTCTGACCCTAATGAGCGAGCAGCCATATGCACAGTTAATTAAAACAGAAGTCAGAAGAGTAAAACGAGTTTCCAGGCTGTGCTTAGCAACAGCAAGGTTTCCCTTTGTAAAAATCTGAAAACCACTTACACAGCCACCAGGACTAAGGAAATGGCTGTTCGATTCCCTGTCCTTCAGAATCTCAGTTTAGGAGCTATAATTTGTATCTGTTTAGACTGAAAGGTTCATTGGAAGTCATTATGAGAAAAACATAATTAAAAAAAAAAGAAAGTAGTGGCTGTCAGCGGGATTGTCAACTGGTGTGTGTGTGTGTGGGGGCATTGTATAAATTAAACTTGCTTCTTGGGTGACTGAATGTGGTTTCTCTCTGGTCCTCTGCAGGCTGACTTTGTCTCCTATTGCTGTGATTGAATAGCACTTAGTGCTTGCCTCTGGAGTCTGGATTGTCTACTTTGCCCCATGATAGGACTTTGGTGTTTACACAGGAGCTTTAGCATTTCAGCTGGTGAGAGTCAATGTTACGTGCTTAGGAATGCTGCCAGCTGGCTGTTACTGTGGGTAGCTTGATTTGAGCTATAATTAGGATTATGGAATTTGGCAAGTGCTCTAAAATCTCTCCCTCTCTCTCTCTGTGTGTGTGTGTGTATGTGTTTACCTGAGTTTATCAGCATAACAGTACCTGGCATATGGTGAGCACTGAAACATATTTTCAGGAATGAAGGGATTAAGGCTTTGAAGGGCACAAGCAGAATAAAACCAACCAACCCAATCTTATTTATAATGAACAAGCTGTCACAAAAATTTAGTGAATTGAGTGACTTGATGGAAGGTCCCTACTTCCCCACCGAGGGCCTTACAGTCTTGGTGCAGTACCTGAGAGTCCCATGTCATGGCGGGTTTTTTTTTAGTTTATTTTTTCCACTCATACAAACTTGATAGGTACTCCATTCCTCTCCCTCCCTCCACCCCTCCCTGGATCCCTTTGTTCCCTCCCCTTTTCCCCTTCCTTTCCCCTCCTCCCTTTCTCCCAGTGGGCCCCCCCATTCCTGGAGCATCCTTTAGTGTGCATGTCAAACTTCCCTCTGGGTCCTCCTCTCTGTGAGATGTAAGGACTCAGTAGCATTGTCATGGCCGTTTTTTAAAATGCACATCTTGATTGTTACAAACAGAAGTTCACAGGCTAGAAGAGGAGACAGAAAGTTGATTGGAGTAAGGTAGAGGGAGGTCGCTCAATCAGGCAGGTATTCCTCTGAAAGGGGGATTAGCTCAACTAATCTGCTTGTGACCCATCACAGTGCGGGTAGCTCAGTGGTGCTTCAAGATGGGTGAGGCTTATTCCTAATCCTTTCTAACTTCTTTTCCTTGTGGCCTTCTCTTGCAACTGAGAGCTCTCTGCCATAGCATTTATTCAAGCAACTTATCTGTCCTTGTTTAAAAATAAAATAGTGCCCTGTTTCTCCTCTGTCCATCTGTATGGTAACTGCTTTGTCTTTTGTTAGGTTCTCCACACGTTCTCTGCTTCCTGTTAGGACTTCACGGGTAGTTTTAACCAAGGTGCTTTGGAGGACTGCAATTCCACGAGGATTTGTGCAAGCAGCAAAGATGGAGTACGCAGCAGCACAAGCTCTCTCCAAGAATGATACTTCAAGCACTGTGGGAGAGGTGGGGAAACTTTAAGTGTTGGTGGGGCAAAGAACATTCTAGATGAGTGCTTTAAATCATACTGCATAAGCAGTTGCCTCTACTGACTTTGTGAAAGATAATTGCATTTATTCTGTTAAAATATCAATTTATTCATTCATTTATTTATTAGAGAGAGAATGAGAGTGAGAGAGTGAGTGAGAGAGAGAGAGAGAGAGAGAGAGAGAGAGAGAGAGAGAGAGAGAGAGAAACACATGGTACATGGATGTTGATCAGAGGACAACTTTTCTTCTATCATGTGGACTTCCAAGGACTGAACTCAGGTTGACAGGAGGTTTGTGAGCATGCACATCACCCACTGAACTGTTTCCCTGACTCCTAGATTCACTCTTAATAGAAGAGAAGAGGAGCGGAGGAATTTGGATCTGGCAAAAGGAAGTTCTGGTGGAGGGAAGAGAGCAGACCTAGAACAGAGGAGATTTTCCCATAGTGGGCTCTGGAGAGAGGGCATGTGCTAGGAGCTGGAGGCTGGGGCTATAACGTAGTGGAGGCTGAGGCCTTTGTGGGATGACAGAAAGGTAGAGGGTATCAGAGACAAAGAGGGCTAGAGCCAGCTGTCAGCTCCAAGTTTGGTCTTTGTTTTTGTAATTTCTGGATCTTTATTACCATGCAAGTTTATCAGACCACACTTGGAGTTTTGCACTAGGGGCCTGGGTTCAACGGGTTTGTCTTCTTGGAGGATCATTTAGCCTCAGGAACCCTTCTCTATATCTTAAAACCCCCAGCCTTCACGGAGAAGGCAATTCTGAACTGGAAGGGAAGCTCTGAGAAGGCTTGTTGTAGTCTGTTAGAAGATTATGGAAAATGATCGACTCTTTGGTTGGTCATTTCCTTGGTTTATCAAAGCATATGCCTTTATTTTTTAGGGAAGCTGTGAATAACTAAAAGATAGGGAAAAACACAACTTCAAAAGTGTTTTGCAGTATTGATAAAGGTTTAACTGACAATACCAGCAAGCATTCTGAAAACTTCATCTTCTTTCCTGATAGCAGCTCTTTGAGGAAATGCATGATCCAAAGGACAGGTTGAGACAGGGATTTCTTTTTTCCTTCTGGGATTAGAGTAATAATTGGCATCCTTGACATCATATGGATCAAAAAATGGTGCCATCATCTGAGGGAGGTGTACCAAGGTGCTTATGAATATGTGTTCCTTTGTAACATGATGTACAATGCTCAAGTAGAAAATAACTTAAAGATATCATTTAGAATGAATAATGTTAATAATACAACTGCACATGAATTTTTTGGGTTCCCACTGAGTGCTGGGTCCTCTATCCTAAGTGTTTAGCTCCAATTGGTCTTTTAACTCTTTGCAAGGTAGTTACTCTTATGATCGTCTCCATTTACAGATAAGGAAACTGAGGCAGAGAACATCTGACTGAGGTGCCAATAGTTAGCAGTGGACACTGCTAAGTTTTAGGGCTACAAAAATGCTTAGTTTCCATGTGGCCTACCAAGTTCAGTGAAAGTTTTTTGGATGTGTCTTTGGTTTAGCAAGAAAAAGGGAGGGCTGACTTCTATTATTTATCTCTTCTTGCATTTGAACTTACAGTGCCCTCCAGATTCAGTGCTACAGACACTGAATTGCTGGTTCCTCCCCACTCTCCCAAATTCTCTATACAAAATTTAATTTCTATGCCCCGGGGCTTGACCACCTCACCAGTTTATGAAATGAGCGAGGTCTGTGACGAAAAGATGTAAACATGACTCACATTTGAAGGCTTACTATTTGCATTTGCCTTGCTTTCCTGGTCATAGAGAAATTTGCAATGATTCTTCCATATTTCATTGCCCAGAGCCCCCAGCAACCATTACCAAGTGTAATCCAAATTTCCCTAAGCCTCCAGAGTTTACATGAATAGGGGAATCAAGTTCCTCTGCTCAGGCCTCTAGCTGTGTAATGAATAATCTCCAGCCCAAGTCAGATTTCCACCAATTTATTACTGGGGGCCCATGGGCCTGCCTGTTTCCATTTTGTGCTCTCTTCTCAGTGTCTGTGGTTTGAGGGCAGCCTCTCATTACTGGCCCTGTACAATCTCCTAATGCTTCCCAAATTGCAAACCTCAGCAATTGCATCAGTGCCTGGGTCTCCTGCAGTTTTTCCTGCATACAAGAGAACGATGCTCCACATCTCTTCTTTCTTGAATGGGTCTCTGGGTTTTCTGGAGTTTTACCTGGATACAACTCCTTTGGCTTCCACCTGGAGCATTCTCCCAATGTAGCCTTCCCTGACATGAGTCTTTGGAGATTGGACCATCCTTCAGCCTATCAGATGTGGCCCACCACAGTACAAGTTGGTGGGCTATTAGGACCTCAGCCATTCATGTTACCTCTAAATTGTTATTCATCGAGGTCCAGCTTGAGGGTTAGAGTAAATTAATGCTCCTATGAAGCTGGAGTGCATGCTTTGGGTTTTTGACTTTCTATTGTGGCTACCCAATATGTTATCCTTGATTTATGGCATCCTTATCACCAGGGAACTGGTTAGAAATGCAGAGTCTCAGGCCTGTGCTCCAGGCTGCTGAATGTATCTCACTGTTGCCGTCCGCCTGCATGGTTGCTGATAAATGACCATCAAACAGCTTAAGGGAACAAGGAGTTTACTTTCTTGCGACAGTCCGGTTACAGTTCATAGTCCAGCTTGACAGGCGAGCACACACCAACACCAGGGCTGAGGGAACTGGCCACCATAATGGCTGAGAGATGGACAATCCTTACTTCCCAGACCAGCATGTCTGGCCAAATGAACAGAAGGATGCCCACTCTCTCAACCAGCTCTCTGTGATTTATCCAGGGCCTAATCCCACCCACCATGGGCTGAGTCTTCCCTAGCAGCTAGACAATCTCCTTCAGGTTTGCTCTGGGCTTAACTCAATCATCAACTCTCCAACACTGTGCCCAGAGCCCAAACCCTCAAGAGTCAAGTTGACACCTGTGCTTAACTATGACACTTACCCTTGCCCCAAGTGGTTCACGTGCTTATGAAAGTACCATACCACAGCTGACAGTTGAGACTGTATGTAAGGAGGACTGTTGGTGTGCTTTTGCAGAAGGTGTTGGAGAGCCATACTGGGCGCTGTGTCCCAAGTTAATCCTGCAATTGCTTTCTATTAAATAACTATAGAACTTCTTTTCTTGTCTTTATGTGTTATTTTCATTTAAATTCAGATTTTATTTTGGAATTTTCGATTTTTATGTCACTCCACAGTGGAGCTCGATATTGTATATCAGTTTGAATTTTCCCTCTTTTCCATTCTTGTAGGTTAAGAACTTTGATAATAGAAGGGAACCATAGTTCTGACATTCAAGGAAAATCCAGAAAATGAATTCCTTTTTATCTTCAGGCAGAGCAGCACCAATGAATAGAGTTCTGTAATAAAACCCTTTTATATGCCTGTCATAGAAAGACAAACCTTTTCCAAAGGAAATGGATTTGAGTATTTGCGAGATATGATAAACAGCCTGACAAAAAGGGCCAAATTTCCCTTTTAAATGTTCAGTTGGGGGAGGTTTTAACTTGCCATGTCAGGTAAAAAAAGAATTCATTATGAAAGCCAATCTAGCTGAAACTCAGAAATGAAAACTAGACCGGATCAGAGTGGAAAGCAATGATTTTGAAACGTGTGTTAAAGTAGTTTAATGAATAAAGCGTCAGTTTCCCATAGGAGCAGAAATAAATCACACATGGGCTTAACCGGTTTTGTCGTCCTGAATTAGGTGGGTGTAGCCAGCACTCTGTTCAGTGCAAGGATATGTTCCAGTCTAATTGTCACTAAGATTTGTGTAAGTGAATCATTGATAACGATGTTAATTATGGCACTGTATCTCCTTTATGACTTCTCTATTTTGGCAAATGCTAGGAAAGAGAATATGGGGCATTTGAATGAAGATGGCCTTTACTTCTAGTTTTTACATTTGGCAGGTGACCTTGAACCCTGGAATCCATCCATCAAGGGAGGCCCTGATGTATGGCTACAGGGCTGCAGATACTTGGTGTTGCTGTCACAGTGGGTTGGATTGTTGGGTACCTTAAGGAGCAGAAGTCATTGCTTTACAGTTCTTGAGGCCTGACGCTGGAGATCTAGGTGTAGGCAAGGTCAGTCCTTCTGTAGATCTTGGGGGACAGCTAGGCCTCCTATCTTCTCATGCTTCAGTGCAGTCCTTGGTATTCTCTGGCCTGTAGATGCAGCTTTTGTTGTCCGTGTGTGTGTGTGTGTGTGTGTGTGTGTGTGTGTGTGTATTCATACATGCGTGTGTAGGTACCTATGTATATACGGAAGCCAGAGAAGAACTTTGGCCATCATTCCTCTGGAGCTATCCTTCCCTCTCTATCTTGTGAGTTTGTGTGGATGGGAGGCATCCGGGTCTCTCACTGGACTGGAACTTGTTAAATAGGCTATGTTGACTGGCAAGCAAGGCCGAGATCTGCCTCCCAATTCTGGGATTAAGTGCATAGCGCCACATCCACTTTTTTTTTAAAAAAATTTTATTTTAAACATTGGCTCTGGGGATTGAACTCAGATCCTTGTGCTTGCAAGACAAATACTTTACCAACTGAGCCACCTCACTGGTTCTGTAAATAAATCTCTATGTTCCTCTTTTTGTAATTTTCTTCTTGTGTGCATCTATATCTCCTCTTTTCCTATGGTTGCCACCTTAGAAAATGGGTGGTATTGGCAGACACACACACACACACACACACAGACACACACGCATGCGCACATACACAC
The DNA here is from genome assembly GCA_023101885.1 of Typhlomys cinereus. NCBI lineage: Eukaryota > Metazoa > Chordata > Mammalia > Rodentia > Platacanthomyidae > Typhlomys > Typhlomys cinereus. Next base: position 1,503,583 of record JALPQD010000261.1, read on the forward strand.
GCATATGCACGCAGTTGAATAAATAATAATAATAATAATAATAAAAAGAAAATGGGTGGTATTGGAACTGAATCTATTATCATAATTCCTTCTAGCAAGACTTGATTTCCATGAATTCATCTTCTGGGAAGCTTGGAATTAGAACTTCCACACTTCAACCTAGCTTTTCTGAGACCTAGTTCAATCCAGGTATGGCTACTTTTAACAAGGTTGCTTGATTTGTCAATAGCTAAGCACATTGTCTGATCAACTTAAGCGTTCTCTTACCATCCTCATCCTGCTGATCTCCCGTGTGGCCTGTTCTGTTTTTATCCCAACTATTGATTGATTGTGTCTGGTTCTCATCAGCATGCTAGTAGTTTTAGTTTTCCCTCTGTCATTGCTCAAGGTTCATTTTCAGCCTGAAGTCTACATTAATGGTATCTTCAGAAGGCCAATGTCACAAAACATTTGCTTCCTACTGATCACTGTTGGTAGATCACTGCTTTCCTCTGTCTTCTGAGCAGTTGTGCTCAGTCCCTGCCTCTGGGTTTTGCTTCTGGGTTTTCTCCTGCACTTTGGCATTGGGAAGGAGCTGCTGCTTTGTCTTAATTTAGTTAGAAGAGTAATTTCTAATGAAGACAAAGCAACAGGTGGGCTTGTTTTTGGATTTAAGCACATATCCATCATACTTCATAGACATTGGGTCCCTACTAACATTTTTCTTAGTTGCTTAAGTTCTCAGTTTTACTGAAGTATCAGATACATCTCCTACCCCCCACAAAGCTTCTTACCTGCTGGGGAAGGAAATAGCCAGGCATTGTTGTATAATTTGGTTTTGATTCTTTAGGCTCTCTCAAGTGAGCAGACAAGAATTCCTGCCAGTGGTTGACTTTGTATTTGATTTCAGAAACACTTGTTTGATCAGAGAGATTTTGCTTTTGAAAAGCTTTAGGATTTGGGGTGATATCCAGTGGTTAAAGTGCTTGTTTTGCCACCATGTGGAATTGAATTAGATCCCCAGAATCCATGTAAAAAAATCTAGGTATAGTGACACACTTTGTAATCCCAAATTCTGGGGAGGTAGAGATAAATGGATCCCTGGGATTCACTGATCATCCAGTCTGGACTATTGGAAGTTTCCTAGTGAGAGACCCCGTGTCACAAAACAAGATGGATGACATCTGAAAAACAGCACTGGAGATTGACTTCTGGTCTTCATATGTACACATACGTGTGCTTATGTATTCACATATCCCCCCACACACATATCCCCTCCCACGAACAAACACACACACACCCCAAAACATACAGGAAGTACTCAAGCAAAACTCTCATGAAGTGCACCGAAAGGGGAAGAAAAACTAGTCGTTTGTTTCTGTCGCTCTACTCCCAACCCTTACTTTATCTGTTTTTTGGCTTCTACTTACATTCAATCCCTTCCATATACTCTAGTTGTTCCCTTGCTTCCACGCGTTGGGAATGTGACTGGGTAGGGGGTACAGGCAGGGATCACATTCTCTGCTCCTAGTTGAGTTCTCAGCTAGAGTGTGAGTTGTCATGCTCGGTGCTGGAAGAGGCTTTGGAGAGTCGGCATGTCTTCTGCTTCTTTCCTCTTCTGGCAACTCTGAGGGATGCACTCTACAAGCTCTTTACCCTTCCACCCTGCTCTCACCTCCTCTCTAGGGATAATAATAACTGAGCAAGTGCAAATGCTCCCCAGCGATTCTGTGGACAGCTGAGTCAGATCCCGTGCTATAGACAGGGTGGCAGGACTCTAAGATAAGAGAATAAAGCTGTCCACTCACCACAAAATTTACATGGGGACGCTGTTTAAGTGAGAAACCTTCATCTTAGGAGGAAGTCCTTGGAAACTTGGGGTTTGTGATAGCAGCACAGGTACCCCAATTAATATATCTTTTTTAATGAGCACAGACACAAGGCTTCCGTAGCATGCTGCCACTCATCCCCTACCTGCTAGCGGCTTTGTTCTTTTGCATTAAACTATCTTGCAAGTTGGCTACAAGTGTTGAGGGAAGCAGAGCTGCCCCTCTGCCCCACTCTTCCCAGGTGCTGGTCCTGCCACTGTGAGCACTTTGAAGCGGGCAGCTGGGGGTACACTCACACATGGAGATAATCATTGTCTTATTTTCAAGAAGTTGATTCTCTCAGGTTTATGTTATGATTCTATTAAGCTTTATAATTCTGTTTACTGACATCCAGTGCCTGCAGTGAAGCCTTTTCCTTTGTGAACCAGTGATATGAATCCAGTTTCATTTTTCCAAGTTTTCTGATACCCCTCAGTGGGAGAAATAATTGTTGGTGTTCAAGTGCAGAATGTTTCTCACCTAATTGTCTCAGCACCGCAGGGTATGCATTTGATTCCTTTGACTGATGGGTTTCGCATATGTATTTTTCCAACATCTTGAATAATTTAAGAGCAATCTTCAGTTTTGGTTTGTGGCCGATTGGTTGTCTGGCAGGTGTACATCCTTCTGAAAAAGCATAATTCATTTGAGTGTCTGCAAGCAGGAGAGAATTGTTCACCAAGAGTTCCTAGTGATTTTGGACATGCCATATGGCCAATCTGGTGCTTGGAAACTTTATGCTTGTTTGAAGGTAAAGTTGTTCTGAAAGGCAAGCGTGGTCTTATCTCCTGAAATCTGCTTTGAGGGATTAGTGAGGTTTTTGTCTGCTTTCTGCCTTTCCTCTTTATGCTAGTTCAAGGCAGTCATGAAAGGGAAAAAGGTTGCCTGCTGGTACTCTGAAACCAAGCTTGAACCATTCTTGAAAACTGAGTCACAGAGAGGAAATAGGAACATGCTCGCTCCCTATTTTTGTCCTTTTCTCTTGCACCGATGTTCCAACTCCATAGGAATGTCAGTCAGTTCTGGAGTGGAAGTGAGCTGAGGCAGGAACTAAGTAGCAATAATACAGATATTCTGTGGCCTCATTTCAGGACATGGCAGAACTGTCCCACATGGACACAGCCTCCCCTGGAGTGGATAGAGAGACCCATCTTCATTTAATTTCACTTTTCTGCTGCCTTATGTGTGGCTCCCCAGGGCAGGTCAGAATCCCACCTGCCGTGTCTAGAAGAGTAGCCATGGTTATATTGTCCCAGACAGAATTTTCTTTGCCATGATCCTGTAGTAGCAATTTTCCAGCTTTAAAACTCTGGAAGGGGGGCTTGAGAGGTGGCTCAGGGGTTAAGCCTCCGCCTTGCAGGCGGAAGGTCCTGAGTTCGTATCCTAGATCCCACGTATAGACGCCAGGCGGAAGCGGGGGCGGCCTGCGCTTCTGGTCCTGGTAGGGCGGAGCCTGTGAATCCTGGGGCGGAAGGAGGTGGAGGCGTCCATGGTGGTTCCCGAATGCGTCTGTGGTTCTACACGTACACAGACACAGACACACACACACAGACATACACACACGCGTGCACATACATACGCACATGCGCACAGTTGAATAAATAATAATAATAAAAAAACTCTGGAAGGGGATTAATATCAAGAATCGGACCCCTTTTCTTCCTTGTGGGGAAGGGGTCTTAAGTTGCTGGCTGCACTGAAAGTTTCGGAAATGTTCATTCCTTGCCCATGACTTCCAGTCAGAGACCTCTAGAGCACATGTGTGATTGAGCAAGTTTGGTTCAGTGCTAGTGGAAATGAAGGGAGTCATGGATGAGAAAGGGCACATACTTGACACAACTCTCAGAAAGCTCGTGGCAGTGGTGAATTCCTATCTTTTAATGATCAGTATGGCTATGTAAGGTTGTCCATTGAGAAGAAAAGGGACAGGCTCTGACTCCAAGAGTTACCCTGGGTCTATAGGCAGGACTCAGTGCTGCTAGGAGCTAACACTGCACTCAGAGCTGTGCCTCATTGAAGAAATAGCTCAGAATACCAATATCAGACTATGCCACTGTATGATTGTGAAGATCTACAGCCAAACCAGGGATAATCTATAATCCCTATAGATTATAATCTATAATCAGGAAGGACCTTGCTATGACTTGGGTGTATTGCTCTCTCAAGGTAACATGCTTACTGTGTTCTGCGTTGTTGTATGATACTTTATGCTTTCCCATGTTCTCATATAGGAAGAACCTGCTAATCAGGTCCTGGCCCTATGCTCCAGAGTCGCAAATGGAGCAAACTTTGAATCTTTATAAGTTTTCCATTCTGTAGATTTCAGCTACAGCAGCAGAAATGGGTAAAGGCAAGACTTTGTTCATTTGGTAATTTGGGGGAGGAGGGTCAAAGAATTGGGATTGCATGCTTTCCAAATCTGGGTTGGCTGTTTTCAGGAAGCAGGAGATTTCTGTGGTTGGACATCTTAGGAATCCCCTGAATGGAGGGAGGAATGAGTAAGGTAGTAGCTGCATTAAGTAATTTGTCCAAAGGGATTTTTTTGTGTGTGTCTTGGACAATATCTGTACTTTTGCCCTTAATCTGGCAGGATTATGGAGTGTTCCTGGTTTGGTTTTAGGTCATCACAGTCATACATTAGCATGAGCTGATCTGAATTGTTTCTTCAACAAGCTCTGAGTGCAGTTAGTGTCAGCTCCTAGCAGCACTGAATCCTGCCTATAGACCCAGGGTGACTCTTGAAAGTCAGGACCTGTCTCTCTTCTTATCAATGTATAACCTTACGTAGCCATACTGACCATTAAAATATGGGAATACTGCTGTACTGTTCAGTAACTCGCCATTGCCACAAGCTTTGCCAGGCATATGTACCTTCTCACTCATGCCTCTCATAACCCCCTAATTAATGACAAAGTAGAGACTCTTCCAGATCTTCCTTTATCTCAACCACTTGTGTTTGTTCTGATGTGTGAGTGACTGGGTGGTATGATTGCTGGCATTCTTGAATATGATTTCTGTTTGGGGATTATTGCTGTTCCACTTCTATACTAAAATGGAGAAAATAAGACAGAAGAAAGGTAGCAGCAAGAAAGAAGCAAGAGGCAAAAGATAGTGAAGGGTAAGTAGGGAAAGGTGAGTCAGGAACAGGTGACAGGATGTGTTAGATGATGCAGCAGGAATGAGTCCTGTGTTGTTGCTGTGGGATTAATCTGTCCCATTGTCGCAGGGTTCTTGTGTTTGGAGTCGAAGATTGAAACCAGAACAGGTGTATGGATTATGGTAGAGTTTATTAGAGGAGAGAAAGGATGGAACTCATGGACTCCAGATGTGGAGTGCCCTGAGGGACTAGGGTGCCCCCTAGAACTCAGACATGGAATCCATGAGAAGCAGGCAGCTAAAAATGAACTCACAGACTCCAGGTGTGGAATGCCATGAAGGGCAGCGCACAAAGATGGCTGCCAAGGTCAGGTATGTGTTTATACACTTAAATAATTCAAGGAAAAATGGCTTTTCCCTATTGGTTAGCTCACATTGGGGCCCACCCAGTTGATCTTGGGCCCATGTGGGGCTAGAGATCAAGTTGTTTCTTTAATGGGCTTAGCTTATTTGATATGGAGAACTCATTTCCATATCTTTTTATAGGGAAGTTGGTCATCTAATCTCTGGGAGGACTGGAGTCAGTTCCTCAGCAGGGGGTTTTCCCTCAGGGTGATCTCAGCAAAGGGGGATGGCCTTTGGGAATTTCAAAGACCTTCAGAGATCTTCAGAGACTGTCCCAGCATACTATTCTAAACCTGTCTTATTGTGGACTTAACGACAGCTAAAAACTGGGCAGAAATAGCCGAGAGGGAAGGGAGGCACAGAAGCCGCATGCAGTGGGGAACAAAAGGAGTCACAGAAAATCCAGGGCAGCACTAGCAGGAAGGTTCTAGTGTTTACTATAGTTTGGTTCTATTGATTATACATCTCCAGATGAATTTGCCCTCAGCTGGAGCTTAGGAAACAGTCATTTTGTTCAACGGAAGTTTGGGTTGGAGTTAGGTCAAATTTGCCAGGGCTTAACTTATGAAGACTAGAAAGAAGCAGAGCTCTACAATCTAATGGCCACCCTTGGTGCAGTGCTGGGGAAGCTGGCTATAATCTCTGCAGGATGCCTCCACTGCCTTTCTTGCTGGGAGCGTCCCGGGAGGTTCTTTGGAATCCCCACCTGCACAGGCATCGATGCAGGTATAAGAAATGGAGCTGTCTTTGTGTTAGGATGAAAAAGCAGCATGCGTCTCCCTGTCAGTCTGTGTGAGCAGATGGTGGGAGAAGCTGCCTGGAGAACCTTGATTAACCCTACCATGATGTGAGCAGGGAATCACATGTGGGGGCCTTTTCTTTTCCACTTGTGAAGCGCTTATACAAATAGCCTGTGGAAATATGGGAGAGATTCCTTCCTTTGAAGTCCTGGGTCTTTGAATTGCAGTGTGGCCAGCACCCTTCTGAACACAGCGATGTTTGAAGGCATCTGTAAAAAGGAAACAGAAGGTGAGCACAAAGCAGAGGAAGACTCACTCTGGAGCGAGTGAATGGGTCCTGGAAGTCCAAGTGCACTTGGGAGTCACTTTGTCCTGAATTCTCTTTGCAGTTTGGTATGTTCTAATACTCTGGAGTGTCTCGGGTAGTCAGAGTCTTTGGGGATACTTCTCCATGCCTGTCTTTGCGAATAGAAGCAGACATTTATGAAATTTGTATCAGGTTATGAGAGTGAAAGAGGAGAGAGAGAGACACAGAGAGAGAGAAACATATATGTAGAGAGAACCCATTTCATATCCACCTACAGAAAAACCATCCCAGTCTTCCATTGTGTGCATGCCATCTGTCCTAGGGATGTCATTGCTGGAAAAGTTGTTCTTGGATGTGGTGTCCTTGTTTAGGCACTAGCAGGTATGTTCAACCTCTGGCCTGTGGGCTACATTAGTTCCAGGAGAGCCTCAAATGTAGCCCAGTACATCTTTAAATAACATACCATATCATAATGTCAAAAAGTTGGGCACCCCTGCAGAATATGCTGTCCCTGTTCACAGGTTAGCCAATTTTCTCTAAAGAAAGTAAGTTTGAGTTTCCAAATATTTTATTTTATTTTTTTTATCATGGCGATATTGCTGTGGCTGAAGCGTGTTTTGTCCCTCAAAGGGATCACTGTGGTGATGTGGAGACGTGGCAGAACTTTAAAAAAGCAGGGCCTTAGTGCAGATCACAAGCCTGGCCCCTCCCTTTTCTCTGACTTTCTACTTTGCTTGTGCACCTGCCATTGTATTGGTGCTGTGCAGAGATGACTATGGGGTGAAATAGCCAGGCAGATGTTATGCGATTAGTTTTAGCCTTGAAATTGTGAGCTAGATAAACTTTTTTTCGCAAGTAGCCAGTGTCAGGTATTTTGCTATAGTACCAAAAAAGAGTGAGTATTGAAGGAAACAGTATGTTTTGGATGAAGTTACAACACTTTATTCAGTACCCCCCCAATCTGATCCTCTTTCCCTCCCTTCTTCCTCTTCTTTTTTCCTTCCCTTCATCTTTTTTTTCTTTTTTGAAACAGCATTTCATGTAGCCTAGGTTGTCCTTCAACTTGCTATGTAGCTGAGAAGAACCTCCTAAGTGTTGAGGTTACAGGCATGTGCTATCACACCCGGTTTATATTTTTCTAACCTTTTTAATAGGACCCTGTAATCCCATTCAGAGTAATGCCCTGAGTCCTTATTATTGCTGATCCTTTCTCATTTCTCTTGACTCATATCTCTCAGCAATCCCTACTGGCCACTTGACTCTTTCTCTTATAAAACCAAGCAAGCAAACAAACAAATAAAACAAACCTGGGAAATCCCTTAGACTAAGCCATGTACATTCTTGTTTTTCTGCAGATGCATTCCTGTTCTGTAAGAAATCTCCTGTGGAGCTTCCCCCCATGGAGGGCAGAAAGGACGGGTCTCTATTATGTGGCTTAGACGGCTTTGAGTTGAGGGGAAAAGGGATATGTTCAGTGTTTAGTCTTGTTTTGAAGATGTTGGAGTGGAGAGAGGGAGACAGATGATTTCCTTAATCACATAGTTTCTCTTCTCCCTGACTCCCTTAGCCTGTATTTTGTGTAGCCTTTCACTGATTGGGATTGCTCATGCAGCCATTCTCTGTAGGTTTGGGTTAGTCATGGTTCCTGCTCATGTTTTTCAAAGCGAGTCTTTCTGCTTTCATTGTCTCTGTTTTCCTCCCTGGGTCTCATATTCAGACTTCCTGGGAGAAGGAGTCTGATTGTTCCTGCAGTTTACAGACATCCAGAATGGAGGGGCATTTTAGAGGTGGGCTTTTGCCCTAGGCCAGTTCCTATAGGGCGCTGGCCAACCAAAAGGTAATTACCTTTAAGGCAGATGTTAATCCTAGTTAGCTGTGGCCAAAGTAGAAGAGTGTCATCCCCTACCCCCAGGAAAATACTTTAGCCCAGGCTAAGAAAAGGGCTCAGAGAAGGGATGCTGGAGAACAGGGTGTGTGCATCTCAAACATGCCAGCAAGGGCTGTCTAGAACTCTGGAAAATACTGGACAACGGGTAAGTACTGCACTTATCCAAGGAGGCCAGAGCCTGGGATCATTAAGGTTTGGGATGGGCATTTCTTTGTTTGCCACCTCACGGACAAGCTTCTGAATGGTACAGGTCCTTCCTGAGACAGGTTCCTACTTACCTTTCCAGCTTCACTTCACACAGGTACTGCAATCCAGCCACTTTCTTTCCCAGCAACACCTGCATGGCGGTGCCATGTAATTCAGCAGCACTAGGAAGAACTCCCACAGTTCCTTAGCGTAGAGAGGACACATTTCTTTGCTACAACCTCACCTCACAATAGACATTGAGAACTTTCTCCCATTTGCCTCTATTCTAGTGTCGGAGTTCTGGGTTAAGATATGTGATTGACATGTCTACTTTGCTCACTGGGTGGGAGGAAAGGGGCTTATTATGCTTTACTCCTCTCTCAATCCCATTGGCTACCCCAGTGCAAGCTCATATTTATTGAGTTAGCATTTTGTTCCACATACTGTTCCAAGTGTTTTCTTTGTAGTAACCAGTTGATTCCTTTTAATTATCTTCTACGTGGGAGCTGAAACTATCTTCATTTTATGTTTTCAGAAATTGAAGCATGAAAGATTAAGAAATTCACCCAGGGTCACACAGTTAGAGTTAGGGTTTAACTAGGCAGTTTAAACCAGTGAGCTACACTCTCTCTTGACTATAAAAATTGCAAAGAAGTGCTAGGCAGATGGCTCAGGGATTAAAAGCCTTTGCCTTACAAACAAGAGAAACTGAGTTTAGATCCCCAGATTCCATGTGAAAATACTGGGAGGAAATAATGGCTTACAATTCTGGCCTGGGAAGTCAGAGCTTAGGAAACCCTAGAGCAAAGCAAAAGGAAGTAGAAATCCAGGATGATTCCTGATGCACCTCTAGGCCTCTACAGGTACACACACTCAAGTGTCCTCTGGTATACATACACATGTGCCTGTATACAAAACCCAATTGCAGAGGAATTCATAGGCATTCAGTTGATGGGGAGGAAACATAGGAACTACTGCTGAGATTGGGAGGGAGAGGACACATTCAAGGGGCAAATAAGAGCCTTGGAAGCAAAGCTGGACCTGTCAGGGAGACCAGATTGTGGATACTCTCAAGGACAAGACAAGAGCCAGACTGAGGAAAGTAGTGATATCATTAAAAGCACGTGTCACAGTTTGAATGCTGCCAAGAAATTCAGGACAAAATGGCTTATGGGAACAAGGGGCTTTATTTTGGCTTATGATTCAGTTCAGTAACACTTTTTACTCCAGCTGTGCAGGAGAGTTTATACCAACACCAGAGGGTCATGGGAACTGGCCACACCATATCTACAAAACTGCTTGAGAGGGAGCAAACTTCACTTACTAGACCAGAATGTCTGAACCAAATATACTGATGAACACCAACTTCCTTGACCAGCTCCCTCCATCTTATCCACCTGGTCAAGGACTACTCCGCCCTCCATGGCCTGGGTCTTTCCCATCAATTAGGCAATCTCCTGTAGTTGCTCAGGATTTAACTCAATTATTAACTCAATTAAGGGCCTAATTACTAATTCTTTACAATTGTGTCCACAGCTCAAGCTTGACATCTGTATCTAACTATGATAGCAAATTTAAGATTAGTTTGGGTCAGAATATGCAATCGTTTTAGTGGAAAAGGAATAAACCAGAGGTTATTTCAATGGTCTCTGGATACAGGATCACAACAAGCATGGATTTGTGTAGCAGGACAATTATATATAGCCCAGCTTGCAATACAGGAAATGGAGATAAGGAATTCTTCCAGGAATACTTACAGGAAGTCACAAAGGAATGAGTGTTTAAAGATCAGGGCAGAATGACAGTCTCCCCATCTGCCTTTAGTAAACACCAAGTATGCCCATGGTGTTGGATATCTTAGCTGCTGCTATTACTGCGAACAATAGAAGGACTCCGACGTTTCAGGTTTCTATATAAGTGTAGGAGCCATAGTATATTCCTCGGCCCACATGTAGGAAGAGACAGATGAAAAATATGGAAGCGCCGTTAGTCAGCGTGTAAGTATCGGATAAGTCAACAGTAGTTTACGTCGAGGCAGATGTGGTTGACTGATGAGAATGCTGTAGTGGTGTCTGAGGTGTAGTGTATTGCTAAGAATAAGCCTGTGAGGATTTGTACAATTAGGCAAATTCCTAGGATTGAACCAAAGTTTCATCAGGATGAGATGTTTGAGGGTGTGGGAGATCAATGAAAGTGTGGTTAACGATTTTTATAAGAGGGTGGGTTTTTCGGGTGTTGGTCATTAGGTGTTTTTATAGATGAAATACAACGATGATTTTTCATGTCATTGGTCATGGTTTTTAGTCCATGTAAAAATATATGACATTATGCTTGTTTTTATTGAGTATTATATTTGTGTTAGGTTTTGTGGGGGTGTCTATACTAATACTTTCTGGAAAGGTAGTTACATTCCTTAATAGATAATTGTCAGAAAAGGCTCTTCTTTTCTTTTTCTTTTCTTCTTCAGAATGTGACCCCTGTATTAACCCCTTTTGTAACACTGCTTAGCACTCTTCACTCTGAATTCATAATCCTTGGTGGGGGGGGGTTCTCTGGTGAGTATTAATGAATCAGTTTTTATTCAGCAGGCACCCTACAACATTTGGGGGCTCATCCATATCATCAGGGTGCAACCCCAGTTGCTGGTGTGTGTGCATGTGTGTGTGTGTGTGTGTGTGTGTGTGTGTGTGTGTATGTGCGGATGTGTGTGTATTGGGTGCTCAACTGTACTGTCAGTCGGGGTAGAAGGCAGGTGAGAAAATGACCCACTCCTAGGACAGGTATTTCCTGGAGGTTCCAGGACTCTAGAGGCTGGAGCCCTCTGAGACCCTGTGGCACCCCAACCCTCAACATTCCCACCACTCTAAAGGGAAAGAAAAACTGTGTGGTTTCTTTCTCCTCTAGAAGTAGGCCTGAAAAGGTGCCATCTAGGGGAATCTGGAGAGGGTGGATACAGCTGCCTAACTCAGTGCCCAATGGTACTGGATAGGACTCTCCTGCCCTCTGGTTTCTGTAATCTTGTGAGTCAATATGAGAGAGAGTGTGGTTGGTGGCCACTGTGTGTTGTCTTTGCCAGTCTGTCTGTTCACTGTAAGTCTTTGTGTTCTGTTGTCTGTAAACATGAGAGGAGGGTTGAGTTGTTCAAAAACTCCCCTAAAGTGTATACTTAAATATTTCAGAAGTTTTTCTGAAAGTAGCGATTATAGTGTCATGTTCTTGTCCAGAAAGCTCCAGCCCTTTTGTGAGAGTGACTGGCCATCTTTCAATGTTGGCTGGCTGAGCAAGGGCTTATTGAATGTCAAATAGTCCAAGCAGTTTGAAATGTGATCATGGGTGACCCTGGGCATCCTGATAAATTCCCTTATGTTGACTTACCCTCTTCTTCAGCCTCCTGGTTGACGAGGCCTGTGTTCTTTTCCTAGGCTCTTGGGTTTTCGTTATCAGACCCTCTACTAAGGAAAGAGCAAAATCTCCACCTGTCCTTCAGGCTCCACCTGAAGACTCCAATCTTCTCCCACCTTATGTTTCAAGCATAGCAGATGCCTGGAAAGACCAGGAGAATTCAGTTACCTCAACTTCAGACCTATTGTTCTTATCCCATTCCCGAGGAGGAATAGCCTATATGAAATTAAGTGGGCTTTAGCAGAGGTGACCATAGTATCTATTCTCCCATTGCAAGAGCACTTACTGCCCAGCTCTGCTGATTTGGAATCTGTTGGAGGGGGAGGGGCAAGTGCCCACCAGTGTAGTTCAGTACCCCTTTATGGTTTATATCCCCTTCTCCATCAGTGACCTATATAACTGGAAGCCCCAGGAGCCCCAAACACTCATCGGGCTTCTTGAAACTGTCTTTTATATGCACCAACCCACTCGAGATGATTGTCAGCAGCTCCTGGCCACCCTGTTCACAGCTGAAGAATGTGACAGGATAAGGGTACAACGTTGAAAGCTGGCTCTGAGGCCAGGAGCAATTTCTCTTCCAGATGGTGATGCCTGCATAGAGCAAGTCTTCCCATCTGAGAGACCAGACTGGGACCCTAACACGGTAAGGAGGATTTGGATACTTTCAGTAGGTCCTGTTAGGAGGAATCAGAGGAGCTGTGAGGAAGCTAAGGTAAGTGAGGTGATTCAAGGACCACAAGAATATCCTGCTAGGTTCCTGTAACATCTGAGAGAATCATACTGTTTTTTTTTTATTTCCATAGATCCAGACACACCCAAAAACCAGTGAGCTAAAAACATTGCCTTTGTCACTCAGTCAGCCCCCGATATAAGGAGAAATTGCAAAAGTTAGAGGGATTTGAAGGGATGAATAGATCTCAGCTGCTGGAAATTGCCCAGAAGATTTGTAATAGCTGTGACACCATAGAGGAAACACATTATAAAAAACTAGCAAAGGTGGCAGTAGCAGCCTTAAGAGAATTTAGGGACACAGATGCCGAGAGACTGGAAAGACAAGGACAAAGGAATAAGAGAATGGAGAAAAAAATTGGGACAAGGATCAATGTGTATATTGCAAACAGAAAGGACACTGGAAGAATGAATGTCTGAACCAAGAAAAGATAAAGGACCAACCCATTTTTTCACTGGAATAACAGTGACAGGGCTGGGCTCTATCTCAATCAACCCTCAGGAGCCCATGGTAACAATACCATGTTCAGTTTCTTGTGGATACAGGTGCTGCACATTCAGTGTTAAAAAAGCCTTGGGACCCCTGATGTACTAATGGACGCCAATCAGTATAAAGAGTGACAAGAAAAACCTCCTCCTACCCATAGACCACTTCTTGGACAGTAAACCTGGGCCAAGGTATTCACAATTTTCTTGTTATACCAGACTGTCCGTATGCCCTGCTGGGAAGAAATCTCTTCTGAAAGCAGGGAGCAACCATCAGCTTTGGAGAAATGGAGGCCCAACTCACCTTGAACCCAGGCTTGTCTCCCTCAAAGATTCGGGTCACTCGCCCACTATCTGGAGAAGTAGCTCTTAAGCTCAGAGGAGGAACCCTGACCAGTTGGACTATTATTGAGGGAACTACAAGAGAAGTTTCCCTCTTTCTGGACTGAAAAACAACCCACTAGGGTTGGTGGCCTACCAACCTCCAATAATAATCCAGAGGTTGAGCATAATCACCCGAGTGGGAGTAAAGCCGTATTCTATGAGTCGGGAAGCAAAACTAGGAATTGCCAAATGCATTAACCCACTCCAAGAAGCAGAAATTTTGATTCCTTGCTACTGCCCTTGGAACACTCCTCTACTTCCAGTCCTGAAGGCAGGAACACAAGAATACTGGCCAGTCCAAGACCTCAGGGAAGTAAATAAGTGGATTGAGGCTCTACATTCCATACTTCCTAACGCATACACCTTATTGCGTTTGCTTCCATCTGACAGGCTAATCTATACCATGTTAGATCTCAAGGATATTTTCTTTTCCCTTCTGGCTGCCTCCAAACAGCTAGCCCACCTTTGCTTTTGAATGGACTGACCCTTAAGAAAATTATATAACCAACCTGGACTAGGCTGCCCCAGGGATTCAAAAACGCCCTGACTTTGTTTGACGAGGTGTTGAGTGCCAATCTCTTGGAGTGTCAACAGGAGCAGCTTTAGTGCACCCTACTCCAATATGTGGATGATCTGTTTATTGTCACTGAGACAGAGGAGGGCTGCCACAAAGCCATGGAGAGCCTCTTGCAACAACTCTAGACTCTGGAGTACTGCTTGTCAGCAAAGAAGGCCCAGCTATGTGAGTCTCGCATCACTTACTTGGGGTATCTTCTAGAAAGAGGTCAGCGTACCCTGTCTTCCAGTCACATCTCAGCCATCCTTCAGATACCCACCCCAGAGACTAAGAAACAAGTTCAGGAATTCCTAGGGACAGTGGACTATTATCACCTATGGATTCTGGGATTTCATGTAAAACCACTGTATGTCAACCTAAAGGGAACACAGCTCTTGGTGTGGATTTAGAAAGAACAAAAGGCTTTTACAAACCTCAAAAGAGCCCTGATGTCAGCCTGGCCTTGGCACTCCCTGATGTCACCGAGTCTTTCCATCTACTTGTGAATGAGGCCTGGAAATCATAAAGGGACTCCTAACTTAGACTGGGACCATGGAAAAGGCCAGTAACATAGTTCTCCAAAAAGTTAGATATAGATATATCAGGATGGCCAGCTTGCACCCGAGCTATAGTCACAACTGCTATATTGATAAAAGAGGTGGATAAATTAACTGTGGGACAAGAACCAATTTTAACAACTCCTCATTCAGTAGAGGCCCTCCTCAGAGGAATACCAGAGGGGTGGGTGTCTAATGCAAGGATGACCTACCATCAGATGTTCCTACTTGACCAGCCCCAAATATAGTTCCACAAAGCAACAGTATTGAACCCAGCCAGTTTGTTACCCGATAGGATGGACCCGACTGAGCCTCTTGCGTGACTTGGTTGAAGTAACAGATCTGGTGCAGACTTCCAGACCAAATGTGACTGATGTCCCTCTGAAGGTGGCAGATGCTGTGGTGTTCATGGACGGGAGCAGTTATATATCCATGATGGAATCAGCTGTGCAGGAGTAGCAGTGGTCTCAGAGGAGACCTTGAGATGGGAAAAGGAGAAGACAGCATAGTGTACACAGTGTACACACATATGCTGTTGCTACTGCTCATGTGCATGGGACTGAATATAAGAGAACACAACCTCCTAACTTTGGCTAGAAAGGAAGTTAAAAGCAAGACAGAAATTAGCTCCTCTAGAAGCCATTTGTTTACCAAGGAAGGTAGCTATTGTACACTGCAAAGGACACCAGAAAGGAGATTCCCCTAAAGCACAGGGGATGGGCTGCAGACCAAATGTAGGAATAGTTGCTCAAGAGTTGATGGGGCCGCTACAGATTTTAGTGACTGTTCCGGAAACAAGTCTTCCAACAGGCACAGTCTATACATCTGGTGAAGAAGGCTGGGCAAAATATGAACGAACCTCAAAAGATAAGGGATGGTGGACGCTACCAAATGGGAGGCTGATCATCCCTCTGACCTTAGGGAGAGAAATAGTAAATCAGCTCCACCAAGCCACTCACCAAAAATGACGGAACTTCTTCAACCTCAACATTACATTCTGCAGCTAGACAAGATAACCAGAGATTTGGTCTCCAGCTGGGTGACCTGCATATAAGTGAACCAAAAGAGAGGTATGAAGGCCCCAGAGGGCATCTGAGCCTGTATCTCATTGTCTGGAGAACATTGGGAACTTGTCTTTATTGAACTAAAGCCAACTATGTTGGGCTATAAATACTTGTTAGTGTTCATGGACACTTGATTGGGATGGGTAGAAGCCTTTCCCACTAAGTCAGAAACAACTATAGTAACAACAACAAAAAAATGATTACAGGAACTAGTACCCAAGATTCAGACTGTCCCTTTCTTCAAGCCTGACTAAGATCACTAAGATGGCTAAGATCTCTCAAATTGTAACAAAGGTATTAAAACAAAAATTGGAAATTGCATTGTGCTTACCAACCACAGAGTTCAGGGCAGGTAGAGCAAATGAACCCGACTAAAGGAAATCTTAGTTGAGTTAGTTCTTGAAACAAACAAAAGTTTGTTTCCTTTCCTTTATCCTCTTAAGGGCCAGATGTACCCCATAGAGGGAAAGTTTTACTTCTTATGAAGTTATGTTTGGAAGGCTTCCATCTATCTTCCAAAAATTGAGGGATATCCTACAAGCTGAATTAGCTAATTGTTCCCTCCTAAGTCTCTGCAGGCACTGCAGCAGACCCAGAGGGTAATCCAGTGCACCATTTGCAAGGCAGAACCATGGCCCAACTCTGGTACACTGACTGGGTCAAGAGAATCCCTTCATGGACTTTAAAGCTCACCTGGAAAGGCCCATACCCCAGGATCCTGACAACACTCACTGTGGAATAAGTGGCTGTGATTGCTTCTTGATATTCCACATCCAGCTGAAGCCAGCCTACAGGGAGAGAAGGAAGTAAGCATGGATCATACTCCAGCTCTGGATCCACTGAAGATAAGACTGAGGTGGGCCCTGTAATTATAATCTAATTCCTAATGATGAATCCAGCCTTGATTCAGGAGTGTGACCTTCTGTACCAGCCCCAAAGTTAGAGATGGGAATTAAGAAAAACTACAATGCAAATAAAAATAATTTATAATATCATTACTGATGGACAGATCACTTTTAGAGTAGGTGTTTGTGCTTCGATGTCCCTAAGTATGTTGGAATGTGCAGTAGGGCAGGAACAAGGTTGTATAGATGTGGGAGTATTCTTTGGAAAAATGGCTCCAGGATCTCTGGTTTTATGCCTGAACTGCAAATGGGAAAACTGAGTACTAGGATATGGGAAGTCTGCTGGCCAATGACTATTACTAAATTAGCTTTTATTCAGGGTTAGTGTCTGGAATTTTCTGTCTGGCTGGTGAACTACAATACTTGGAATCGGACAAATGAGGGATTGACATGTATGAGCCTCTTTTTAATCTCAAAGCTTCTGTTTCTTCACCTGTGACACTGGGATCATTATTTACCTTGTAGGTTGTTCTGAGGACAAAGACCTGTTTGTCCAGGACTGACATAGAACTTGACCTAATTTTTCTTTTGTCTTGGATCAAGATGCTAAAACTAATGCTTGTGTGGAAGCTCTGGCAAGGGAAAGGTTGGTACTGGGTAATTGGGAAAAGCACAGGTCAGTGATTAGGGGGTGGGAGTCACTTGCAGGTTTAGTCAGGAGGATTGGGTTCTGGGTCTGAATTTGTCACCATCTTCTTTGGACATTATCACTTGTTGATACCATTGGATGTAATTTCTTCTTCTGGAATGCAAACGTGTTAGGATAACAATTGCTCATCTTCCATCTAGTTCTGAATGCTGTAATCATACATCTAGGAGGTTTAGAATTTGCACAATTGGGAGAAGATAAAAGATAAAAAAATGTATAGCTCTCTCTTCTTCACAGAGATACTCTCCCTCCATCTTTATTTTTGTTCTTTGTTTTCCCTTTGAATGAGAAATACCATTTTGTTTTTGTTTTGGACAAATGTCCCTGGCATATCAGCATTCATGAAAGACTTTCTGATCTGGGAAAAAAGTGAGCCAGACATAAGTTTTCCTCTGCAGTGTTCTGGTCATCTGATCCTGGCTTGAGACATTTGTTTATACATTACTTTTTTTTTCATTCCCTGAAGATGTGGCCCATGGTCTTTTTGGACAGTCTTCACAGCTGTTTGTGAAGATGTTCTTTAGATGTTTTCCCCCTGGGCATTCATGTAGGTATCTTTAAAGAAAAAGAAAGTGAATCCTCTACCTGGTAAAAATACACATGCAGTCCTTTGCTAATGCATGTTTTTCTATTGGGATCACTTTTGGATTGTATTTGGCTGTGGCTGAAACGAAATGTCTGAGCAGTTGTCATGACCTCTAGTGAGCTAGTTTCCATGGCAGCCCTCAGAGAGTCAACGCCCTCTCCAAAGGAGAGCAGTTTAGTTTCCATTAACAAAGGACAAAGTGGTCTTTACTGTGATTTTGCTTGTGGAAGCTTCAGATAAATTTCTAGCCCTGCAGGTGCCATGTACTCTCCCACTCACATATCTTTATGGAGCAGGAGGTGGGTTGTTGACTTCTATAACAGTCTAAAACTACAGACCTGGGATGTTGGTGATATGGGCCAACAAAAGAAGGTTTGTTTTTTAATCAAATAGAGAAACATTGTCAATGTTACTTGTTAGGCACTAATTAAGTGTGTACTGATAATTCTACCTGTTAGAGATGCAAATTTCCACTCTCCAACTGTTGGGATAAGTGTGGAGATTGGATGTCTACTTAGTAGAAAAGTGAATTTTTGTGTTCTTTGAGCTGCTGACCAAAGATATGAGTGCTGTTAGCCACCCTGGCAAACATTTGAAGAATTATAGCCTTCCTGAAGAAGTAAAGGTAATTATTATCCAAGCATGTCCCCTACAAGGACAGCAACTCACCTTGTGAAAATTTACCAAAATAAAATGGGAGGAAAAGGTGTTAACTTTTCTCTTTTAAGTCCTAGAAAATGAGATTCTTTTTGGTTTAGAAGATGGCCAGATTTCTTACAGTTCATTCATTTTCATTATATATCTAGTCTAAAGCTAAATATTTCTATTGAGTTACTATACATTTTCTTTTCAATTTTGGAGGATCACTTAATTCTTTTTCAAATATCTTCAAGCATTTACATAGTTTCCTACTCCATGCATATTTTCATATTTTTTAAATATAGCAAATATAGTTGCATTTCTTTATCAATGTGACTAAAATACTTGAAGCAAGCAACTGCAGGAAGGAGAGGGTGGCTGTGGTTTCAGAAGTTTTAGTCGACAGTGTCGGTGGAATGTGGAGCAGTAGACCTGTTCACACCATGGCAGCCAGGAAGTGGTGAAAAGGCATTGCCCGCTCTGCTGTCTTCCTCCTTTTCCTGATTCAGTTCTGTTTGTGACCCCCAGCCTGTGCGGAATGCTGCCCTCATTCAGGGTAGGTCTTTTCTCCTTCAGTTAATCTTCGCTGGAAATTTCCCTTATAGACATACAATGTTTATCCCTCACCAGGCTTCTAGGCGATTGATTTTAAATCCAGCAAGTTCACCATGAAGTTTAACTATGATGAGCTTGTCTTTCTGGACACAAGTCAGTGTGAAAGATCTCAAAATAATTTTCTACTTCAAGCCACTTGGATATGATTTCTGTCCCTCAGTTTGTAGCTAGCCACCTGAGCATGCATACTTGCAGAGTACAACTGCTCATGAGATAGAAAATGCCCTCAGACAAGAGTCAGTTTTGTAGACCTTATTGCTGGTTTACCTTTTTGCTTGTAGGATCTCATTGAAAAAAATCAGCCCAGGAGTTCCTCACATTATTTCAGCTCTGTATTTATTTATTTATTTATTTATTTATTTATTTATTTATAGTTCTGAAGATCAAGCATGCGCTCCACAATTACTGGCTCACTGAGTTACACCCCCAACACCACTGCTTTACATTTATTTTTCACCTCTTCTATTATTTTTCAATGGTTTTAGCTTGACAAGATACTGAGAGTTCATAGTGATCTATGTAAGTTTGCCTTTATCATCTATTACGGTTGCTCCCAAATGGCTTGCTTATTAAACATGATACACTTCTGATTATATCCTAGGCTGTACTTTGAGAAAATTCTTGGGTAAACTTTAAACTACTCATTGTATATCATGAGGCTCTTCCCTTTTTGGTCTTATTCTCTACTCTCTCTCTGACAGTTTAATGGACTTTAATTCAGACGCTTTAAATCATCCCATTCTGGTTTCTTCTGGTTCTCTGCTTAACACTTATAATGTTTAACTCTTTTATATTCTTTTTTTATTCTTTTAGTGTTTTATACATGAATGTAGTGACTTTATGATATTTTCACACATTAATCCCCAATCCCACCCACTCTTTCTCTATTATAATCTTTCTTCTTTGTCAGTCTCCTTCCGTTTCATGTCTTTTCCCCAGAGTGGCCCACTGAGTTTCATCTGGATTGCCTTTGGTGGCATGTGCTTGAGTGTTGCTGGAGCATGAATCATGTAATTCACTGCTCTTGTTTCATCCCTATGTTACGCTCCAGCAATGTGAAGACATTTACCTGGCTCTGGATTATACAATGCTCCATACCACTGTGCACAGGCAATCCCCGCTGAGTAAACTACTGTCTCTCTTTGTCTATTAGGCTGGCAGGAGGGTCTGACCCACCAGCTGTTGTTTACTGTTTTTCTGTATTCTGGAGAGGAACTTCCTGAGCCTGGTGAGCTGACTACTTGCTGAAGCTTCCTTCAGGATGGGATGTTTCAACATCCTCCTTAGCCTGGACTGGAGCAGTCTAAGATGGCTGCCCAGAGGAAAAATGCCACACAGCATCCTGATACATAGCTCAAGAAGGAAGAATACTACCATGACTATCAATTCTAACTGCTTGGTTAAGCTAAACTCAAGCTCCTTTGTAAGACACTCTTTGCTTGTTAAAGCAAAAACTAAACAAATTAGAACCAGCCAAGAAGAAATAGATACATAGGATAAAGTCTAAGAAATAGAGTCTCTAGTCAAGATTAGGTAACTAGAGATTACAGAAAAAACTTATGTTTGGCTTGCTTTTTGTCCTGGTCACAATAATCTCTTGATAATGTTGATATACTAGGGTCATTTGCCTAAAACAAAACAAAGCAATGGCATATCCCACTCAAAGGGAAATCAAAGAACAACAGTTCCTCCTGTCAGCCCTTCATCACATGCTAATATATAGAGTGTCTCCACCACAGAATTCAGCGATCTTCAGAATGCTATTTTAACTTTAATCTGAATGTAGCTGATACTCAGGTATATAATCTAGAGGAGGAATTCATAGCAGATAGCTCACATAGAGGCCTTACACCTGAGAAAGAGGTGGGTTGTATTTAACAGCAGACATAAGATCATCCTTAGCATATTGCCAGTGGCCACACTGGATGAATAAGGTAAGGTGGGCATGAATTGAACATGGAGATATGGTTATACTTGCATAGATGAAGTGCAGAGGAGAACATGATAACTTGCCAAGCACAGATGTTGCAGAAGTTATTCTGAAATAATGTCTAAGACACTAATTAAGGCAAAAAAAAGGAGTTTAACTCACCAGTATCATAGAATCAAGATCATTCTCCAAGGACTCCAGGTATAAGCTTAGCTTGTACATTCATTTTATTTTAAAGCAGGGCAGAGGTGGAGCAAGCAGAGTGGAACTTTCCATAAGCAAATGCAGTGGTTAATAGTATCAGTAGGGCAGGTGGAACACAGATAGACTCATGGCCTTGATTCTTATTGGACAGAAGTTGAAGTCAGTGACAAAGCAGTAGAATAGTGCAGATGCAGGCCATGGGTTGAGCTGGTGCTTTGGAACTCAATATTTTTTCATCTTAATTCACGCACAGCAGTAACTTCACAGTTTACATTTTTCTAACTCACAAACTTACCAAAGGTTCAACATTAAGACAGATGCGGCAAATTTCATAAGGTATCTGTTAATACATGTGAAACTAGAAAGGAAAATAGGATGACTGTAGCAAGAGTTCCCAGATTTGTATGCGCTTGTGTTAGTATATTAGTTTGAACACTTCAGGAGAAAGCAAGGATTTAATGTTTATATGTAAATAGCTGAGGGAGGGTGATGACTGCACAAAGTCACCTTGTAGCCCATATTCCTCTAACTTATGGTGCTGCTACCCTACTAAGATGTTGTTTCTGTCGTGGAATCTGGTTCATTCTGCCACATTTCTGGTTGTGAGAGGAAGGACAGAGGAAGGAAAAGGCAGGACAGGTTAAGGAGATGGTCCAGTTGCTCTTCCTTACATGCCATTGGCTGGGGATTAGTCATATAGGAAGCTGGGAAGAAGAGTTTCTAATTGGAAGCCTTGGCTCAGGGATAAAGCTTGGATGGAGATTGCATTTAAAAACATAAGATGGAAAGAATGGGTATTGGGAGAAAATGAGCAAGTTATGCCATATACTCACTTAGAGCACTTGAACTTCAAATCACTGAACTTTTGAAAACAAGCAAACAAGGAAGCAAACGAACATTGAAGTTCAATTCTAAGTGCCTTCTAGTACCTCTTGAGTAAGTTCTGCGATGGATGATGCACACTGATTATGATGAGAGTGAGGCGAGATGGAGATAAGTGATGCTACAAGAGGAAGTGACAATTGTCTAAAACCTTCCATGAAAATTTCTTCCACTGATGCTTTCAAGTTAATTCTTTAATTCCTTTCCTTTGGGAAGGGCATTGAAAGCCTTTCTCTTGGAACCCCTTCCTTCAGGATCCTATGAGGATTGACAAGTTTCCCACTGTGTGTGTACATACATGTGTATGTACATACATGTGTATGACATGCATATGTCTACATGTGTGTGGGTATGAGAACATGTCCGTATATATGGAAGCCAGAGATTGGCATTGGGTGTCTTCCTTAATCACTCACCACCTTGTACATCGAGGCATAGTTTCTCACATGAACCCAGAGCTCTCCAGTTCTACTAGTATAGCTAGCCAGAATGTTCAGGGGGTTCCCCTGTCACCACTTCCCACTGCATTGGGATAACAAGGGAACCGCCTACCATATAGGGATCTGAACTGTAGTCTTCATGCTTTTGCATGACTGAGCCATCTCTCCGGTCCTCTCATTCTGGATGGTTCTTTCCATGGGAAGGATGCCGATGCTGCTTTAGAGGAGCGTCCTGTTGTGCTCTGCCCCATTCTACAGGGGATGAATCTGGGAGGAAGAACTGGAATGGAGCCCCTCTGTTCTACCTTAGCTTTCCCACCTTCTATGGAGATGGTGTTTCATTTGTTCATAATTAGGAAAGGCCTATAGGACCGATCTCCAAGGACAAGCCTGCCATTTTCCAGGGGGCAGTTGTCATTGGACAATCACCAGAATTAAATCTAACTCTCCACGGAGCTTTGCTTTTTTGACTAAACTGAAAGTGCTGTTATTGATCTGCATCCTCTACATTCTTGTGTAGAGGCCTCTGAACCCCAGTAGGGGTCTAGGGATGCTGTTTAGTAGCCTTTCAAAAATTAACCATGTAGGCAGAGACTGCCCCTGCAGGGGATGGCAGGAACTGCTTACTCCTCCTGGAAAGCAGTTTGAAACAGTGGGAAGGTGCACTAGTTCACCAGCAGACACTTGGAAAATGCATCCCAGCCACAAAGCAAGTCTGTCCATAAAAAAGATTAAATAGTTACAAAAGAGAAGAAATGGAGAGCAGAAGGATAGAACAGAAAAAGTAAGAAAGAAGAAAGATTTAGAAGAGGCAAGTTGAATTAGTGAGCCAGGGTAGGGTTTTTAATTTAAAAAAAAATTTTTTTTAGGAAGAGCTGTGGATGTGGCGTAGGTTTTACATTTTTCTGTAATGATTTTCTTGCATTTAGCTTTGAATTTTATGCTTTCTCTCTTCTGTGAATCCAGACTTTTCCACAACATATTGGTCTGTTGTTTAAACTTTCTTTAAAAGGGTAACCAATGAGCATGATTTTCCATTCTGCTTTTTTCAGTGTGCTTGGATCCCTGAAGGAGGCTTGGCAGGCTGCGGCGTGTCCAGCTGCAGGAAGTCTCTCATTTTTGATGCTCAGCCACGATGCACTCCTGGGTCAGACCCCTGCTTCACAACTTTTCCCTCAGGATTCTGAAAGCCAGAAACCATCTGCTCGTGACCCAGGAACCAACCACAACTGTAAGATGAAGAACCCACATTTCCAGCCCAGTAGGCAGCTTTCTGGGTAGTCATTCAGCTCCTGTGCTTTGAAGGAGGGATAAGAGGAAAGCTGCTAGCTGGAGAGGCAGGGTGAACATCCCAGAGTGTTTGCTTCTTTTTCTGGGAACAGCTCATCGGCCTGGGAAGAGGATTGCTTGAGATGCAGAGATGCTTCCTTCTGTCTCCAGGTCAGGCTGATTATAATGTCACAGGCCCAATAAGATGACTCCTAAGTCTAGCTGCACAAAACAGAAATATATACTCTGCAATAAGGATCTCAAAATTAAAACACTCAGGATAGAAATCTTAATCACCCTGTCTTCTGGCAAACTTACCCTTTCTCAATCTTTTCATCTTAATTGACTGAGACAACCATATGCCACTTACTGAGTCTCAAGTCTTATCCTATGAATGCCCTAGGGTGGTAAATATTGATTATCAACCTCACAGGATATAGAATCACTAGTAGACAAATCTCTGGGCATGCTTGTAAAGGAGTTTCTAGATCCGATTAATCATTCAGAAGACCCACCCTGATTATAGGTAGCATCACTCCATGAACTCAGACTCTGAACTTTATAAAAAGGAGAGAGTGAGCTGAGCACTCTGCTTCCCGTCCTTAGAAGAAATATGACCGGTGGCCTCATGCTCCTGCTGCCATACTTTCTGTGAGGTGATGGACTGTATGTACCCTTGAGCTGTGCGCCCAAATAGACTCTCCCTAAAATTTCTTTTGCTAGGTATTTTGTCACAGCAACAGGAAGTTAATTAATACATACCTCTTACTCATGAGCTGTCTGTCATCAGCCTTGTGATCTCTCGTTGAAACTATTTCCCCAAGTTTACACCTCTTCACTGTCTTCATAGGTCCTGCCTAGATCTGTGCCTTTTATCCACCATCTGGATGATTGTTAATACCTAACATCTCAGATCTTCTTTCTGTGCTCTAGTCCTTTGATGGGGAAATCATGTAACGTCTCTCCTCTTGATTAGGCTCCTAACTCAACGGCTAAATAGCAGATCAGAATTGGAACGTTGTGTGGTGACTGTCACAGTTTTACTCTTGCTGTGAGACAACACTCAAATACAACTTAAGGGAGAAAAGGGAGGTTTATTTGGCTTATAGTTCCGGGTGGGAAAGGCATGTCAGGCAGCAGAAGCTAGAGGAAGCTCATGATGGAGGCTGAGACAGCAAGCAGCAGACTATAGGAGTCGATTACTAGTGGAAGCTGGGTGCATCCATCCAATCTCAAGATCTGTCTCCTGTGACGTGCCTTCCTCCAGCAAGGCTCCACTTCCTAAAGCTGCTATGACCTTCCCAAGCATTAACAAGAGCTAGGGATTCAAACACGAGTCTGTGGGGGACAACTGACATTCAAACCATGACCAGTAAGGCCCTAAATGTATCAGCTGTTGTGTGTCGTCATACAATAGTCCTCTTCTTCTGTTTCTGAAATCTCAGAATTCATTTTCACCTCCACATGATCATTGCCGTGTCTGGAAGTTT
Organism: Typhlomys cinereus; assembly: GCA_023101885.1. Lineage (NCBI taxonomy): Eukaryota > Metazoa > Chordata > Mammalia > Rodentia > Platacanthomyidae > Typhlomys > Typhlomys cinereus. The sequence goes on from JALPQD010000261.1 coordinate 1,528,839, forward strand.
CTGCTTCCAGTCTTTGTATGGCAGTTCCTTCATATTAAAGCATCAATCACACACTGTCTTAGCACAGCCTTCCTTGATTGGCAACCCTTCTTTGCCATCCCATTTCTCATGTTTTATTTTCCTTTATTGCTTTACCTGATAGTGCTGATCAATTTTTGTTTTCCATCTTTACCACACAACACTTAGACTTAATGAGTCTGGATATAGGAGATGCTCATTAAATTGCATTTGAAGGGATGAGTGACTATCAGCTGTTGTCTAACAAGCATCTACCATGCACTTGAAATTGAATTAGACATTTTCTTGTCTGTTCTCTCAGCTTCTGGTGCACCATTTGGGAATCCAGACACATCTGGTCATCTCTCTAGTGCTGTTACTTGAAGAGTCTGTCTTTTCTCTAATGTATACTTTTGGCTTCTTTGTCAAATATTAGTTGACTACATGGTTTATATTTGGCACCTCTATTCTATTTCATTTTGTTGTTCAAATGCTGTTTTGGTGTCAGTACTGTGTTGTTTTTGTTGTGAAGGTTCTATAATATAATTTCTGTCCTGATCTTAATTTTTTCCCCATCTACTGATACTGTGTTTGGTTTAGTTTTCTAAGACCCTAAATTATATAGTTTATTCATTTATGTGAGATGTCTCTGATTTTTTAAATAAAAGTGTTTGTAACTGTAATTTTCTCTCAAAGGACTCTATTCATCTGATGTCACAGGGTTGGATATGTTGTGTTTTCTTTTTCATTTAATTCTAGAATTGTAAAGTTTTCTTTCTTGATTTCTTTGATAACCCATATATCATTTAGTAGTGTGCTGTTCAGTCCCTAAAAATTTATGTTCTGTTCTGTAGTTTCTCTTGTTGTTGGATTCTGCCTTCATTCCACTCTAGTTAGAATATAAGAAGTTATTTTTGCTTTTATGTGTTTGCTATATGTCCTAGAGTGCTCTTTTTTAAAAAATTGGGATGTATTTTTATGCAGTTTACATCAAAAAAGTATTACATATGCTAGATGTCAGAGTTATTCTTTCTGTTGCTCTGAGACAACACCCAGACTCAAGCAACTTAAAGGGAGGTTTATTTAACTTATGGGAGATACAGTCATTTATGACAGAAAAGGCATGGAAGATGGCAGAAACTGCAGGAGGCTTAGGTCACTGCAGGCATCATGAAGGATGAGAGAGCAAGCAGCAAACTGCAAGAGCAGACAATGAGGAAAGCAGGGCAGGGCTAACTAGCCTCAAAGCCCTTTCCTGCAACGCGCCTTCCTCTAGTAAGGCTTCACCTCCTAAAGTTGCCATAGCCTTCCCAAACATCAACACCAGCAAGAATGCAAACACTTGAGCTTATGGGGGTACAATGCCCATTACAACAACTCACCATTACACTAGATTTATACTAATGGAAGCATAGATATAAAATAATTGAAAATTTAACTTCACATGTAACATATCTGCTCAGACATCTTCAAGTTTAAGTAGTTTTATGTAAACATCTGTTTTTTAGGAAAGGCTCAAAAAAAGTTACTTTTGCTAATGTTACTTCTAAATGTCCATTGTTAAAGTATTCATAAGTCTTTTCATCTTCTTTTTATTCAAAGAGACTAAATGTGTTTGTTACATGACAGAGCTAATATTTGTCTTCAATTTCACAGGAATGATGCTTACAATTTCAGTTTGAATACTGCTGATTAAATTGCTACAAAACTTAGAATAAGTGAGAAATCAATAATTTTGAATTTAATTCTTCTATACTCATCTTGCTTTTGCTATATTCTTATGAGAAATGCTTTGAATATGCATTTTTATATAGATACACTTTCAAATTTTAAAGAGCTTCGTTTTTTATATTGAGCATTTCCTTCATTTTTAATTGAAAAATTCTTGTTCTTTGACAATTTTGTACATGTATAAAATACATTCTGATTACTCTCTTTCCCACCCTCTCTTAGCTCCCTTCCATCCTTGCCAGTCCTCATTCTTCCCAACAAATCTGCCTTCCAGATTTGAGTGTTTATGTTTTATATTGTGTCCCACTAGGTTTAATTAGGGCCTATTGTGTGGCCATGAGCTTGGGACTATCTCTTGAAGCCTAGTGGGCTCCTCTGTGTGTATACAACTAGATAATTTGCTTCCTCCTTTGCCTAAGTTTGTTAGTTACCAGTTGTTCATCAGTAACCCTATGGGTTTCTCCTATACAGACCAGTCTGGCCAGTGGTGATCATTTTTCTTAAACTTCCATGTATATTCTGAAGTGTTTGAATGGACTGTTTTATATATATATCTGCTAGGTCCATTTGATCTATGATATCATTTAACTCAGGTGTTCCTCTGTTTATGTTTTTAGGGTCACCTGTGTATTGGTGAGGGAGTCACTGAAGTCACTGTTGTTATGTTGTTTTAACATGTCATTACACCCAATAGTATTTGTTTTATGTGTGCACTAGCATTTGATGCATATGTATTTAGAATTGTAATATTCTCTTAATCGCATAATGTCACCGTTTTTTGTCTCTTACGATTAGTAATTTGAAGTTTACTTTGTTAAGATATTAGTGCAATGAACCTAGTGCTATTTGTTTGGAATACCTTTATAGATCTGATGTAGGGAGACCTTATCCATTGTGAGCAGGGCCATTCCCTAGGCAAGCCATCCATAAGTGGTAAAGAGTCAGGAGAGCTGAGCACTGACAGGAATGCACTGATCCTTGTCTCTGCTCTGACTGAAGATGTGATGTGATTAGCTTCTTCAAGCTCCTGGAACTTTCCCATAGTAATGTGCTGCAACCTTGAACTGTGAGCCAGTTAAACCTTTTTTGCCCTAAATTGCTGGGTCAGGTATTTTGTTTCAGCAATATATAATGGAACTAAAACAATGGTCATGAATTTTTCTAGTTTTCATTGTGGAAAGTTATTTTCCACAATTACAACAGATAGTTTTGGTGGATTTAGAACTCTGGTTTTATTGTATTTCAAAGCTTGGAATATATCAGTCCATGTTCTCCTAGATTTTAAGGCTTCATAACTCTGATGGTTTTTCTTTATCTATAATTTGTCTCTTGTAGTTTTTAATATTTTTTCTCTTTTCTGATCTTGTCTGTTTGATCTTCTAATACCTCCTCATTGTAGATGATCAGTTCTTTCCATAGATTTACAAATTTTTTCTATGATTTTATTGAGTATATATGACTTTAATCTGAAAATTTCCTTCTAACAACCATGATTGTAAGTTTTGTCTTTTAGTGTCTCATAGAGCTTGAAATTGTAGCCATATTTCCTTATTTTCATCTTTGTCAATGTCTGAGTGTTGTAATTCATCTATCTTATCTTTCATTGCTATATCTTCCACTGGATCCATTCTATAGTGAGGGTTTATGTTAAGATTTCTTTTAATTTTGCTCAGTGTACACTTTATTTTTAAAATTTCAATTACATGTTTTCAGCATTTCTATTTCTTTATTGAATTCTTCCATATTCTGCATTGACTTCTTTTTTTTTTTATTTCAGCTCATACAAACTTATTAGGTACACCAGTTCCCTCCCTCCCTCCTCCTCCCCCCGTACCCCCTGCTCCCCCTCCCCACCCCTCTCCCTCCCCATCCCCCAGTGCCTCCCACCCCAATTCCCAGAGAGTCCTTTCTTGTGCATGACTGATTTTCCTCTGGGCCCTCCTCTCCGATGACGTACAAGGACCCAGTGGCCTTTGCCGAACCCTTTCCCGTGTTCCCCTTAGGTATAGGAACACTGCTGTGGCTGCCAATTCTTTGCCTCCAAGGATCTTGGTGCCTTTAGCAGATGCTAGACTTTGTGAGGTCAACAGTGTGTTGGACAATGCGTAGGGCATGCAAAGTCCAATTATGATTGCTTCAGCCCTAACTAGTATAGAGTATCTTACATATCATTGCTCCTCCCATCCTTATGCTCTTACACTCTTACCGCCCTCCTCTTCCGCAAATTTCCCTGAGCTTCAAGATGGGGAGAGACTAAGCTGGCCTAGTTCTAGGTGGTTGATATAGAGTCTCTGAAGTTCTGGATTGTGGTTTGTTGATTTTCTTTTGCAGTTTTGCTGCTCCTGCAATGCCCTTCACTCCATCCTGGTGGGCATTGTATGTTACCCCCTGGCCAGAGACAAAAAGTTGTTAGAGTCTTGTGATAAAAGCACATTCAAAGGTAGATGTAATAAAAGTGGGAAACCACAGTGAGGGAGGGGTCTATCACCCATTTGCAAAATTGTTACTTTTTATCTGCCAGACTATATGCCCTCCTCTTCTGGTGAGATCACTCCCCCTCGGTAGTAAATGATCAGGAACAAAAGTCTGTGAACTTAATCAGATGTCTCATTACTTATTTGGGTCCTTGGTGGAGGCCTATTTTCCCTGCTGTAACATGGTCCCTTCTCTCCTTCTTTCTGGTGTGGCCCTCCTACCCCATCCCTCCTGTTCATAATCCTTGGAATTCCTGTCTCTAGGTGGGCTGGGTGGGTTTGGTACTAGGAGCCACCTATTAGGGAGTACATACGGCGCTTAATTTTCTGGGTTTGGGATACTTCACTTAATACAATTGTTTCTAATGACATCCATTTCCCGGCAAATTCCAGTAATTCATCATTTTTGATGGCTGAGTAGTACTCCATTGTATAGATGTACCACAGTTTCCTTATCCACTCGTCAACTGTTGGACATTTGGGCTGATTCCATGTCTTTGCTATTGTAAACAGTGCTGCTATGAACATGGTCGTGCTTGTGCTATCGAGGCGAACCTCTGCTGTATGGGGGGTTATTCCCAAAAGTGGAATAGCAGGGTCATATGGCATTTCAATCTTTAATTTCTTAAGAATCTCCAGACGGCTCGCCAGAGTGGCTGTATGAGCCTGCATTCCCACCAGCAATGTAGGAGAGTTCCCCTCTCTCCACATCCTCTCCAGCATTTGTCGTTGTTAGTATTGTGGATTTTTGCCATCCTGACCGGGGTGAGATGATATCTCAGGGAAGTTTTGATTTGCATTTCCCTGATGGCTAAAGAAGTGGAGCATTTTTTCAGATATTTGTTAGACATTTTAATTTCATCCCTGGTAAAGTTTCTTTGAAGTTCCAGGGCCCATTTTTTAATTGGGCCATTGGTTTCCTTGGTGTTTAGTTTTCTAAGTTCTTTGTGCACTCTGGACAATAGAGCTCTATCAGATATGTGGTTAGTGAAGATTTTCTCCCATTCTGTGGGTTGCCTTTGAGCTCGCGTTACAATCTCTTTATCTGAACAGAAGCTCTTTAATTTCACAAGATCCCAACTGTTGAGAGTTGGTAGCCGTGACTGTGCCATTGGATGTCTGTTTAGGAACTGTTGGCCTAGCCCAATCAGCTCGAGGGAGTTCCCTATCCTTTCAACTATGGTTTTTATAGTCTCTGGCCTGATATCAAGGTCCTTGATCCATTTGGAATTAAGTCTTGTACATGGTGACAAGTACGGGTCCAGCTTTAATCTTCTGCATGTGGAGATCCAGTTTTGCCAGCACCATTTATTGAAGATGCTGTTCTTTTTCCATTGGATTCTTTGGGCCCCTTTGTCAAAGACCAAATGGCTGTAACTTTGTGGGCTTATATCTGGGTCTTCAATCCTTATCCATTGATCTGTGTGTCTATTTTGGAGCCAATACCAGGCTGTCTTTACAACTATGGATTTGTAGTATAGACTAAGGTTTGGTATGGTTATACCTCCAGCTGTGTTTTTGTTACTCAGGATTGTTTTTGCTATCCTGGGTCTTTTGTGCCTCCATATGAACTTTGAGATTGTTTGCTCAACTTCTTTAAAGAATTGCTTTGGGATTTTGATTGGTATAGCATTGAATCTGTATATTGCCTTTGGTAGGATGGTCATTTTCACGATGTTGATTCTGCCAATCCAGGAACAAGGGAGGTCTTTCCACCTTCTGGTGTCTTCGGCTATTTCTTTCTTTAGGGTTTTAAAGTTTTCATTGTAAAGGTCTTTTACCTCCTTAGTTAGGTTTATACCAAGGTATTTCATTTTTTTAGGGGCTATAATAAATGGTATTGTTTCTCTCAAGGCTTTTTCACTTCTTTCATTCTGGGCATATAGGAAGGCCTCTGATTTTTGCACATTTATTTTGTATCCTGCCACCCTGCTGAACTTCTCAATTAGTTCCAGGAGCTTCCTGGTGGAGTTTTTGGGATCACTCAGGTATAAGATCATGTCATCTGCAAATAGGGATAGCTTGACTTCTTCCTTGCCGATTTGAATCCCTCTTATGTCCCTTTCTTGTCTTATGGCTTCAGCTAACACTTCAAGTACAATATTGAATAGAAGTGGTGAGAGTGGACAGCCTTGTCTAGTTCCTGATCGAAGTGGGAATGCTTCCAATTGTTCCCCATTGAGCATAATCCTTGCTGTGGGCTTGTTGTATATAGCTTTTATTATATTGATAAAGGTTCCTTCCATTCCTACTGTCTCTAGCGTTTTGATCATAAAAGGCTGTTGGATCTTGTCAAAAGCTTTTTCTGCATCTATCGAGAGTATCATGTGGTCTTGGACTTTGGACTGGTTTACATGATGAATTACATTTATTGATTTGCGTATGTTGAACCAACCTTGTGTGCCGGGGATGAAGCCTACTTGGTCCCCATGAATGATCTTTTTAATATGTTTTTGAATCCGATTTGCTAAGACTTTGTTGAGAATCTTTGCGTCTGTGTTCATCAGGGAGATCGGCCTATAGTTTTCTTTTTTAAGTGAATCTTTATTAGGTTTTGGGATTAAAACGATATTAGCTTCATAGAAGGAATTTGGTAGTGTTCCTTCCTTTGCTATTTGATGGAACAGTTTAAGGAGTATTGGTGTTATTAACTCCTTAAATGTCTGGTAGAACTCTGTGCTGAATCCATCTGGTCCAGGACATTTTTTGGTGGGAAGATTCGAGATTACTTCCTCAATTTCCTTATATGTTATAGGACTATTTAAATAATTCACAACTTCCTGATTCAATTTAGGTAAGTTGTGTTTACTTAGAAATTCATCCATCTCTTTTGTGTTGTCAAACTTCACAGAGTATAAGTTTTTGAAATATGATGTTATAATTCTCTGGATTTCTTGGGTATCAGTAGTGATAACTCCATGTTCATTTCTAATTTTGTTAATTTGGGTTTTCTCTCTCTTGCTTTTGGTTAGTTTCGCTAGGGGTGTATCAATCTTATTGATTTTTTCAAAGAACCAGCTTTTTGACTGGTTGATTTTTTCTATCGTTTTCTTAATCTCGATTTCAGATATTTCTCCCCTTATTTTGCTAATCTCCTCTCTTCTACTACTTTTGGGATCAGATTGCTCTAGCTTCTCTAAAGCTTTAAGCTGCATTGTTAAGTTGTTTATTTCTGACGTTTCCATTTTTTTGACGTAGGCATTAAGAGCTATGAACTTACCTCTTAGAACAGCTTTCATTGTGTCCCAGAGATTTTGGTAAGTTGTATTTTCGTTATCATTCACTTTCAGGAAATCTTGAATTTCCTTTTTAATTTCTTCCTGAATCCATGTCTCATTCAGCATCATATTGTTAAGTTTCCAGGAGTTAGTGTATTTTCTCTTGTTTGATGTGTTGTGGATGTCCAGCTTTAGGCCGTGATGGTCTGATAGGGCACAGGTTAGAATTTCAACTTTCTTGTATATGTGTAGATTCATTTTGTGGCCCAATATGTGATCTATTTTGGAGAAAGTTCCGTGTGCTGCTGAGAAAAATGTGTATTCTTTGGTGTGTGGGTAAAAAGTTCGATAGAGATCTGTAAGGTCCATTTCTTTCAGGGTTTGATTAAGTTCCAAAGTGTCTCTGTTAAGCTTTTGACCTGTTGATCTATCCCATGTTGACAGGGCGGTGTTGAAGTCCTCAAGAATTATCGTTTGGGGATTGATTTCTTGCTTTAGACGCTGTAGGGTTTTCTTAATGAATGTGGAGGGGCCCGTATTGGGTGCATATATGTTCAGGATTGTGAGGTCTTCCTGGTGAATTGTGCCTGTGACTAAAATGTAGTATCCATCCGTGTCTCTTATAATTTTCTTTGGTTTGAAATCCACTTTGTCTGATAGCATAATGGCTACCCCTGCCTGTTTTCTGCTTCCATTAGCTTGTAGAATTGTTGACCAGCCTTTTATTTTTAGAGCGTGCCTATCTTTTGTGGTGAGATGGGTTTCCTGCAGGCAGCAGATTGATGGATTGTGATTTTTGATCCATGTTTGTAATCTGTGTCTCTTGATCGGTGAATTAATTCCATTAACATTTAGTGTTATAATGGAGAAACTATTGTTAATTCCAGACATTTATTATGTTTAGTAGCTTTTATAAGTATATTGCTTCGTTTTTAATGATGTTATACTTGCCTTCTGTTCTCCTGGATATGCCTGTTTTTTTCTTCACGCTTGAGTATCATTTCTAGCATTTTTGAAGGCCTGGTTTGGTGGCCATGTATCCCTTAAAGTTGTCTTTGTGCTGGAAAATTTTTCTTTCTCCCTCGATCATGACTGATAGTTTTGCAGGGTAAATCAGCCTGGGTTGACATTTTTGTTCATTCAATACTTGAAGTATGTCTCTCCAAGCTCTTCTTGCTTTTACTGTTTCGACTGAGAAGTCATTTGTTATTTTAATAGGTTTACCTTTAAAAGTGACTTGTTTTTTCTCCCTTGAAGCTCTCAGCACCAGTTCTTTATCTTGAATGTGGAGTGTTTTAACTATTATTTGCCGCGGCGTGCTTCTATTTTGGTCGTATCTGTTTGGGGTGCGGAATGCCTCTTGTATATGGATGGGCCTCTCTTTTTTTAGATGAGGAAAGTTTTCCTTGATGATCGTTTGAAAAATTTCCTCAGGGGTGGTATTTTGAGATTCTTGCTCTGGTATTCCATGAATACGCATGTTAGGCTTCTTCAGGGTGTCCCATATCTCTTGGATATTTCTCTCAAGTATCTTTTTGGCTTTAACAACCTCTTCCATTGAGCTGGTTAGTACTCCCACTTTATCTTCAAGGTCTGAAATTCTGTTTTCTGCCTCGTTAGTTCTGTTGGTAAGACTCTCTGTGGCGTTCTAGGTTGAAGATAACTTGTCTTTTAGCTCAGTTTTAAACTCTGCTTGAGTTTGTTTTAACTGCTCTATGCCACTTTTTGTTTCTTGCACTATTTTTCTCAACTCTTCCAGATGTCTGTTGTGTTCCTCTTCAAAGCGATTGATTCGATTATTTAATTCCTCCCGGATTTCGTCTTTCATAGTATTGAATATGGTAATGATCATATTTTGAAAGTCTTTATCCTGGGTGGGGCTTTCTTGGCCTTTTTCCATGGGTTTGTTCTTGTTGGAGTCTAACATGGGATTAATTTCTTCAGTGGGAAATTTGTTTACTTGATTGTTGCTTCTCATGGATTTGCACTTTGACTTTGGCATTGTCATTTTAACTCTTAAGATCTCTCAATTTCACTAAACTGAATTATTTGGCCTGGTGGGCAGGGCGGGCGGAGACTTACCTAGGTCCTGGGGTGAGGCCCGGCTGGACCGCGCGTGCGTCCCGACCGGTGGAGCGGGGCGGGGTGCAAAGGGGGGATGGGGGCGACTGCTTGGAGCTATTTAACCCGAGGGCAGCTGGGGCGGGGCTCGGACGCAGGGGGAGGTCCTCCTGGTCCCTGGGTCCCCCGCGCGGCTCCGGCTGAATGTTGGGAGTCGGAGCCGGGTCCCTGTGGGCCGACCTGGGGGTCCTGGTGGGCGGGTGCGCGGGGGGCGGGGGTACTCACCAGCTAGGGCGCGGCGTGGACGCCCGGCTGGACCGCGCGCGCGCGTCCCGACCGGCGGAGCGGGTTTAGGGTGCAAAAAGGTGCATTGACTTCTTTATTTCAGTAAGTTGTTTATTTATATTCTCATTGAATTCATTTTAGAGTTTCTTTGTATTATCTTTGGTTTTGTCAAACATTCTTTTTTTTAAGCACTTTTATTATTATTTCTGCTCATGCAAACTTAACAGATACACCAGTCCCCTCCCTCCGTCCACCTCCCCCCAACCCCTCTGCTCCCCCCTCCCCTCCCTTCCCATCCCCAAGTGCCCCCCCCCACAATCCCCAGAGCATCCTTTACTGTGCATGCCAAACTCTCCTCTGGGTCCTCCTCTCCGATGAGGTGCAAGGACCCAGGGGCATTTCCCAGGACCCTTTCCTGTGTTCCCCTTAGGCTTAGGAACACTACTGTGACTGTCAATCCCTAGCCTCCAAGGATCTTGGTGCCTTTAGTCCATGCTAGACTTTGTGGGGTCAATAATGTGTTGGACATAGCGCAGGTCATGCAAAGTCCTATTATGATTGCTTTGGCCCTAACTTGTGTGGAGTCTTGCATACCATTACTCTTCCCATCCTTGTGCTCTTACAATCTTACCGCCCCCTCTTCCGCAAATTTCCCTGAGCTTCAGGATGGGGAGAGATTAAGCTGGCCCAGTTCCAGGTGGTTGATATAGAGTCTCTGATGTTCTGAATTATGGTTTGTTGATTTTTTTTCAGTTTTGCTGCTCCTGCAATGCCCTTGGCTCCATCCTGATGGGTATTGGAAGTCACCCCTTGCAGTCCTTGATGGTGGCCTATTTTCTCTGCTGTAACATGGTCCCCTTTCTCCTTGTTTCTGGTGGGGCCCTCCTTCCCCATCCCTCCTGTTTATAATCTTTACAATTACTGTAGGTATTACAGAGATTTGTCTTTGAGTGTCTCTAAGTGAGTTTGGATCCCACCTATTAGGGAGTATATACGGTGCTTGATTTTCCATGTCTGGGATACTTCACTCAATATAATTGTTTCTAATTCCATCCATTTCCTGGCAAATTCCAGTAATTCATCATTTTTGATGGCTGAGTAGTACTCCATTGTATAGATGTACCACATTTTCCTTATCCACTCGTCAACTGTTGAACATTTGGGCTGGTTCCATGACTTTGCTTGTAAACAGTGCTGCTATGAACATGGTCGTGCTTGTGCTTGCGATTCCCAAAAGTGGATCGCAGGGTCATATGGCATTTCAATCTTTAACTTCTTTAAGAATTCTTAAAGAAGTTAAAGATTGAAATGCCATATAACCTAAAGAAATTAAAGATTGAAATGCCATATGACCCTGCGATTCCACTTTTGGGAATAACCCCCCATGGAGCAGAGGTTCACCTCGATAGCACAAGCGCGACCATGTTCATAGCAGCACTGTTTACAATAGCAAAGTCATGGAATCAACCTAAATGTCCAACAGTTGACGAGTGGATAAGGAAACTGTGGTACATCTATACAATGGAGTATTACTCAGCCATCAAAAATGATGAATTAATGCAATTTGCCAGGAAATGGATGGAATTAGAAACAATTATATTGAGTGAAGTATCCCAGACCCAGAAAATTAAGCGCCGTATGTACTCCCTAATAGGTAGATCCTAGTACCAAACCTACCCAGCCCACCTTGAGACACTCATAGGTAAATCTATACAATACCTACAGTAATTGCAAGGATTATGAACAGGAGGGATGGGGTTGGAGGGCCACACTAGAAACAAGGGGAGAAGTGACCATGTTACAGCAGAGAAAATAGGCCTTCATCAAGGACTGCAAGTAAGTAATGTGACACCTGGTTAAGTTCACAGACGTTCGTTCCTGATCATTTTCAACTGAGGGGGTATGATCTCACCAGAAGGGGAGGGCATATAGTCTGGCAGATAAAAAGTAACCATTTTGCAAATGGGTGATTGACCCCTCCCTCACTGAGGTTTCCTACTTTTATTACATCTACCCTTGAATGTGCTCTTATAACAAGACTCCAGTTTAACAGCTTTTTGTCTCTGGCCAGGGAGTGACATACAGTGCCCATCAGGATGGAGTGAAGGGCATTGCAGGAGCAGCAAAACTGCAAAAGAAAATCAACAAACCACTATCCAGAACTTCAGAGACTCTATATCAACCACCTAGAACTAGGCCAGACTAATCTCTCCCCATCCTGAAGCTCAGGGAAATTTGCGGAAGAGGAGGGGGCGGTAAGATTGTAAGAGCACAAGGATGGGAGGAGCAATGATATGCAAGATACTCCACACAAGTTAGGGCCGAAGCAATCATAATTGGACTTTGCATGCCCTGCGCAATGTCCAACACACTATTGACCTCACAAAGTCTAGCATCTGCCAAAGGCATCAAGATCCTTGGAGGCAAGGGATTGACAGCCACAGTAGTGTTCCTATGCTTAAGGGGAACACGGGAAAGGGTTCAGGGAAATGCCACTGGGTCCTTGTACGTCATCGGAGAGGAGGGCCCAGAGGAGAGTCAGGCATGCACAATAAAGGACTCTCTGGGAATAGGGGCGGGAGGCACTAGGGGATGGGGAGGGAGGGTTGAGGGGAGGGGAGCAGGGGATTCGGGGGGAGGAGGAAGGAGGGAGGGAACTGGTGTACCTATTAAGTTTGTATGAGCGGAAATAATAATAAAAATGTATTAAAAAAAAAAAAAGAATCGCCAGACGGCTCGCCGGAGTGGTTTATCAGCCTGCACTCCCACCAGCAATGTAGGAGAGTTCCCCTCTTTCCACATCCTCTCCAGCACTTAGTGTTGTTTGTATTGTGGATTTTTGCCATCCTAACCGGGGTGAGATGATACCTCAGGGAAGTTTTGATTTGCATTTCCCTGATGGCTAAGGATGTGGAGCATTTTTTAAGATATTTGTTAGACATTTTAATTTCGTCCCTGGTAGAGTTTCTTTTAAGTTCCAAGGCCCATTTTTTAATTGGCCCATTTGTTTCCTTGGTGTTTAGTTTTCTAAGTTCTTTGTGCACTCTGGATAATAGAGCTCTATCAGATATGTGGTTTGTGAAGATTTTCTCCCATTCTGTGGGTTGCCTTTGTGCTCGAGTTACAATCTCCTTATCTGAACAGAAGCTCTTTAATTTCACAAGATCCCATCTGTTGAGTGTTGGTTGTAGTGACTGTGCTATTGGATGTCCGGTCAAACATTCTTATAATTATTCTTTTGAAGTCTTGCCTGTGGTTTCATCTAATTCAACCTTGCTGGAATTAATTATCATAGAATTGATTTTTTTTAGAGTTGTCATACTTCCTTGAATTTTCACATTTCTTATGTTTCTTCACTGAGGCTATTTAATTGATTGGAATTTTAAGATTATTTGTATTTATTCTTTTAAAATATTTGCAAGTTACAATGGGTCTAGGTTGTAGAAAGGTCAAGGTACATAGCTCAGTAACTAAACCCTCAGTCCACATGCTCAGATTACTGAGTGAAATCCCTTGGATTAATCTGATGGTAGAATATTAATTACAGAAGCAACCACAGTTGCAGAATAGGCCCACTATACAAATGTAATAGTCCAGCTAAAACAGTTATCCTTTTAATTCAATAACTATCAGGGTATAAAGAAACAAGGATAATGGTATGTATGTTGAGATATTAGTTCCCATGGTTACAAGCAGAAATAGAAGTAGGCTGGGTAAAGCTAGCATTAGATTGACTGAGATATAAATTGAGGAGGGAAAATACATGAAAAAGAAAGTTTAGCTATTATTAGGGTCCACAGAGCCTAAAGATTATGAAAGGATATGGTTAAGAAGTAAGGACAAAGACAATGGGGGAGCGAGAAAGAAAATGAGGTGGAATAAGCAGGAAAGTATATGTGTATTTATAGAGAGCACACAATGGAATACAGAAACATACAGTACAATAGTGAAATCTAGTCAAGTAACATGCAAACTAAATCAAGACCATTGTAAGATATTAGTGCAATAGTGGAAATAAAAAATTAAAAAGGAAAATGTTTGTAATAGCAAAAAGACAGAATGGAATAAAAACACAACTGATTAGAAATATTATTGCATCAGTCAGTATTTTTTCCTTGGTGGAATGGGTTTGTATTCCTTCCCACCTTCAATATTTGCTATAGCAAATTGTGATAATGAGGGAGGTATAGCCTGTGGCTACAGTTCAAATTTATAAAATCAGATTTGGAGTATAAGGTATCCCAGTTGAGCCTTCATTTATAGCTTGTCTGTTATGGATAGAGAGATTATTGTGTATTATCTTGATTTCTTTCACTGATGGTACATTTATGCTATTATCTTACTCTGAAGTCAAGAGTTCTTGATATAACTCTTTACATCTATTCACTTTCTTCCCTTCAGTCAGGCCCTCAATGTTCCAGTTCTCATTGGCTGTGATAGTTAATCTTGGTTGTTAATTTGGATGACTTGAGAATCACTTAGAAGATTAGTAAACAGATTTCTGGGAGTGTCATGGTTAAATACAGGTGTCAACTTGATGGTTGAAAGTTTGAGCTCTGGGCACATTTGTAGAGAATCAGTAATGAGTTAAGCCCAGAGCAAATCTGCAGGAGATTGTCTAGCTGATGGGAAAGGCCCAGCCTATGGTGGGTGAGACTAGGTCCTGGACAGGTGAATAAAATATAGAGAGGTGGTTGAGAAAGTTGGCATCCTTGTGTATTCTTGGCCAGACATGCTGGTCTGGCAAGTAAGGATTGTCCTCTCTCTGCTGTTACGTGGATGTGGTGTGGAGAGTTCCCTCAGTCCTGGTGTTGGTGTTGTTAGATGTTAGGCATGTTAAACACAAAATGACTCAAGCTGCACCCCCCCACCCCCCATGTATGTGTTCAGACAAAGAACCCTTCACAGTTACTGGTCTACTTAGATAGGGCAGCTCCATCCTCTCAAGGGCAGCTCCATAGCCCCTGTCCACCTGCAACTAAGTTAAACTGGAACATTCTCCCAAGGACTTTCACCCACCCTGGGATGAGACCCCCCTTTCCATCCCAGTACTTTTCCAACTACATGTCCCTGGCCTATAGTCATGTTCCTGCCCCCTTCTCGTCCTAGTCACATGACCACATCTGATAAGAAACCCCAGAAACTAGATTTTCTGTCTGTTTGTCTGTCTGTCTCTGCCTCTCTACATCTCTGTCTGTTTCTGAGCCAGTCATGCTGTTTGGCTACTTTGTACTCCTGCTTACTTGATAATAAAACTCCTTTATATATATTATGTGCTGTTTTTGGTGTGATTTTGTATCCCTGATCATTCCAAGATAGGGGGGCTTTCCCAAGAGCCCCCACAAGTGTAAGCTCTCCTGCCAAGCTGGACTAAGCACTGTAACTGTGGGCTATTGTAAGAGAATAAACCCCCTTTTCCCTTAAGCTGTTTGATGGTGATTCATCAGCAACATTACAAGCTAACTGTAACAGGGAGTGTCCGTGGGGATGTTTCTAGAAAGTTAACTTTCCTGAATGTGAATGATACCATCCTATAGGTTGGGGGGCAGAGTGGGATAAACGAGGAAGAAGGAGAAAGCCCTCTAATGGAGGCATGTTCCCTCTCTGCTTCCTGACTGGTATGATGTGAGCTGCTCTGATCTGTGACACCCTTACTGCCATGATGAGCTAAAACCATGAACCAAAATCAGTCTTTTTTTCCTTTGTTTCCTTCAGGTATTTTGTGAAAGCAAGGAAAATTTGGAGCAACTGAAATTCCCTCAATATTCCATATGTCTTTGAACTTCTTCACTCTTTCTGTTTCTCTTGTTTCAAAGATCTCTGCCAGCTACGTGTGGGGCCATATGCCTACAATCTAACATTTAGGAAGGCTGAGGAATGGGAACTGTGTGTTTGGAACCATTGCTAGGCTACACTCACTGCAACATCATGGAGGATGAGAAAGAGCTCGCTGCAACTTCAAGAACAGACTCACTGAACCTCGTCTCATCCCCTGTCACATGTATTCCTTTAGCAACGCTCCACCCCTTAAAGATGCCATGACCTTCTGTATTGGTTACTCCTTTCTGTTGCTGTGAAAGAACACCCAAAGTCAAGCAACTTAAGGGAGAAATGGAGGTTTTTTAAGCTTATGGTTTCAGAGGGGAAATATGGTCCGTTATGGCAGGAATGGCATATGTGGCTGGAAGAAGCTGGAGAAAGTCTCAGCCTCATTCCTCATGGAGACTGGGAGCTGAAAGACTGCCAGCTGCAAGAGCAGACTTCTCCTGGGATTAATCAACCTCACGATCCATCCCCTGTAACTGCTTTCCTCCAGCAAGACTCCACCTCTTAAAGGTGCTAGGACCTTCCCAAACAACTAAAGATTCAAACACTTGAGCCTATGGGGGACAGCTTACATTTGAAACTGTAACACCTTCCTAAACATTAACAGCTAAGGATGCAAACAAATGAGCCCTTGACAAATTACATTGAAACCATGACACCAACATTTTTAGCTACAATAAAATTCTGCCTCTTTGCCTCAGTTATGAGCAACCATG
This sequence comes from Typhlomys cinereus, assembly GCA_023101885.1. Lineage (NCBI taxonomy): Eukaryota > Metazoa > Chordata > Mammalia > Rodentia > Platacanthomyidae > Typhlomys > Typhlomys cinereus. Next base: position 1,545,147 of record JALPQD010000261.1, read on the forward strand.
ATACTCTGCTTCTGTGACTCTATAATGGTCTCAGTTTTGTTGCATGAGTCTCATGAGTTGCATTCTCAATATTTTCAGATTTAGATTTTGTTTTCTGTAAAAGCAGAAGTTGGACTGTATAGTTCTTAACAATTTTGTGATCATCCAAAAAACCTAGGAAAAATTATTCTGAGAAGTACAACCAAGGCCCTAACTAGTAGGGAAGTCTTTCTTGTAATAAATGAACATCAACTCCCTACAATTTTTCCTTTTCTCTTTGGTCCCTGTGAAACAATAGTAACTACTTCTTTCACATGATGACTCTGTAGACTTTCAATACCATCATCAAGCACTCTACTACATCCATTTTTCTCTTCTGGGCAAACTTCATATTGTCAGAGAAATCTATCTTAAAAAAGCATGAGTTATAAGATCTGAGGAAATTGGCAACTTAGTGTGAGTTATATGCACAATGGTTTCTTTAGAGTAGTATATTTACTCTTACTTCCTTTCAGATGCCTTTGTTTATGCAAAACACTATGGTAGTAAGTCAAGGCAGCCAGTTACACCAGAGCTGTTGTAAGAAAGTGAAGCAGATGCAGGTGGTTGTCATGTGACAGTTCTGCCACTTCTCAGTGCTTCTGGAACTCAGCCTACTGGAGCTCTTCAAACTCACTACAAGGGAGTGAACTCTTAGATCCCTCTTCCCCAGTTTCATTTGGAATCCCACCCTTCAGTGATACGGTATTAGGAAGCAGGGCCTTTGGGAAGTAATTGGTCATGAGAATAAAGCTTTTATTAGTAGAATTAGCACATTTATTTTATAGTAGCCCAAATAGATCAAAACACACAGTCATTTCCTAATACTTACATTTCTAGGATTGACTCTGGTTTGCTCGTTGATCTACATTTATCTACTTACTCTTTACATTTCATCACATATTGCTGCAACAATACATGTGACCCAAGCAGCCTATTGGAAAACAGTTTAATTGGCTTATAATTCTAGGTTACATTTCATCAGTATGAGACTTGAAGTCTCAGCAGCAGAAACTTGAAGCAACCAGTCCCATCACACCCACAGCAAGAGAAGAGAGTATTGAATCAGACCTGCCTGCTAGTGCTCAGGTCACTATCTTTATTCTGTCCTGAACTGTCTACCTGGACAATGGTCTCACCCACTGCTAAGGTGGTCTTCCCACGTCAGTTAATACATTCAAAGCACAATCCTCCAGGTGTGCCTTAAGGTCCACCTGCTAAGGTGTCAGGCAGACAGTTGAGATCAACCATTGCACTGACCCAGCCAAGTGGCAATGATTTTATTTTTTTGGCATGAATCCAATGGCTCAGCTTCTTTAACTGTGGGTTGCCACCTTACATGGGATTAGTAACTGAAGATAGTGGTGATGGAAAAATTGGCAAGAATAAAATGTTTCTCAATACACCAATAACAAAGTGAATCCAAAGTCAAATGCACAATAAATCCAAAGTATTTCTGGCAATGATTGTCCATGCTGCATCAGGCAACTTCACTGCAGCCTTGATTCTGATTGTGTGTTGTGTGCATTTTGTTCTGTGCATGGTGTCATACCACACAATGCCAGCAAACACTGCCCGAGTCACCCTGATGAAGATTTGAGACTATTTCATGTTGTGAATTACAGTGTTCTCCCTTTTCACAGAAAGTTGTCTGCTTATGTAGAAGCACAATGGTTTGATCAAAGGAAATAAGAACCTTTCAATCTTTTCTTGCCATTGTTCCTTACTATATAGGTATCAAATTAGTATATCATTGTATTGCATTAGAATGCTTGGTATTAAAAATTGCTGTTGAGTTGTTGACTTGAGTTTCATAATAAATCATTCAGTGAATTTTGGCTTGGAATTAGGGTGGTATTTCCACAAGTTCTGAAATCACATTAAATATAATCCTGTCATTTTGTTTTACATATTTATTGTAGTAGTATTCTTTGCATCAATGACTATAAAATCTAAATTGATCAACTGTTACAAAAAGATTGACTATCATATATTTATTCAGTATCACACATTTAGCTAGGACTTAGTTCTTTTTTTCCCTCAGTTGAGTATTCCAATAGAAACCCCATGATTTAGTTTTTTTAATGTATAAATATGTTAACACATCCATACTGTTAGTATGCGAAGCTGCTTTCATCTTTAACAATTAGTTAAGTTATATGTGTAGCAAGGAATTGTTTTAAAATGAATTTCATTATGATTTATTATCAGCAAATATTTTATTAGTATATGAATTTTGTGTACTTTTATAAACCTAGGGTTGTGCCAAATTTTCTTGGGAGTAAAGGAGTTGTGGTAGAAGAAGTTGAAGAAACTCTGTAGTAGGGGAGGTGTTTGCCATCTCTTCTTACCATCTCTTCTTACTGTTAATTGTCTTAGACATACTTTTATGTACTGGTGCCAGGAGTTTAGGTTCTACCTTCTCACTCCATCTAGTCTACCTCCTGTTGCCAAGTGTGGCCATTATGCTGCTTCTGCTATGAGACAACACTCACAAACAATTTAAGGGACAAAGGGTGTTTTCTTTTTGGCTTATGGCTCCAGAGGGGAGATAGTCCATAGTGGTTGAAATTGCATAGCGGAAGGCATGGCTGGAATTACAAGCAAGAAGCTGGTTCAGATCACCACAGATATCATGAGTCACACTGAGGAAGAGTGAACTGAGAGGAAGCAGGCCCCAAACTTCAAGGCCCACCCTCTGTGACGTGGAAGAAGCTCCAGCAAGCCTCTGCCTCTTAAAAGTGACTGACCTTCCCAAATATTAACCCAGCTAAAGATGCAAACACATGAGCCTGTGGGAGTAAGTCATATTCAAACCATAGCACCAAGTAACTCTCCTATAATCCAATCTCACCTGCAGCAATTTTTAAAAATTTTTTTATTATTATTTATTCAACTGTGTGCATATGCGTGTGTATGTGTGCGCACGTCTGTGTGTGTGTGTGTGTGTGTGTGTGTGTGTATGTAGAACCACGGACGAATTCACGAACCACCATGGATGCCTCCACCTCCTTCTGCCCTGCTCCGCCCTACCAGGACCAGAAGCGCAGGCTGCCTCCGCTTCCACCTGGCGTCTATACGTGGGATCTGGGATCCGAACTCAGGACCTTCCGCCTGCAAGGCAGAGGCTTAACCCCTGAGCCACCTCTCCAGCCCCACCTAGAGCAATTTTATCACCTGCCATATTTGTTCTGTCCTTGTGGCTAGGGCCTCTACCTGACAAATACTCATACACATTAACCTTCATATTTGCAGATTTTGTCTAACTTCTGTCATTGTAGGAATGATCTTTCTCTCCCTGTTTGCATCCAAAGAGTTGTCCCAAAAGTATTTGTTCAAATAATAATTTCTAATAAAGTTGATAGGAATGGAGACATCTGAAAAAGAATAACCATCTGTTTTCTGACAGTGAGGAGAGAACCTATTTATGATGTTCTTAAAGAAGTCAGAAGAGCCAAATCTGGCTGGACCACTCTTATTTTGAAATGCAATTCCCTTGTTCATTAAAAATTCCGAGACGTTTGAGTCTGTAATTAAAAAATTCCAGTCCCAAAGAAATTCATCCAATTTTACCAACACAGAGGAGGATATTAAAGATCCTAACATATCTCAGATGCCAATTCCAGATGGTGAGAAGGAAAGGATTATTAAAAGTAAAAAAGGCTAGTAATTAAATGGACAAGTGGATGACATGGTGGCTTTGGGTTTTTGTATGAGTCCCACATGAAGAATTAGCATCAGCTCCAGCTGCGTAGCAGGGCGAGGTATCCTCAGCAATGACATTTAAAATGTTCTTTTCTCTGCAAGTTGGTTCTGTGAGAAAGATGTTAGATTCACTTCTCTTTCCAATGGCAGATGTATTTTTAAAATGACTGGTTGGGAGCAGTTCCTTGTTTCCTTACTGAAAGTTTATTTCCTCTATGATATCTCCATGGCTCCCAGGAGAATCACAGATCAGGACTCCTGAAAGCATACTCCCCGAATTACTTCCTGTCACTGCAAGATGTTTTCAAGACACTGGCCTGTGTTCCCTTTTGTGGGATCCGCTGAGAGGTAAGTGAAGGCTTGCAGCTGGGGATGCTAACAACTCAGTTCACAGCATGGATTTGAGGGAAGCAAGGGTGCTGGTTTGTTCTCAGCTTGTCAATCTGCACAGCTTCTCCTGTTGCCTTTTGTGTTACATTCTCATCTCTTGCAATCATTTCAATAAGTCTCTTGGGGGCAAAGGTGAAGGGTAGCATGGGTGAATGACGGGAGGGAAGTTGCTATATAGGAAGCACATGCCTGTAATCTGAAAGGTCTTTGAAATTTGAACAATGCATGGATGTTAAGACTTTTAATTGCCCAGCCAATTCTTTGCCTTTGATACTGGGTATTGAACCCAGAGCTTCACATATGCCAGACAAGCACTCTACCACAGAGCTATTACCTCAGTTCTGTTTTCACTTTTTATTCTGAGACAGAGTCTCTCAAGAAGTTGTCTAGACTGGGCTTGATCTCACTTTGTAGCTCAGAAAGGCCTTGAGCTTGAAATCCTCCTCTCTCAGCCTTCTGAATATCAGAAATTTCAGGCCTGTGCTACTAGATCTGACAAAACAAGGTCTTAATTATACACTGAGTAACTGGGACCATAAGATCATTCAAGGGGTATTCTGATACGTGATTTCAGTGATTCAGTGATTCTATGCCTGGCATATGGCTTAGTGCTAGAAATATACCCAGCAAGGAGGGGAGGCGTGAAATTCAATAATTAAGGAGTTGTGTGCACAGCATTTACAGCCACATCATCTCCTCTTGACACCTGAGGACTGTCGGTTGCAGGCTCCAGCTGTAACTGCTTGGTTTTGCTTTGACTACTGGGATTTTCTTATTTATTTTCTTATTCTGATTTAATGTGATGTTGCCGCTATGTAAGACAGGCTTAGATGTTGGGAGAGAGGTGGAAAGAGAAATGTGCATTTGGTGTTAGACATTTGTGTGCACATGTGAGCAGTGGATTTAATGAGATGATATCCAGGTCTGCAAATTGAATGAGAAGGGAGACAGCAGGGATTTACAAACTGGCTGGATAATTACAGACGTGCTTAACCATCACTGGGATTCCATTTCATGGCTTTGTTTTTTATAATTAAAATGATTTCACCACTGGGTTCAAACTTTATATCTTTGGTGTCACCCAGAAGCACATTTTTGTGATTGAGTTGTTCTGAAAAGCCTTTGAAACACAAGGTTTACCAAGGAAGTAATAAAACACAGGCACAATAAACACAGGGGGACAAACTCAAGGTGGTTGATTAACGTGTAAAGATTATTGAAGTGAGTGGTGAAATATTGGGCAATCTAGTGGACATGGTTTATTGGTGGAAAATTTAAAACATGAGGTGTTTTAAAATAAATACAACCCAACTTTGATTAGTGTGTGCACTTTGGGTAATAGAATACACAGTCTTGAAAAGTTATAGGAGTCCCCTTTGAGGTACAATGGTTTTCATAGAGATTTTTCATTCAAAATTGGTGTTTACTCTCAGTCAGAGAAAACTCCCAGATGTTTTTTCCATTAGGTTGTGTATCTAACTAGAGCTATAATTATAGAGCACTTTACAATGTGGTGTTCCTTGTACATGAGCCCTGTACTAATATTAATAACTATCATTCATTACCAGTTTATCTTGTGCCTGACCCTGTGTTAAACACTTCAAAAACTCATTTACTCCTCAGGATGGCCCCATGGGTATTATTATGTGTATTTTACAAATTGCAGTGATGCTACCAAATGAAGTTAATAAGTTCCCCGCCTGTGATTATGGAGCTGCTGAACTGCAATTCATGTACATTCTGTCTGATTCTAAAGCCTGCACCCTTAATCACTGCATCCACCCCCTGTATTGAGGGGAGATCTACCTGCTCAAGTTCGCCCTGCATGTTAACAAAGTGTGCTGTGGTTGGAAAAAACATCTGAATATTGTGGCTTCACTAGCAAATAAGTACTTCCAGGGATCATATTCTTATTATTTAGATGTTTCAAGACATAAATGAGACAATGGATAAGAAAAATCTAGTAAATTGCAGGGATTCATTGAATATACATGTCAATTATGTTATTTTATTATGACAATAAAAATCAAACAGTTCATTCTTATGAGTTCTGTGTACCTACTTCTTAGGAGGTGGGGTGTTTGGCTGACTTTAAACAGAAAGGAGATCTTTGTTCAACTGAAAAGCAATTTGACATCTGGAAGCCATACTTTCCTTTGCATAAGCATGTGAAAGCTCTAGTCATTGGAAGAATGTTAAGTGTTCACTTTTGCATAACCCACCCACATCCTTTTCCTTTTCTCTCTTCTAATAGCTCTAAGTTTTTATAGAGAAATGTTGGGACTCTTTTTCTTTCCTAAAAGTGTATCTATTTATTTGGAAACATGAATGACTCATTTAATGCAGCTGGAAGAGAGGTATTTGGGGTAGTGGATGCCATGCTGCAAAGCACAAAGTAGGCAGTGCACTTAGAATGGGTTAGCAAGTGAAGACCAATGGAGGATCTTCATTTAAAGAGTCTGAGTGGGTTGCTAAGCCTCTAATGGAACAAATTTATTGAATGAATGAACCATCTGAGAAGCTTTTGGAAACTCATATCAATTCAGTAAATATTTGCTGAGGAATAGTGACATTGGATGCATCAGATTGGGGATTAGAAAGGTGCAAAGATGAGTTTGATCTTGCTTATAGATCCACTATGAGGGAAGATGAGATTAGACTACAAGTAATATAGAGAGAATAAGGCAGAGAGTAAGGCTAGATTAACGGGGCATATCTTACTGAAAAGATGCAAGAGACTGCATGAGGAAGTTTGCACACTACAAACTAGGGGTGGTCCAGACTGTCTGGTGCACGGGATTACCATGTATGGGAAAGGCAGAAAGGTTAGCAGTTGAGGCGACACTGCATGTGGTCTTCAATATTAGGCTCATGGAAAGACGGAAAGAAGAGGTGGTTCCAAGAATCATTACAGCTTTTACAGGTTCTTCAGATTCTTGCACAGTGTTGCTGGAGTCAGGTTGAATGCTCGAGCACCTTCTCTGGAATGCCAGCCAAGGAGATGTGCAGTGGTGCAGGCAGGATGGGAACTGTATTCACAGCAAGATCACAGGAAGAACAGAGGCCTAGCAACCTGAGCTGTATCTTCCATGGACTTGTAGCAGCCTTCAGTGCTACATGGGAAAGAGACACAAAAACAAAGCTTGGGAATGTTCACAGAAGCTGTCCAGGTTGTCTTGTTGTAGCTATTGTTTAGCTGATCATTGCCAAAGGCCACTGTCTGCAGATCACCTGTGCAGTTATTGTTGCTTCAGCATAGTTTGTGTGTGTGTGTGTGTGTGTGTGTGTGTGTAGTGTATATGCGTGTGTAGTGTGTATGATCATGTGTGTATATACATGTGTGAGCAGAGACAGAGACTAGAAGAGGATGTTGGGTGTCATCTGCTATCATTTTCCTCCTTATTTCCATGAGATAGAGTTTGGAGCCTGCTGTTGGGGCTAGGCTGGGTGGTTAGAAGCTCCTGGGATCCTCCTATCTCTGACTCCCCAGTGGTGCCTAGTTTTATTTTTTATTTATTTATTTTTAGTTCATCATTTTATTTATTTATTTTTTAATACATTTTTTATTATTATTTCAGCTCATACAAACTTAATAGGTACACCAGTTCCCTCCCTCCCTCTACCTCCCCCCGAACGCCCTGCTCTCCCTCCCCTCACCCCTCCCTCTCCATCCCCCTGTGCCTCCCGCCCCAATTCCCAGAGTCCTTTCTTGTGCATGCTTGACTCTCCTCTGGGCCCTCCTCTCCGATGACGTACAAGGACCCAGTGGCATTTCCCTGAACCCTTTCCTGTGTTCCCCTTAAGCATAGGAACACTACTGTGGCTGCCAATCCCTTGCCTCCAAGGATCTTGGTGCCTTTAGCAGATGCTAGACTTTGTGAGGTCAATAGTGTGTTGGACATTGCACCGGGCATGCAATGTCCAATTATGATTGCTTCGGCCCTAACTTGTGTGGAGTATCTTGCAAATCATTGCTCCTCTCATCCTTGTGCTCTTACACTCTTACCGCCCCCTCTTCCGCAAATTTCCCTGAGCTTCAGGATGGGGAGAGATTAGTCTGGCCTAGTTCTAGGTGGTTGATATAGAGTCTCTGAAGTTCTGGATAGTGGTTCATTGATTTTCTTTTGCAGTTTTGTTGCTCTTGCAATGCCCTTCACTCCATCGCGATGGGCACTGTATGTCACACCCTGGCCAGAGACAGAGAGCTGTTAAACTGGAGTCTTATTATAAGAGCACATTCAAGGGTAGATGTAATACTTATACCCAAAAGTGGAATCGCAGGGTCATATGGCATTTGGCAATGGGAGGGGTCAATCACCCATTTGCAAAATGGTCACTTTTTAATCTGCCGGACTATATGCCCTCCCCTTCTGGTGAGTTCATACCCCCTTAGTTGTAAATAATCAGGAATGAATGTCTGTGAACTTAACTAGGTGTCACATTACTTTCTTGCAGTCCTTGATGGAGCCCTATTTTCTCTACTGTAACATGGTCACTTCTCTCTACTGTAACATGGTCACTTCTCTCCTTGTTTCTGATGAGGCCCTCCAACCCCATCCCTCCTGTTCATAATCCTTGCAATTACTGTAGATAATACATACATTTACCTATGAGTGTCCCAAGATGGGCTGGGTGGGTTTGGTATTAGGAGCCACCTATTAGGGAGTACATATGGCGCTTAATTTTCTGGGTCTGGGATACTTCACTTAATATAATTGTTTCTAATGACATCCATTTCCTGGCAAATTGCATTAATTCATCATTTTTGATGGCTGAGTAGTACTCCATTGTATAGATGTACCACAGTTTCCTTATCCACTCGTCAACTGTTGGACATTTGGGTTGATTCCATGTCTTTGCTATTGTAAACAGTGCTGCTATGAACACGGTCGTGCTTGTGCTATCAAGGTGAACCTCTGCTGCATGGGGGGTTATTCCCAAAAGTGGAATCGCAGGGTCATATGTCATTTCAATCTTTAATTTCTTTAAGAATCTCCAGACGGCTCACCAGAGTGGCTGTATGAGCCTGCATTCCCACCAGCAATGTAGGAGAGTTCCTCTCTCTCCATATCCTCTCCAACATTTGTTGTTGTTTGTATTGTGGATTTTTGCCATCCTGACCGGGGTGAGATGATATCTCAGGGAAGTTTTGATTTGCATTTCCCTGATGGCTAAGGAAGTGGAGCATTTTTTAAGATATTTGTTAGACATTTTAATTTCATCCCTGGTAAAGTTTCTTTTAAGTTCCAGGGCCCTTTTTTTTTTTTTTTTTTGACTTTGATGATTTATTTTGTTTTTTTTTTATAATACATTTTTTATTATTATTTCAGCTCATACAAACTTAATAGGTACACCAGTTCCCTCCCTCCCTCCTCCTCCCCCCCCGAACCCCCTGCTCCTCCTCCCCTGACCCCTCCCGCCCCATTCCCCCCTACCTCCCCCCCTCCCCGATTCCCAGAGTCCTTTCTTGTGCATGCCTGACTCTTCTCTGGGCCCTCCTTTCCGATGACATACAAGGACTCAGTGGCATTTCCCTGAACCCTTTCCTGTGTTCCCCTTAAGCATAGGGACACTACTGTGGCTGTCAATCCCTTGCCTCCAAGGATCTTGGTGCCTTTAGCAGATGCTAGACTTTGTGAGGTCAATAGTGTGTTGGACATTGCACCGGGCATGCAATGTCCAATTATGATTGCTTCGGCCCTAACTTGTGTGGAGTATCTTGCAAATCATTGCTCCTCCCATCCTTGTGCTCTTACACTCTTACCGCCCCCTCTTCCGCAAATTTCCCTGAGCTTCAGGATGGGGAGAGATTAGTCTGGCCTAGTTCTAGGTGGTTGATATAGAGTCTCTGAAGTTCTGGATAGTGGTTCGTTGATTTTCTTTTGCAGTTTTGTTGCTCCTGTAATGCCCTTCACTCCATCGTGATGGGCACTGTATGTCACCCCCTGGCCAGAGAGAGAGCTGTTAAACTGGAGTCTTATTATAAGAGCACATTCAAGGGTAGATGTAATACTTATACCCAAAAGTGGAATCGCAGGGTCATATGGCATTAGGCAATGGGAGGGGTCAATCACCCATTTGCAAAATGGTTACTTTTTAATCTGCCAGGGCCCATTTTTTAATTGGGGCATTGTTTTCCTTGGAGTTTAGTTTTCTAAGTTCTTTGTGCACTCTGGACAGTAGAGCTCTGTCAGATATGTGATTAGTGAAGATTTTCTCCCATTCTGTGGGTTGCCTTTGAGCTCCTGTTACAATCTCTTTATCTGAACAGAAGCTCTTTAATTTCACAAGATCCCAACTGTTGAGAGTTGGTAGCAGTGACTGTGCCATTGGATGCCTGTTTAGGAAATGTTGGCTTAGCCCAATCAGCTCGAGGGAGTTCCCTATCCTTTCAACTATGGTTCTTAAAGTCTCTGGCCTTAAATTAAGGTCGTTGATCCGTTTGGAATTAATTCTCGTACATGGTGACAAGTATGGTTCCAGCTTTAATCTTTTGCATGTGGAGATCCAGTTTTGCCAGCACCATTTGTTGAAGATGCTGTTCTTTTTCCATTGGATTCTTTGGGCCCTTTTGTGAAAGACCAAATGGCTGTAATTTTGTGGGCTTATATCTGGGTCCTCAACCCTTATCCATTGATCTGTGTGTCTATTTTGGAGCCAGTACCAGGCAGTTTTTATAACTATGGATTTGTAGTATAGACTAAGGTTTGGTATGGTAATACCTCCAGCAGTGTTTTTGTTACTCAGGATTGTCTTTGCTGTCCTGGGTCTTTTGTGCCGCCATATGAATTTTGAGATTATTTGGTCAACTTCTTTAAAGAATTGCTTTGGGATTTTAATTGGTATAGCATTGAATTTGTATATTGCCTTTGGTAGGATGGTCATTTTTACAATGTTGATTCTACCAATCCAGGAACATGGGAGGTCTTTCCACCTTCTGGTGTCTTCTGCTATTTCTTTCTTTAGGGTTTTAAAGTTTTCATTGTAAAGGTCTTTTACCTCCTTGGTTAGGTTTATACCAAGGTATTTCATTTTTTTAGGGGCTATAGTAAATGGGATTGTTTCTCTCAAGGCTTTTTCACTTCTTTCATTCTGGTCATATAGGAAGGCCTCTGATTTTTGCACATTTATTTTGTGTCCTGCCACCCTGCTGAACTTCTCAGTTAGTTCCAGAGCTTCCTGGTGGAGTTTTTGGGATCACTCAGGTATAAGATCATGTCATCTGCAAATAGGGATAGCTTGACTTCTTCCTTGCCGATTTGAATCCCTCTTATGTCCCTTTCTTGTCTTATGGCTTCAGCTAAGACTTCAAGTACAATATTGAATAGAAGTGGTGAGAGTGGACAGCCTTGTCTAGTTCCTGATCGAAGTGGGAATGCTTCCAATTGTTCCCCATTGAGCATAATCCTTACTGTGGGCTTGTTGTATACAGCTTTTATTATATTGATAAAGGTTCCTTTCATTCCTACAGTCTCTAGCGTTTTGATCATAAAAGGCTGTTGGATTTTGTCAAAGGCTTTTTCTGCATCTATCGAGAGTATCATGTGGTCTTGGACTTTGGACTGGTTTACATGATGAATTACATTTATTGATTTGCGTATGTTGAACCAACCTTGTGTGCCGGGGATGAAGCCTACTTGGTCCCCGTGAATGATTTTTTCGACATGTTTTTGAATCCGATTTGCTAAGACTTTGTTGAGAATCTTTGCATCTGTGTTCATCAGAGAGATCGGCCTATAGTTTTCTTTTTTAAGTGAATCTTTATTAGGTTTTGGGATTAAGACGATATTAGCTTCATAGAAGGAATTTGGTAGTGTTCCTTCCTTTGCTATTTGATGGAACAGTTTAAAGAGTATTGGTGTTATTAACTCCTTAAATGTCTGGTAGAACTCTGTGCTGAATCCATCTGGCCCAGGACATTTTTTGGTGGGAAGATTTGAGATTACTTTCTCAATCTCCTCATATGTTATAGGACTATTCAAATAATTCACAACTTCCTGATTCCATTTAGGTAAGTTGTGTTTACTTAGAAATTCATCCATCTCTTTTGTGTTGTCAAACTTCACAGAGTACAAGTGTTTGAAATATGATGTTATAATTCTCTGGATTTCTTGGGTATCCGTAGTGATAACTCCATGTTCATTTCTAATTTTGTTAATTTGGGTTTTCTCTCTCTTGCTTTTGGTTAATTTAGCTAGGAGTGTATCAATCTTATTGATTTTTTCAAAAAACCAGCTTTGTGACTGACTGATTTTTTCTATTGTTTTCTTAATCTCGATTTCAGATATTTCTCCCCTTATTTTGCTAATCTCCTCTCTTCTACTACTTTTGGGATCAGATTGCTCTAGTTTCTCTAAAGCTTTAAGCTGCATTGTTAAGTTGTTTATTTCTGATGTTTCCATTTTTTTGATGTAGGCATTAAGAGCTATGAACTTACCTCAGAACAGCTTTCATTGTGTCCCAGAGATTTTGGTAAGTTGTATTTTCGTTATCATTCACTTTCAGGAAATCTTGAATTTCCTTTTTAATTTCTTCCTGAATCCAGTTCTCATTCAGCATCATAATGTTAAGTTTCCAGGAGTTAGTGTGTTTTCTCTTGTTCGATGTGTTGTGGATGTCCAGCTTTAGGCCGTGGTGGTCTGACAGGGCACAGGCTAGAATTTCAACTTTTTTGTATATGTGTAGATTCGTTTTGTGGCCCAATATGTGATCTATTTTGGAGAAAGTTCCGTGTGCTGCTGAGAAAAATGTGTATTCTTTGGTACGTGGGTGAAAAGTTCGATAGAGATCTGTAAGGTCCATTTCTTCAAGGGTTTGATTAAGTTCCCAAGTGTCTCTGTTAAGCTTTTGACCTGTTGATCTATCCCATGTTGAGAGGGCGGTGTTGAAGTCCCCAAGAATTATTGTTTGGGGGTTGATTTCTTGCTTTAGATGCTCTAGGGTTTTCTTAATGAATGTGGAGGGGCCCGTATTGGGTGCATAAATGTTCAGTATTGTGAAGTCTTCCTGGTGAATTGTATCTGTGACTAAAATGTAGTATCCATCCGTGTCTCTTATGATTTTCTTTGGTTTGAAGTCCACTTTGTCTGATAGCATAATGGCTACCCCTGCCTGTTTTCTGCTTCCATTAGCTTGTAGAATTGTTGACCAGCCTTTTATTTTTAGAGCGTGCCTATCTTTTGTGGTGAGATGGGTTTCCTGCAGGCAGCACATTGATGGATTGTGATTTTTAATCCAAGTTTGTAATCTGTGTCTCTTGATCGGTGAATTAATTCCATTAACATTTAGTGTTATAATGGAGAAACTATTGTTAATTCTAGACATTTATTATGTTTAGTAGTTTTTATAAGTATATTGCTTCGCTTTTAATGGTGTTATATTTGCCTTCTGTTCTCCTGGATATGCCTGTTTTTTTTCTTCACGCTTGAGTATCATTTCTAGCATTTTTTGAAGGCCTGGTTTGGTGGACATGTATCCCTTCAAGTTGTCTTTGTGCTGGAAAGTTTTTCTTTCTCCCTCGATCATGACTGATAGTTTTGCAGGGTAAATCAGCCTGGGTTGACATTTTTGCTCATTCAATACTTGAAGTATGTCTCTCCAAGCTCTTCTTGCTTTTACTGTTTCGACTGAGAAGTCATTTGTTATTTTAATAGGTTTACCTTTAAAAGTGACTTGTTTTTTCTCCCTTGAAGCTCTCAGCACCAGTTCTTTATCTTGAATGTGGAGTTTTTTAACTATTATTTGCCGTGGCGTGCTTCTGTTTTGGTCGTATCTGTTTGGGGTGCGGAATGCCTCTTGTATATGGATGGGCCTGTCTTTTTTTAGATGAGGAAAGTTTTCCTTGATGATCGTTTGAAAAATTTCCTCAGGGGTGGTATTTTGAGATTCTTGCTCTGGTATTCCATGAATACGCATGTTAGGCTTCTTCACGGTGTCCTATATCTCTTGGATATTTCTCTCAAGTATCTTTTTGGCTTTAACAACCTCTTCCATTGAGCTGGTTAGTACTCCCACTTTATCTTCAAGGTCTGAAATTCTGTTTTCTGCTTTGTTAGTTCTGTTGATAAGACTCTCTGTAGAGTTCTGGGTTGAAGATAACTTGTCTTGTAGCTCAGTTTTAAACTCTGCTTGAGTCTGTTTTAACTGCTCTATGCCAGTTTTTGTTTCTTGCACTGTTTTTCTCAACTCCTCCAAGTGTCTGTTGTGTTCCTCTTCAAAGCGATTGATTCAATTATGTAATTCCTCCCTGATTTCCTCTGTCATAGTATTGAACATGGTAATGATCATATTTTGATAGTCGTTATCCTGGGTCAGGCTTTCTTGGCCTTTTTCCGCGGGTTTGTTCTGGTTGGAGTCTAACATTATGGGATTAATTTCTTCTTAATTAATTAATTCTTGAATGTTGCTTCTCATGGATTTGCACTTTGATTTTGGCATTGTCGTTTTAACTCTAAAGACCTTTCAATTTCACTAAACTGAATTATTTGGCCTGGGGTTCTGGGGGTGGGCAGGGACAGAGCTTACCTAGGTCACGGGTGAGGCCCGGCTGTACTGCGCGTGTCCAGACCAGGGGAGCGGGGTGGGGAATAGGAGGATGGGAGCGTTTGTGTGGAGCTATTTAACCCGAGGGCAGCTGGGGCGGGGCCTGGGCGCAGGGGGAGGTCCTCCTGGTCCCTGGGCCCTGCAGGCGCGGCTCCGGCTGGATGGCGGGAGTCCGAGCCGGGTTCCTTTGGGCTGACCTGGGGTTTTGGTGGGCGGGCGCGGCCGGGGCTTACCTAGAGTCTCAGGGTGAGGCCTGGCTGGACCGCGCGCGTGTCCCGACTGGCGGAGCGGGGTAGGGAGAAAGAAAGGGGAAATTTGTTTACTTGAGTGTTGCTTCTCATGGATTTGCACTTTGACTTTGGCATTGTCGTTTTAACTCTTAAGATCTTTCAATTTCACTAAACTGAATTATTTGGCCTGGGGGTGGGCAGGGACGGAGCTTACCTAGGTCGCGGATGAGGTCCAGCTGGATAGCGCGCAAGTCCCGTCCGGCGGAGCGGGGTGGGGAAGGGAGGTGCCTAGCTTTAAATGGACACTGGGGATTCAAACTCAGGTCACAACTTTATGCCACAACTGCCTAGTTCCTGCTTTGGGACACTTTTGATTGTGAAGATGTTCATCGGTCAGGTCTATTGTTTCTGGGAACCAAAGTAATGGTAGGGGAGAAAGATTCGGAGACTCCAGAAGGGAGGAAAAGAAGATGGAGTCAGAAACAAAATGAAGTTAGTAGGTGTCTCAGTTTCATATTTTGTTGTCATAAATAATACTTGGTTCAAACTACTTAGGGGAATAAGGAATTTTTATTCCAGTTTATAATTTCAGGTTATAATCTGATACGGCAGAAGAGTTACCAACAGGAGCTGTGAGCAATGACAATGCCATAGCCACAAGAATTGCTGAGAGAGGAGCGAGGACCAAAGCAAAATGTCTACCTTGCCGTTCTGCCAAATTTCAACAAGCTCTTGCCACCTTATTCATCAGGGAATGGGTCCACTCACTATAAGGCCGGATCTCCCCACATCATTAGATAAGCTCCTTAGGCTTGACTAGGGCTTTCCTTCACAAAATAATCTATCCTAAGTGTCCTTAAAGACTCAGTTCTCAATTGTCAAGTTAACACTTTAAATGCCACACTAGGTCTGTGACTGGGCCCCCCTTTGGTATATGTACAGAGGAAAAAGGAATGTCCCTCTTTCCTCTTTGAAGGTTCAAGTCTTCAAGTCTGCTGAAGCAATTGACAATAGACAGAATAACAAGAGAAAATACAAATTTAATTACATTTATGTGTGCAATGGAACTATATATAATGACAAATTCAAAGAAGGACCAGCTGGCTGAGGCTTAGACATTTTCATAGGAAAGAGGGAAGTGAGGGATGCAGACAAATTTAGAAGGCTAGTGAGTGATTTTTAGGAGAGGGTGCAAGGATCAGATAATTGTTTGTAAATGAATCTCTTTGGACGCTAAAGGAAAGATACTCATTTGTGTCAAGGTCTCTCTGGGTGTAGTGATATTCCTCAGGCTTTCCTTTCTATAATGAGTCACCTTTCTTTGCAAATGAGATTTCATGGAGGAGGTCTAAAATGATGGTGTTTATTTTGGAAGAACTTCCTCTTATTAGGGGCCTTCAGCCAGGTTGCCTCTTTGTGTTGGGGCAGAGGGAGAGTGATAAAGGAATGTTAGAATTGCTTCAATTTTTGAGGCTGCTTCTAGGATCTTCCAGTTTTAATTCATAGTACTTAGCTTGCCAAATTCCCATGCCTTGGTAGTATGGCTTCTGAGAGTTAGAATAAATCTATATATTTTTTGCAGGTTACTTTTGGTGGATTCGAGAACCTTCCTTAGTTATTGTTTTTCCTCCATTTACTGGGTTTGCTTTTTCCTCAGCTGGTTGCTGGAGATGTAGGTGTGTGACAATTGACCTTGGCTATTGAGGACAGTTCCTTGCTTAACTCACTTGAAATCTCTCAATCCCGATTGCATAATTGGCATAGATGAAGTTGATTTGAAACTCTGGCTGAATTTTAGAAGCGTTTAGGAAGGGTTAAGAAATTCTTATTCCTTGCTCCTCCTGAGGACAACTACATTGGAGACCTTGAGCTTGGGGCTGCACATGGACATTCCTTTGTGACTCTAAGACACAACGAGAGCTAAGAACCTCTGCTTCATTTCTCCCAGAAACACAAAAATTCAGCCGCTAGGGCACCAAACCCTTCCCTGTTTGCTGCATTTTCCTGAGTTCAGGGTGAAAGTCAAGGGTTGAGCTCCCACCCAAAAGTTATGTAGAAAATAATAGTCACAGGCTGAGGTGATGATGGCTCAGGGGTTAAAGCCTTTGCCTCGCTAGCAAAAGGACCTGAGTTTGGATCCCCAGATCCCACATAAAAATGTCAGGTGGAAAGGAGGATGGCTGGTAATTCTGGCCCTGGAAGGTGGAGCCTGGGAAACTTCAGAACAAAGCAATAAAGAGGTAGAGTAATCCAGAATGAGTCTCAGTGTCTCCCTTGGACCTCAAGGCGTGCACACTCAAATGCACTCACACACACTCCTTAGGCACATGGATTCAAGTGCCCTCTTATACACACACACATACACTAAAAAAAAAAAAAAGTAAATGTCAATAGTAGCCTTCCTCAAAGAATGGCAAAGGTAACATGTTTCACAACACAGGGGTCCAGAAACATTGTCCCAATAGTGGCTTCTGAATCTATAATGTGACCTATACTCCTACCTACAGACTATGTTGATCAGACAAGTGGGGGTGCTGATCCAGGCAGTTGCAATTGATTTCTCTGCATCAACTCTCTCTCTAAAATATGTGGTGTGTGTGTGTATGTGTGTGTGTGTGTGTGTGTGTGTAGACCTAAAGGCATGTGGGTGAGCATATGTGTATATGTGCATAGAAGAGCACTTCTGTGTGTGTGTGTGTGTGTGTGTGTGTGTAGACCTAAAGGCATGTGGGTGAGCATATGTGTATATGTGCATAGGAGAGCACTTCAGTGTGTGTGTGTGTGTGTGTGTGTGTGTGTGTGTATGTGTGTGTGTGTGTGTGTGTAGACCTAAAGGCATGTGGGTGAGCATATGTGTATATGTGTATATGTGCATAGGAGAGCACTTCTGTGTGTGTGTGTGTGTGTGTGTGTGTGTGTGTGTGTGTGTGGACCTAAAGGCATGTGGGTGAGCATATGTGTATATGTGTATATGTGCATAGAAGAGCACTTCTGTGTGTGTGTGTGTGTGTGTGTGTGTGTGTGTGTGTAGACCTAAAGGCATGTGGGTGAGCATATGTGTATATGTGCATAGGAGAACACTTCAGAGTGTGTGTGTGTGTGTGTGTGTGTGTGTGTGTGTATGTGTGTGTGTGTGTGTGTGTAGACCCAAAGGCGACATCAGGAATCATCCTGAAGTGTTCTACTTTCTTATTGCTTTGTTCTGGGTTTTCCAGGCTCTACCTTCCAGAACTGGACTTGCAGGCCACTGTTGCCATCTCCAACCAGCGTTTTTATGTGGGATCTGGGGGAAATCTCAGGTCTCTTTCCTTGCAAGGTAAAGACTTTAACCACTAAGCATATTTCCTCTTCTGCCTAGACTTTTTAGACTTTTAGACTCCCAGAGCTCAGTGATTTGCCTTTAACATTTGAATGGTTCTGTCAAGTATTGTCTTCTGTATACATTCTTCTTGGATAGAGAAACCCAGATCCAATATCAGGGGTTAAAGCTCCCTGAAGCTGTAAAATGAGGCATGTATTCTTCTTGGAAAATGCTGGTTTATGGGAAGATTGTGTTCCAAAGTCGCAAATTATTTTGGATTCACAATTTTCCTGTAGAAAGGTAGTTTGAAATGCAATATCATGGAAACTATCCTAGAATAAGGACTACATTTCCTAGGCATACTTACAGTCAGTGTGGGCATGTCACTAATCTTGGCCAGGGGATAATAGCAGAAGTGATAGGAGCAATCTCCAGGCCATGAACCTTAAAGGACTTTCCAAGAGAAAAGCTCCTCCTCTTCCTCTGGTTACTACTAGGCTTTTGACTTTTATTTCTTTCAACGTGAGATTCGTAGGGAAATTCCAATTTGAATCCCCCTGTCCTAGTAGCTTGATATCAACCATGTCATTTGAAAATGTCTTCATTTCTTACATTTCCTCACAACATCCTTACATCTCACCTTTTTAGCTGACTGGATTAAAGACGTCTTAAAAACTTCACCCAGGCCATGTGGTTATGAGAGCAACTTCATGTGAGGTCAAAATACATTTGTGTCTTGTTTAAACGGTATTCATTCTCTCAGGAATGAAGACATTTTCAAGTGACATGGTTGATATTAAGCTACTGGGACAGTGGGTTCCTTCAAACTGGAATTTTTCTAGGAATCTCATGTTGGAAGAAAGAAAAGTCAAAAGCCTGGTGGTAATCAGTGGGGGAAGAGGAGGAGCTTATCTCCTAGAAGAGATTTCCCACAGTGCTGACACTTTCCCAGACTTCCTTGCAAGGAAAGACTGGAATCAGTGCATTAGTGATAGGCAGTACCACATGTGTACCAGGAGCATGTGTCTTTGGAGACCTGAGGGTGTATCATCCTGGATTACTTTTCACCCTTATTGCTTTGCTTTGGGGATTCCCAATTTCTATCCTCTGAGTTGGAAATCCAGGCTGACACCATTTCCTCCTTGTATTTTTCTGTGAGTTCTAGTGGGAACTGAACTCAGGTGCTTTTGTTTGTGAGGCAAAGGCTTAATCCCTGAGCCATCTCTCCAGAGTCATATATCTTGTCTTCTATTTAAGCCTAAACCTTGTGTTAGTGTTACAAAATATGGACTTGGGGGAAGCACTAAATCTCTTTGTCCCTCTTCTCAGTGTTGACACATTGAATCAATCTCCTTTCTGAGCTTTTATTTTTAATTGGCTTATTGAGGATGCATCCAGGCTCTGATCCTAGCAACTTGGGTAACAAAACCAATGTTATTTCGGATTTCTGTCACCCACAACTGAACTCCTATTCTAACTGATACCTAGTCTTTCAGAGTTATTCTATTCATTTGTTTTCTTATTTTTTGAGACAGGGGCTCATATAGCCCAGGTTGGCTTCAAACTTATTCTGTAGCTGAGAATGGTCTTTAACTTCTGGTTTTCCTGGCTCTACCTCCCAAGCACTGTAATTACAGGTATGGACCACCATGCCCAGCTGTCAAAGTTACAAGTGCCATCACAAAAATATTTAGTAGGTACTTGGCTCCAGGAAGGGGAACTGGGTAGCAAACATTATTTGAAAATTAATGATCTCAGCACTATTCTTTTTTTTCATTTTTTATTATTATTTCCGCTCATACAAACTTAATATGTACACCGGTTCCCTCCCTCCCTCTTCCTCCCCCCGACCCCCCTGCTCCCCCTCCCCTCAGCCCTTCCTCCCCATCCCCCAGTGCCCCCCCAATCCCCAGAGAATCCTTTAATGCTCAGCACTATTTTTTTTTTTTTTATTTCTTTTGCTCTGTGGGTTGCTATTGGAACTTCAACCTCCGACTTCCCTTGGTGTGAGTGGCCAATACTTTTTTTTTTTTATTAAAAATTTAATTATACATTTTAAAATTTTTTACCAGTTCCCTCCCTCCTCCCTCCTCCCCCTCCCCTTCCCCCAGTGCCTCCCCCCCAATTCCCAGAGAGTCCTTTATTGTATACGCCTAACTCTCCATTGGGTCCTCCTCTCCGATGACATATAAGGACCCAGTGGCATTTCCATCAGCCCTTTCTCTTGTTCCCCTTAAGCATAAGATCACTACTATGGCTGTCAATCCCTTGCCTCCAGAGGTCTCGGTGCCCTTAACAGATGCTAGACTTTATGAGGGCAACAGTGCGCTGGACATTGCGCAGGGCATGCAAAGTCCCATTACGATTGCTTTGGCCCCAACTATTGTTGAGAATCTTGCAAATCGTTGCTCCTCCCATCCTTTTGCTCTTACAATCTTACCGCCCCCTCTTCCGCAAATGTCCCTGAGCTCCAGGATGGGGAGAGATTAGGCTGTCCTAGTTCTATGTGATTGATATAGTCTCTGAAGTTCTGGATTGTGGTTTGTTGATTTTCTTTTGCAGTTTTGCTGCTCCTGCAATTCCCTTCACTCCATTCTGCTGGGCACTGTATGTCACCCCCTGGCCAGAGACAAAAAGCTGTTAAACTGGAGTCTTGTTGTAATAGCACATTCAAGGGTAGATGTAATAAGAGTAGGAAACCTCAGTGAGGGAGGGGTCCATCACCCATTTGCAAAATGATTACTTTTTATCTGCTAGACTATATGCCCTCCCCTTCTGGTGAGATCAGGAAAGAACGTCTGTGAACTTAACCAGGTTTCTCATTACTTACTTGCAGACCTTGATGGAGGCCTATTTTCTCTGCTGTAACATGGTCTCCTCTCTCCTTGTTTCTGGTGTGGCCCTCCTAACCCATCTCTCTTGTTCATAATCCTTGCAATTACTGTGTTTCATAGGTTTACTTTTGAGTGTCTCAATGTGGGCTGGGTGAGTTTGGTACTAGGAGCCACCTATTAGGGAGTACATACGGCGCTTAATTTTCTGGGTTTGGGATACTTCACTTAATATAATTCTTTCTAATGACATCCATTTCCCAGCAAATTCCAGTAATTCATCATTTTTGATGGCTGAGTAGTACTCCATTGTATAGATGTACCACAGTTTCCTTATCCACTCGTCAACTGTTGGACATTTAGGTTGATTCCATGACTTTGCTATTGTAAACAGTGCTGCTATGAACATGGTCGAGCTTGTGCTATCGAGGCGAACCTCTGCTGCATGGGGGGTTATTCCCAAAAGTGGGATATCAGGGTCATATGGCATTTCAATCTTTAATTTCTTTAAGAATCTCCAGACGGCTCGCCAGAGTGGCTGTATGAGCCTGCATTCCCACCAACAATGTAGGAGAGTTCCCCTCTCTCCACATCCTCTCCAGCATTTGTCGTTGTTTGTATTGTGGATTTTTGCCATCCTGACCGGGGTGAGATGATATCTCAGGGAAGTTTTGATTTGCATTTCCCTGATGGCGAAGGAAGTGGAGCATTTTTTTAAGATAATTGTTAGACATTTTAATTTCATCCCTGGTAAAGTTTCTTTGAAGTTCCAGGGCCCATTTTTTAATTGGGCCAGTGTTTTCCTTGGAGTTTAATTTTCTAAGTTCTTTGTGCACTCTGGACAGTAGAGCTCTGTCAGATATGTGGTTAGTGAAGATTTTCTCCCATTCTGTGGGTTGCCTTTGAGCTCGTGTGACAATCTCTTTATCTGAACAGAAGCTCTTTAATTTCACAAGATCCCAACTGTTGAGAGTTGGTAGCAGTGATTGTGCCATTGGATGTCTGTTTAGGAAGTGTTGGCCTAGCCCAATCAGCTCGAGGGAGTTCCCTATCCTTTCAACTATGGTTTTTAAAGTCTCTGGCCTGATATCAAGGTCCTTGATCCATTTGGAATTAAGTCTTGTACATGGTGACAAGTACGGGTCCAGCTTTAATCTTCTGCATGTGGAGATCCAGTTTTGCCAGCACCATTTGTTGAAGATGCTGTTCTTTTTCCATTGGATTCTTTGGGCCCCTTTGTCAAAGACCAAATGGCTGTAACTTTGTGGGCTTATATCTGGGTCTTCAATCCTTATCCATTGATCTGTGTGTCTATTTTGGAGCCAGTACCAGGCTGTCTTTATAACTATGGATTTGTAGTATAGACTTAGGTTTGGTATGATAATACCTCCAGCTGTGTTTTTGTTACTCAGGATTGTTTTTGCTATCCTGGGTCTTTTGTGTCTCCATATGAACTTTGAGATTATTTGGTCAACTTCGTTGAAGAATTGCTTTGGGATTTTGATTGGTATAGCATTGAATCTGTATATTGCCTTTGGTAGGATGGTCATTTTTACAATGTTGATTCTGCCAATCCAGGAACAAGGGAGGTCTTTCCACCTTCTGGTGTCTTCTGCAATTTCTTTCTTTAGGGTTTTAAAGTTTTCATTGTAAAGGTCTTTTACCTCCTTAGTTAGGTTTATACCAAGGTATTTCATTTTTTTAGGGGCTATAGTAAATGGTATTGTTTCTCTCAAGGCTTTTTCACTTCTTTCATTCTGGGCATATAGGAAGGCCTCTGATTTTTGCACATTTATTTTGTATCCTGCCACCCTGCTGAACTTCTCAATTAGTTCCAGGAGCTTCCTGGTGGAGTTTTTGGGATCACTCAGGTATAAGATCATGTCATCTGCAAATAGGGATAGCTTGACTTCTTCCTTGCCGATTTGAATCCCTCTTATGTCCCTTTCTTGTCTTATGGCTTCAGCTAAGACTTCAAGTACAATATTGAATAGAAGTGATGAGAGTGGACAGCCTTGTCTAGTTCCTGATCGAAGTGGGAATGCTTCCAATTGTTCCCCATTGAGCATAATCCTTGCTGTGGGCTTGTTGTATACAGCTTTTATTATATTGATAAAGGTTCCTTCCATTCCTACTGTCTCTAGCGTTTTGATCATAAAAGGCTGTTGGATCTTGTCAAAAGCTTTTTCTGCATCTATCGAGAGTATCATGTGGTCTTGGACTTTGGACTGGTTTACATGATGAATTACATTTATTGATTTGCGTATGTTGAACCAACCTTGTGTGCCGGGGATGAAGCCTACTTGGTCCCCATGAATGATCTTTTTAATATGTTTTTGAATCCGATTTGCTAAGACTTTGTTGAGAATCTTTGCGTCTGTGTTCATCAGGGAGATCGGCCTATAGTTTTCTTTTTTAAGTGAATCTTTATTAGGTTTTGGGATTAAAACGATATTAGCTTCATAGAAGGAATTTGGTAGTGTTCCTTCCTTTGCTATTTGATGGAACAGTTTAAGGAGTATTGGTGTTATTAACTCCTTAAATGTCTGGTAGAACTCTGTGCTGAATCCATCTGGTCCAGGACATTTTTTGGTGGGAAGATTCGAGATTACTTCCTCAATTTCCTTATATGTTATAGGACTATTTAAATAATTCACAACTTCCTGATTCAATTTAGGTAAGTTGTGTTTACTTAGAAATTCATCCATCTCTTTTGTGTTGTCAAACTTCACAGAGTATAAGTTTTTGAAATATGATGTTATAATTCTCTGGATTTCTTGGCTATCAGTAGTGATAACTCCATGTTCATTTCTAATTTTGTTAATTTGGGTTTTCTCTCTCTTGCTTTTGGTTAGTTTAGCTAGGGGTGTATCAATCTTGTTGATTTTTTCAAAGAACCAGCTTTTTGATTGGTTGATTTTTTCTATCGTTTTCTTAGTCTCGATTTCAGATATTTCTCCCCTTATTTTGCTAATCTCTTCTCTTCTACTGCTTTTAGGATCAGATTGCTCTAGTTTCTCTAAAGCTTTAAGCTGCATTGTTAAGTTGTTTATTTCTGATGTTTCCATTTTTTTGACGTGGGCATTAAGAGCTATGAACTTACCTCTTAGAACAGCTTTCATTGTGTCCCAGAGATTTTGGTAAGTTGTATTTTCGTTATCATTCACTTTCAGGAAATCTTGAATTTCCTTTTTAATTTCTTCCTGAATCCAGTTCTCATTCAGCATCATAGTGTTAAGTTTCCAGGAGTTAGTGTATTTTCTCTTGTTTGATGTGTTGTGGATGTCCAGCTTTAGGCCGTGATGGTCTGATAGGGCACAGGTTAGAATTTCAACTTTCTTGTATATGTGTAGATTCATTTTGTGGCCCAGTATGTGATCTATTTTGGAGAAAGTTCCGTGTGCTGCTGAGAAAAATGTGTATTCTTTGGTGCGTGGGTGAAAAGTTCGATAGAGATCTGTGAGGTCCATTTCTTTCAGGGTTTGATTAAGTTCCAAAGTGTCTCTGTTAAGCTTTTGACCTGTTGATCTATCCCATGTAGAGAGGGCGGTGTTGAAGTCCCCAAGAATTATCGTTTGGGGGTTGATTTCATGCTTTAGACGCTGTAGGGTTTTCTTAATGAATGTGGAGGGGCCCGTATTGGGTGCATATATGTTCAGTATTGTGAAATCTTCCTGGTGAATTGTACCTGTGACTAAAATGTAGTATCCATCCGTGTCTCTTATAATTTTTTTTGGTTTGAAATCCACTTTGTCTGATAGCATAATGGCTACCCCTGCCTGTTTTCTGCTTCCATTTGCTTGTAGAATTGTTGACCAGCCTTTTATTTTTAGAGCGTGCCTATCTTTTGTGGTGAGATGGGTTTCCTGCAGGCAACAGATTGATGGATTGTGATTTTTAATCCAAGTTTGTAATCTGTGTCTCTTGATCGGTGAATTAAGTCCATTAACATTTAGTGTTATAATGGAGAAACTATTGTTAATTCCAGACATTTATTATGTTTAGTAGCTTTTATAAGTATATTGCTTCGCTTTTAATGGTGTTATATTTGCCTTCTGTTCTCCTGGATATGCCTGTTTTTTTCTTCACGCTTGAGTATCATTTCTAGCAGTTTTTGAAGGCCTGGTTTGGTGGCCATGTATCCCTTAAAGTTGTCTTTGTGCTGGAAAATTTTTCTTTCTCCCTCGATCATGACTGATAGTTTTGCAGGGTAAATCAGCCTGGGTTGACATTTTTGCTCATTCAATACTTGAAGTATGTCTCTCCAAGCTCTTCTTGCTTTTACTGTTTCGACTGAGAAGTCATTTGTTATTTTAATAGGTTTGCCTTTAAAAGTGACTTGTTTTTTCTCCCTTGAAGCTCTCAGCACCAGTTCTTTATCTTGAATGTGGAGTGTTTTAACTATTATTTGCAGCGGTGTGCTTCTATTTTGGTCGTATCTGTTTGGGGTGCGGAATGCCTCTTGTATATGAATGGGCCTCTCTTTTTTTAGATGAGGAAAGTTTTCCTTGATGATCGTTTGAAAAATTTCCTCAGGGGTGGTATTTTGAGATTCTTGCTCCGGTATTCCATGAATACGCATGTTAGGCTTCTTCAGGGTGTCCCATATCTCTTGGATATTTCTCTCAAGTATCTTTTTGGCTTTAACAACCTCTTCCATTGAGCTGGTTAGTACTCCCACTTTATCTTCAAGGTCTGAAATTCTGTTTTCTGCTTCATTAGTTCTGTTGATAAGACTCTCTGTGGCGTTCTGGGTTGAAGATAACTTGTCTTTTAGCTCAGTTTTAAACTCTGCTTGAGTTTGTTTTAACTGCTCTATGCCACTTTTTGTTTCTTGCACTGTTTTTCTCAACTCCTCCAGATGTCTGTTGTGTTCCTCTTCAAAGCGATTGATTCGATTATGTAATTCCTCCCGGATTTCGTCTTTCATAGTATTGAACATGGTAATGATCATATTTTGAAAGTCGTTATCCTGGGTCAGGCTTTCTTGGCCTTTTTCCGCGGGTTTGTTCTTGTTGGAGTCTAACATTATGGGATTAATTTCTTCAGTGGGAAATTTGTTTACTTGAGTGTTGCTTCTCATGGATTTGCACTTTGACTTTGGCATTGTCATTTTAACTCTTAAGATCTCTCAATTTCACTAAACTGAATTATTTGGCCTGGGGTACTGGTGGGCGGGGCCCGAACGGGGGCTCACCTAGGGCGTGGGGTGAGGCCTGG
This sequence comes from Typhlomys cinereus, assembly GCA_023101885.1. Classification (NCBI taxonomy): domain Eukaryota; kingdom Metazoa; phylum Chordata; class Mammalia; order Rodentia; family Platacanthomyidae; genus Typhlomys; species Typhlomys cinereus. The sequence goes on from JALPQD010000261.1 coordinate 1,571,384, forward strand.
GTGGACCGCGCGCGTGTCCGGACCGGCGGAGCGGGGTGGGGTGAAAAGGGACGATGGGGGCGTCGGCGTGGAGCTATTTAACCCGAGGGCAGCTGGGGCGGGGCCCGGGCGCAAAGGGAGGTCCTCCTCGTCCCTCGGCCCCCGCGCGGCTCCGGCTGGATGGTGGGAGTCGGAGCCGGGTCCCCGTGGGCTGACCTGGGGGTCCTAGAGCGCGCGGTGAGAGCCCGGCTGGATCTCGCGTACGCGTCCCGACCGGCGGAGGGGGGGGGTGTGTGGCAAAAGGGGACCAGCACTATTTTTAATTAAATATTTTCATTACTCTTTATTAGAGAGAGAGCAAAAGAGAGAACATATGTGTTATGATCCATAGTTGGAGGTCAGAGCACAATTTGTTTGAAAGTCGGTTCTCCTGTCATGTGGGCTTTTGAGTATCAAAAGTCAGGTCTCCTGGTTTGGGATGGAGCATTACCTGTTGAACTATCTTGCCAGCTACCTCATCATCAGTATTTTTATTGAAAGTAGTCGGGCTGGGGAGATGGCTCAAGGGTTAAGACTTTGCCTTCCAAGTAAAAGGACCTGAGTTCTGATATCTGGTCCCACTTAAAAAATGACAAGTTGTAACGGCAGTGGTCTGTAGTTCCAGTCCTGGAAGGCAGAACCTGGGAAATCCCAGAACAAAGCAAAAAAGAGGTAGAAGCAATCTAGTATGACTCCTGAAGCCACCCTTGGAACTTCACACACACACACACACACACACACACACACACACACACACACACACACAGAGGCCAAAAAAAGTAATAACAAAAAAGAATAGTGCGATTTACCTTAGGGAAGCAGCTCAGTGATAGAACTTATATTGTATATACACAAGGTTTAGGAATCAGTACCAATCCCTGGAAAAACAAAGCACTGTAGTCTGATTTGAGTATCTCATCTGGCTGTGTAAAAATATTCACAAGGAAATCAAAGAGTCCACCAGGTTAACCTCTGTTATGCTGGAAAACTCAGGCAAATGGGAGAGTGACGCCTCAGGAACAAGCTTCGTTCCACTCAGCAGAATGAAATGATAGCTGCACTCGAGATTCTAAAAGGAAGACATCCATCCCCATCATGCACAGTTCACTTGGGAAGCGTTGATTTAAAATTAGACATTAGTTATGTCTGTATGTTCAAAGCGTCTCCCAGAAGAAAAAAAGGTTAGATGTCTAAATTACGTGCATGAATTGCTTCGCTAATGTCATAAATTCAAGGGGGAGGGAGAAATGTGAAAGGCGTTAGAGCCGAGGGAACACCATTCTTCATCCACTTTGGCCGCCATTTGTCTCTGCGTGTGCTCCCTAAGCGATGATCTTTCTGGATATCTGTGGAAAAGAGTAGCTCGACACTATATTTCATGAGGTTCATATGTTTTTTTCCTAAGCCCCAGAGAAGGCTGACTGGCAGACAGCATGTTAGGAAAGGAAATAATGAGTAGTCAGGAAGAGCGGTTGAGAAGCTAGCTGCTCACAGGTTCACTGCTACCTTCAGCTACATTCTGGTCAAGTAGGCAAACTTTTTTTTTTGCCTCAGTTCTTGCCAGGAATTCATGTGCTACCCTTGGGATCATGTATTCATGCATCAAGGCACTTGGACCATCAAACGGACTCACCCTGTCTCTGGCATTCCTGTCACAACTGCAGACCTGCTTGATGGCGGTCTGTCTTGTTTCCCTTGGAGTCTCCTTTCTCACCTACATTCCAGTGCAGACTCAGGTATTTCAAGAACACGAGGCTTCACACAATACATGTCATAGAATTACATGAAGTGTGGTGTTTGATTCCACCCAGTCTGGTATTTGGTGATAGAGTGTGGAGTTTTAAAATAATATTTGTGCACAAAGATGTAAATGTTCTTATAAATGTCATATCTTTCCCAAGTGTACCGGTTGACTCATTGCTAAATGAAGAGCCTTATTTCTATTCCTGTTACTCATTAGCAGTACAGGATGAGTGTGGATATTCTGTCCCAGAGCACACTGAGTGCTGTTTGATGAGAGGGTGGGGGAGGGGAGGGAAGAAATAGGTCACCTAGGATGTATTAGCCAGGGTTCTGTAGAGATGCAGAATTCACAAAATGAATATATATATAAGATTTATTGAGTTGGCTTATAGATAATGGCCGAGGTAGTCCAACGATAACTGCTAGTAGCTAGCTGCTCAGTTAGGTAGACAAGTGGGTGATAACTGAAGGCTAGAGAGTTCCTAGAGTCTTCAGTGTAGCCGACAACATGGAAAGTTGGAGGGCTAGAGGGTTGAAGAAACTGGGTGGCCGGAAGGAAGAGTGACTCCTAGCACAGCTGCAGGAAGGCATCTGTTCTCTTTGGTGGCTCTTTTTTATATGATGCAGTACTGGGAGGATCCTGTGAGAGCTTTGGCCGTCCTGATAGGATCTAGGGCAGGTATAATCCTATCAAGTGGTCTTAGTTGATCCTTTCCAGAGGTGGTCTCAGCCCAGCTTAGTTAATACCGGGTGTGTCAAGTTGACACCCAGGTTTAACTATCACATAGGATGAAATGATGGATTTGAGAAAACCCCCAGGAGAAAAAAAAAGGTTGCGGGGGTCAGATTTTCCTGTTCTTTCAGGTTGCTGAGATCTCAGATCTGATAAGACACCCAAGATATCCTTAAGGCTCCTGGTACCTACCTCTTCCACACTCTGAACCCTTCCATCCAGAGTGTGTTGGACCCACGTGAGTCAGAGGTAACTGCTGCACATAATTCAAATTAAGGAGTCTGATTATTTGCCATGGGGATCAGGCTCACATCAGAAATAACCCTTGACACAGAGAATGTGGAGAGAAAGGCTAATAAAGCCAGAAACCATAGTTACATCATAAATCAGCTGATGGAATATCAAAAGGTACAGTTAGAGAAAACTAATTGTATAGTACTATAAGCGTGACTGATATGCTTCCTTGAACTACACGTAACTGGGTTTGGTTGCTCAGGTGTGGTTAGTAAGGAAAATGAAGTCTGGGAACAATATAGCACCAACTAATTGAAAGAAAGTGGAGTTACTTTTGTCAGTTCAGGTGTATTGTTTTGATCCTTTCCTTTTATTCTCTCTGGAGAGAGTTTAAGAGACAAAATATGGACTGATCAGGTATGAAATTAAGAGGGACCAGGTCTGAGAGCCAAAGGAAAAAAAAAGATTGCAAGGAGAGAAAAATTTGTACCCAGACAGATAATAAAAGGACTTAGAAAACTGTGGATTCCAGAATCTACCAGGCTGTAATGGGGGAAAAAAAAAAGGCTGCATGGCGTCTATTTAGGTAATCTAGTCTCCCCTGGGATGGTCTGCTTAGAACAGATAGGAAGAAGAGCTACAAAAAGTGAATATCCATTGAGTTTATCGCAAATGCCCCAAAGCCTATCTATACCTTGCCTCATTTAGTCCTCAAGAATTAGTTTTCAAGGTAGGCATCTTCTTTAATTTTCTAAGAGAAACTGTGAAGTTAAATACTTCCCAACTTACCCAGGCAGAAGGTGATGAGATATTCATTAGTGCATTCATTCATTCTTCCTGTAACGGGTTCACAAGTTTGTAAGCACTTGCTTAGACATGCTGAGAAACGTTCTGGCTATTTGCCGCAACCACTATTTTGTAAAGCCTCCATCTTAGCCAGATGGTCATTTTGTGAAGACAATACCTGCATCTTTACAGCCCTATTTCCCTAATAACTTCTGGGCTCTGTGAACTGAAGCTACCGCTCTGTGTCCTGCCCCTTAAAGACATCCCCTCCTGTTCTTCTGGTTGTAGTGCTTCCCAACAATCAAGGAGTCCATGGTGGAGGAAGGATGCTTGGAGGATATGCTCTTTTTCTAGACTATTCTCCAGGTACTCAGAACTCTAGAATTGCTCTGAAAACTTCCCTGGGCTACAAACTTTCTGGGCCTTGTATATTTTTCCCACCCCATCAGTGTGCACACCCCAGACCTGAGGAGGCTACGAAGCAACACTGTGGGGAGGTGTGTTAACTACTTTTTCTGTTGCTGTGACAAAAGACCCTGGCAAAAGCAACTAAGGGCAAAGAGTGTATTTTGGCTCATAGTGGGAGGGGACAGTCCATTGTGGCAGGAGAAGTCACAAAGTCACAGTGGCAGGAGCTTGAGGCATCTGTTCACACTGAATCCTAGTTGTGAATCAGAGAGTGATGGATGTTAGTGTCTGTCTCAATTTTTCCTTTTTATTCAGTTTAGGACTCCAACTCATAAGATGGCGCACCCACAGTTAAAGTGGGTCTTCCAACTTTCAATTAACCTGATCTAGAAAATTCTTCACAGACATGCCCGAGGCTTATAACCTAAGAGAGTCTAGATCCTGTCAGGTTGACACTCGGTATTAACCAGCGCAGGAGGCCTGGGCGACCGTCATGGGGTGAAGAATGGAGCTAGGAGTAAGAAGCGTGTGAGTAACATGGAGGGACTCTCTATAACCACTTTTGCCAAGTACCACAGCTGCTGCCCCTCTGCCATTGTGCCAAACTGGATGTGGGATTGTACTAGACTAGGGATGTCTCAGGAAGTTTTGGTGTCTTCTGTGTGTGGGGAAAATGGCTTCATATCCTGGTACCCTTTGGCGTCTCTGTGTATCTGTGATTGTTCCTGAATACTCAGCACCCCTCCCCCAGTTTAGCCAGGTGCTATGGATGTGGTAGAGGAGGAGGCAATGCCCAGGATGAAACTCCTCACTGAATTGTCCCTAATATTGCTCAGGGTAATTTCTATTTTCCTGTAAAGAAACTCCATACATATATCTCAGAAGTGTGCATCTGCAAGCTGAAAGAAATTTCTGTGCAATCTTGCTTTCTCTGCAATCTGACATCAAGCAGTGCCACTCTGGCAACTTGACATTATTACCATATATAGCACAATCAGTGGGCTCATCTCACTGACTAGCATATAAATTCAAATCCACATGTTAATTTACCTGAAGATACTCATCATGCATGGTAGGACCAAAACAACTCCAAACCCACTGGTCCTTTCCTCTAGATAATATGAGCACAGACCAAGAGGGTCTATAATTTGAAATGGAAAAGGTTATCCAATATTTTGCTTGTTTGGTGGAATTTACTATTCTCTAAAAGGTAAATAAATTTTGATCCCAAGACCACTGAACTGTGAAGATGCTTTTAAAATAATAATTGCTTTTACCAACTATCATTGTGTACCAGTTGTTTGTTTCCTGGTTATTTCCAAGCACTTGATTTCAGATTTATGTTATTCTAAAGGACACACTCATTCTCTAAACTATATTGACTGTCCTTATCAGGTCTGTTGCAGTTTCTCTTTTTCTTGTTCAACTTTGTACTTTAAAGCTATTTCTTGTCTCTTTTTCTCTTCTTCTTTAAGACAAGGTCTCAGCTTCATAATCTTCCTACCTTTGCCTCTTCAGTAGCTGGAACTACAAGCATGTGCTATCACACCTGACTATGAAGACATATCCTAACTTTCTACTCTTTATCCCCTTTGACCTGTTTCTCCATCTCATTGCCATATCTGTGCTTGATTTGTTTATTGGCTCATATCTATGCTTCTCTGTGGCTTTTCTGAACTATGACTTATGTATCCTAAGAGCCCTGCATATCCAGATAAAAGTAAGTTCCTTTTTGTGGTTTCCAGGCCCTTTCATGGCACACTTGGCATTGGGCTTGACTTTCTTGTTTCTTTTTCTTAATTCTTTGCCAATTTTATAGATGTATACAGCGAATTTAAGACATTTTTTCACCTCATATAACCTAACCCCATCTCCCTTCCTTCTCTCTCTGAAAACCTTCCTTTTTTTTTAAAACATTTTTATTATTATTTCCGTTCATACAAACTTAATAGGTACACCGGTTCCCTCCCTCCCTCCTCCTCCCCCCCCCGCTCCCCACTCCCTCTCCCCTCACCCCTCCCTCCCCCTCCCCTCACTCCTCCCTTCCCATCCCCCAGTGCCTCCCCCCAATCCCTGGAGAATCCTTTAATGTGCATGCCAGACTCTCCTCTGGGCCCTCCTCTCCGATGACATACAAGGACCCAGTGGCGTTTCCCTGAACCCTTTCCTGTGTTCCCCTTAAGCATAGGAACACTACTGTAGCTGTCAATCCCTTGCCTCTAAGGATCTTGGTGCCTTTAGCAGATGCTAGACTTTGTGAGGTCAATAGTGTGTTGGACATTGCGCAGGGCATGCAAAGTCCAATTATGATTGCTTCAGCCCTAACTTGTGTGGAGTATCTTGCAAATCATTGCTCCTCTCATCCTTGTGCTCTTAGAATCTTACCGCCCCCTCTTCCGCAAATTTCCCTGAGCTTCAGGATGGGGAGAGATTAGTCTGGCCTAGTTCTAGGTGGTTGATATAGAGTCTCTGAAGTTCTGGATTGTGGTTCGTTGATTTTCTTTTGCAGTTTTGCTGCTCCTGCAATGCCCTTCACTCCATCCTGATGGGTATTGAATGTCACCCCCTGGCCAGAGATAAAAAGCTGTGTCTGCATTCACAATACATGTACATATGCATGTGTATGAACACACATGCACCTTCCTTTATCCAGTCTTCCTCCTATTTTTATATCTGTGTGTGTTGCATGTGTGTGTGTTGCATGTGTATGTGTGTGTTGCATGTGTGTGTGTGTTTGTCCCACTGAATTAATAAATAAATGTTGCTTGCACATGCTACGTATGGCAAGGATGATCTATCAGTTGACACTCCTTTCATGAAAGTGGCTTCCTTTCCCATTGGACTTGACTTCCTTAAAGACTATGGTAAACTATGTGCATCCATATTCCAAGTCATTCTAATATGGGATGACTCCCAAGTCTAAAATTCTGGCCCAGGCCACTTGCCTGAGCACCAGGCTTAGAGGGTGCTGCAGCTCGGCTCCTCCCTCACTTGGTACAGACCAGTACCCTCAAGAAACGGAGCATAGCTCTGGTAATTTGGGTCCCCATGCCTGTGCTTATCTGGTATTTTCTACTGACTGTAGTACAGGGAGAAGTGGTTTTCATGGTGGTTTCTAGCAATATCGCCCTTTTCCCTGGGAAATAATTAGAAATATAAATTCTTAACATCTAAATCTGGAGGATCTGTGGCGATGCATTTGGGCCCAGCTCTCTCTGATTTGTCCAATCTTTCAGGGGATCCTGGTTTTCGCTAACACTTGAGAACCAGTCTGTGGAGAAACAATTCATCTGTCTAACAACTAAGCTCCTCAAAAGCCAGATGAGCCTGGCTCAGCTTTGTGCTGTAGGATCAAGAAAATTCTCTCGGGTTTGACCCACCATGGATAAAGTTGTAGATTTGCTGTTCTTGGGATGATTTTAGGACCAGAGATCCAGAAATGCTTGTTTCTGACCCCCAGTAACAGCTCTTATGTCATACTCGAAGAGTTTCTGAGAAAACCTAGATGAACAAGGATAAAGGAAGGTGCATGTGTGTTCATACACATGCATATGTACATGTATGTGTGAATGCAGACACATATGCATGGATATAGAAGCCAAAAGTTGAAGTTAGGGATTTTTTCTTGCTCTTCCAACTTATTTTTGATCTCTTACTGAGCCCAAGACTTATTAATTTGGCTGGACTGCCTGATGATCCTGTTTCTGCCTTTCCAGGACTGGCATTACAGGAGAGTACTGCTGGGCCCAACTCTTCTTTTTTTTAAACTTTATTTATTGAAGAGAGAGAGAGAGAGAGAATGCAAAAGTCAGATGCCAAGTTTTGAAAATCCATTCTTCTACCATATTGGCTTCTGGGACTAAATTCAAATCGCCAGGATTGTGAGCAGGCTGAACTGTCTTCCCAGCCCTGGGCCCAACTATTTAGGTGGGTACTGGGCATATGAACTCAGGTCTTTGTGTGACAAGCACTTTACTAGTTGAACTGTCTCCCTGGCCCTAAGAACTTCTTGATGAAGTAAGTCCACTATAACCTAAGCAGAAGCTTGACAAAAAATAATAGTTTGGTTCATGCAGTTTTTGGCCTGGTTCTCTGTGGTGCTTTCACTTACCACAAATGCAGAGCAGAGGCCACACTGCTGTACAGAAGAAGGATGATGAAGAGAGAGTTGTCTGAAAACAGGTCCTGACTTAACCTCTCCTAGGGTATGGAAGGTGAGTAGAAAAGAGACAATGGTCTATACTTCATTCAAGCATCTTTCCTATCCAGCTACATAAGCTGAAAGAGTATGTAAGAATGGTCCCAATAAGACTAAGAGCTAATGCTCAGGGACTATGTGTTAGGTATAAGGTGTACCCTAATTGGAGAAGAAACAATTATGTATCTGCTTTCTTTTTTTACAGTGAGAAAACAGAAGCTCAGAGAGTGTATTTCCAGGTAACAAAGTCGATGCAGGGCAGAGCTAGGCAGTTAGGACCTAAAGACTAATCTCACAGCTACTGTGTTAAACTGCTTCCCTGTCAAAAGTGCAGGGTTGCTTAGCTGTTGCTTGGGGGCAAGTGGTAGGGAATGTGGCAGGGACCACTCTAGGACAGGAGGGCACACACACATACATATACGCATGGGTGAAGAATGGTGCCTGGGCCTTGTGGGAAGCCTGCAACCCCTTTACTTTGCTTAGTGGTCTTGAAGGGACTAAGAATAGCTGTGGAGCACAGGTTGTAAGGTGGGGCCTAGGAGGCAGGGAGCGGAGAAGAGCTTTTGCTGTTCAGGCACAGGGATTGGCTGTCCATCACCCACATAATAAACATGGCCCCATGACTGTCTCCTGGGGACACCAATCAGGCAGAAAGTCCATCTTAGCTAGGGTACAGACTTGGCCTGAGGGACCTTTGTTGCCAGCTGTGTCCCTCCCTTAACCCCAAGGAGGCAGAAAGGAGGAGAGGGAAGGAAGACTTTGGGGTAAGGAGGTCTCAGTGGGAGTGGACTGGAGTATGTAAAGCTGAAGAAATTGGGATGAAAAGACAGAAAGAAAGATCATGTTTGTCCAGTTCCTGAACTACTGTTAGAAAGGAAGAGGATGGTGAGTTTGGTGGAATTCTTAAGTCAACAAGCAAGAAAGCAGATGTTTCTGCCCAGGTCCCTTGTCATTGTGTTTTCTTTCAGTAAAGCCTCTAGCTCTGGTATTTCCTTTTTTGGAAGTGCACACTATTTTTCCTCAGAGTGGTTAGACTGAAGGAGAAGTAACTTAATTCTCCTGTTGGTGTTGCATCTGAAATGTAGTGGCATGTTATGGAAAACAGGGCTGCGCTGTGATGTGTTTCTTTCTTTCTTTGTGTGTTTCGCAGTGTATGCTGGGAATATTGGCTGAGATTTTATTCCTCACATTACGAATGAGGAGTTTAAGTGGCCGCCCAAGGGTGATCAGTCACCTGTCATGCATAAGGTCTCAATTCTCTCCCTGTTGTTCTGGCCATTGGGTAAACTCTTGGCCATTCATGCAGCTCTTGGGCATTCATGCTTCCCCTGTGCTTTGAGGCAACTGACCTATTTCTGAGAAGGCTCATCACAGAGAGGCCCTTAATGGATTTACCTTGCTCTTTAAGAGGAGCTAATTCCTTCCTCTCTCTCAAGATACATATATAATGGATGAAATGATGAGCTCATGGATGTGTGGGGTATTCTCTGTGCTAGATTCTACTGGAAAAACCTTCACTGCCTCCCACTTCAACCAGGAGGGTGAGCAATGGAGCCAGGAAGGTCCCAGGATTGGCTGTTTCACTTGTCTCTCTGAAATGCCAGGCAATGTACCCAGAGAAACATTCCATAGGTACAGCAGTGCATTAGTTGAGGGAGACTAGGCTAGTTCATTATGTCTTTCAAAGATTGCATAAAGGAAGTATTTCAGTGACTTAATATGTATTAGCCCAGGCTAATGAGAATTTATTTGGAGAGAGAGAAAAGGAGGAAGCTCCATGGCATTAAGAGAAGGAAATAATGAGGGCCCCACGAAACACTGATGAACTGCGGGCAAATAATAGATCCAGGTGGGAAGAGAAAAGTATCCAGTTGTGCACCAGTAGGGGGCATCTACTAGGCTCTATACGATGGGCCTAATCCTGTCTCGATTAAATCCATTAGGACACAAAATAAAACAAGGATATGGACATGGGAGGAAAACTTATAGGGCAGGGGGACTGTTGGGGAAAGAAGATATAAGAAAAGGTGGAGGGGAAAGAAATCAGCATATATTGTTTATGTGTATGAAGTTGTCACAGAGCAAAATTCATTGATAAAGGAAAAGGAAAAATAAAAAAAGTAATATGAGCAGACCTAGGAAGAAGGGCAAAGCTCAATGTAGGGAGCTACTCTCCAGAAAGACAGCCAGATGCTAAGTATGAATGAGAACATGGCAGAAAGTCATCACTGGTTAACTCAGGTTTCCACAGATGCCTTCCAGGGCTAGCTAAATTCAAATAGATTCTCCTCCTGCTAAAGCAGGCAATGTGGTGGGTTTGAAATTACAGACCAACTGCTATCTGCCTCATCGGATTGCCTTTGTAACAGGCTTTTTTCTTCTGGCTGTTTGTTCTGTGAGCGCTCAGGTCAGTTCTTGTAGAGAGCTATGGTGAGTTGATATCTGTAGTGATTTGATATTTTGAGGTGATGTGGTACTGCTCATTTTAGGAGTCAGGGATTAATTTTATCATCTATATCTTGGCAAGATTCAGTTCATTTCTGAGATGCTTTCTGATTTTTAAATCTATAGAAGGGCTCAGGGGTTAAGACTCTGCTTTGCAAGCGGTGGGTCCTTAGTTCGGATCCCAGGTCCAATGTAAAAATGCCAGGCAGAAATGGTGGTGGCCCACATATTTAGCCTTGGTGAGCAGAGCCTAAGAAATCCCAGAGTGAAGTTAAAAGGAGGTAGAAGCAATCCAGAATGATTCCTGAAGTCACCCTTAGTCCTTCATAGGGACACACAGTGCCCTCTGACACACACACACACACACACACACACACACCCCACACACATGTATGCGCATGTGAAATAAAGTTTAAAAACTAAAATCCAGAGAGATTAGTCCCTCATTACCAAACAGAAAAACATACAATTTTAATTAACAAAATTAGTTTCTCTTTGCTTCTATTAAACATTGGACAAATATTTAAAAGTATTGGTTTGGAGGGGAGCCAAATGATAAACTGCTCTTGTCTGTGTAGCCATAGTTTGACCCACCTACCCAACTAGAGGTACAGAATCAAGTGGAGAATCAAGGACTGATTCTACTGATACTATAGGAAGAAATGTCCAAAATTAGTGACAAATCAAATGAGCAAAGGGCAATGAAAAGCTATATGGCATTGATTTGCATTTGGCTAAACCCAATTACCTGAGAGATGTTGGTATAAATGGGAGAACTGGTACCCTGATGTTTCTCAGGTGTTGCAGTCAGCTTGCATGGTTGCTAATAAATGACCATCACATGGCTTAAGGGAACAAGGGGTTATTCTTTCTTATGATTTTCCAGTTACAGTTCTCAGTCTAGCTTAATGGGAGAGCACACATCAACACCAGGGCCAAGGGAACATAATGCCTGAGAGATGGACAATCCTTACTTGCCAGACCAGTATGTCTGGCCAAGTGTACACAAGGATGCCAACTTCCTCAACCTACTCTTGGTGTTTTATTCATCTGTTCAGGGCCTTCCCCAAAAGCCAGACAATCTCCTGCAGGTTTGCTCTGGAATTAACCCAACCATTAATTCTCCACAATGTGTCCAGAACTCAAACCCTCAAACCCACAAACCATCAAACCCACAGTTGACACCTGTGCCTAACTATGACACTAGGATATCCAAAAGTGGTAGATAGAATCAGGCCCAGTGATGAATTCTTTGGTTTGACTTCCAGTTTTAACATGTGTGTGAATTCAATCAAAGGTAGTCTGGAATTTTCCCTGGCAATAATGAGAATGAATGCATATTTGTCATATAAAATAAAAATCAATATATTGAAGGAAAGTAATGAAGTATTGCTTTGCTCTATTTAGTTGAAGTTCGCATCTAACAGGAAAAAAATCACGAAATGAGGAAAAGGAAAGATGGGTCACAAGTCCGGAGGGAGTATGCACACATGGGGAAACCCTCTTTTTCTCCTATTTGTGCAATCTCTAATCTAAAGAGCAACTATTAATGTGAAGCAATTCTCTGTCACTGATCATGTGGTTTCTTTGGAGTGACCACAGTTTTATGGTCACCGAGACATTATTTCCCCATGTTTGTGAGAATTATTATTTTTAGCAGATTTCTACATTTTTCTTTTGACCTTTAGAGATCATGAAATGCATTTTTTTCAAATCCAGAAAATCCTTAAAGGGTTTTCAGGCAAGAATTGTTGACAGAGCAAAATCTCAGTTCCTGTATTTGCAACTTAATGATAGATACATTTCCATAACATCCAGAGTTTCTGTATGTAACAGGTATTGGCCTAGTGTGTGTCTTACTACTTTGTTAAGCATCTACCTTCCCCTTGAAATTACTTCCATCTTATATGGCACAAAGACACTGAGGTGGTTATTTATTTTAAGTTAACTTAGTGCTGGACTAGAAAACACAGCTCCCTGATGATAGTAAAATGATTCCAACAAGGTTGCCGCTGGGACCTTTAACTGTAAAGTGATCTTTACTGCCAGTGTTTTTCACACCAAGCTTCTGTGACTACATGAAAGGTAGATGTCAGGCAGCAGGCAAAGGGGATGTTAGACCAATAGGCTTTATGGCTCGTACTTCTTAAAGGGCCATTTTGTTTTTTTCTTTTCCCCTTTATTTGCAGTTGGGACATGTAGAAAACAGACACTGTGAGTGGAGGAGACATTCAAAGGTCTCCCTGTACCAGAGGTGAAATATAAACAAACAGGCTGGTCATTGCTTTCCAGAATTTATCATTTATTGTTTTCATGACAGCTGTTGAATCATACTGAAGAAATAAGGCCTGTCACCTCTTCTACTCTTCCGTAGCGTAAATAAGAAGCCTGAGAGAGTTCTTGCCTTTAAGATTTCTGATCCCTTTGTCCCTGCTTGCTGGAATCCTCCATTGCTTCTGCTAGAGCTGTCTGGGCAGTGCTAGGCTCTGAGCTGCTGGGTTGAGTTGGCCTTGGCTCATCATGGCTGTGTTTGCTCCTAGTTATCTTTCTCCTGGAGTTCCTTTCCTTCTGGTTCCTAATTTGTAGTTCAGTCAAATAGCAGCAGGCATGAACAGCCACAGACAGAGAATTTTTTTTTATCTTTTATTTTTTATTTCCACTCATACAAACTTAGCAGGTACATCGGTCTCTCCCTCCCTCCAACCCCCATCCTCCTGTGCCCCCCTCCCGTCTCCCTTCCCTCCCCATCCCCTAGTGCCTCCCCCTCCCATCCCTGGAGCATCCTTTTTTTTAAAATACATTTTTTATTATTTCCGCTCATACAAACTTAATAGGTAGACCAGTTCCCTCCCTCCCTCCTCCTTCCCCCGAACCCCCTGACCCCCCTCCTCTCCCTCCCCATCCCCCAGTGCCTCCCCCCCAATTCCCAGAGAGTCCTTTATTGTGTATGCCTAACTCTCCTCTGGGTCCTCCTCTCTGATGACATACAAGGACCCAGTGGCATTTCCCTGAACCCTTTCCCGTGTTCCCCTTAAGCATAGGAACACTACTGTGGCTGTCAATCCCTTGCCTCCAAGGATCTTGGTGCCTTTAGCTGATGCTAGACTTTGTGAGGTCAATAGTGTGTTGGACATTGCGCAGGGCATGCAAAGCACAGACAGAATTAAAGCATGTGTCCTTGCTTACGTAGCACTCTTTCTTTTGAATGTGGATGGTTTTTCCCTTGCAACTGTGGTGTTGAGCATTAAGTGCACATTAGAGTCACTATGGAGACTTTACAGCTCTCGATCCTCTGGCGATGCTCATGAGTCACACACAGCAGTCTCCGGTGTGTGTGTGTAACCTAAACATCACTGTTTCCTCAAAGCTTCTGAGTTAATGCTTGGTCAATGTAGAGAACCACTGCATTGAGAATATTTGAATGATTCAGATTCTTGATGTAGGCTCGCAGGAAGAGACATGATCTACTTTGATTTCCTTGAAGTGAATACAGCCTGGGAATGATTGTTGGTGGTGTCTTCAGACAGACACTTGAGGTGTCTCTGATACCTGCAGGCTGAGAATCTCCACTCTTAAAGAAACTTCTGCTTAAAAGGGATGCAGACTTTTAGCATGAGAGGTGAAAGAGAGAGAGAGAGAGAGAGAGAGAGAGAGAGAGAGAGAGAGAGAGAGAGAGAGAGAACAGTTTTAATTATTCAACAAATAATGTGAAGTTCTATAGTTATAAGTTGTGGAGCACTGGTAAGAAATTGTTTTAGAAAGTACTGGTAGTTACTTAGTGTGTATGTGTGATTATGCTACTTATTATAACTTATCTCAGGAATATTCTCTTTGTATTTGTATTTGGGACTGCCGAAAGATACTATGTTGCCAAAGCCAAAGATAGGTAAATCTTCCCCTAGCTCATGTGTTTGGCTATAAATCCACTTAGGATTCATACAAAACAAAACAAAGGAGGAAAAAAAAAAGAGCCCAGAAAAGGTTGCTTCAAGCTTAGAAAGTTGTTTTATATGGGGTACTTCAGATTTTGTTAATTGCAGCCAAGTTATTATGTGTTACTATTATTTCTGCACCTGTACCCATAGGAGGCTTGCAGTGATTTAGGTTATCAAGGTAATAACAGTAAATATTTGAGTCCTCAGTTTTCCAAGCTAGAACTCAACTCATTGGCCAGATTTCTGGATAAGCACAGACTGTTTATCTTCATGTGGGAAGTCATCACTTAGCATTATCACTTCGGTAGTCCTGGTGTCAATAAGGATGTCACTAGAAGTCTCTGAATTAACTTATGAACTTGTTATTTCTTTTTGTTTCTAGAAGAAATCCCAGACAAATTCTGGAATTCCTAATTATGGACTGGTAGAATGGTCTTATCCCGTGTCAACATTCGACTATCAGTAGTGGTTGTGTGGCTGCTGGCTAAGGAGACCAACAGGACTTAGCAGAAGGTGCCTCACCCCTACTAGTGTGTGTGTGAGACAGGACTATGGCAGGAGATTGGCCAGTATTTGTGGTAGTTTACTTGCATCAATTCTTTTGCTCATGACTGTGATTCTTACCATCATTTGCTATTGGAGCCATTGGGGTGGGTTTGGGATAAAAAAATCCCCCCACTGTCTAGGCCACATCCAAGCCAATTAAATCAGGTTATCTATATGCAGAAACTTATGTCCATTCACCTTTGTATTTTAAATAATCTCTAGATTACTTACAATATATTGTATCTTGATACAATTGTTATACAAATTGTCATTACAATGTTTAAGGAATAATGATAACAACAACAACAAAAAAAAACCAAACAAACCTCTGTATGTATTCAGTAGAGACACAATTTACCCCTCTGCAATATTTTCAATCCAAGGTTGGTTAAATCCGTGGATACAAAACCCATGGATTTAGATAGTTAATTGCATTTCATTGATGTTCATAATAATGGTCCTCCACCTATGAGCAACAAACTTTGATTTTCTTGATTAATTAAAGTTTGCACACTTTAAAAGTCATTAAAATATATGTTAATATATATTTATATATATAAATATATGTTAAAATATGTGTTTATATACAAGAAGGCATTTGAGTGTATGTGCCTGTGGAGGCCCATGTGTAATATTGGGAATCATTCTCGCTTGCTCTACCTCCTAATTGCTTTGCTCTGAGGTTAACTTCCAGGGCCAGAATTGTAACCACTGCCATTTCTGCATGGAATTTTTATGTAGGATCTGGCAATCAGAAGTTGGGTCATTTTGCTTATGAGGCAAAAGTTTTAACCTCTGAGGGACAGGGTTTGTGTTACCATTGTATTTCTTATGTTTGTGCAAATGGTCCCACAACTGCATTTGATTTTAGCTGGAAAGCACATCAATCCTTTACCTCTCTGTGACTTAATGCCTTTCATTCTCTCTCTCTCTCTCTATGAATGTGTACGTATGTGCATGAGTGTATGTGTGTGCATATGTGCGTGTGTGCATGTGTGTGTGTGTGTGCCTGCATGTATTCTTGTTCATATGTGTACGTGGATGGAGGCTAGAGGTTAACGTTGGGTAATATAGCTGTTAGCCTGCATGGTTGCTGATAACTCACTATCAAATGACTTAAAGGAACAAAGGGTTTATCTTCTTCTATGATTTCTGGTTACAGTTGTTTGTCCATCTTAGCAGGAGAGTTCACATCAACACGAGGGGCTAGAGAACTGGCCATACCATCTCTACACAATGGTTGAGAGATGGACGTCCTTACTTGCCAGACCATAATGTATGGCCAAGTGTACACAAAGATGCCAACTCTCTCAACCAGCATTTTGTATTTTATTCCAGGGCTTAATCCCACCCACCATGGGCTGGGCTATTCTCATCAGCTAGACAATAACATGAAGATTTGCTCTGGGCTTATCTCAACCATTAATTCTTTTTTTTATTATTATTATTTATTCAACTGTGTGCATATGCGTATGTATGTGCGCGCGCGCGCGCGTGTGTGTGTGTGTGTGTGTGTCTGAGTATGTGTAGAACCACGGATGAATTCGCGAACCACCATGGACGCTTCCACCTCTTTCTGCCCTGGGATTCACAGGCTCTGCCCTACCAGGACCAGAAGCACAGGCCACCCCTGCTTCCGCCTGGCATCTATACGTGGGATCTGGGATCTGAACTCAGGACCTTCCGCCTGCAAGGCGGAGGCTTAACCCCTGAGCCACCTCTCCAGCCCCTCAACCATTAATTCTTTACAAATGTGCCCAGACTCAAGCCCTCAACTGTCAAGTTGACACCTGTGCCTAATTATGATAGGTGACTTTCTCAGTTATTCTTTTACCTTATTTCTTCAGTGTGTCTCACTGAACCTGGTACTGACCAACTCAGCTGCCTTGACTGGCTAGCAAGTTCCAAGGATACACTTGTGTCTTCCCTCACCCCCAGTGCTGGGGTTATAGACAAGTGTCTGGATCATAGACATATCCTGAGGTGCCTGGCTTTTTAATGTGGGTTCTGGGAATTCAAAATCAAGTCTCAGTGCTTGTATGACAGGCACTTTACCATCTAAGCCATCTCCACAGGTCCCTACAATTTCTTAATCTCTAAAAGGAGAGATTAATGTTCCTTCCAACTCTGAGAAACTATCTCCACAGTTGGATAGATATTACTTTACAGGACCAAGTGGTGTGTGAAACAGCTTTCCTGAAATCATCCTTAGTGATGGAATAGAATCATTCTCTTCACCTAGGAACCTGTATTTTTTTTTCTATTAAGAAGGCTAAATAAAGACCCTGGTGCTATACAAAAATTTGTCAGGCTCCCCTGTAATACCTCATACCCTGTCTTGGACCCTGTCTTCAAGACATCTGAGGATTCTTTGAATGGACTGGGAAGATGGTTCAGTGGGTAAGAACACTTGCCGCCTAAGCATGAAGATCTGAATTTGAAGCCAGGTAAAAGCTGTATATATAGTGGGAGCATTTGTAATTCCAGTACTACTCTGAGGTGATAGGAAGAGGGAACAGGAGAATTCCTGGAAGTTCATTGACTCATTATTCTGGAACACTCATTGGAAGTAAAGAGACTTTGTCTTAAACAGTCCCCTGACCTCCATGCAGAAACTGTGACACGAGAATATGTGCACATAAACATACACATAACCTACACACATAGTACACACACACACACACACGCACACAAACACACACGACTGAACACATTGGAAAATACCAGATGCATATTTTTCCTGTGACTACAAGGTTGTAGACTAGAAAAGGGACCACCAAGAAGATATTACAGTCTCTTTCCTAGCAGCGGGTCAGGAGCTGGAGAAAGGATCATTTAATTGTGTAAAAGGGTCATCTCTTTACTGAACATCTATTTTTCTATATTCTTGGACACTGGAGTTGCAAACAAGAATGAGAAGGGGCATTTGGCTCAATTGTGAGGGATGCCTACTAACACAGAAAATGACAATAAAGTAGATTGAAAATCAAGATGGTTGGAACAGATCTGACCCATTGACAAGTTAGTATCCATTTCTAGACTCCCTGCCTCCCATCCCACAAAGATCCAAAAAGCTAAAGGCATACTCTCCTGATATACTTTCAGGAAGGTGGCCATGTTGGAAGGATATAGGAAGAAGCATGTGCAAAAGAAGGAAGAAAGGAACTCAGCAGTTGGCCAAATTACATGATTATCTGTATTTAATCCCTAGCACCTTTAAAAAATTGAAAGAAGGACAACACAAAGTTAATTATTTCCTTCCTTTTTGTCTTGAATATGATCTAAAGGTTTGATTACCATTTGCAACTTTGAGTTGACAAACATATGAGGAAAGATAAGACATTCAGAGGGCAGTAGGGACATAATGTAATGCATCTACCAATCCAGGGCAATATATGAAGTTAAATCTTGATTTGGAGCCTATATAAGTTGGAATTCCTGTTAATTACAGTTGCACACATTGCTAGCAGATAAATAAGTAAATGCAAAATTTTTTAGGTATGAAGTTCTGTCTTCAGGAAGGGGACAGTATTAGATCTTGGTTAATGTCATGCCCTTAAAAATCAGACAGAGCTTTGATGCTTATGAACCATGAGACAGTGGGCAAGTCATATGACCTTTTGGAGTCACATTTTTTACATTGCAAAAGGGAGGCATAATATACCAGTCTTACAGAGTGATGCACTTACTAAATGAATCTGAAAAGTACTCACTATAGTGTCTATCACATGAGAAGTGCTTGACCAGTAGCTCTTATGAGTAGCATCCTTCTTGAACTCTTAGAGAAACCTTTGTGGAGAATCTAAATATTTATTATAGATTTGCCAAAACTCAGTGCTAGCTACATAGTAGATACCCAGAGAAGTTGTTTTGGCCAAATTTAGATCTAACATCTAATGAACAAGAATCTCTAAGCAGAGGCTAAAACCCAAGTATGATTCAGAAGGCAGGTCATGAATGCTTCTTTGTAGTATATTCTATTGTGTACCATCCACATATTCCTTCTCTTTTCTGGGCTGAAACACTCATTCCCCAGGTGCAGGAAGTGTTGGCAGCTGATAGCTTTAAGATGAGTTCTTCTTTGAGAATTGTTCTCAGCTAACGAACAATATCTCATTCAAGGTCACTTGTCCCTTCCCAAGGGTAGCCTACATCCAATGATGGCCAACCCAAGACTGTAAAGGTTAGACTCCTGCTGTGTTTTGGGAGATCTGTGAAAGGCCATGCCAGCTCCAGAACTTTGGTCATCTAGATGGAGGTATTTGTTTTGACCTTCTGCGATTGTTCTCAGTTGAGTCCTGTTCCTTTCTTGGTCCCAGACATATAGCAGCATCCTTGAGGATGAAGGACAACCAAGACTTCAGTAGTTCTCCCTTGGAGAATCTTGGCTCATATGTGTATGCGTGTGCTTACTTTGGTACCTCCAAGATAAATCTGCTTATTAATTCATCCATTTTAATAAATATTTACAACTGCTAACTCATATGCCTTCATGAATCTTTGACCTAGTTGAGAAGACAGACATTAATTAAACAAGAACACACACACACACACACACACACACACACACACACACACACACACACTATAAGATGTAATTGTGACAAATCTGTGAAGAGAGATGTATGAGAGACCATCTATGGAATGGTCCAAGAGTTCTAAGAGGGATCATCAGGGACTGAGTCAGCTATGAGTAAGAGAAGAACACTCCAGACAAGAAACACTCTGTTCAATGACCTCATGATGGGAAGGGATGAGCAAGTAACTTAAAAGAGGCAGTGTGGTCACAGTGGATAAACGTGTGAGACTCCGGCAAGATGTGCCCATGGGTATAAGAGTGGCATAAGTAGTCATGGGATAGACCAACAACTTTCTGATCAGATTTAGGGTCTGTTCTACAGTAGGTTAATCATGCCTGATACTATAAACTAGGCCAAGAATATTTAGATGAAGAGGTCATAGGCCCTATGGGATACAAACTGCTAGTGTTTTTCTATATAAACATGACATCAAACTGCCTTTGAAATACCCATAGAGCATTATACACACAGTTCAATACAGATCTCAACTCTCAACTGAGAAGCTTTTTGTGGCATGGAAGGTATTTAATATAAAGAGACACAACTGACCAAAGTGTAGAGAATAAGTGACTGTGGAATAGAGTGCTCAGCCCTAAACAAGATTTCTGTATGACCTCACACCCCAAGGTTCAGGGAACATTGCATAAGAGGGGGTGGAAAGAATATAAGAGCCAGAGTTATAAGACCCAGCTGTGCCCATGAACTCACGGGAGCTGTATTTACTTCCACAAGACCTGCACAAGATTTTATTTATAAATTCTAAATCTTTCATCATGGAAGGAGACCATTCCTAAGGGGCCAGAGGAAATTAATGCTAGCTGTGGGAAGGGGAGCTACTTTTTCAGTGGTATATTCAGTGATATATATCATCCACATTCTAGCAAATGCCCAGGTATATATAATGCAGGTAAACATGAAGGAACTCAGTGGACCATGCCTGTAAAGGGACATGACAGTAGGAGGGGACTGATTGGGAAGGAGAAGATTTTTCAGTAGGATGAGTACGGGGGATTAGGATTGAGTAATATGGGGGGAAAGTTACCAAAATTTATTTTATGTATGAAACTATAAAAGAAGCAAAATAATATAAATGGAAGTGGAAACAATATGGATAGTGGGTGAGGAATGCACACATGTGCAAAACACAATGTGGTGAGGACTGAGTGAGCTTTGTCCGAGTCCCTTTTCTGATTTTTTTCTCTCCTGTGGAGATTATTGGTCAGCTGCAGCACTCACTTGGTCCGTTTCTATCCCTCACTCGCCTTCTTTGGAGAAGACCATTCATGGCAACTATAGTCTTCTGTTCTATTGGGGAAGGTACTACCTGCAGAGAGCTTGAGGTTTCTCTGGTTTTTCCAGGGACACTAGGAGACTGCTTTCTTCAGATCAACACTTCCTCTGCTGGGGAAAGGCAGTCTGCTTAATTAATGCTGGGGCTCAGACACATGCAGTGCACAGGATGCCTTGGGCACAAAGCAGATTAAATCTTCTTTCTCCTCTTTCTATATTGGCCAGAATTTGAGTGAGAGTAAAGGAAGCAGTCTATAGGGCCCTCAAAAGACTTCAGTATAAATTGCAACCCTAACCATCAGGGTCCAAGGCATTTAGAGCCTTTCAGTTTTCATTAGGAGGTTTGATTTCATCCTAGAAGCAAACGACATCCTCGAAGAGTTAGAAGAGTGACCCCAGCAGACATGTAGATCCTACTACATTGAGTACAGGAAGGAAGATACTTAATTCTGAGAGGACTCTGTTCTCTGTCCTCAGACTCCAAACAAATTCTCTCAGGTTTCAACTTCAGGAGGTCCGGAGCAGGCAGAGCACAGGAACTCTTCACCCAGGGAGGGGGCAAGTCAGAAAGAGCTCAGCTGTGGTTGAAAGTGGCGGCTTCTGTTCCCCCAATTCTGCTTGTTGACTACCAGGGGATGGTGATCTTTTATTCAGGGGCACAGGACTTACTTTGAACAGTGAGCAAGGACTGGATTATTTTTCAGTTACTGATGCTGAAAGAAAAAGGTAAAACTCGGTAAGAAAAAAAAAATGCAGCTTGGATGACAGGAGACAGACTGGCCATGAGTTCGTTTCATTTTGCCATGGAGGTATTTGGAGGGGTGGAGAAGTGTTAGCGTAAGTATGAGAAGGCAGCAGCTTGACTGTGTGCTTGCTTAGAGGAGGAAGCAGGAAAAATGGCCAGTTTTGATCAGGGTTCCGTATAAGGAAGAAGAATGCGAGGACCCGCCTTAAATGAAGGCTCGCTGGAGCAGTGATTTGTAAGCAGAAAACTTGAGGAAAAGAGGACGTGAGCCAGTGAGTCGAATGCCTTGAGGAGTGGGTAGAAGAAGTAAAGGGCTAGATGACTCTGAGCCTACAAAAGTTGTCGTAGTGGTGCAAGATGATGTGGAAACTGTAGAGTAATTTGGCAGCCCATTGCAACTGCTGACCTAGCCAGAGGAGAGAGGCTGATCTGGGAGAACATGATCCAGGGCCTCAAGCCTGAGTAGGGAGTTCTCCAGGCGGCAAGGGACTTTGAAGCCATCCCAGATCTAAAGCAAATGACTCTTTTTTTATATATAGTGAGAATTTTAATTTTCCATATAAATACATTAGAGATCCATATTTTTACATGTAAAAATTCATAATTACTACTAGTTATATGCCATTACTTTTTGAAATTTGTTTGAAACTGAGCATAAAGTTTTTTTATTTATTTTTTTTTACCTAGTTATACACACTCAATGAGTAGGTATCCTTGCCTTCTTCCTTCTTCTTCCTTTCCCTCCTCCCTCCTTTCCTCCCTTCTGTCCCCACATCTTGCCCTATCTCTCCCCTTTTCTCCCTCTCTCTCCTGCTTCCTTTTTCTTGGTGTTTTCATCTGCTCCCTCCTGTCCTCAACTTATATGGACCTAAAATTCCCTGTGAATCATCTATCTACTCTAGTGGGGGTTAAGGACTCTGTGGCCCCTTTTTGGGCCTTCCACTAATATGGGAGCTGTGCTGTATCTATCTAACTCCTTGCCTTTAAGGATCCTACTGCCTGAAACCATCTTACTTGCAATGCTCACTAGTCTATGGGGGCTTGTTGACTTGTCAACCATTGTGCATATCAGGTAAGGTCAAATCTCATTGGAGTAAATTCCTGGCTGCTGCAGCACAGCCTTAAGCAGAGTATTTTATCCAGCGGTGGAATTCCCCATCTTTAGGTTCTTAAAATCTGCCACTCCCTCTTCTGCAGTGTTCCCTGGGCTTTTGGATGGGAAGAGTTCTGGGTGAACATTGTAGGGTTATTGGTATTCTGAATTATGGTTGGTTGTAGTTTTCAGTTTTTCAGTTCCTGCACTGCACTGACTGCATCCTGTCTGGGTGTTGTGGTCGCCTAACAAAAAATAAAAAGACTGTTTAGAAAAGGTCTTTATATAAGAAGAGGCTTAAAAGTAGAGGGAAGAAGAGAAGTAGGATACAGTAGTGAGTGGGGTTAGCCTCCAGGTTGCCAGCTGGGTACCATCTAACTATCTGGCCCTATCCCCCCCATGACTGGAGATATATGCCCAGCACTTCAAACCTGTCCAGTCCCAAGTAAACAGCACGTGAGAGTGAGCAGCGTCCGATGTCACTACTTACAGGCCATTCATGACCGTGGCCTGATTTCTCTACTGAACTGTGCTCCTTTGTCTCCTTTCTCTAAGCAAGTGACAAACAAGGACAGTGAAGGTATGAAAAGACATAATCTGAAATTGTTTCAGCTTTTAGAAAAATGAAAACTCAATGCATGGCCTCCAGCTCTGGTTATACCTCCTCATTTCACATTTCTTTCCCATACATATGGACATCTGCACTGCAAACTGAGCTCAGGTAGGCTTATTTACTGTTCATGCTATAAAAAGCTCCCAGTGTCAGGCCAGGCTTGGCAGAATGCATTCAGAACTGTCCCCCAAGTATTTATTTCTGTGGTCTGTTTGTTCTACACATATTTAAATACACCAAGTGCAGTGGGGTGGAGGTGAGCTCATGTGTAGGAACGGTTCCAAGCAGCAGAATGCTTGGTGGAGATGGCATCGACTTCACCAAGTTGGGAAGTTTGGCCCTGTATCAGAAAAAGAACTTGAGAATAAGGATAACTAGTGAATAAGTTGGGCCAGAAACCAAATACATTGGTTTTAACTTGTGCTTCTGGAACGTTCCTTGCTTCTTCTCTCTTGTACTCCCAGGCCAATAGCTGAAGTGGAGATGATTACAGATAAGTATCCATTAAGACTCATTTCCCATCATGCTCTCTCCAGAGTTTGAACAGTTTGTCTCAGTTGCCATGGGCAACCTAACATCCCTGTCCATCCCATGTTACTTTCCCTTGAAACCGGTCTACTTTGTCTTCTAGTCTTTTGGACAGTCATTAGAAAAATCCTTCAGTTTTGAATTACTATTTTTTTCTGAGCATTTTCTCCATCTTCTCGAAGCCCACTCAATTGGTGTGGGCTTTTTGCCATTCTTCTTTTCGTCCAGTCTTGGGTGTGAGGCAGATGAGGTCCCCTCCTCATTCCTCCCCTGGGCTTTCCAGCCTCTGTTCTTGACACTTCTCTAGAGTTTTGGCACATGTGAATCACAGCCCGCAGGGCTCCCCCACATCCTGCTCCTCTTGCGTCATCTACCGTCCTCCTCCTCCTCTTCCCCCATGCCCTCGTTTATTGATAATTTTAGCATTTACATTTCAGCCTTTTTATCACCACTCTTGTCATTACTTTCAGACTTTTGAAGATCCGCATGGCTGACTCATCAAACACTTGGCTTTGCAGTTGAAAAGATCTCATCCCTGAACCTATGGCTGCTTTTACACCACAGCTATTGCTAGACTTTGCAGCACCTCTTCTCTTTCTATCCACACCATTATCCTCTTCAACTCCAGCCCATTCCCTCTGCTATCCCAGCTCCAACAACTGATTGGCTCTCAATGTATTACTCCTTTTCCACTTTCTTTTCCTCTTTATCCAGGGGAGATGATATGGACTTCTCTGTACACACTTTGCTACATGACAATTAACCCCTTTCATCTCTCCCCTTTCTGTTTGTAGACAGAACTTCAACCTAAAGTGGCTCTCAGCCCTGCCTACATAGCTGCTTCATTCCCCTCAGCTATTTCATCCCCCGGTTTCTCAGAGAACTAACCCATTGTGGCCATCTCTGTCCTTAGACTACCAATGCTCTGTTCCTGTCACTTACAGTCTTGTTTCCATACTTCATGGTGGAAAGAAAGCAAAGAGAACGTCTGCGGGTTTCTCTGATACTTCTTGGACTATTCCTTGTGTTTATGTAGCAATCTCTGTACCTACCTAAGACTGACATTTCATCTGTGCACTGGGTCACAGCCCCTCTCATTTTCTCAAGGATTTTTCTCCTGTAATCCTCTTTGCTTTCTTCTGCACTACTTGTCCTCTACTGTATTATTCTGGTGACATTTAAGCTGACTGAAATGCCTTCAAACATTTTTTAACCTTGCATCTTGCTCAAACCAATTTATTCTTCTCTTTATTGGCATGGCCTTGTGGGGCTGTCTCGCTGCTTTGTTCCTTGCTTCTGGTTCTCTCTTCAACTCACTCTCATCCTTTGTTGTCTTTCTCATTTGTATTAGTTACTCTTCTCCATTGCTATGAGAGAACATACAAAGTCAAGTAATTTAAGGGAGAAATGGAGATTTATTCAGCTTATGGTTCCAGAGGGAAAGTATAGTCTTTCATGGTGGAGATGGCATGGCTGGCTGGCAAAAGCTAGAGAGAGGTTATGTCACACCCATCCATAAGGCTGAGAGCTGCAAGACTCCTGCTGTAAAAGTAGACTTCTCCAGGAAGGAAGGTGGGACTAATGTACCTCAAGGCTCACCCCCTGTGACCACCTTCCTCCAGCAAGGCTCAGTCTCTCACAGGTACCATGACCTTTTCAAACACACGAGACTGTGGGGGACACATTTCAAACCATGACATCATTCCACACAAACTCTGAGCCTACCACCATCATCTAGTGGAAAAATCTGAGTCGTTGTTTCAATTTTTGGTCAGTCTCTCTATTCTTTCTTGAGGGACCTGTCTTTGGTACACGGAATGCCACACTGTCCAGTTTTCTTCTTACCATATTGCCAGTTCCTTCCTAGTTTCACTTGCTGGATCCTTCTCTTCTGAATCTCCACTGACTGGACAGGACTTGGGTTTTCTACTGTCTGTCTTCTGAGCCTCTTCTTTTCTACTGCTGTACCGTCCTTTTTTAGTGCTCTTATTACTCAGCCCATGGTTTCTTTTTTTTTTTTTTTCAGCCCATGGTTTATAAGATGTTGTAGACATCCAGATTCTAGAGGCCAATGACTCCTAAATTGAAATCTCCTAATTGGATTTCCCCATGACCTCAGTTTCCTATCTACGGCCATAAAAATGGTTATAGAGATTTACTTCACATTTGCCAAAGACATTACTCTAGGTACTTTTTTGGTGATTGAAATAAAGGTGCTTAAATGAAGTGATATCTTCTAGTTTGCACAAAATCATATTGTGAGCTTGTGATAGGAATACAATTTCACAACTTCCCTTGACTGGGCTCCATTCTAGCCTTCTCTGTCCATTAAGAGAGCTTCATGAGACTTGACATCCAGGTATGTACCTCACTTTCTCATATGTCCATGTCATTCTGGGCTCTGGTCAAATATAGTCACACTAAACCAATAACAGTCCTCATTGCCTTCCTACGTTACTGTTTATTAATACCATTTATTTCTTTATTGATTAGTATTAGAAAAACATTTTCTTATTTGTCTTTCTGTATTCTACAATAATCTTTTAAGACTTTGCCTTGTTTATTATATTTGTAGAACTCAAAACTGTATCTAGAGTATAGTAGCAGCTCAGTAGCTTATTGAAGGGATGAGCAGAAAAATGAATAGATGGGTAACATAGCTGCTTCATATGACTAGTTCTGTGTATTGGTGTTTCATACATAGTAGGTGTTCATTGAATAGGGTTGATGAGGATTCTAAATGTCTGGGGCTATTGTGAAGCTGGAATCATATAAATGATGTGAGCTACATACTGATGCTTTTATGACTGAGAAATTTCCTAGTAGAGATAGTAATTTGAATTTCATTTATCTCTTTACTGTACAGTTAATCCTTCATCTGTGCTGCATTTAATGTTTGAGCTTCAGGGTACACAGTAGTGAGCACGTCAAGTCACTGTCTTCCTGTGGCTCAACTGTTCTCAGATCAAATTTCTTTTCTTTCGTTTTTTAATGCTTTGCTCCAATTTCTTTAAGGGTGTGTGAATGGAAGAAGAAATCTTTAACACATGAGAAGGATGGTGTAGGGGGGTCAGGATACATAGAGAGTGTAGATTGTTAAGTTAGAGCGATGGCATTTTCAAATCCCAGCTGTCCCCTTAGAGCTGAATGAATGGGAACATTATCTTGTCTCTGAAAACCTCAGCTGACTCTCCAGTAAAGTGCAGGAACTGACTGGATCTGGCTGGCTGAGCTAGGGTGAGGATAATTCATGCGAAGCACGAGGCCACAGCATCTGGTGGAGAGATGAGAGCTCAGGTGTTACCTGCAGTGCCATTGCTGGGAGTGCTGAACAAGGAGCAGCTCCCACAGGAGGGAGTTTCGGCTCTCAGTAAAGAAGGAAAGGATTTCTCATTTGTTCATAGGGGTTGATGATTGTAAAGGACATCTTGACAGGGGCTGGAGTGGATAATATGAGTCAAATAAGCCAGAGGGTGTGGCAAGAAGATGCATATTGGAAGAGATGATTTTTGATCCCCAGGGGTAATAGGAAGTAGGATGGGTGGGGGTGTTCGGGGCCAGAGATTATTAAAAAAAAGAGAGGTTCTCTGAGGAAATGGGCCCAAGATTTTTTTTATTTCTTTTAAAAAATGAATTAAATTTGTTCTTTGACAATTTCACATGTATATAATGCTTGTGATTATGCTTACCTCCCTATTCTTTTTTATTTGCCTCCCACCCCTGCCTACTCCCTTCCCCTATGAATCCCTTTCTCTCATTCATGTCTTTTTATTTTGTTCCATTACCCACTGAGTTGAATCAGGGCTGTCTGTGTGACTGTGAGTTTAGAACATTGGATACTGGTGGACTCACCAGTTCGTACACAACTGAAGACCACGATCCCTCCAATCCTTTATCTTAGGATCTAGCAGCAGTCAGTAGAGCAACAGGAAGAGGTAGGCTCCCACGAGCTCTTCCTCCCTCCATGGCTGACTATTGACATAGGCCTAATGTTGTGCAAACCCTGTGCAAGAAACCACAGCCGTTAGGTGTTTATGATTGTTAGGGTGCCACCATGACCAGAAGATGGCATTTTGCAGAAGGCTCACATTTTTTTTTGGTTATGTTAAGGTGCATATGGAATTGGATGAATTTAGTGGAGTGAAGTGAAAGAATGACTGAGAGCCATTGGGATGTTGGCTTTGGGGATAGTGAGGGTAAAAGAGAGAAAGTAGAAAAGAGGAGCCAGCATTGGGCAGAAGGCTGGCGTCTCAAAATGATCCAGAATGGTTGAGTAACCTAGGAACAGGAACTATGAAACTGGTTCAAGTTGACATCTCTCTCTTGTGGTTGTATAACTCTGTGATGTGTGGCTGTTGAGAACAAGGTAGAAAGGAATGATTAAGGTAACATTTTCAGAATGTATTTTCCTTCAGCTCAACAAGCACATTGACACATACACAAAGGTGTTTGCTACCTTTTTATGGAACAATATTTACCCACACTTTGTGTAGTAAAGTAAAACAAAGTTAAATATCAAATATGACATTGTTAGTCCTTAATGAAACATAGAAATGATTTCAAATAAATAAAAACTATGCATTTCCAAATAAACAAAGATGATATGATGAGATAGCTGTGTTTAACTCTTCGTAAATTTGACCTTTTTAAGATGCATGTGGACAAGGCTTCAGGAATATCTGATGAATTGCTGATTATGTATTTTCTTTGCTTTTCATTTGTATGTGGTTGAAAATTTAGTTCACTTGATGGCTGTTGTGAATGATAATAGCAATATAATTTTTCTACTTGACTGTAAAAATTCTTATTTAATCTTAATCCAAAATGATGAACATGAACATGTCTCATAATTATTTCACACTACATTGTAGAATAGGCCACCCTGAAATAATTTGTTATCTTTGGACAATACTAAGTTAAGCTCAATTATTGAGGCAGGATTTAGAAAAGAAAATGGATTTCTAACCCAAGTATTTTTTTTTCTTTAATGTTTCAATTTCTCTCTTGAACACTTAAAAATTAAAAATATTGGGGCTGAGAAATGTTGGAGAAATTACTTTAATTCTGCTTCAATTGAGCAGTGTCTGTTAGTGGTGATCTTTGATAGGCTGTAACAATGCTGGGAACACTGAGGAAGATGGGAAGATTATTTAAATCTTACTAGGCAAAGTCTTTGAAATTCCTGTGCTGGGTAGTTTGTTGATTTCTTTCTTTATGGCTTTAAATTCTGTTCATTAAGAATGGTGAAAATGATAACAATATACTAGTTTAATAAACAACATCATCTTTGTAGCAATTGTCAAAAATTATGCTTCACAAATTGAAAGATGTTGTAATAGTTACTCTTTACTACTGCTGTGAGAGAGCACCTAAAGTCAAACAACTTATGGGAGAAAGGAATATTTATTCAACTTAACAGTTCTAGAGGGAAAATACATGGCAGAGACGTCATGGCAAAGCTGGCAGGCAGGCTAAGTCACAGCAGACCTCCACATAGCTGGAGCATTCCTGCAATGTCTCTCTTTCATATGTTCTGTCATCCCTTTTATATGGTCCATTACTGGGACATCTCTATGAGATCTAATGGAGGTTCCGATGGGATCTAGGGTGGGTATAATCCCTTCAGGTGGTCTCAGCTGATCTTAGTTAACACCAGGTGGTCAAGTTGACACCCAGGATTAACTATCACAGATGTGGAGCTCATTACAGATCCCTGTACCCTGCTTCACATTTTGTTTGTAATTATGGTGAGTTTTGGGATGGTGCAGCAAGTGGATCTGACCATCACTAATGTCTGAATAAAAAGCTCCAAATACTTGTTCAATTCAGTTGGCTTCTTCTATTCAAATTAAAAAGTAGTCTTTGTCTTTCTGTGTGTATGAGATTTGGCTGAATACTTTGTGTACCCATACCCCAAGATGTGTGAGACATAGAACAAATAGTATCATGAGAAGTTTCTTACTCCATCAAATTTTCTAGTTGTGTTTACTGCCTAGTAGCTTTAAAAATCTCTGATATCACTCTAGCTTACTTCAAATTCATCCAAGAGGCACTCTTAATTTTGCAACTAAATGTAATTCAGTTGCATAACTACATTTAAATCACATAATGAATTTCCTATCAATTATGTTCTCATACACATCTATCATGAATACAAAGCACTGTTTCCTGTACAATCTTAGTGCTTCCAGGTTTGGTCCTGAATCTACATGACCGTAGATATTTTGTTCAGTGATACTGTGTTTTCTCAGAGAGGAGGACTTTTGATTTTATTTACTGGTTGTCATTAAAAGTTACATGCATTGTGGCCATACATATTGAAAGAATGCTATTTTTAAGAAACGTGTTTTTCATTTGTCTTCATTATCCAATGTGTATCTGTAAAAGAGAAAAAGACTTTCTTTATAACTGCTGTAGAATACAAAAAATGTAAAAAGCAACCACCTATATATAACAGCACATTTAGTATTAATATATCATCCCTTATGAGCAAGCATTTTTCTATGTGCTTTGTATATATATTTACAATATTCTATTATTTGCATTTTAAGGAAATGAGGAACAGAAAGTAAAATAACTTGCCCAACTCTTAGATTTTATAAGAGAAAATTCTGGAATTCAGATCCAGCTTCGGAATTTCATTAAGAATTTTTTGACAATTTCATGCATGTAAATTATGTGTTTTATTGACAATTTTATATATGCATATAATATATTTTTTATCAGATTCACTCCTATTACTCTGTCTTGTCCTATGCTCCTGTTGAATCCCCTTTTCCTTCCAATTAGTCCCCTTTCTACTTTCGTGTGTGTACGTGTGCATGTGCATATATGTGTGTGTGCCTCTGTGTGTGTGTGTGTGTGTGTGTGTGTGTGTGTGTGTGTGTGTATGTGTCTATGCATGTGTGTCGCTCTGAGTTTAATTAGGATTGTGTGCATGAGCATGGATGTAGTCTATTTACTAGAATTTGGCAACTTGTCAGTGGCTATAACACTGAGACAGAGCTCCATTTTTAATCAATCTATTGGACTATCTCTTTTTTATTTTTTAAATTTTTTATTTTCTATTTTTTATTTTGTGAGCTTTGTGGTGTGTGTGTGTGTGTGTGTGTGTGTGTGTGTGTGTGTGTGTGTGTACAAGAAGGAACTTGAATGTATGTACCTATGGAGATCCAATGGTGACTTCTGGAATCATCCTGGATTGCTTTACCTCTTATTGCTTTGCTCTGGGTTTTTCCAAGCTCTGCCTTCTAGGACCAAAAGTGCAGGCTGCCACCATATTCTCTTTGTGTTTTTACCTAGGATCTAAGATCTGAACTCAGATCCTTTTGCTTACAAAGCAAAGGCTATCTTTGAGGCATCTCCTCAGCCCCGGACTACCTCTTATATTAGACATTGTGTCAATAATTAATGTTCCTTTTTTCTTATTCTAAAAAAATTGAGGGGTTTAATGAAAATGTATTTACAATAAAGTCCATTGGTTTTGTCATTATCAAAGAATTTTTTGCATGTAGATAATGTTCATATTTGAAATACTTTTCATACAAGTTTTTGTTATCTTTCATTTTTAGAATGAAACTTATTAAGTCCAAGTTTATTAACTTGTTTCAACATCTTATACACTATTGCTAGTTTTTAAAAGCTTTCTGATTCCATAGTTGAACTTGTACACATTTCTCTGCAATTTTTACCTTATTTTCTGTCTTCTTTCAGCAAAGTGATCCATTTGAAGGTCAATTTTACTGTTTCAATGAAAAGGTAGCAATTGTTGAAGAACTAAAAAACAAAGGCCTCCTCAGGAACATCTTTTCTATAAAAGGACCTTGCAAATTATAAGTACAACTCAGCTGAAAGTCTCTATAATTTTGCTGATAGAAAACACGAAGATCCTGATAGTATAAAAATCAAAGTTTGCTCAATTAAACTTCCTGTTATGAAATGAACAAATTGACCATCATAAGCTGAGAAGTAGAATGAGGTTTTATGGGGCAAAAGAACAAATAAATCATTCCCACCCACTACAGGCAATTCATAGACCCTACACTGTTTCACATACCTGGGAACCATTGTCCATGATAGTTCTTGTAATGTTTGTATGGGCCAGAATTCTCCTTTAGTCTGTGATATTTTTAGTTATCATAACAAGTGCTGGTGGTGTTTTTCTATATGTTGATTTCTTATGCTACACCAATGAATGGAGTTTGAAGCTTGAAAAATAAGGAAAAGGAGTGAAAGTTCTCACTGGACCTATGGCAGAATGGACATAAATTAATGCTCATAAAATTGTAGCATCAAAGATGGAGATTATAGAGATCTTAACGGGGGCATGTGATTAATGCCCAAAGTAGAGCTATAAGCCCTCAAGTCTCAAAAGCATTTGGAAGGGTATTAGCAGTTTTCTAGGATGAGAATGCAAGTTTGAGCCAATCCTAAGAGACACAGTGGTCTTGACTGTCACTTGCCTAGTGGCACAAAAAAGTGAAGTGGTTTAGATAATGATTTTTGAGTCATAGGTCACAGTTGCTGATTTAACAGCTGTGTGAAGGATTCCTTTTGTGGCTCAGTGTTCTTGTTTTTATAAAATGAAGATGCTCATAGTTTGGAGCTCAGAGGATCACTGTGAAGATTCATTGAGCCTCTATCCATGTAAAAACATTTATAATAGTGATTGGAATGTGATATATATTCATTGAGAACCAGCTGTAAAAACATTTGCCGAGGGAAGGTGTACCCGGGCAGATTAGAGAGCTTGAAAAAGCTTCTCAGTTTTGTAAACGTCAATCTATATATGAGTAGCCTCTCATGGTGTTTTCCAATGCTAAATTACTTGGAAACACTGTAATTCCTTAACAGATTTATGGGAGGACTTTAGATCATACTAGTTATGCCACATCTGGGTTGGTATAATTCACTAAGAACTTGTATCATATTGGAGAATTCCACCATTGTGGTTCAATGAGTAGCATATGGGGTCATGGAGGGACTTAAGGAACTTGGTAAGTGTGATAGAAAAATAAATTCTTCCTCTGCCTTTAGGAATACTCTCAACGCATTGAGGCACCAGGTTTATGTGGCATTCCCTTATTCATGAATTCTGAGGCAACTAAATTAATAATTCTATGTCTGTTTACCCTAGGTAGTAGTACCAGATCCACAAGTTAGGAACTAACACTTCCCTCACTTCCGTGCCAATTTCAGGTGCACTGGTTCTTTTGATTAGTCAGCAATTTATCAGGGGTACCCATGACCCTCTCCTGGGGTTTGGTCACTTTCTGTTTTGCTGTGGCTCTTGTTACTTGCTGTGGTAGCTCACGGAACTCATGGAAACATGTGCCTTTACCAGTTCATTATAAAGGTCTTGATAAAAGATACAGATGAAAATATACCTAGGGAAAGGTCTGGGGGATCCTGAGTTTATAAACATCTGTCCTGGCAGAGTTGGGATACACCACCCTCCTTGATGTGATCACCAACCCAGAAGGTGTCTGAACCCTGTCCTTAGACCCTCTTGAGCTTTATGGAGGCTTCGATGGTCAATAGAAAATAGCACAACCTCTAGCAACTCTTTTCTCCCTAAAAGGAAGAGAAGGACAAGGGAATATTTAGGATTGAAAGTTCCAGCCCACTAATCACCTGGTTCTCCTGGCAACAAGCCCTCATCCTGAGACCTTCTAGGACCTTTAGCCACAGCCCTCACATTACCCTTCATCACACACACACACACACACACACACACACACACACACACACACACACTATCCTGTAGACTACAGTGTGCAGGACAGCAGGGTGGTGTATGGAGGTCAGCCATATATTCTTTACTCTGTGACAATCTGATTTTGTGGACTCACTGTATTATACACATTTACCTTGACAGACAACCCAAGGCTCTTATCTGGTACTTCCCAGCAAAGGAAGTAGGTAGAGGTGAAAACCAGGTAAAGTCCATAGAAAGATGCAGAGAGATGCAGAACAGGTAGACATCGCAGGTGGAAGAAGGGCACAGGAAGCAGCACAGGTTCAGCTGAGGGATGAGTGATCCAATTCTTGTGGACCAGAAGTAGATAACAAAGAAATAAGAAGAGCAGAAGCACTTAAAGAGCTATTTTGGAATTCAGAGAAGGGTTCTTTCTTTGGGGGGAAGATTCCAATTTGCAAGATTCTTGTCATTTTCATCATTCTGTTCTGAGACCATTCTGGCCTATTGAGGCATCCTATTCCATGTATTTCTCAAATTTTCACCTTACCAAAGTTTAGGGAGTTTTAGTATCAGTGGGAGGGGTGGCTTATGCTCTGCTCTCCCTTTTCTGGGGTGAGGGATGATGAGTGGGATGGAGAGTTAATGGGGAAACATGTACTTCAGACCGTCTGAAGTAAAGTGGCAGCCTGAGCGTGAGCTGTGACTTACTATCCCAGCAAAGCTGAGCAGTCAATGGAGCTCTGTAACCTTGGATTCCTCTTCTAAAGTATCTGGCAGTGAATGGGATCTACCTCAGGTCTGTGGTAAGCATTAGATGAAAAGATATATTTCTGGTGTGTGTGTGTGTGTGTGTGTGTGTGTGTGTGTGTGTGTGTGTGTGTTCTCTCTCTCTCTCTCTTTCTCTCTCTCTCTCTCTCTCACACACACACACATTCACACACACACACCAATGTATAAAGTACTATATTTACAGCTAATGTTGTTGTTCTTGGAGGTTCTGGATATGACTGAGCAGACCTGGCACCAAGAATAACAGGGCTTTGGAAGTGGCACAGGTGTCCAGAGTAACGTGAGAACATTCCTGTGAGACAAGAGAAGGGGATGGAAGGAGAGCTGGAGGTCTGACGGTAGGAGCAGCCAGGTAGCAGCAAATGTAGCCTAGTTCATACAAGTGACTCTTTGTTCAGACCTTTGTTGGCTTTTACTCTCCAAAGACACTGAGACTATTATAGCACAGGCCTCAGGAGTAGCACACACTATCCCAAGCTGCTAAGCCCAGGCATGTGGAGCCAATCTTCTCAGCTGAGGCCTGGCAGGATCCCAACTCAATGGAAGGTTCAACACTCAGTAGAGTAAGCACCAGAAGATCACAAGGTGTAGGATGGATTTTGGTGTGCTAGATACATGGGGCTATAAAGAGCTCTCTCTCTCTCTCTTTTTCTTTCTCTAAGTATGCATGTGGAGACCAGAGGTCAAGTCTGCAATAGGTATCTTCCTCAGTCAGTCTCTACTGTATTTTTTTTTTGTGTGTGTGTGTGTGTGTGTGTGTGTGTGTGTGTGTGTGAGACAAGAGTCTCATTAAACCAGTTCATTGATTCAACTAGCCTGGCTGGCCTATAAACTCCAGGGATCTACTAATCTCCCTCCCACCCCAGGGCTAGGCTTACACACAAGCACTGCAATGCCTGGATTTTTATGTGGGTGCTGGGAATCTGGATTCAGCTTCTCTTGCTTAGGCAGCCAACACTTTATTGACTGAGCCATCCCCCTCCCCAGGCCCATTTATTTTCAAAAAGCTCTTAAAGCTTGAGGTCTCCTAAAGATAAGATAGTGGAGACTGCAAAGATAGTAGTCATTCAAGCTTCTGAAAAGTATTTTTGCTTGACGGGATGAAATGGTTGGGGTAAGCTTCAAGGCACATGGGAAGTTAATCAAGTGATTGAGATCGTCCTATAATTAAAGCCCTTCATAGGGATCCGATAAACTTTAGCTGGGGAGCCTTTAAGACATGGAGGTTTTCGGGGCTGGAGAGGTGGCTCAGGGGTTAAGCCTCTGCCTTGCAGGCGGAAGGTCCTGAGTTCGGATCCTAGACCCCACGCATAGACGCCAGGCAGAAGCGAGGCGGTCTGCGTTTCTGGTCCTGGTAGGGCGGAGTCTGTGAATCCCGGGGCAGAGTTAACAAGGAGGAGATGGAGGCCTCCATGGTGGTTCCCGAATTCGTCCGTGGTTCCACACACACACACACATACATACACACATACATACACACAAGCGCACACATGCATACGTGCACAATTGAATAAAAAAAAAAAGAAAAAAAAATAAGACATGGAGGCTGTGGGCCAGCATATTCTGTAGATCTAGGTGATTACCTAAATGAGGCTTGCTTTGTCCAGCCTTAAAATGAAACTGAAGAAAAAGCAGGAGGAAAACAACAGGCGGTTCCTATCTGTCTAGCACAGATGAATCCCACACTGGAGGATGTGTGGGGTGGATGTGTGGGTATGAGGCTGGATGTTTCCATACTCCCCCACTTGCTCTGATGTGGCTGCAGAGGCAAGATGGGGTGCTATACTCCTAAGCCCAGCTGTGTCCCATGCATATTCTCTGCCTTGGAACCTATACATATGCTGTCCAGTGAGCAGGAAACAGATTGGTCACACAGATGGGAAACTATATCCTAGGGTTTCAGCATCACAAGTGCACTGTTTAAAAACTAACTAACTAACTAACTAACTTACTAACTTACTAAATGAGTGGCTGTCACTCAGCTTTGCTCCTGTGACCCTAGCCTGCCTTGTAGTTTCTCTGAGGTTTCTTTGTTCTGCTGTGACTTCTTTTCAGTCCATTTCAGAAGCCAGGCTTCCTGTTGGTTGTCGGTTCCTGGCGCTGCCTCCTGCTCCTGGGTGGCCTGGCCGGCACCTGGAGAGGCCCGATCCATCCTTCCCTCAAAACGGGCTCTTCTGCCACATGTTGTCCTGGCTCTGCTTTCTGCAGCACTTTCATTCAGCTGTGAGGATGCTGCAGCGCAGCTCCCCTGTTGTTCATGTGGATCTTTACTGTGGTAAATTCCTACAGCTCACTCTCTGCTTTCTCCAAGCCATCCTTCACACCATGGTTAATTTTCTGGAGTTCAGATCCGATCATGTCATGCCATGCTAAATTATGAATAGTGTGTGCATGCAGTGTGCATGTGCAAATCTATGGACCCGTGTGTGTGTGGAGGGGTATGTGTGTGCTGGTACACATGTTCATGCCCATGTGTGTGTACTTGCATGCATACCCACTTATGTGAGCATGTGTGTGCACATAATTGTGTGTGTTGATATGTGCTGGTGTGCATGCCCAAGCATGTGTGTGTGTGTGTGTGTGCTGATCTGCATGCCCAGTCATATGTGTATATTTGCTAGTATACATGTCTATATATATGTATGTATGCAAGTCCATGCATGTTGGTATTCAAATGTATGTATACATACATGCATATTTGTGTGTGTTCAGGTGCACATGGTTGCATGTGTGTGTGTGTGTGTGTGTGTGTGTGTGTGTGCGTGCTGGTATTCATGTCAACACATGTATGTATACATGCTGGAGTTCACGCTCATGCATGCCTGTGCGTGTATGTGTCTGTTGTGTGGGCTAAAGTACATGCCCTGGGGTGTGTGTGCGTGTGCAAGGACAGCGGAGGACGTCTGATGTCCTATTTCATTGTTCTCCACCTTATTCCATTTAGACAGAGTCTCTTGTTAAACCTGGAACCTGTTGTTTTTTGACTTGGCTGAATGACCAGTAAGCCCCAGACAGTCTCCTGTCTTTGCTGCTCAGGGACATGTGGCCACTCCTGGCTTTACATGGGTGCTAAAGCAATGAACTCGGGTTTTTATGCTCTTACCCACTGAGACAGCTTCCAAGCCAGAATTCTCCCTTTCCTTCTATTTCTCTCTCTCCCTTCCTCTCTTCCCTCTTGTTCTGTCTGTCTATCTGACTGTCTGTCTGTCTGTCTCTCATTCTGTTTCTTCTAGCAAGGTCGTGTGTTCATAGCTTCACAAGCCTTGGTATATTTCCATGTTTTCTGCTTTACTTTGATTATTCTCTCTGCCTTTCATGCTCCTTCAGAAGTGTACTCAATTCAATAACATCAAATGCTTTCTGTTCTGTGAAATTTGCTCTCAAGTTCCCTGCAAACAGAATTGATCAGTCCGTTTGCTCCCACAGAACTTTGATTCCACTCCGGTAGTTTTCTTATTGCTGTGACAAAATATCTGACAAAAGCAGATTAATGAAGGAAGAGTTTATTTTAGCTCCTGGTTGGATATCGAAGTCCATTATGGTAGAGAAATCATGGTGATGCGAATGTGAGGCAGCCAGGAAGCAGAAAGACATGAATACCTTGGGCTCAGTTTGTCTTCTCTTTTTATTCAGTCCAGAACCCCAGTCCATGGTCTGGTGCCACCCACATTGCAGAGTGAATCTTCCTGGCTTTTCTTTCTGGAGACACCCTCGTGGAACCACTCACAGGTGTGTTTCCATGGTGATTCTAAGGCTCATCAAATTGACAATGAAGATCAACCATCACAGCCTCCATTTGAGTATTTGTTTTCCTGTTTTGTATTAGTTTCTTTTTTGCTGAATGACCCTTCCTAAAGGTCTCCTAAAGCTGAATGGTGTCTTATTTACTAAAAATAGTGTTTTTCTTGATATAAGAAGGTGCTTTAAAATCTCTGGGTAAAACTGAACAGAAGGCAATCTCCTTTTTTCAATATGAATAGCTGTGACTTTTTATAGTTTGAAATTATGTTGTAGGCGTGGACTCTCTAAATTAATATATAAATATATTCTCATTGCTAGAACTTAAGTGGCCAATTATTCATATCTATCTCTTGTTCAATTACTTGGACCTATGAAGAAAAAGATACAGAAGCTGGATTGGGATCAGAACATGAAGTGTATTTCTGACAAACCAGACATGAAAAATGCTCTTTGCTCCCAAAGGCCAAACTAGGCAGCAAGTTTCTTTTTCATCTTGGGTCGAATTTGTCCATCTAGATGGTGGTGGAGCAGTTGGGTATTTGCAGGTGCACCCAATGCTGTTGTCTGAGGAAGGAAGAATAAATGTGTTGGGCAGGGGCGATGGTTCAGTCAGTAAAGTGCTGGCCTTCCCAGCATGGCGATCCAAATTAGATCCCCAGAACTCTTGTGAAAAAGGGCTTGTAATCCTAGATCTGGGCAGTGGTGTTAGGCACCTGCTGGTCAGCCAGCTTTGCCTGCTCAGTGAACTCCAGGCCAATGAGACAGAAAAAACAGGGTGGTTTGGTTCCTGATGAACAAGGAACACCATTTAAAATTCATCCTCGCAAGCACATGCACATATTTTCAGCATGTGAGTCCACACTCCCTCACATCCACACACTTATATACCCCCCACATACATACACATACACACATATGGAGAGAAAGAGAAATGTGTCCTGCAGATAGCTTAGTCCAAAACCAAGAGGAAGAAAAAGAAACCCAAGGCTACATCATTTCCTTACAACATGTGTTACTTTTGACCTGATGATGTATGTGTGAATTTTTTTATTTTCAGCACATGTGGCTCTATGTCATTATCTTTACAGGCTGTGTATAATTCTCCAGTTATGTATCATAAAACATTACTCTTCTTTTCTGAGTAGAAAATTCTAGAATGATAGCTATTTTCTCTCATTGTGCTAATTGTATCATTAAACTGACGCCTGGCTTCCGTTGTGATTGCTGGTGCTTCTTCAGCTTTCAGCCTAATGGATAAGAAGTCATCTTTCCCCTCGCTCTCTGTTTATCAAACCATCTTTCTTCATATTCACAATTTGACCTAGTGTGTACAAATGTATCTTAATTTATACCGCTTCGGATACTTAGTGTGTCTTGAATTTATAGACTCCTGTTTTTTAGCACTCTTGGGAAATCCTTGGCAGAAACCCTTTTAGGTAGTTCTATGTCTTTTCTCTCCATTACTTCTGAAACACCAATTTGATGTATGTTAAGTCAACCCTTCATATCTCTGAATAACTTGGTTTATCTTTTTTTTTGGTTTATCTTTTCTATACAGTTTCTGTTTCTTCATTCTGTATAGTTTTGGGGTGGTCTGTCCTTCATTTTATTGCTTCTGGTTGTGTTTGTTCTGCCGCTTAAGCTATTGAATTTTAAGTGCCAATTACTATACTTGTCATGTCTAGAAATTTTGTTTGGCTATAATTAAATCTGCTTAGTCTTTTTAATTTTCTTTTTTATTCTAAATTGTTTTTCAAACTTATATTTTCTTTCCTTGGCCATGATGATTTGAACTAATTGTCCTAATGTCTAAGTTATTTGGGGTCTGGGTTTTTAGGGTCTTGTTGTGTAGCTCAGGATGCCTTTGAATTTGTGACCCTCTTGCCTTGGTTTTCTTGTACTAGAATTACAATCACATATCACCACACTGGGTTCTTGAGGCCTTTTGGGTTTGGGATCTGGACTGCCCCTCCTGGCTTCTGAATCCTCAGGCTCCAGTTTGTAGCATCTTTTCTAAGGCTGTCTTAGAATGTGGGTCCTT
The DNA here is from genome assembly GCA_023101885.1 of Typhlomys cinereus. NCBI lineage: Eukaryota > Metazoa > Chordata > Mammalia > Rodentia > Platacanthomyidae > Typhlomys > Typhlomys cinereus. The sequence continues at coordinate 1,611,550 of JALPQD010000261.1, forward strand.
GTTGGCAGAAGTAGGTCACTAGGGATGGTCATTGAAAGTTACAGCTCAGCTCTGGCTCCATCCAGGTCCACCAGCACATGATCTACCTTCTATACACCCCTATCACCATGAACTCCACCATGCCTTCACTTATCATGATGACCATGAATTAAAACTTCCAAAACTGTGAGTCACAATAAATCCTTCCTCTTTAAGTTATTTCCGTCAAGCATTTTGGTCACAGCAACTCCAAAGTAACATTCAGAGTTTTATTCTGACATCTACGATTGCTTTTGCTGCATATTCAGTGATGTTTTTGCTTTTATGTTTAATGGACTTTTGACTGTAAACAGCTCAGGTACCATGTATGTGTGCATGTGTGAAAATTCTTGAAGTAGAATGAAAGTCAAGACTTCTAGCGAGCGTTTGGCATCATGGCAATGCATGGGAAGATGGTACCAATTCAGAATTATTTTAAAGCCAAGAGGTTTTCTGAAAAATTTTACTTTATAACTTATTCATTTATAATTGTAAAAATTGTATTAACATGTACAATATTTTGTTTTGAAATACACGCTACAGAAAAGTTAAGAATTGCTTTTAGATCTCCTTAGATATTGAATTTGGGAAATAAATTGGTCTGAGGAGGATTTTTTTTCTGTTCTTCTCTTATAGTCATAACCCTTTGGGGCCCTAGTTTTATGAGATGAGAGTTTTCTACCACTCTTCTTGCATTGGGTAGGTCTTGGCATTTCTCAGTCAGTAAAATTTAAATATGTGGAGGTTCTTTCTAGCTTTGGTATACACCTGAGGGCAGTGACCAGATTCTGTGCTTGTTCATTATTTCTTGTTAATATTTCTTCATTACTTTGTAGCTCTTTTTGCTTCTAAGATATTTATATTTTACATGTTATGTTAATTGTTTTTAGTGGGATGGTTAATCTAGAAATGGCCACCTGCATCACCTTTTCACAATATTGAACCATTCCTTTCTCTTGGAAAATTAATTTTTATTCTCCTGAAAAGTTGAGATTTTTTGTTATGGATCATATTACAATGAGACAGTGTCTTTGTGCCCAAATGTGAATATGCCTGCCTGAGAAAGAACTACAATGGATGGTGCTAGATAGAAGAGTGCTAGAGGGAATTTTAATTTTGAAACAAGAAGGCATTGCCCAAAATAGCATATGAGAGTGGTTTCCATCATTTCTTACTTACACTAGATTTTCATATAAATATTGGGTCAATATAATAGATTCAAACATATATCTTAGCTATTTTAGGTTGTTGGATTCTATTCATTAGTGAACTTTATCATCTTTTACGTTTTTATTGACTGTTTATGTGTTTCCTTTGGTTTAAATGTATATTTGTATTACTTATTTTTCTCCCTAGAAAAACAAGGCAATTGCTATCTTGCTAATTTGAAGACTCTCTTTGCATAGTCTTGATATTCATACTTTGTTTCCATATTTAATTGCAAATTAAGAAATCATATGAGCTTTTAACTGTTTAGTGAACTCTTTGATTATCATTTTTGAAATTTTATTTACTTAGTATTTCAATTTCTTCCATTATGACTTTGAATTTCACTTTTTTTTTCTAATTTTCATAGTTTTATTTTTCATCATGAATCAAGCCTGATATATTCAGAAATTCACTAATAATAAATATATCACACTTGGTACAAGAGTAATGAATACAGAGTTTAACTCACCAAGACTAATCTGCCATAGAATTGTAGCTTCATTATTTTTTCACTCTTGGCAGTTTATACAACCTCTGTGCTGCTGATTTCTGTTGCAAAAAAGCATGAATGGTGACCAGTCACTGTAGGTTTATTTCTTATGTTTATCTTCTTAATATACTTAGGTTTAGTTTTTATGAATGTTACAACACAATGATTAAATATAAAATCTTGCACATGCTAAACACATGATCTACTTGTTTTTTTTAACATTTTTTATTATTATTTCTGCTCATACAAACTTAATAGGTACACCACTTCCCTCCCTCCCTTCTCCTCCCCCCGGCCCCCCTGCTCCCCCTCCCCTCACCCCTCCCTCCCCATCCCCTAGTGCCTCCCGCCCCAATTCCCAGAGAGTCCTTTAATGTGCATCCCTGACTCTCCTCTGGGCCCTCCTCCCCGATGACGTACAAGGACCCAGTGGCATTTCCCTGAACCCTTTCCTGTGTTTCCCTTAAGCATAGGAACACTACTGTGGCCGCCAATCCCTTGCCTCCAAGGATCTTGGTGCCTTTAGCAGATGCTAGACTTTGTGAGGTCAATAGTGTGTTGGACATTGCGCCAGGCATGCAAAGTCCAATTATGATTGCTTCGGCCCTAACTTGTGTGGAGTATCTTGCATATCATTGCTCCTCCCATCCTTGTGCTCTTACAATCTTACCGCCCCCTCTTGTGCAAATTTCCCTGAGCTTCAGGATGGGGAGAGATTAAGCTGGCCTAGTTCTAGGTGGTTGATATAGAGTCTCTGAAGTTCTGGATTGTGGTTTGTTGATTTTCTTTTGCAGTTTTGCTGCTCCTGCAATGCCCTTCACTCCATCCTGATGGGCACTGTATGTCACCCCCTGGCCAGAGACAAAAAGCTGTTAAACTAGAGTCTTGTTATAAGAGTATATTCAAAGGTAGATGTGATAAAAGTAGGAAACCACAGTGAGGGAGGGGTCAATCACCCATTTGCAAAATGGTTACTTTTTATCTGCCAGACTCTATGCCCTCCCCTTCTGGTGAGATCATATCCCATCAGTTGTAAATGATCCGGAATGAAAGTCTGTGAACTTAACCATATGTCTCATTACTTACTTGCAGTCCTTGATGGAGGCCTATTTTCTCTGCTGTAACATGGTCCCCTCTCTCCTTGTTTCTGGTGTGGCCCTCCTACCCCATCCCTCCTGTTCATAATCCTTGCGATTACTGTAGGTAACACCTAGATTTACCCATGAGTGTCTCAAGGTGGGCTGGGTGGGTTTGGTACTAGGAGCCACCTATTAGGGAGTACATACGGCACTTAATTTTCTGGGTTTGGGATACTTCACTTAATATAATTGTTTCTAATGACATCCATTTCCCGGCAAATTCCAGTAATTCATCATTTTTGATGGCTGAGTAGTACTCCATTGTATAGATGTACCACAGTTTCCTTATCCACTCGTCAACTGTTAGACATTTGTGTTGATTCCATGTCTTTGCTATTGTAAACAGTGCTGCTATGAACATGGTCGTGCTTGTGCTATCGAGGTGAACCTCTGCTGTATGGGGGGTTATTCCCAAAAGTGGGATAGCAGGGTCATATGGCATTTCAATCTTTAATTTCTTTAAGAATCTCCAGACGGCTCGCCAGAGTGGCTGTATGAGCCTGCATTCCCACCAGCAATGTAGGAGAGTTCCCCTCTCTCCACATCCTCTCCAGCATTTGTTGTTGTTTGTATTGTGGATTTTTGCCAACACATGATCTACTTGTGAGCTAGCTCCTCAGTCCTCTATTAACATTTTATTTTAAGACAGGATCTTGAACTTATTCTCTGGCCCAAGCAGGCCTTTAACTTGTGACCCTCTTGCCTTAGCATCTGGAGCAGCTGAGATTACAGACCTATCAGTACCAGTTGAAAAATTTTTAAATAGAGAATTATGTACTACTTCCATTTCACCAAGACCAACAACAGCTTTTATTATATGTGAAATTTTCATGTGTACATTAGATCATATTTTGAATATCTTCATTCCAATACTCTAAGCTGCTTTATCTTTGTAGCACATTTTGAAGGTTCATAGGGAAACTCTTCCTTCATTTTTTCCAAAAAAATTGACTTTTCTGATATGTCTGTTATGTTTTTTATTCCACATGAAATATATATATTTTTTATTTCAGCTCATACAAACTTATTAGGCACACCAGTTCCCTCCCTCCCTCCTCCTCCCCCCGTACCCCCTGCTCCCCCTCCCCACCTCTCTCCCTCCCCATCCCCCAGTGCCTCCCACCCCAATTCCCAGAGAGTCCTTTCTTGTGCATGTCTGATTTTCCTCTGGGCCCTCCTCTCCGATGACGTACAAGGACCCAGTGGCCTTTCCCTGAACCCTTTCCTGTGTTCCCCTTAAGCATAGGAACACTACTGTGGCTGTCAATCCCTTGCCTCCAAGGATCTTGGTGCCTTTAGCAGATGCTAGACTTTGTGAGGTCAATAGTGTGTTGGACATTGCGCAGGGCATGCAAAGTCCAATTATGATTGCTTCGGCCCTAACTTGTGTGGAGTATCTTGCATATCATTGCTCCTCCCATCCTTGTGCTCTTACAATCTTACCGCCCCCCTCTTCTGCAAATTTCCCTGAGCTTCAGGATGGGGAGAGATTAGGCTGGCCTAGTTCCAGGTGATTGATATAGAGTCTCTGATATTCTGGCCAGAGATAAAACCCTGTTAAATTGGAGTCTTGTTATAAGAGTATATTCAAAGGTAGATGTAATAAAAGTAGGAAACCGCGGTGAGAGAGGGGTCAATCCCCCATCTGCGAAATGGTTACTTTCTACCTGCCAGACTATACGGCCTCCCCTTCTGTTAAGATCATACCCCATCAGTTGTAAATGATCAGGAAGGAGAGTCTGTGAACTTAACCAGATGTCTCATTACTTACTTGCAGTCCTTAATGGTGGCCTAGTTGCTTTGCTGTAATATGGTCCCCTCTCTCTTCATTAAGAATTTCTTAGATGATGGTGTACCTCCTGTAAATGGTGGTTCTTAGGTGTATCCATGCGTGTATGCATACAAAATAACAATTTCTCCCAATTCCACATCTAAATCATATAAGGAAAAGATAAAGGGGGAATGGCTGAAACTATGACATAGCAATTTCTGACTGACAGCTACCAACCTGATCTTACCAAGAGTCTCCCAAATCATATGGCCTGAAGTTCCATGTTTTCACTTGGTTCTGGCTCTTTTATTCACCTTTCTTGTGTTCTCTATAAGTTTCCCGAAAGTGAGATATTGAATACAGATCCTTGCTTACTTTTGAGGTTTCTGATCATTTGAGATATTGTTTCTAATTTGTTTATGTATTTTCTCTCAAGTCATAATAGGAGGTTATTATTTATTTATTAGGGGAAGAAAGAAAGAGAGAGAGAGAGAGAGAGAGAGAGAGCGAGCACATGCATACCATGGCATGCATGCAGAAGTCAGAGAACAACTTTTGGAAGTCAGATCTCACCTTCCACCATGTGGAATTCTGGGATCAAATTCAGGTCACTAGTTTTGCAGACAAGTCCCTTTCTTTACCCACTGAACCATCTCACCATCCCATATTTTATTACATATTATTTTATGTTTTTCTTTAACTTGCTAATTTGAATTTAACAAAGAGATATTATAATGAAGAGGCATCTTTGAATAATTAAGATAAAATAATTTTATGTGCATTTAAAAATTTTTATACTGTAGTCTATTTTTATCTATATTTAACATTTTCTCTTAGTTGATCTTTTAGTTATTGCTTTTTTTCCATCCTGGTGCCAGGGTGGTGCCAGCCACACATGATGAGATACAATGCCCACTTCCTGCTGTCATAGTGCTTTAAACAGCACACTGTCCATATTCTTGATAGTACTCATCAATAAAATAATCTGGGCCTATTATAATTTTCAGGATAAATCTCTGATAATTTAAATAGTTATTAAATTAATATGAATCCACTAAATTTTCTGATATCTTCTTGTGACATATGTATTTATGGAAAACTCATGTGAGCATTCAAATTTATTAGCATAAAATCATATAAAACATTTCTCATATTTTATTTTTTCCCATTCTTACAAGCTCAATAAGTACCCTCCCTTCCCCTGCCGTTCTCTCCCTCCCTCCTCCACTCCCTAATCTCCCCTTGTACCCTCCCCCCTTTTTCCCTTCCTTTCGCCTCCTCCCTCCCCTTATCCCAGTGCCTCCCCTTTCCTCCCTCCCTCTCATCCCCTGGAGCATCCTTTTGTGTGAATGTCAAACCTCCCTCTCAGTCTTCCACTCTAGTGAAGGCTAAGGACTCAGTAGCATAGCCTGGAGCCCTTTCTTGGGCTCTCTGTTAGTATGGGAACTCTATTATGTCTGTAAATCCCTTACCTCTAAGGATCCTACTGCCTGGAGCCTTCTCCCCTCTGATCCATGCTAGACTTTGGGGGGTCGCTGACATATCAGCCATTGTGCAGGTCATGCAAAGTCTGATTATGGCTACTGCAGCCCTAACTTGTACGGAGTATGTTGCATATCATTGGTCCTCCCCATCTTTAGGCTCTTACAATCTTGCCTCCCCCTCTTCCCCAAAGACATTCCTTATAATTTAAACGAAGATATTTTTGTGTCTACAACTATGTTTTAATTCTGATTTCCTACAGTTTCTTCGTATTTTATTAATTATTTATTTTTATGTGTACAGTAGGGGAACATATATGCCACAATGTGCACGTGGGGATTGGAGGACAGCTTGGGAGAGTCATTTGTCTCTTTCTACCCTGTGAGTTTCAGGCATCAAACTCAGACCATCAGGCTAGGCAGCAAACACCTTTACCCATTGAGTCATCTCATTAACACTTTTATTATCTTTTGTTTTCTGAACCAGATGTTCCAAAGGTTATTTCATTGCTCTTTCTAAAGAATCAACTTTGAATTTGACTGCTATTTCTATTTTGTATTCTAACATACCAAATAGCCTTTTGACTATTACTTAATTCTTTTTTATTAGGTTATTCTGCTTTTATTTAGATTCTAGGGTTGGATACAGTTAGTTTGAGAGAGGGTTTCATGTAGCATAGGATGGCCTCAAAATCTATGAAGCCAAGGATTATTCTGAGTTCCTAATTTTTCTGCCAACATTTCTCATGTGCTAAGGATTATGGGGATGTTTGTAATATAGGATTGATCCCAGGATCTTCATGGAAGCTAAGCAAACATTTTACCAACCGAGTTACACAATTTACTTTATTTTTTTCTTCTCCATGAAATAGAATGATCCTTATATTTTCTTTTTTCCACTTTTCTCTACTGTAGGAAAATATGCAATGTAAATTTATCATAGCTTAGCCATTTTAAACATTCAGAGTATATTATATACACACCTAATGGTGTCCAGCTGCATTTCTTTGTCTTGTAAAACTGAAAACTTTGTTCTTCTTAAATGACCATTTTTCCTTTCCCCTCCATAGTATCCCCTACAAAACTACCATTTTACTTTCTAGTTCTTTGCTTTATGTAAGGGTTCATACAATATTTGTATTCTTGTTACTAGTTTATTTCACTTAGTACAGCATCCTTGCAGTACATCAAAAGATACTATGATGAAAAATGTCAGAGTTGCCACCCCTTTAAAGGCTGACTATTATTCTGTTATCTGAATTTATCACATTTTGTTAAGTTGTTCATTCATTAATGAAGAAATGGCTGATGTGATCTTTCAGTTACTCAAATCTTCGAATCTCTCTGTGGAAGTTTTCATTTCAGTTTTTGTAAGTTTCAGTTCCAGAATTTTTTTTGATGCAAGTTTCCTGCTTATAGCTGTTTTCAATCTCTTTAGGTACTTTCCCAGTGCATCTCCATCATCAAGCTGTGCATGACTGTCCATGAATCACACAGATCCTGCCTGTTCATTGTCATTTTCTTTATCCTTATCTTCTTTTAGCTCTGTGTGCATCTTTAAAGCGGTTGTTTCAGTCCTTATCCAGAAGGTGTGCTATTAGAGCTCTTACAGAAGCAGTTTCTGCTGGATCCTTTCCCCCCTTTCCTGCTTCTTTTTAATGTATTGTGATTTTTGTTGTTGAAAACAGGATGTTTCGATCTAATACTGCACCAACTTTGAAAGTGAGATTCTCCTTCTTCCCTAGGATTTCTTTCTTGGGCATTGGGTTTGTTTTTTGGCTTTTATAGGTTTTAAGGGACAGTCTGAGTTAAAAGCATAAATTTTTCTCAGGTTTTTTCCTGAGCCTGTGACTTTATGATAGTAGGTATATATTAATTTTTTTCTTTTTCTACTTATGTATATATGTTTTGCATGTGTGCACGGTTATTTGTTCATGTGAGTGCATGTGTGTGGAGGCCCAAGGTCGATATGAAGAATCATTTTCTATAGTTCTTCCACCTTAGTTTTTTGGGGTTGGTTCTCTAATTAAGCCCAGAGCTTGCCAATAGAGCTAGTCTAAATAGCCAATTTGTTCTGGGGATTTCTATACTTTAACTTCTGGGGCTAGAACTACAGGTGGGCCACTATACATGTCTACATTTTTCATAGGATCTGTAGATCCACACTCCAGTCTTTTGGCTTGCATGACAAGTATTTTACCTTCTGAGTCATTACCCTAGTTTACCTATAGTCACTTTCTAATCCTTGTATGTGTGGCACTTTAAATCTCCTGGAAGTCAGTCACTTTAGTTAAAGATAGAGGGGATTGTGACTATGGAGGGAGAAATGGGCAACTATGAAGTCTGGCTTCTGTTTGTCCCTTTTATGATCAGAAGTAGTAATCAAGGACAATGATCATTGGAGGAGAGGATGTTTTCAGCTGATCTTGGATCCCAAAAGCTGTGGTGTGTTATTATATTAACCATTCACAGCTGGCTGCCATGAGGCTAGAAGTTCAGATGGATAACTGATACTATCCTAAAAATTGACATTGATTAAAAATACCTGTGATATACTATTGTATTAGGGTTCTCTAGAGGAACAAAACTGAGAGAATGAATATATATATATGGAATTTATTGGATTGCTCCACAAGATAAGGTCTAGATAATTTAACAATGCCTGCCTAGGGCACTGTGGGGAAATCATAGAGGTCCATGTTTGACATTTAGGTCTTGTGATACTATCCTCTAAGCTCCAAAAGGTTTTGGACAGCCACACCCTTCTAGATCTGTTGCCTGCAGCACATTTGATCTCTTTGTGGGGCTAGCTCCACTTACTGCCTGCAGCTTACCTTGGTATCCCATGTTCCTGATTATCTACAAAGTTCTGGTATCTCCATTGCAATTTAGGCTTCATCTCTATAGCATTATATACCATTCTCTCCCAGCTCCATGCAGAAAAATCTGATCCCAATACACATTTCCTGGCCTCAGCAACTTTATGGACCCTTAGATCAAGCCTTCATGACCCATTATTCTTTCATTTTGTATGCCCAAAAAAACCACGTGGACAACACTGACTTCTGCTGACTGCTCGAGATATAGCCTGACCCTTTGGACTATAGTTGTATCAGTCTCTGTGTACCTTCTCTCTCAATGTGGGAAAACACTTCCTGTTTTCCCACCGAGCATCCTAAAGGGTCTTTCAGAGAGAATGAGAGAGAGACAGAGAAAAAGAGAATGCATGTGTTTTTGTGTATAGGTCTAAATGAATTTTTATCAGAAAGAGAAATTGTCAACAAAAACAGAAGCAAATAAAAAAAGAATAAGAAAATTTCCTGTTGTCACTGAAAGACATTTCTTCTAAAGTATGGGGCACAGGTGACATTTCAATTGTGACCCCTCTACCCCAGCTGAGAACATCAATATTTTCCCATTCAACTGAATACTTGTGGATTCCTTCTCAAAAGGAAGATATAAGAGCATGGGAAAGTTGCTTTGTAAAATGAAGAGTAAGAGATGAAATATAGAAATTAATACAATATGTGAAATGCTCCTTAAATTGCAATTAACTACATTTTCATATCTTTTACAGCAATACAAAACATAGTTGCTTATAGAACCGATATAGTCTATTTAAATGCCAAATGCATTTTTTAGTCTTCTACATAAGTATCTGGAAGTTACTCATATTTTTATGAGATGAAGCTATTAGTACTCTGCTGTAGCAGTAGCTACACACCAGGGAGGCCAAAACAAATATAAATCAAGGAATGGAGTTTTCCCAAAGCTACATGTTGATTTCATACACATGAATGGCTTTCTCTGCGATAGGAAATCCAGGTGTAACAAGGAATGAACTGATAAGATTTCTTGAAGGAGGTAATGCATGTGCATTTAAATTTTGACCCCTTCTGGTGTATCACATTCTTCTGTACCGTCTGATGTTCATAATGTCAAGGTTTCTCTAAGCAACTGCATGAGGGCACTGACAATGTGTGTCTTCACTCAGCATATCAAGGTCTGCAGTGACCTCATCAAAAGCTATTTCAGCCAGTATTTAGACAAGTTATGGGTTATTAAGGATCTCACTGAAAAATAGTGAAAAGTTAAGAGCTTAGTTCAGGTGATTAGATGTGTATTATTATTGAATCAAATGCCTCTTGGTAAGTTCCTTGGGAATTATCTATCATTTATTTTCAATCATCACCATATGGAACTTCAGCAACATACTGGAAATAATCTTTCTTCATTTCCAGACAGAAGACTACATTTTGTGGGATTAGTTGCTTGGCTATTAAATACTTATCCAACAATTTCAGGACCATGGTGGAGATAGATTTCAGCTCCAACTCTGCTTTCTCCCAATTGTCCTTAATCAGCCACAATTGTTTTTCTGCTCTGTGCTTAAAATGACTCTCCAGGTGGCTCTGCAGTTCCTAACCATGTTTCCAAGGATACCAAAAGCAGGTTGCATACCTCCTTGGGCGGCTTGGCCACCTGTGTGGTCATGGCTGCCGGAGGCCTACTAGGCTTGTTTCACTTTTTGACTGAGCTAGGCCTTCCTCGTGGTATGAGAGCTGAGAGTGAAGTGAATGAGGGCAAGCACTGACCTGGGTCAGGTGGAATCTTAATCTTCTTGTCTCCGTGATGGCAACACTAGTCCCACTAGTTCTCTCTGCTTTTCGGTTTTAGTTGCAAACCCTACTGTCTCAGCCTAATTCAGAACCCTGAAGGTTCTATCTGTTTTTGACACTCTCATTTCAAATAAATTTCCTCTATACATTCTGAAATTCTCAATGGTAAGGGTGTCACCTTTCCTTTGTCCTGGTGTAAAATCCATAGTTTTTCTGGTTTCTCTTTGTGTATATATGCACGCGTGCACACACACACACGCATGCATGCATGCACATGCTCTCCACCTTATTTATTTATTTATTCATTTATTTATTTAGAGACAGAGAGCCCTTTAATGAACTTGGAGCTTATGGATTGGCTAGACTAGCTGGTCAATAAGCCCTAGGAATGCTGTTTCCATCCTTCTTCCAGCTCTGGGATTACAGATATGTGCGTCCATGCCCATCTCTTTACATGGGTGCTGGGATCTAAACTCTGTTTCTTATCCTTATGTAGTAAGCACTTTATCCACTAAGTCATTTCTCTACTTCCTTGAGTTCTCTTCAATGGTGCCAAACTCTTTAAAAATTACAGATAAGGGCCCAATGACTAGCTCAGTGGATGAGATGCCTGCTCATGAAAATGACAGTTTGACCACAACAGCACTGTCAATCTCTTGGTGTTCTCTCTGTAAATCTGACTAAGAGCAATGAGTCATGATGCCTTGAAACTTGCTCTACCAAACAGTTTAGTCTATTAATTTTGAATTGAGGATCACTCAAACTTGAGAACATGGGTAGAATACAGCTGGATTCTATACATAACATGCTGGATTCCATACATAAACGTAGCATCAAATGGCCTCCAGCCCAATTCTTGATGGAGTCCTTGTTCCCTTCAGAGTCTCTTGAGTATGGCCCTTTACTGTCTGCATTTTTTAATCATCTTTCTGGTTCCAAATTCCCACTGGGGTGGCTTGTTAACCCCAGTGTTCTGAGGCTTCTCTAACTTGCAGTTCTCAACTCTTCTACATTTCTTCTGTAAACTAGTTCAAAGGCCTGCAAATCACAAGTTCAGGTTTATCACAGTAAGGACCTTGCTTCTAGGTGCTAGATGTCTATATCAGTTACTTTTCTCATTGTTGTAACCAAATTCCTGATAAGAAGCAACTTAGGTGGGAGAGGTCTATTTTGATTTCCTGCGTGTATATAAAATTAAGATTTTAGAATTTTGGAGTATAATATAATTTAAACTTTACTTATTTACCGTGTGTGTGTGTGTGTGTGTGTGTGTGTGTGTGTGTGTGTGTGCGCTTGCACACGTGCACACATCTTTTTGGGTATGTAGTGGATATGGACATGAGTGCAGTTGCATTGTGTGTAGTTGCACATGCCTGGAGGCCAAAAGAGGATGTTGAGTGTCCTACTCTATCACTCTCTATCTTATCCATTAAGAGAACATTTCTCACTGAGCCCAAAATTAGGCTGGCAGCCAATGAGCCTTGCAATCCTCTCGTCTCAGACCCCATAGTGCTGGGGTAACAAGTGCACATGTGGTCGTATCTAGCTTTTCACACAGGTGCTGGGGGTTTGAATTCAGTTCCCCATTTACATGGGAGATTTTTATATGTGTTGAGTCATTTCCCAACACCTAATTTAGACATCTGATGGCAATACATCGTAATGGTGTATCGAGATTGGTGAAAGGATGTTGTATATAGAAGGTAAAGGGAAAATTGGCCTTTTAGAAAAAAACGAGTAATCAGTGATTTTCTCTAAAATCAGAGAAAAGCATTAATCATAGCAAAGCTAAACTGAAGCAGCATGACTTCACAATGTTGAAACGGCCTCCACTGTGTCACTGAAGGAGCCGAGGAGGCATTCAGTGTAGCTGTGCCTTTAGTCATAATAAAACAGAACGCTGGAATAGACAGTGGATGCTAATTGAGGCAAGCATTTTGAGAAGTATGGGCCAAGAACTCTGCTCTACTTTGCCATATCTACAGAACAGAAGTGGAATTCTTGAACCTAGGTGCAGCTTTTGTTTTTGGGATTCTTAGTTACATACCTTTGAATCTGTTGAAAATTGTAATGGGATTTTTTTCTGCTGTGGTCAGAGCTCATAATGGATTTCCCCACAGGTGGCTGTTTTAACTAAATTTCACTATGGACCTACAGTTGCTTGGTGGAATTGTAACCTGGAAATTCCCCATGTGCTTGGCCTCCTGGCATTTCTTGTATGTTCTGTCCCAAGCACTGTGTAAGCAAGTGCAACTCTGGACTCTGGAACTGTTTGCATAACTGGTGTTTTTAGTGTTTGTGCAAAGAGCCGAAATCAATGTGGTTAGTGTCTAAATATCACTTAAGAATGACATAGAGTGAATAAAGGATTATGAGAGCCTTTGAGCAGCCATTTCTTTGTATTTTGAAATTTATTTGACTTTGTGATTCAAAGTAGACCATCCCTATGATGGCCAAATTTTGAAATCTGTTCAGTTGTAAAACCTAGTGATACAAGTACAAGTATTAATCTACTTAAGTTTAAAAATTACTACTCGTGGCTTTAATTGCCAGTTTTGGAACAATAAATCTTTTATTTAGGATCAGATCTGTTAAAACAACTTCACTTTTTAGAGTTGTAGGAGACATTCAAAATATTCTCAAAATGTTCTCTTACTCTAAATATACATATGCATACATATCCGTGTATTATAAATTTCATGTAGAGAGGTACTCTTTATCTACATATAATTTTGATAATTTCTCATCTTACATCATTGTCATCTTTATTCTTTGTTGTCAACTGGATTTAAATTTTCTCAAGGGGTTTAACTGAGGAAGGAAGTGTAGGTGGCACTATCTTATAGGCTGGGCTGCAGGATTGAACAAAAGGAGAAAAGGGGAAATGGGTTGAGCATAGATGTTGTTCATCTTTCTCTGCTTCCTGTTTCAGAGACAATGTGACCAGCAGCTTCATGCTTTGGCTGCTGCAGGCAATCATGCTCGATGCTGTGACTTCCCTGCCGTGATATACTGTACCCTTGAGTTGTGAGCAAAAATAAATATGTATTGCCTTAAATTGTTTTTGTCAGGTGTATTATCAGCACAGTGAGAAACAATGAGAAAAGTTATTAGCACAATTGGCTTGGCTGAAAATAGGATTGTAGAATTAGCCATTTTTGGTGACAAAGACCAATATATTTGTCATTTGTCTTTAGGTATCTAACATTACCAAAGAGAAATTATATTCATATTCCTGGGCAAGACTTTGTTTTCATTAGTAATTATAATCACTTGGAAACTCCTTTACACTAGTTTATAATTTTCTTCTTCTGTTTTAAAAGTTTTAACACTCATTTATGTCATTAAAGAAATGATAGGTAATGTTGGCTTTCATGACATAGTCCTCACGGACCTATGTAGTATGTGACTTATATATTAGACTTTACCTCAACTTCCTTCTCATACTGTTTCTCTTTTATCTTTTTGCCCTTGCTTGTGGGTGGTTTCCTTGACCATATTCTTTTCCACAGTAACTTGGTATTGTAGTTTCCTCACAGACTTTGTCTCAGGAATGATATTTTGGTTGAAGGTAGAGAATAAACTGGAGAGGGTACCACTGGAGGAAGAAAGTCAGTAGAGAGCTTTTGTAGTACAATCACTGTAATTTGTACTGGGAAGATGGAGATAAGTAAATGGATTAGATAACACAGGTGTTGAATGAGATAGGATGTGGGGGTTTGATTTAGTATTGAAGAAGAGAGAAGAGACAAAGAGAACATTCAGGCTCAGGCTCTAGCATTTGGTGATCACTTGATTTCTAGTAAATAGGCATAGAATCATCACCAGGCAAAGATAATGACTTCGGGGTTGAACATGTTGAATTTTGGTCATATAAATTCAGATTCCTTCCTTCCTTCCTTCCTTCCTTCCTTCCTTCCTTCCTTCCTTCCTTCCTTCCTTCCTTCCTTCCTTCCTTCCTTCCTTCCTTCCTTCCTTCCCTTTCTCTCTTCTCTCTTTCTTCTTTCTGCCTTTCTAATTTTTTACTTTTTAAGTAGTATTTTACTTTTTGAAAAATTCATCCATATATACATATATTTTCATCATAGTAACACATCTACTCCTTCAGTTTTCTCTCCCTTAACAAATTTCCCTCCTACATTCATGCATTTACAGAGGAGAGTTTGGCATGCACATTAAAGGATTCTCTGGGGATTGGGGGAGGAGAGGCACTGGGGGGTGGGGAGGGAGGGGTGAGGGGAGGGTGAGCAGAGAGGTCGGGAGGAGGAGGAGGGAGGGAGGGAACCGGTGTACCTATTAAGTTTGTATGAGCTGAGATAATAAAAAATATTAAAAAAAAACCAACTGAGTCTAATTAGTGTTCGCCACATACACATGGGTATAAGACTTCCATTAGGGTATGGGAAACCTATCAGCAGCTACCCAAAGAAAGGTGATGCCCCTCCAGTGCTACATAGCAACCAACTGATAATAATTGATAACAGTCCTCATCTAAGGGTATGAATTTGGGAGTCCCTACTCCATCTATGCTGGAATTTTCACTGGCATAATCTTGGGCAGATAACCATAGCTGTTGTGAGTTCAGGAATGCAATGTCATATCCAGAGGATAGCATTTCATGGCATTTGTCTTTACTCTGTGGTTCTTACATTCTCTTTCTCTTCTCATGTTCCTCAAGCCTTGGGTGGGGTAAGGTTAATAAAGATGTTATATCTATGGCCAGGTACTCATATTCGTTTATTCCCAGCACTTTAACTAGTTATGAGATTCTGCATTAATCACTGACCATTGAAAGAGAAGCATCTGTGACCCAGGTTGATAGCAGGATAAATCTATGGGTATAAGCATAAATATTGAGAAGATAGTTTGATAACATGACCATTTAGCAAAACAATAGCAGTAGGTTCCTCCATAGGTCCAATGACCTATCCAACCATGGGATTTTGACCAGATTTAAAGTACCAAGTATGAATTCCCTCCGTTGGAAAATTCAGAGAATGGTTGGTTGCCTCCTTAATTGTCATGCCACTATTGCACCTATTGACACATCTTGCTTGCTTGGAATATTAGTATTATAGTACACAGGGTATAATGACAGGTAAGACTACTGATGTCTTTTTTCCCCTAGCAGCCTGAATAGCACCTTCCAGATCTATGAAAGTTAATCAGTAGGGAGGAAGTTTCTTGGTCAGTTCCAGACTGATTTCTCTATGTGCTGTAGTAATAGTGTGTGGTGTCTTCAGAAAGAGGGTGTTACCATCCATTTATAATTTTCATTTAACATTCATGTCTTCTCGGGGCATATTTATTTTATTTTATTTTTTATTAAATTGTTTTCCCTCCAGTTTTACAAGTGTATTGAGTACTTATTCCTCCTCCCTCCCTCCTATCCCCCTCCCTTCATGAATCTATCCCACTCACTCCCACCCTCCTGTCTTTTCACTTTTATGGATTCCAGGGTTCCCTCTGGCTTGTCTTTTCTTGTGGGATTCAGGCTTCTGTGGCATACCAAGTTGCCCATCCTTGGGCCATCCTACTGATAGAGGCATTTCCTTTCAATCATCTCAAACTATATTAAACATCTTTTCTTACATTTATATTTTTAATGAGCTTGCAAACTAGTGAGTTTCTATAAGACTTCTTTGATTAACCCATCCTTTATTTCTTCCTTCCACCTCCCCTTGTCTCATTATTGCTTAAACCAACCTTCCTTCCTCCCTCCCTCCCTCTCTCCCTCCCTCCCTCTCTTTCTCCCTCCCTCCCTCCCTCTCTCCCTCCTTTCTTTCTTTCTTTCTTTCTTTCTTTCTTTCTTTCTTTCTTTCTTTCTTTCTTTCTTTCTTTCTTTCTTTCTTTCTTTCTCTCTCTCTTTCTCTCTCTCTTTCTCTCTCTCTCTCTTTCTCTCTTTTTCTCTCTTTCTCTTTCTTTCTTTTTCTTTCTACAAGAAAGTCCCATTTGACCTGGACTTGTGATGATCCTTCTATCTGTCTCTTCCCTAGTGCTTGGATTACAAGTGTGTATCACCACACTGACTTGGATGGATGTCTCTCTCCTATCTCTTCCCCCATAGTATGTATGTATGTATGTATGTATGTATGTATGTATGTATATATGTATGTACTATGTATGTATGTATCTCTCTCTCTCTATTTATCTAATATCTGTAAGAGTTACTGAATAATCAGAAAAGTTCAGAGATCACACAGTGTATAAATCACACTAGCACACATTTCTTGTACTATCTTTGAGAATGTAGGTAGATCACTGCTTATAAATTGTGATATACTTGTTTGAATGGCAAAAATGTATCTAAGTCTCCAGGTTACCATACCTGGCTGCTAGCAGCTGCTCTTGAAGCTTGTAAGGAAAAAATTTCACTGACTACTTCTTTTCTTTTTTCCTTTCTTGTGTGTGTGTGTGTGTGTGTGTGTGTGTGTGTGTGTGTGTGTAAGTCTGAGAATAACCTGTGTGTTGTTCCTCAGGTGCTGTCCACCTTGTTTTTTGGGGGCAGGCAAGGGTCTCTCATTGGCCTGGAACTTTCCAAATAGGCTAGATAGATGATTAGCAAGTCCCAAGGGCCCCTCTCTCTTGCTGCCTCCTGAACATATTAAACCATGACCAGGATCTTTTAACTTGGTTCTGGGGATCAAACTCCAGTAGTCATGCTTGCCAAGTAAGTACTTTATTAGAAGGCATCTCTCCACTCATTATTGACCATTTCTTAGACATATTTCAACAGCTAATTGTCTTAGTGACCCTAATTGCTATATATTTAGTTACTGTTTTATATTGGGTAGTTCACCAGGATGAAACTTTGCCTAAATTGATATTCAAGATTTCTTTAATATGCATATTTATTGACTAATATACTTTTAGTAACTGTGCCTTGAATTTTTAAGTAGTTGATTAAAATATTTCCAGGTTGAGGGCCAGCAAGGTGATTCCATGTATAGACACACAGGCTTAACAACTTGAGTTCAATCCCTGGAACACATATAAAGGTGAAAGGAGAGACCCAGCCTTGCAAAATTGTCCTCTGATATCCACGTGCTCGCAATGGCACATAGGCCCCATATGCAGCATGTACACACAGAATAATAAAATTCTCAGGCTGAAATAATCACAGTCTTACTTTATGGGTTACAGTTTTAGGAACCCATCAGCCATATTATCCTGGCAGATATGGAATCATTTTCTAAAGGGTTCGAGCTATGCTCTGTGGCTCTCCTGTGCCTAACTCTTCAGAGAGGTATAAGGAGGCATACATATCAGGTGCCTGTCTGCAAAAACACTTCTCAATCTTTACAGAAGGATGTTGATGCTGACATATTTTATGAAAGGTCATACATTTGCTTTCAACTGGCACCCCAGAATGTCTGTACCCCAGACTTGCATTTTTGGATTGAGTTAAAAAACATGTTTGTGGAGTGCTGTTTCTTGGGATTCAGCAGGGTCACTGGAAATATATTCTTTCAATCTGATAGTGAGCCATTTACTGCACTGAAATGTGTTGTGAATTATCTATGAAGAATTAGGAGGAGCAGGTTTTGCTACAGAGATGCGACTCAGAATGAAGATATATCTATCATTACATCACATAGTCAATTCTACAGACCCGAAGGAGAAACTTTCTATAAGACTCAGTATCTAGACAGGAATCTTTTTTATCCCCCTAACCACCTACTTTACTTTTGACTTTATTACTATTGCGAATCATGCAAATGAATACATTTCTCTCTGAAAAGCATATAGTCAGACTTCTGCTTTCTTGTGTTGTCTATGACTCTAGTTATACATGCTGTATTCTAAGCCTGACTTCATTTTTTTGTTGTACCTTAATTTCCTCTTTATCACTTTACTTCACTGAATTTTTTCTTGAATACCAAATAGGTTTTTGTAACACCTCAACTATGCATGGAATTAAGAAAGGTGAGATTTAGTAGTAAAACATGAGTTCTCATCTTAATTTTTTTATTATTTATTCACACATGTGTGTGCATGTGTGAGCATGTGTTTATATGTGTGTGAGTGTAGAACCACGGACGAATTCAGGAACTACCATGGACGCCTCCACCTCCTCCTTGTTTACTCTGCCCCAGGATTCACAGGCTCCGCCCTACCAGGACCAGAAATGCAGGCTGCCCCGGCTTCCGCCTGGTGTCTATACGTGGGGTTATAGGATCCGAACTCAGGACCTTCTGCTTGCAAGGCAAAGGCTTAACCCCTGAGCCATTGCTCCAGTCCCCATGAGTTCTCATCTTGACAGATGGGATGTCAAATGTCTTTCCTATTCTTTAATGCTTCTGTTACCTTGCGTATCCTTATTTTACCTTGTTAAGACTCAATGTCTTCATCTACAAAATGGGGACCACAGAGTACTACTTTGTATAGATTTAGCATATCATAGATATTGATTTAATGTTATACGTTACATTTTTTCCACTTTAAAAATGAGAATCTAATACCTATCAGGTTGTACATTGACTGAAGCAAATTACATATGTGTTTTGGGCATAGTCATGGGAATAACCATATGCATTTTAAAACCTTCTAAGGTTGTGTCACTTAGTGGGAAGAACAGATGTATCACAAGTCAGATAGACATGGATGTGGGTTCTAGATATTTTACAACCTAGCTGTCAGCAGATGTGATGGGCTGCTTCTGCAATGGCTGTTGGTGATCTCTCTCCACTTGATAGTCACACTTGTGTAAATCTCTCCTTCCATGTATATTAGGCTGGCTCTAATAAAGAGAATCTGTCAAATGTGATGATGTCACTTTGGAAATTAGGTTATAAAAGACTGAATCTATTTTGTTCTCTCTCTCTCTGAAATGAGCTACCATGTATTAAGCTGTCTCACAGAGGCCCATGTAATAAGGGTTGAGGAATGCCTCTATCTAACTCAGCCTAAGGGGAATTAAGTCCTGCTAACAACCATGTGAGTTTGAAGATGATCCTTCTTTCTGCAGTTCTACCTAAATGATTGATTATGGTTCTAGCTGACACCTTGATTACAGCCTTGAGAGAGACCCTAAATCAGAGGACCTTGCTAAACCACGGAAATCATGAAGTAGTGTCATTTCAATTTACTAAATTTTGAAAACATTTATTGCACAGTGATAATATAACTTACATATCAAGCTGCTGAATTTCCAGAGTTCCATTGTCCTTGTCTATGATACAGAATCCTTCAATGAAATAATGGATCTGAGCCAAACACTGTGCCTGGCATGAAGTAGTATTTAGCAAATGACTGTTACTAATTTATTAAAGGCAGCAACGTCTGGGAAAAAAGAATGGGTACATTGAGTTTAGGCCATAACTCCCCTGGCTGCCCTGTTATGGTATAACCACATTATTATCAATATATGCTTAGTTTTATGTCTTCTTGGTGTCTATGATGGCATGATGATGGGGCATGGATATTGCATCACCACTGTATCTCTTAGGCCTAGCAACAATCAGTGAGTGTTTATTAAATGAATGAATAATCAAATTGATGAGAAGCCAGAGAGATATCCTATCCCACTGGGACATCTGGTACTTAAAGTGGCTGGCATTTTTCCCAGGAGACAGCATGGGGAAAGGCTGCGGGAACTGGAGGAACAGACGGACCACCCCTGAAGCTTGCTTAACAGATCCTCCTCCCATTGACTTCATTCAGGTCGAACGCCACACCTCCTCTCAGACTCGGTTTTATTGTGTGCCGAATGGGAGTAATCATTGTCTTGACTACCTAATATGGTTGCTGTGAATATCGAGTCAGGTCCTGAATACAAAGTACTTGTGAACTAAAAATACAGAAATGATACCAGGCAGGGGAGAGACCATAATCATGAAAATGCAAAAATGACCATTAGCCAATAGGAGCACTGGTAGAAACCAGCCCAAGATGGTTTGGATAATCAAATTAATGAATTAATTTTATATAAAAGCTACATCCTGGCAAATTCTGCTTTTTAAGTTATTTGAAAATGTATTCTTTTTCTGAGAATAGACTGCTTTCTTTTCCTCCTATTTTTATTCACTTTTGCAACAGGCAATTTGGGGGATTAGAAATGGGAAACATGTCATTTTGCAGATTAATATTTGTTTTAGCAAGTGGTTTTGTTTTTACAACGTGTTGTTGGCTAATATGAGTTCTAGGCATTTCTCCTATACCCATGACATGTGGGTAAGCATGTTTACTGATTGAAGGAAACAAAGGCTCTTGAAAGGACTTCTTGCTGTATATTCAGCTGGGTTAATTCCTAAGGAACTGGGTCTGTCTCATGTGAAACATGATGATAAGCTCTGACCAGGAACCAGTTCTGCATCACAGAAACCCCAATACGGCAGAGAAGGATGAGCTAGTTTCTTTGCAGCTGGAAATGTTAAGGCCCTATCCTACTGTACTCCAGCCTCCCTTCCAAAACATATCTTCTGTACAATAGATGTCTTTTTCTAACAATTTTCAAACTGAGTGCAGTGAGACGCTCATCAGTTTACCATAAGGGAAGGTACTATACACCTTGACATGAGTTTGGGAAACATGGCATATTATAACCCTTTCTGTCAAATCACAATGCCCATTAGACAACTGACTTGATTTAGCAGGACTGCGGTTAATATATATATATCATCTACTCATAAGTGATTGCTTTCTTTGTTCTTTCTTGTATCTCTTTTATAAAAATGATAGCCCTCTTTCTTTCTTGGCACTCAGTTTTTTCTTCTTCAATCAACTATGTATGTCACCTTGTTTTCTCTAATATTGTGTGTAGATCAAATTGGCTTATTCATCTGGCCCCTGTATGAAGCTATGAATGGAACAGGGGTCCAACACATGTTTTCAGAATAAATCAGAGAATGATGAGTGTTGACTCATTTGCAGTGGGCCAGAAGACAGGAAGGCACAGTGAGTCAGCTTTCTGCTGGGCCAAAATCAGAAGTTATGGGTAAAACTCCTACTTCACTCCACTGCTCCAGGCAGAGTCTGACAACAGGGGACTCCATTTAGTCATCACACCAAGCCATTTCTCCTAACCATTATTCAGTGTCACAGAAGCATGGTTTGTTTGTATGTTCCTGCCTAGGGACATTTCTTCATCCACAAACATCCTCATCAAGTTTTTTTTTTTCTAGTGGCATGGAATTTGTTTACTGGGGGAAGCAATTTAGAAACTGCTCATCTTGATTTGGAGCTAATGAGACCAAATAAGCTGCCAATTTTAAATTACTAATCAAATGATCATCTCACAATACTACTGATGGTCTCTGGCTAGATACCAATTTAATCCATGCTTCGGACATCTGTGCCCACTGTCTCTCTTGAGCTGAGAGGGTGGGGTAATCACTAGAGGCTTAAATGGAGTCTCAGATCTTCCATTATTCATACCAGGCTTCTCCTGGCTTCCAGAACAAGTACAAAGTAAAGAAGAGTTTAACTCTGACCAGTCCAAGGGTCCTGATGATGTGTGCTGGCTGGTATTGGTGCTGATTCTCCTGTGCATTCTCCATTAGGAAGATATCTACTGTTGTTTGCTTAGTCTCATGTACCAGGGCTTTAAGAGGGTGACCTTTTTAGATAGAAACTTTTACCTCCCAGAACAGAGCGACTGCTGGTGGAAGGAGAAACAAGGATTGTCAGTTTGCTTTGATTAGCAAGATGGAATGTTGGGAGAAGCCTAGACTGAAAGTCTTTCTTCTGCAGTGCCAGCCTTGGTGCTCTGGAGGCAGCCAGGGGTGGGGGGAAGTGGGAGGGAGTGTCACAGTCCAGCGGGGACATGGAAAACCTCAGAACACATTTGGGTCATTCTTTGATGAGGAAGGAAAACAGCGCCAGTTGATATGGCATCAAGAACCATGCACTTTGCTGCAGATAGTCAAGGACCCTGGCTGGGAGAAGCCAAATTAGCAAAGATGATCTTTACAGCAAAGGACACCTGCTAAATTGCTAGTTAGTGACAGGGACGTCAAGGGGCATGCCAAAGACAGAAGAATGGACTTTCTTTTTGTCTTTACCTGTGTTTTTTGCCTCCAGGATGGAGGACTGTGTTGGAGGCCAAAAAAGAAAAAAAAAAAAAAAAAAAAAAAAGAAAGAAGACTGAGAGACACGAAATGTCAGTGAAGGAGAAAAGATCTAAGTACAAAGAGAGGTTTCAGTAAGCCCCATAGATAAACCTGGAATGAATTCCTTAGACAGACAAATGAAGCACTGAAAGGCTTTAAGACTGTGGTTAGGAGAAAGGCAGAAAATCATTAGCACACATTAATTATCTGCTGCTTTCAGCACTAAAAATTGCATGACTCCACATAAACAAAAAAGGCCACAGAAGAAGCCATAAGGACTGCTCTGGGGTCAGAGAGTTTTGGAGGAAGCCACTATCCTGGCAGATAGGGGAGAATGGAAACTAGGTTCAGGGATGGTTTCGAGGAAATGATATTATGGATCTTTTGTGACTGAGAGAAGAGAGAAGAAGGTCACCAGTGATGGACCAGAGCTGCTTGGGAACAAAGTAACTGCTGATGAGCTCAGTTTCTGGCAAGCAGAGCTCTTAGGTTAGTTTCCCCCAGAACTCTGTGGGTAGAGAAAACGCACAGACTGTGCAGTCTGGGGGACAGGCTGACCGTGCAGAGGGCACCATGACCCGAGAGCTGGGTAGGAAATGACTTCACTGTCTCCTGGGTTGGATGGAGTCTGTGGAAGCTGAGATCTCTGTAGCAGATACAGCCCCAAAGGCTCTAGATGACACTTTTATACGAGTGTCTGGGTAGTACCCCAAACATAAGGAGCTGTCTAAAAGCCCCCTTTCTCACTAAGGGAATGCTCAGGCTCTTGGCTATATATAGTTGTATTTGGGATCTAGGTCAGCACCAACATAGCATGAATGAAGAGGTTCCGGTGCAGAGTGCAAGGAGACATGGTGCTCCCTGGCATGAATGCCCAGTTGGTGCCTTCTTACATTTTGTGGCCTAGCCATTTAACTCCCCAGCCCTGGTGCTGGATCTTTAATGATGTTCACATAGGCTGGGTTTACATTTGTTGGCTACCACAGTTTGGAACTGTTCCCATCTGGGGTCTGGAGAATCTGCATCCGAGTAAAGAATGCAACAGGTTGGAAGAGAGTAATTTTGTTTGTTTGTTTGTTTGTTTATTTATTTATTTAGCTCTCAGATCCCTACGAGACTACCGCGCCATTAAAAAATAGTCTGCTATGGTATTTGTGGGCCTGTACAGCTTTCCTTCTTTGGACAAAGGCAAGAAATAAAAATAACTTTACCTAATGTGGGATGAAGGGAACTTCCTCCTCCAAAGGACTGACTTTTAAATGTAACTCATTATTTTTTCTCTGCTCAGAAAAATAAATGAATATTCATTTCAGGTAGAGTTAGATGAGATGACTTAGTGATGAAGGCACTTACTTGCCTTATAAGCAAAAGGAACATTGTCTGTTCTCCAGATCCCATGTGAAAACATGCAGCGGTTGTTGTTTCTAATTCCATCCCTGAAAGGCAGAGCCTGGGAATCCCCAGAGCAAGCTAGCTAGCTGGTCTAGCTCTAATGGCCTGCTCTGGGCCTTATTAGAAAACCAGAATCAAAAGAATGATGTTGGAAGAGTCATTGAGGATGACCCTGATATCACCCTTGGGTCTCCCCATGCATTTTTCACTCACATGCACCTGTATATATGTTGTGTGCCTACCCATATGTAAGCACACATGCATGTATATACATACCATATGTTCATATATATGTATATATATATACACACCATATGTTCATATATATGTATATATATATACACACACACACAAAATGTGAACAAAGAGAATTATAAGTCAGACATCGTAATTTTAACAGCTAAAATTCCTCTTTCCATGGTCATTGGCTGTTTAGATATTCATCTTTCAGCACATAGCCAGGTGATGACAGTCATAAGGATGAAGATGATGGCCATCACAAGGACAAGTATTGAACACTGATTTCATCACACCAGGTGCAATATTGCCTGACTACATCTAATTTGTTTTCTCATGACGGTTCTGTGAGGCTATCAGTACTGTCCCTTATTTACAGATACTTACCTGAGGCTTAGAGATGAGAAGTTGTTTGTCAAGGAGTGAGGTTCACCTGACCTTACAGCTAGGAGCAAGAGGATGGATGATGTAGACTTCTCCTCTTCTTTCTTCTACTGCAAGAAGATAGACTGCCTATATATCCCCTCTTCCTTCTTGTGTGCCTGCTCTAGTTGCTTCCATGTCCTCTTACAAAGAAGCCCAGAGAGAAAGCAAAACAGCCCATCTCTCTCCTGCAGGGTTTTCACCCTTCCAGGAGGACCCTTCGTGGAAGAGCTGGGACTTGGTGTCTCCCTGCTGTCTCACTCCATTTCTGTACAGTATTACTCACATCATGTAATTCACACTTTTGAGAGACAGACTTATGCTTTTTATTTTAAGTTTTTAGATAATTTTGAGACTGTCTGATGCCATGGAAAAATGAAGGATGTACTTGAGGAGGCTGGCATTCTCTTAGATCCAACATGTATCCATGTCGGTGAAAGCCAGATATGAAATTAAAAAACACATGAGTGAGATTAATGGCTGATTAGATAATGCTAAAAAAAAGATGAGTGAACTTGAAGCTGTAACCATAGAAAACACAGGAGACTGAGATTCTTGTGACTCTTCCATGTGTTCAATAATTGAATTTGTTCCCAGTAGCTAAGCTCTTTTTTTTTGGTTTAATGCTACTGACTAACACAGGAAAAAGGACTACTCCATATAATCTAGTTTTTTTTTTCAACTAGGTACTTAACTCATCTTTAAACTAAAAAAAATTTTAGCTAAGAATGAAGTGCTATTTAGCCTTTGCTTTTCTTCATTTGGAGGGTCAATTCTCCCTTGGGGTTCTTGAGCAGAAAGTTAAGAAAATTATTCAAAACTTGGAAGTATAGCCAAACAATTACAGCATGGCCATTCAATGTCATCTAAGGTTGCATTACTCAGTGTCTGATTTGCTAATGCTGGCATCCGGGAACTTAATAAACTTAAATTCCCAGGACCTACCCAAGACCAGCTGAAACAGAATTTCAGCCTTTTCCAAAAGTCTGGAATAACTGGTCAAGAGAAGTCTGCTTAAGGATCCTTTATGGAGAAATGTCATACAGTTTATGTTACTGATATGAATTTAAATCTTTTACAACACTAATAGGTTTAAATTTTCTATCCAGTCACAAAGATGTCTCCAAATATTATGGTTTTACTGCTCTCTTGGATGTGATTGATTTTGCATCTGCATTTGCAATCTTTCTTTGGCATTGCTGTCTTCCCACACAACCTACAGAAGTCCTCTTTTCTCATATTCTCTTTTGAACTAGCTTTGTCATCTTGCTGGGCTCCTAATTAATGAATTGAATAAAACTTTGACATGTCCTTACCTATCTATATGAAAATTAGGTTTGTAAGAGCTCAAAAATTATACTACAGCTGAAGGATGGCCAAGAGACGACAGGATTCATCTTTTTCAGACTCCTGGTTTGGTACAAAGAACAGGAGCCAACTTAAATTAGCTCAAGTGAAAGTGTGTATTGAAAACCCTATAGAGAAGACCCTTGGGACTCATTTTCAGTAATGAGCGTAGAACACTGCTGATCTCATCTCCAAATATTCTGTAGTTCCTGATTTTGTCCAGATAGGAGTATTATTATTACCTTCACTGTACAGACTAATTTCTTTGCTTTCTTAGTGGTAGGGAATGTGGCTTAAAATAGATTGGTCTCATGTCCAACTATTGAAAGTGTGTGTGTGTGATCACATAATCACCTTCCTTTTTTCCCTATTCACAACAGTATATAACATATATTCCTACTTGGTGGATGTGATTTCTTTATCTGCTTAGGTATTTTTTCAACAATTCATTTTTATATCTTCTGCTTAATTTTATGTACTTATATAATTTTATAACATTATAAATGTTTGAAAAATTCTTCTTTTTGTTATGTGTTACTGGTATTTGGAAACTTAATTTTTCCATATTGACTTGGCTACATTTAGTAATCTTGTCAAATATATTTATTTATTGTTATAATGTATAGGTATATTTTGTATTTTCTTTGCATGTGTGTGATGCACATGTGTATGTGAATATGTATGAAGCATGTGTATCTGTGTGTATATTCATGTGTGTGAATGAGGACAGGTGAGTGCCATGCACATGTGTGGAGGTCAGAGGACAACCTTTGGATATTGAACCTTGTCTTATGTCTTGCTTTAGGCAAAGCTCTCTTTGTTGTTTTGCCACAGCATATGCTACCTGACTTGTAAAGTTCCAGATATTCTATGTCTGTCACTCACCTTGTCACAAGAATCTGGAATTATAGACATGCGTTACCACACATAGTTTAAATGAGTTCTAGAGTCTTCAGGCTTGCTCAGCAGTCTCTTTAGTCACCTAGTCATCTCTTCAGGCACCACGCTTTATGTTTTTTATATATAATTTCAGGTCCTTGAAAACATTTGTTGCAGTTTATCTGAATGGTTGCTGATAAATCACATCAAATGGCTTAAGGGAACAAGGGATTTATTTTCTTACTGATAGTCTGGTTACAGACAGGAGAGCATGCACCAATACCAGGCTGAGAGAACTAACTGTCCACACCATTTCTACGTAATGGCTGAGAGAGGGACGATCCTTACTTGCCAGACCAGCATGTCTGGCCAAGTGTACACAAGGATACCGACTCTCTCAACCAGCTCTCGGTATTTTATTCCAGGGCCTAATCCCACCCACCTGGCTTTCCCCATCAGCCAGGCTATCTTCTGCAGGTTTTCTCTGGGCTTAACCCAACCATTAATTCTCCACAAACGTGCCCAGAACTCAAAACCCTCAACTGTCAGGTTGACACCTGTGCCTAACTATCACAACATTCTATTTCTTTTCCCATCCTGTACCTTCTGCTTCTTTGTCTGGCCTTATGGGGCTGGCTAGGTTTTCTGTTTTGTGTAGGGATGTCAGCAGTAACCAGTTCTTGGCTTAGAGGCAGGTGCTCTCAGCAACTTCCCATTAAACATCTGATCAGAATTTAAACAATTGTTCGGTTCATCTTGGAAAACATAAAATACAAAGAGAAGAAATGAATTGTTACAAAGATAATAGCCCCAGGAAGCAGTTACATTCTTACTGCTGGGAAACTAAGAGAATGGTCAGCATTCAGAAAGCTTAACAGCCTAGAGAATGGATTCCTAAGTGGAGACCTTAAAGAAAGTTCCTTGGAGCTGAAGCAGACTTCTAAATAAAGGGTATATGTCTGGTCCTGGCATGAGTGAGGGGACCAACTACACCAACAGCTGCCATTAGGAATAAATGTCATGGTAAGGATGGAGGGTTTTTTATTTTTTATTTATTTTTATTTTTATTTATTTATTTTTTTCCACTCGTACAAATTTAATAAGTATCCCAGTCCCCTCCCTCCCTTCCTGGATCTCCTTGCTCCCTCCCTACTTTTCCCTTTCCTTCCCCCCTCCGTCCCTTTCTCCCAGTGTCCTCTCCCCCCATTCCTGGAGCATCCTTTAGTGTGCATGTCAAACTTCCCTCTGGGTCCTCCTCTCTGATGAGGTATAAGGACTCAGTGGCATTGCCTAGAGCTCTTTCTTGTGTTCCCCTTTAGTATAGGAACACTTCTGTGACTGTTAATCCTTTGCCTCTAAGGATCCTAGTGTCTGTGATCCATGCTAGACTTTGGGGGGGTCAGTGATATGTCCGTCATTGCGCAGGTCATGTAAAGTCCTATTATGATTACTTTGGTCCTAACTTGTGTGGAGTATCTTGCATATTGTTGCTCCTCCCCATCTTTAGGCTCTTACAAATTTTCGCAAATTTTCCTGAGCTTTATGATGGGGAGAGAGTAGGCTGGCCTGTTTCCAGGTGATTAATGTAGGGTCTCTGATGTTCTGAATTATGGTTTTTGATTTTTTTTCCAGTTTTGCTGTTTCTGCACCGCCCTTGGCTCCATCCTGATGGGTATTGGATGTCACCTGCTAGCCAGAGATAAAAGGCTGTTAAAATAGAGTCTTACTATAAGAGTACATTCAAAGGTAGATGGAATAAGAATAGGAGACCACGGTGAGGGGTGTCAGTCTCCCATTTGCAGGATGGTTGCCACTATCTGCCAGAATCTATGGCCTCCATGACTGGTCAGATCAAACCCCCTCAGTTGTGAGTCACCAGGAAGGAAAGTCTGTGTGCTTAACCAGATGTCTCACTACTTACTTGTAGTACTTGATGGTGGCCTGTATTCTCTGCTGTAGCATGATTCCCCCCACTCCTTCCTTCTGGCGGGGCTTCCTTCCTCTTCCCTCCTGTTTATAATCTTTCCAAATACTGTACATATTACAGTTATTTATCTTTGAGTGTGTCAATAAGTAGGTTTGGTACTAGGATCCACCTATTAGGGAGTGCGTATGGCACTTAATTTTCTGTGTCTGGGATACTTCACTCAATATAATTTTTTCTAATTCCATCCATTTCCCAGCAAATTTCATTAATTCATCATTTTTGATGGCTGAGTAGTATTCCATTGTATAAATGTATCACATTTTCCTTATCCACACATCAACTGTTGGGCATTTGGGTTGATTCCATGACTTTGCTATTGTAAAAAGTGCTGCTATGAATGTGGTCATGCTTGTGCCATTGAGGTGAATTTTTGCTGTATGGGGGATTATTCCCAAAAGTGGAATAGCAGGTCGTATGGCATTTCAATCTTTAACTTTTTTAAGAATCACCAGACTGCTCACCAGAGTGGTTGTATAAGCCTGCATTCCCACCAACAATGTAGGAGAGTTCCCTTCTCTCCACATTCTCTCCAGCATTTGGTGTTGTTTGTATTGTGGATTTTTGCCATCCTGACGGGGTAAGATGATATCTCAGGGAGGTTTTGATTTGCATTTCCCTGATGGCTAAGGATGTGGAGCATTTTTTAAGATATTTGTTAGACATTTCAATTTTGTCCCTGGTAAAGTTTCTTTTAAATTCCAAGGCCCATTTTTTTTTATTAATACATTTTTATTATTATTTCAGCTCATACAAACTTAATATGTACACCAGTTCCCTCCCTCCCTCCTCCCCCCACCCGTACCCCCTGCTCCTCCTTCCCACCCCCCTCCCTTCCCATCCCCCAGTGCCTCCCGCCCCAATTCCCAGAGAGTCCTTTCTTGTGCATGCCAAGGCCCATTTTTTAATTGGCCCAATTGTTTCCTTGGTGTTTAGTTTTCTAAGTTCTTTGTGCACTCTGGATAATAGCTCTATCAGATATATGGTTAGTGAAGATTTTTTTCCCATTCTGTGGGTTTCCTTTTTGCTCGGGTTACAATCTCTTTATCTTAACAGAGCTCTTTAATTTCACAAGATCCCATCTGTTGAGTGTTGGTTGTAGTGACTGTGCTATTGGATGTCTGTTTAGGAACTGTTAGCCTACTCCAATCAGCTTGAGGGAGTTCCTTACCCTTTCAACTAAGGTTTTTATAGTCTCTGGCCTTATATCGAGGTCCTTGATCCATTTGGAATGAATTATTGTACATGATGACAAGTAAGGGTCCAGTTTTAATCTTCTGCATGTGACCATCCAGTTTTGCCAGCACCATTTGTTGAAGATGCTGTTCTTTTTCTATTGGATTTTTTGGGCCACGAGATGGAGGGTTTCTTATCTATAAATTCAAAGAGAATTAAAAAGTAAACAAGAAGGGGAAAGCCTCCTCTTCCTCCAGTCTTGCACCCACCTCTCCTATCTACTACTGGTGCAGCTTAGCTTGTAGCCAAATGAAGACTGACTGGCAGTCTCAATACTCTGTCAGAAAGTGAAATAAAGAAAGACGATCTGAACAAAGAGCTTAATAACACAAAGTACTTATCGTACTTGCTGTAGGCATTTTGTATATATGTCTGTCAGATAAGTTTACTTGAACAGGAAATTCATTTGATCAAGGAAATTCACTTTTATGCTTAGTTGTTGAGTTTTTATAATAAATGGAGGTTGACTTTTATCAAATGTTTTACTCGTATCTATTGAAACTGACATGCAGCTTTTTGGCTTTATTTTGTTAGTGTGATGAATTATAAGGCTTGCTTAGAATGTTATACTAGCCTTTCTTTCCTGAAATAAATCTAGCTGGATTTCATTGTAATGATACATTTTGTCTATGTTGGATTGAATTTTCTAATATTGTCTTTATATGACAAGAATAATTTTATTTCTGATTGTCCTGTATCAAGTTTGGTATCAAGGTTATTATTGGCTTAGAATAGATTGGTACATCCACATTATTTTATTAGTATATTACTTAGAAAAGTATGTGTAAAAATGATAGTTTTTGTTAGGTGTTTGAAAAATTGGTGAAGACATCTGGGTTTGCATAGTTTTAGGTGGAAAGATTTTTATTATGGCTTTTATTACTCTTTTTAATTCACATAGGGAATTACTAATACAAACTAACCACACTTGGATATTACAAATACTTTACCTGAAGGAATATAGCTGATTAAAAATATTCAGCAAAAATAGTAACTCAAGATACTTATGTCTCTATATAGTAACATAGGAAACATGAAATTCAAGGCAGTCAAATCCTCCCCCCCATAAAAATCAATTACACAGGAATGGCTCACAATGGGAGAAATATAAATGAAATCTTGGGCAGGGAATTAAACAGATAATTATAAGAATGTTTAAAGAAATGAAGAAGATACAAATAAATTTCTAATTGAATTCAGATAGAATGAAAACAAACAGCTGGATAAAATAAAAAAGTCAACACAAAATATGAAATGGGAATTCACTGAAGAGAAATACTTAAAAAATCAAATTATCAAATTGAAATTTTACAAATGAAAACACAGTAATTCAAACAAAAACCTCAAGATTCAACAGCAGAATAGACCCAGTGAAAGATAGACTATCAGGGCTGAAAAATAGGACAGATGAATGAGCATTCTGACATTTGCTAAAATAAAATAATAAGAAACTATGAAACATGTAAGTTTTTTGAGTCACTGTTAAAGACCAAATTATAAATCATACAGATAGAAGAGAAAAAAGACTCCAGTGTAAAGACATACACAATACACTCAATAAAATCATAGCAGAAATCTTACCAAATCTAAAGAAAGAGATATCCATCCAGACTGAAGAGACCCAAGAACATCAAATAGTCAAGATCAAGAACCTTCCTATGTCATATCATGATTGAAGCAGTAAACATAGGGAAAAATAATATTGAAAGTTATAATAGATAAGCACCAAGATGCACAGAAAGGGAAATCCATCAGAATCGCAAAAAATCACCCCCAAATCAAGTGAGTGTAGAATGATGTATTCCAATCATTGAAAGATAAAACTGACACTGTAGAGTATTACATATAGTAAAACTATTTGTCCTGACTGAAAAAGACTAAAGAGAAAGATAAACACATCAAAGAAGCTACAGGAAGAATGAACTCCACTAGAAAGTAAAGAGAAGGAATAGGAAGACACCAAACTTGAGAAAATTAAAAAAATGAAGTAATTGACACGTATTTCAATTATAAATATGAACACCAATGGACTGCATTCTCCAATTAAAAGACACATATTAGCAACTTGTTGCCTCTAAGAAATGTACTTCACTACCAAAGATAAATGAAATCTTAGAGTAAAAGGATGAAAAATGTATTCCAAGCAGATGGAAAGAGAAAATAAGCAGGGGTCACCATTCTAATATCTGACAAAATGACTTCAAAATTATTCTGAATTAGAGAGGGTCATTTCATACTATTTAGGAAGAATATGATTCTAAACATATATACATGGGACACTGGTATGCCTAACTTCATAAATAAACTATTGGATATAAAGGCAAAAGTTAATGCCCACAAAAATAGTGGACAGTAATGGTAAATACTCACTCTCACCTATGGACAGGTCATCCCAACAAAAAAATAGATAAATATTTTAGTTAAATGACATCACAGGTCAAATGAACCTAAGAAACATCTACAGAGCATTCTATCCAAACATTGTAGACTACACATTCTTCCAAAAGCTCTTAGAAATTTCTCTAAAACAGATCATATAACAGGATCCAAATACAAGTCTTAAAAAATATAGGAAAATTGAAATAATTTATTTTATTTTACTTGATCACATGGAATAAATCTAGAAACCAAGATCAAAAGAAACGATGCAAATAAACAGACTGAGGTAGATTGGATAACACATCATTGAGTGACAAATTGGATTATCAAAGGAATCAAAAAGGAAATTAAAATTTTCTAGAGTGAGTACAAACGAAACCAAAAATACCAAAAACTATGGGAAACAATGAAAGCAACTCTAAGAGGGAAGTTCATATCTACAAGTGCCTACATTAAAAACTCAAGTAAACAATATCTTAGGTCCTGATAAAATAAGAGCAAGACAAAAAGATGTCATTTAAATGGACTCAAGGACAGAAATTACATGATTACCCTAATATATGTAGAAAAAGCTTTTGACAATATCTAACATCCCTTCATGATAAAACTCTGTAGCACATGAAACATAATAAAGATTACTCCAGAGAAAACTACACTCAAAATTGTACTCAATAGGGGAAAACTGAAAACATTTCCACTAAAATCAGGAACAAGATAAGGCTGTTGACTTTTTCCACCTTTAGTATAGTCTTGAAGTCTTAATAAGAACAATAAGAGAAGAAAAAAAAGGTATATTTCTTTGGGAATGGAAGAAGTCAAAGTATCTTTAATGTATGGAAGAGCCCCAGAAATTCTATCAGAATCTCTTAGAATTTATAACAAACAGTTTTAGCAAAGTAACAACACACAAAAATCAATAACCTTTCATCATACAAGCAACAAACATTGAGAAAGAAATTGGCAAAAACATCCACAATATCCTAAATTTTTTTGAACAAAAAAGTGAAAGATATGTATAATGAAAATTTGAAACACTAAAAACGTCAGAAAAAATGTAAATCTTTGATTCAAGACAGTCCACGATCAAAATTCCAATGACTTTTTTTTTACATAATATAAAAAGTCTTAAAATTCACATGGAGGCATGTAAGATTCTGAACAGAAAAGCAGAAAAGTAATCCTATGGGTGGAGGTGGGAGGTGGGAGGTGGGGAAGGCCAAGGAATGGCTCAACAAATGAAGGTGTTTGCCACCAAGTCTGATGACCTTAGTTCCATTCTCAGAGCCCAAATGGTGGAAAGAGAACTGATTCCCACAATTTGTCCTCTGGTCTCTACAAGCACATTGTGGTGCGTGCGTATGCACACATTCACACATACACATGATAAAGTAAATGTAATTTTTTTGACAAAAATGTAATCCTGAGCACAAAGAATAATGCTAGAGGTATCAGTATACCTTATTTCAAATTATATTACAGAGCCATGGTGACAAAAACTGTCTTGTATGAACATGAGAAAAACATACACAGCAATGGAATAGAATAGAAGATGCAAATATAAATGTACACAGCTTCAGCCACCTGACTTTTAAACATTTATTTATGTTATTTCAAATTACAATGGATTTTTTGTTGTTTTCATACCCCTGCCCATTACCCTGCCTCATCCCCTCTTCTCCCACTGAGATATCTTTTTTGTCTTTTCATATTAGCTTAATATTTATTGAATTATTTTCTTACTTTTTTTTGAGATTTTTTAAAATTTATTTTTTCCACTCATACAAACTTGATAGGTACCCCATTCCCCTCTCTCCCTCCACCCCTCCCTGGATCCTCTTGCTCCCTCCCTCCTTTTCCCCTTCCTTTCCCCCCTTTCCTTCCTTTCTCCCATTGTCCCCCCCCCCATCCTTGGAGCATCCTTTAGTGTGCATGTCAAACTTCCCTCTGGGTCCTCCTCTCTGATGAGGTATAAGGACTCAGTAGCATTACCTAGAGCTCTTTTTTGTGTTCCCCTTTAGTATAGGACCACTACTGTGGCTGTTAATCCTTGCCTGTAAGGATCCTAATGCCTGTGATCCATGCTAGACTTTGAGAGGCCAATGATATGTTGGTTATTGCGCAGGTCATGCAAAGTCCTATCATGATTACTTCGGCCCTAACTTGTGTGCAGTATGAGATATCTTCTTCCCAGCAAGTTTCTTTTTTTTCTTTTTTTTTTTTTTTATTTAGTGGTTTGAATGCATCTTCTTTTAGAGCTTTTCACTCTTTTTCCTATAAATCTTTTTTTTTTATTTCAGCTCATACAAACTTATTAGGTACACCAGTTCCCTCCCTCCCTCCTCCTCCCCCCGTACCCCCTGCTCCCCCTCCCCACCCCTCCCCCTCCCCATCCCCCAGTGCCTCCCACCCCAATTCCCAGAGAGTCCTTTCTTGTGCATGTCTGATTTTCCTCTGGGCCCTCCTCTCCGATGACGTACAAGGACCCAGTGGCCTTTCCCGAACCCTTTCCCGTGTTCCCCTTAGGTATAGGGACACTGCTGTGGCTGCCAATCCTTTGCCTCCAAGGATCTTGGTGCCTTTAGCAGATGCTAGACTTTGTGAGGTCATCAGTGTTGGACAATGCGCAGGGCATGCAAAGTCCAATTATGATTGCTTCAGCCCTAACTAGTATAGAGTGTCTTACATATATCATTGCTCCTCCCATCCTTTTGCTCTTACACTCTTACCACCCCCTCTTCCGCAAATTTCCCTGAGCTTCAAGATGGGGAGAGACTAAGCTGGCCTAGTTCTAGGTGGTTGATATAGAGTCTCTGAAGTTCTGGATTGTGGTTTGTTGATTTTCTTTTGCAGTTTTGCTGCTCCTGCAATGCCCTTCACTCCATCCTGGTGGGCATTGTATGTTACCCCCTGGCCAGAGACAAAAAGCTGTTAGAGTCTTGTGATAAAAGCACATTCAAAGGTAGATGTAATAAAAGTGGGAAACCACAGTGAGGGAGGGGTCTATCACCCATTTGCAAAATTGTTACTTTTTATCTGCCAGACTATATGCCCTCCTCTTCTGGTGAGATCACACCCCCTCAGTAGTAAATGATCAGGAACAAAAGTCTGTGAACTTAATCAGATGTCTCATTACTTATTTGGGTCCTTGGTGGAGGCCTATTTTCCCTGCTGTAACATGGTCCTTTCTCTCCTTCTTTCTGATGTGGCCCTCCTACCCCATCTCTCCTGTTCATAATCCTTGGAATTATTGTCTCTAGGTGGGCTGGGTGGGTTTGGTACTAGGAGCCACCTATTAGGGAGTACATACGGCGCTTAATTTTCTGGGTCTGGGATACTTCACTTAATATAATTGTTTCTAATGACATCCATTTCCCGGCAAATTCCAGTAATTCATCATTTTTGATGGCTGAGTAGTACTCCATTGTATAGATGTACCAAAGTTTCCTTATCCACTCATCAACTGTTGGACATTTGGGCTGATTCCATGACTTTGCTATTGTAAACAGTGCTGCTATGAACATGGTCGTGCTTGTGCTATCGAGGCGAACCTCTACCAGCAAGTTTCTTATGTGCATGTCTGACTGAGCCCCATATAGGTTTTCTCTTCTTGCATGCTCCTGAGTACAAGCTGCAACATGGGCAATTTTCATAGATGTATTCCTGATGCACGAGAGACTTTTTCTTGTGGTCATCTTTGACCATCCATCATCACTCCTACTGGGATGGGCTTACTTCTCCCTCATTCATTGTGCATGGTGTTGGGCTCAATCTTATTGGTCTTATTCTAGTGAGCTTGAATACAACGTATTGGTTTTATGTATAGAGGGTATTGTTGTTGGTTATTCCCCCCCCCCCCCAATCTGGTTCTCACCTTTCTTCTATCCTGTCCTTTGTGGTATACTCTGGCTGTTGTTGTCAGGGACTTTGGATGTTCTCTGCTTGTGTTTGAATACTCCTCTCTTCTATTTTTCCTGTTTTTATATCACTTGTGGTACTCTTTATTGACCAGTTTCAATTGAGAGAAGTCATGGATGCAGAAGTCATGGATTCTATTGAGTTGAAAGGTAAGTGTTTAGAAGGTGGTATATTGCCAGAGTCTATTTAATAAATGATCATGAGAAAACTAGATATCTATGTGTAGTAAAATAAAATTATTTCTTAACTGCACAAAAATCAATTCAAATGGACCAAAGACCTTAATATAAGACCCGAAGCTTTAAAACTGTGAATAAAAAGTAAGGTAAACTTTTAAAGACATAATCATAGGCCAAGATTTCCTAAAATGGACTCCAATCGCTCAGGAAACTATCCCTGAAACTGGTAAGGTGGTTTCATGAAATTAAAATATGCACAACAAAGGAAATAATTAATTTATGAGATATTCTACAGAATGGGGAAAAAATCTTTGCTAGCTACACATCTGACATTGGATTAATATCTAGATTATATAAAGAATTCAAGATACTAAATACCCAGAAGTCAACAACCCAAACATAAATGGGCTAATAATGTGACTAGACAATCCTTGTGGGGAAGGAAAGAGGAGGATGGGATTTGGGATTAGGGATTGAAAATAGTATAAATTCACTGTATTCATGTATATAACATGAAAACTATAAGAGAGAATGGGAAAAATTAAGAACAAATGGGAAATAAACATATGGCAAAATTTTTTGGCATCATCAGCCAAAGGAATACAAACTAAAACGACATTGAGATTCCATCTCACCCAGATCTCAGTGGCTCTCATCAAGCAAACAAATAACAACAAGTGCTAGTTAGGATGTTGCAAAGCTAAAATATATCTGTAATATGCCCCAGCTACACCTTTCCTACCTAATTACTTGAAGGACAAATCAACAGCAAATCACTCACTGATGCTTACTGCAGCAGCTGTTTATGATAGCTATGTTATGAAATCAACCTAGGTGTTTATCAATAGAGCAATGGATAAAATAAATAATTTTTTTAGGTCTTAAGGAAGAATAAAATCATATCATTTGTAGGAATTTGGAGGCAACTGGAAATTATTGTATTAAGTTATTTGAGTCAGAATCAGGAACACAAAGATAATATTTCATTTTGTAGATCCTAAATTATGTATGTATAAATTATATATATATATATAATGAGGTGCAGTCAAAACTATTCAAGAATAATGGGAACTAATGGGAAAGGCTACTGAATAGAGGATTATGGTGACATGGTCCAAGTACTTTCTTTCTTTTTTTTTTTTTTATTATTGAAGGAAAAAACTAAATGTTTTATTTTTTTTTATTAAAAATTTAATTATACATTTTAAAATTTTTTACCAGTTCCCTCCCTCCCCCCTTCCCTTCCCCCAGTGTCTCCCCCCCAATTCCCAGAGAGTCCTTTATTGTGTGCGCCTAACTCTCCACTGGGTCCTCCTCTCCGATGACATATAAGGACCCAGTGGCATTTCCATAAGCCCTTTCTCTTGTTCCCCTTAAGCATAAGATTACTACTATGGCTGTCAATCCCTTGCCTCCAGGGGTCTCGGTGCCCTTAACAGATGCTAGACTTTATGAGGGCAACAGTGCGCTGGACATTGCGCAGGGCATGCAAAGTTCCATTATGATTGCTTTGGCCCCAACTATTGTTGAGAATCTTGCAAATCGTTGCTCCTCCCATCCTTTTGCTCTTACAATCTTACCGCCCCCTCTTCCGCAAATGTCCCTGAGCTCCAGGATGGGGAGAGATTAGGCTGTCCTAGTTCTATGTGATTGATATAGAGTCTCTGAAGTTCTGGATTGTGGTTTGTTGATTTTCTTTTGCAGTTTTGCTGCTCCTGCAATTCCCTTCACTCCATTCTGCTGGGCACTGTATGTCACCCCCTGGCCAGAGACAAAAAGCTGTTAAACTGGAGTCTTGTTGTAATAGCACATTCAAGGGTAGATGTAATAAGAGTAGGAAACCTCACTGAGGGAGGGGTCCATCACCCATTTGCAAAATGATTACTTTTTATCTGCTAGACTATATGCCCTCCCCTTCTGGTGAGATCAGGAAAGAACGTCTGTGAACTTAACCAGGTTTCTCATTACTTACTTGCAGACCTTGATGGAGGCCTATTTTCTCTGCTGTAACATGGTCTCCTCTCTCCTTGTTTCTGGTGTGGCCCTCCTAACCCATCTCTCTTGTTCATAATCCTTGCAATTACTGTGTTACATAGGTTTACTTTTGAGTGTCCCAATGTGGGCTGGGCGAGTTTGGTACTAGGAGCCACCTATTAGGGAGTACATACGGCGCTTAATTTTCTGGGTTTGGGATACTTCACTTAATATAATTCTTTCTAATGACATCCATTTCCCAGCAAATTCCAGTAATTCATCATTTTTGATGGCTGAGTAGTACTCCATTGTATAGATGTACCACAGTTTCCTTATCCACTCGTCAACTGTTGGACATTTAGGTTGATTCCATGACTTTGCTATTGTAAACAGTGCTGCTATGAACATGGTCGAGCTTGTGCTATCGAGGCGAACCTCTGCTGCTTGGGGGGTTATTCCCAAAAGTGGGATAGCAGGGTCATATGGCATTTCAATCTTTAATTTCTTTAAGAATCTCCAGACGGCTCGCCAGAGTGGCTGTATGAGCCTGCATTCCCACCAACAATGTAGGAGAGTTCCCCTCTCCCCACATCCTCTCCAGCATTTGTCGTTGTTTGTACTGTGGATTTTTGCCATCCTGACCGGGGTGAGATGATATCTCAGGGAAGTTTTGATTTGCATTTCCCTGATGGCGAAGGAAGTGGAGCATTTTTTAAGATAATTGTTAGACATTTTAATTTCATCCCTGGTAAAGTTTCTTTGAAGTTCCAGGGCCCATTTTTTAATTGGGCCAGTGTTTTCCTTGGAGTTTAATTTTCTAAGTTCTTTGTGCACTCTGGACAGTAGAGCTCTGTCAGATATGTGGTTAGTGAAGATTTTCTCCCATTCTGTGGGTTGCCTTTGAGCTCGTGTGACAATCTCTTTATCTGAACAGAAGCTCTTTAATTTCACAAGATCCCAACTGTTGAGAGTTGGTAGCAGTGACTGTGCCATTGGATGTCTGTTTAGGAAGTGTTGGCCTAGCCCAATCAGCTCGAGGGAGTTCCCTATCCTTTCAACTATGGCTTTTAAAGTCTCTGGCCTGATATCAAGGTCCTTGATCCATTTGGAATTAAGTCTTGTACATGGTGACAAGTACGGGTCCAGCTTTAATCTTCTGCATGTGGAGATCCAGTTTTGCCAGCACCATTTGTTGAAGATGCTGTTCTTTTTCCATTGGATTCTTTGGGCCCCTTTGTCAAAGACCAAATGGCTGTAACTTTGTGGGCTTATATCTGGGTCTTCAATCCTTATCCATTGATCTGTGTGTCTATTTTGGAGCCAGTACCAGGCTGTCTTTATAACTATGGATTTGTAGTATAGACTTAGGTTTGGTATGGTAATACCTCCAGCTGTGTTTTTGTTACTCAGGATTGTTTTTGCTATCCTGGGTCTTTTGTGCCTCCATATGAACTTTGAGATTGTTTGGTCAACTTCTTTGAAGAATTGCTTTGGGATTTTGATTGGTATAGCATTGAATCTGTATATTGCCTTTGGTAGGATGGTCATTTTTACAATGTTGATTCTGCCAATCCAGGAACAAGGGAGGTCTTTCCACCTTCTGGTGTCTTCTGCAATTTCTTTCTTTAGGGTTTTAAAGTTTTCATTGTAAAGGTCTTTTACCTCCTTAGTTAGATTTATACCAAGGTATTTCATTTTTTTAGGGGCTATAGTAAATGGTATGGTTTCTCTCAAGGCTTTTTCACTTCTTTCATTCTGGGCATATAGGAA
Organism: Typhlomys cinereus; assembly: GCA_023101885.1. Taxonomy (NCBI): domain Eukaryota; kingdom Metazoa; phylum Chordata; class Mammalia; order Rodentia; family Platacanthomyidae; genus Typhlomys; species Typhlomys cinereus. Next base: position 1,652,042 of record JALPQD010000261.1, read on the forward strand.
GGCCTCTGATTTTTGCACATTTATTTTGTATCCTGCCACCCTGCTGAACTTCTCAATTAGTTCCAGGAGCTTCCTGGTGGAGTTTTTGGGATCACTCAGGTATAAGATCATGTCATCTGCAAATAGAGATAGCTTGACTTCTTCCTTGCCAATTTGAATCCCTCTTATGTCCCTTTCTTGTCTTATGGCTTCGGCTAAGACTTCAAGTACAATATTGAATAGAAGTGGTGAGAGTGGACAGCCTTGTCTTGTTCCTGATCAAAGTGGGAATGCTTCCAATTGTTCCCCATTGAGCATAATCCTTGCTGTGGGCTTGTTGTATACAGCTTTTATTATATTGATAAAGGTTCCTTCCATTCCTACTGTCTCTAGCGTTTTGATCATAAAAGGCTGTTGGATCTTGTCAAAAGCTTTTTCTGCATCTATCGAGAGTATCATGTGGTCTTGGACTTTGGACTGGTTTACATGATGAATTACATTTATTGATTTGCGTATGTTGAACCAACCTTGTGTGCCGGGGATGAAGCCTACTTGGTCCCCATGAATGATCTTTTTAATATGTTTTTGAATCCGATTTGCTAAGACTTTGTTGAGAATCTTTGCATCTGTGTTCATCAGGGAGATCGGCCTATAGTTTTCTTTTTTAAGCGAATCTTTATTAGGTTTTGGGATTAAAACGATATTAGCTTCATAGAAGGAATTTGGTAGTGTTCCTTCTTTTGCTATTTGATGGAACAGTTTAAGGAGTATTGGTGTTATTAACTCCTTAAATGTCTTGTAGAACTCTGTGCTGAATCCATCTGGTCCAGGACATTTTTTGGTGGGAAGATTCGAGATTACTTCCTCAATTTCCTTATATGTTATAGGACTATTTAAGTAATTCACAACTTCCTGATTCAATTTAGGTAAGTTGTATTTACTTAGAAATTCATCCATCTCTTTTGTGTTGTCAAACTTCACAGAGTATAAGTTTTTGAAATATGATGTTATAATTCTCTGGATTTCTTGGGTATCCGTAGCGATAACTCCATGTTCATTTCTAATTTTGTTAATTTGGGTTTTCTCTCTCTTGCTTTTGGTTAATTTAGCTAGGGGTGTATCAATCTTGTTGATTTTTTCAAAGAACCAGCTGTTTGATTGGTTGATTTTTTCTATCGTTTTCTTAGTCTCGATTTCAGATATTTCTCCCCTTATTTTGCTAATCTCTTCTCTTCTACTGCTTTTGGGATCAGATTGCTCTAGTTTCTCTAAAGCTTTAAGCTGCATTGTTAAGTTGTTTATTTCTGATGTTTCCATTTTTTTGACGTGGGCATTAAGAGCTATGAACTTACCTCTTAGAACAGCTTTCATTGTGTCCCAGAGATTTTGGTAAGTTGTATTTTCGTTATCATTCACTTTCAGGAAATCTTGAATTTCCTTTTTAATTTCTTCCTGAATCCAGTTCTCATTCAGCATCATAGTGTTAAGTTTCCAGGAGTTAGAGTATTTTCTCTTGTTTGATGTGTTGTGGATGTCCAGCTTTAGGCCGTGGTGGTCTGATAGGGCACAGGTTAGAATTTCAACTTTCTTGTACATGTGTAGATTCATTTTGTGGTCCAATATGTGATCTATTTTGGAGAAAGTTCCGTGTGCTGCTGAGAAAAATGTGTATTCTTTGGTGCGTGGGTGAAAAGTTCGATAGAGATCTGTGAGGTCCATTTCTTTCAGGGTTTGATTAAGTTCCAAAGTGTCTCTGTTAAGCTTTTGACCTGTTGATCTATCCCATGTAGAGAGGGCGGTGTTGAAGTCCCCAAGAATTATCGTTTGGGGGTTGATTTCTTGCTTTAGACGCTGTAGGGTTTTCTTAATGAATGTGGAGGGGCCCGTATTGGGTGCATATATGTTCAGTATTGTGAAATCTTCCTGGTGAATTGTACCTGTGACTAAAATGTAGTATCCATCCGTGTCTCTCATAATTTTTTTTGGTTTGAAATCCACTTTGTCTGATAGCATAATGGCTACCCCTGCCTGTTTTCTGCTTCCATTTGCTTGTAGAATTGTTGACCAGCCTTTTATTTTTAGAGCGTGCCTATCTTTTGTGGTGAGATGGGTTTCCTGCAGGCAACAGATTGATGGATTGTGATTTTTAATCCAAGTTTGTAATCTGTGTCTCTTGATCGGTGAATTAAGTCCATTAACATTTAGTGTTACAATGGAGAAACTATTGTTAATTCCAGACATTTATTATGTTTAGTAGCTTTTATAAGTATATTGCTTCGCTTTTAATGGTGTTATATTTGCCTTCTGTTCTCCTGGATATGCCTGTTTTTTTCTTCACGCTTGAGTATCATTTCTAGCAGTTTTTGAAGGCCTGGTTTGGTGGCCATGTATCCCTTAAAGTTGTCTTTGTGCTGGAAAATTTTTCTTTCTCCCTCGATCATGACTGATAGTTTTGCAGGGTAAATCAGCCTGGGTTGACATTTTTGCTCATTCAATACTTGAAGTATGTCTCTCCAAGCTCTTCTTGCTTTTACTGTTTCGACTGAGAAGTCATTTGTTATTTTAATAGGTTTGCCTTTAAAAGTGACTTGTTTTTTCTCCCTTGAAGCTCTCAGCACCAGTTCTTTATCTTGAATGTGGAGTGTTTTAACTATTATTTGCCGAGGTGTGCTTCTATTTTGGTCGTATCTGTTTGGGGTGCGGAATGCCTCTTGTATATGAATGGGCCTCTCTTTCTTTAGATGAGGAAAGTTTTCCTTGATGATCGTTTGAAAAATTTCCTCAGGGATGGTATTTTGAGATTCTTGCTCTGGTATTCCATGAATACGCATGTTAGGCTTCTTCAGGGTGTCCCATATCTCTTGGATATTTCTCTCAAGTATCTTTTTGGCTTTAACAACCTCTTCCATTGAGCTGGTTAGTACTCCCACTTTATCTTCAAGGTCTGAAATTCTGTTTTCTGCTTCATTAGTTCTGTTGATAAGACTCTCTGTGGCGTTCTGGGTTGAAGATAACTTGTCTTTTAGCTCAGTTTTAAACTCTGCTTGCGTTTGTTTTAACTGTTCTATGCCACTTTTTGTTTCTTGCACTGTTTTTCTCAACCCCTCCAGATGTCTGTTGTGTTCCTCTTCAAAGCGATTGATTCGATTATGTAATTCCTCCCGGATTTCCTCTTTCATAGTATTGAACATGGTAATGATCATATTTTGAACGTCTTTATCCTGGGTGAGGCTTTCTTGGCCTTTTTCCGCGGGTTTGTTCTTGTTGGAGTCTAACATTATGGGATTAATTTCTTCAGTGGGAGATTTGTTTACTTGAGTGTTGCTTCTCATGGATTTGCACTTTGACTTTGGCATTGTCATTTTAACTCTTAAGATCTCTCAATTTCACTAAACTGAATTATTTGGCCTGGGGTACTGGTGGGCGGGGCTTGAACGGGGACTTACCTAGGGAGCGGGGTGAGGCCCGGGTGGACCGAGTGCGTGTCCCGACTGGCGGAGCGGGGTGGGGCGAAAAGGGAGGATGGGCGCGTCGGCGTGGAGCTATTTAACCCGAGGGCAGCTGGGGCGGGGCCCGGGCGCAGGGGGAGGTCCTCCTCGTTCCCTCGGCCCCCGCGCGGCTCCGGCTGGATGGCGGGAGTCGGAGCCGGGTCCCCGTGGGCTGACCTGGGGTCCTAGAGCGCGCGTTGAGGCCCGGCTGGATCTCGCCTACGCGTCCCGACCGGCGGAGCGGGGGTGGGGCGTCCAAGTACTTTCTATGCTTATATCCTTATGAAACCCAGTACTATATACAAAGAATAGATGTTAAAATAAGAAAAAAAAACACACAAGAATTCTCCTATGATTTTCCTTAGTGTGGTCTAGTGTTAGATTCTTTATTTCCTTTCTATCTCTGCCTGTCTGAAAATACATTTTCATAACTTTCATTTTCAAAGTGCATTTGCATTGGATGTTCAGTATCTTAAAGATGTCACTGCTGCCACTGTCTTATTGGATGGTAGCTTAGCTGCCAGAATTGCCTTATCTTGTAGAGTAATTTGGCTTCTCCCAGATTCTGATTTTCATAATTTTTGATTATGTGATTAAGTTTATTAAAATCAATTGTGCCTGAAATTGCTCATTTTTTAGCATCTGCCTTATCTTCTTCTTCTGGGAGGCTGTTCGCATTGTTGGATCTTTTTATCACATTCTATATTTCTTATTCTCTGTCCATTCTTTTTCCTTGCTGCACACAGTTGACACATAACTTATTACTAATCATTTATTTTATTGTCATTAAACTACTGTAATCTAACATTGTTATTACATTTTTAATTCTAAGTTGATAATTCCATACTTTAATGGATTCCAGTTCTCTGGTAAAGTTTTCATTTTATCTCATTTTCTTAAAATTTCAAAGGTGGTTATTTTGGCGAGTATATCTAATGGCTCCCATATCTATTGCATTTATGGGTCTGTATAATTGTTCTCTTGTTTGTTATTCTTGCAACTTTTTAAAAATTTTTTAATTATTTATTCAATTGTGCGTGTGTGTGTATGTATGTGTGCACACATGTGTGTATGTGTGTGTGTAGAACCACGGACGAATTCGGGAACCACCATGGATGCCGCCACCTCCTTCTGCCCCGGGATTCACAGGCTCCGCCCTACCAGGACCAGAAGCGCAGGCCACCCCTGCTTCTGCCTGGTGTCTATACGTGGGATCTGGGATCAGAACTCAGGACCTTCTGCCTGCAAGGCGGAGGCTTAACCCCTGGGCCACCTCTCCAGCCCTCTTGCAACTCTTTCTCCTGGGCTATCTGCTAGTTGTATTTTGATTAAAGTCCAGAGTGTGTGTATGTGAAATTACATAAATGCTTGTGGTATTTATTTATTTATTTTCCATGAATGAGTGTTTTTATTTCTAGCAATTGGAGAAGACCAGTACATCAGGAAAGTGTGATCATTTGAAGTTGGATTTCAGTCTTTTTAAGGGATAGCTTATTTCTAGTTTTGTCTTTTCCCAGACAGCAGACTTTTAGGTGACTCCTGTATGCTGTCTGTGCTTATTAGGACACCTGATTCCAGCACGTCTCAATGTTGGCTCTGGTTCTGACACTGTTACGGTCCTAGGATTCTCATCTGCTTTTAGCTCTTGGTTTATGGGTGGTACAACTTGACAATTAGTGAACTACTCACTGAACAAAGTTGGAATTTTGGGCCCATTTATCTGTTGTTTGTTTTTCTCCAGGATTTGAGGACCTCACAGTTTCTTTTTGCCTGTGACTCCTTTAAACTATTAAATTCTCTGAGAATTTATTTTCTTGTTGTCCTTTTGACCCTGTTTTGTTCACAAGTTAGAGAAATGAAGGACAATTTCACAGAAATGCCATTCTCTTCTTCCTGAGGTCTGGCCAAGAAACTTTTGATGCTTAGAGTAATTATTGAAATGTTTCTCAGCAGCATCTGTTTAAACATCTTTCTTTTATATCTTATTCAGAATCTATAATGTTTCTAGCAGGATAAGTGGTTTAGTGAGGGATACTGTACTTTAAAAATATTTACTTTTTATTTATAACTGAAGTTTCAAATCAATGATAATTGACATGTTTGTGATGTGTTTTTCTAGGCATGCTAACTTCAAATGTAATAAAACAATGTGAACAACAAGGTTCTCTTTGTGTCTTGGGAATATAATGACTGCACAGAATTTTATACAACTTAGAAAATAGCAGAGATAAATTTTCATCAAGAAACCATTTCATAAATTGCTCTGAGGGAACACAAATGTTCTGTGACGTTTTAACAGGTGCCCTGTGGGACAAAAAATTTCCTAGTTAAATTACTTTGTAAAGTGATAGTTAAACAAAATTTTGTCTCTGAGCAGGTGCATCTTGAGACAGTTTCTCCTATCACTTTTGTTCCTTATCTCTGTGTACCTCCAAGTAGAGTACTTCTATTCCAACTTTTTCTTTTGCAATATTTTAAACAAGGTAATAAATTAGTAGGTTTCCATATGGCTTTATCATTGACCGTTGGTGCTACTCCTTTTCTACCTCATCCCTGCTTCCCCTCATCCCTTAAACCTTTTCCTCCATGATTTCCCCTTCTACCTTCATACCAGTTACATTCTTCTCCCTCCCTCCTTTAGAGTCCTCCTCCTCTTTCCATAATGACCCTTTCTAATTTCCTGACTTCTACAGATATTCTAAATCAAGCACTGAAACCTTCGGGTTTAAGGCTAGGATCTGAATGTAAGAAACAAATGTGGTATTTGTGTTTCTGAGCTGGTTTACTTCACTTAGTATAGTTTCTCCAGTTCCATCCATTTGCCTGAAAATTTCATAATTTCATTCTTCTTAATAGTTCCATGGAACTATTAAATTCTAATGGAATACAATAATATTCCATTATGTGTGTATCACATTATCATTATCCATTCATAAGTTGATAAGCAGATTTAAGCAGATTCAACATCCTTTCTATTGTGAATAAAGTATGGCTAAAATATTTTAGAAGATTTTTTTCTTCTACAAGCACCCAGCACTTAAGATAACTAATTCCACAGTGATAGAAGGAAGAAAGAGACCAGGGAGCCCTGTGGAGTCACCTGGTTTTATATGCCCCAGGCATTGCCATCTTCCCTGTTTCCAATGAAGTCATGCAAAAGTAAATTAAGTTTGCCAGAATCAGTAAATCTATACCAAACATCTAATTCCTACTATCATCTTTAATAAGCAATCACTGTGACAATATCATATATCTTAGGAGGTCACAGATTTATTTTACATTATCTTGAGTTTAATGATTTGACTCAAATTCAAAAATGTTGAATATATCTCAATAACTCATCCCACTCAGAGTTTCATCACTAAATATAAAAGAGAAGAAGTCAATGCAAGTGGAGAGTTAGGAGAACATTTTGCAATGCTGGCAATATTCTTGGTAATATCATAAAAGAGAAAAACTCAGCCCTTAAGTTTTTGAAATGAAACCTCTTGGTTTATAAATGAGGAAACTAATAGAGATGCAACGACCTGACACAACTTGTGTCAGAGTCATGGCCAAAGACCATTTAAACCTCAACTTGGCCTTCTTCCTCTTAAGTCATTGCTTTTCAAACTATAGTATAAAAATAATAGTTGTCCCATGAGTCACTCCTCAAAGGGCTCTTTGTGACCTCTTTGGGAAACTCTGGATGTTATAACTCCCTCTTGCAATCTTTCAAAGCATAGAACATACCCAGTACTCTCAGAAGTCATAGGGATTAAACAGTAATCTCCATAACAGATATGTGATACCCTCCACTTGACCTGCGAATTAGAAAGGTTGCAAAGGCCTCTAAATCAGTATAAGCTGTTGCCTTTGCCCTTGGTTATCCTCCAGAATCTAATGATAAGACCTTGTTGCTGATGATATCACATACTTCAGCCATAGGACATGGAGAAATCAAGCTGGGACTGACCTGGAAACTTTTCCCTTTCTGGTTAGTATTAATCTTATGGGAAGGTACTATGTAGGCAACTGTGGGTGAAAAACCATGAGCATTTTCACCTAGATATGAATCTTGTAAACCATAGAAAGAAGCAACCTGACATGATATGACTATATAGTGACACAGATGTTATGGGAGTAACCACACATACCAATTTAAGGCCTGCTCTACAGGACAGAATACATGCCCGATACTGTAAATAACACTAAGAACATGTGACTGGGGAGATCATAAGCCCTAGGAAAGAACCAATTATTATTTTGATGAATATACACAGTATTGGACTGCCTTCTAAATATGTATCTTTAAATCTATTTATTAATGCAGATCTCAGTCTTTATTCCAGAATCATCTTTTTTCAATAGACTGTGGTTGTAATAGACACAGATAAATTCCATATTCCTCTCTTAAAGAACCGATCTTTCAATTTTTAAATATTTTACTTTATTTTTTGAAAATTTTATTTATGTATACAACATATTATTATCATATTTGCCCCCTTCCCCTTACACTCTTCCTGGATGTCACCCAACAGGTCCCCCTCCCCCCTTCATTTTTTTTTCTCTTTCTTTTTTTGAAACAGGACCAGAATATAAAATAATATATGGGCAATAAGAGAAAATACATTTAGAAAGTAGATAGCTATCAGGATTGAACCTCTAACTCCACATGGCTAAGAACCCATGATAAAGCTGTCACAGTTTTGTTAGTCTCCTATGAGGCTGAGCTCATGGTTTGAGTATACAGAGTCTGGCCGATGGGAGGTCATCTGTATTGGGAGCATATTCAGCCCAGCATGGGGAGCTGTCCATGTTGTGAGTGCAGTAAGGGGTGGGCAGGTACCATGGCACGATACTAATCATTCAAATGTTCACAGGTCAGAACGTTGAACTTAAATATAGCCTCTTATCTCTATCACCTATTGATGCATATGTCATACAGTAGCCACATGGACAATACCTCCAGGGGAAAGGACTTAAATTTTTAATACACTATTTATATGCATGTGAAGTATGGTAGAGATTGTGAAACCAGACATGGGAAGGGGGATTATTAATGGTGTGTGCCAGTAACTCTTTTGCTGCTGTGATAAAATATAAAAAGCAACTTGTGATAAAAAAAATGAAAAGCAACTTAAAGGAGAAAGGATGTATCATTTAGCATATAGTTGCGAAAGGGATAGAGTCCATCATGGCAGGGAACACATAGCAACAGGAGGAGAAGGGTTGTTACTTTAGGGATACTCAGGAAGATGGGGAGTGGGCAGAGAGAGAGAGAGAGAGAGAGAGAGAGAGAGAGAGAGAGAGAGAGAACCTGATGGGGCCAGGTTATCACCCCTCAAGGAGAACAAATATTTCAATACATAAGCCTTTAGGGGAGCATTTCACATTCAAGCTATAACATGGGGAAGGGAAAACAGAAGGTAATGGAATGCATGTGGCATTAATATAACATAGGGGTTACTGGGAGAAGAAAGGGACCAGTGGTAGAGACAGTGGGACAGGATAATACCAACAAACACAAGACACACATGAAGATGCTATAATGAAACCTATTACTTGGTATGCTAATTAAAAATAATGAAATATATTTAAAAAATTTAGGCATTCACTAAAGCTATAGAGATAAGTTTACAGTCTAAAGAACAATCATAAAACTATGGTAGAAAATTAATGAACTAAGTAGTCTTAAGAAGTTAAAAAAAAGAGCAGACAAATATCCAAAGAATGTAGAAGGAATGAAATAAAAAGCATAAAATAAATATGTAATAAAGAAGGTCAATAAAGTTAAACAGGTTTTGAAAGGTTAATGAGATTGACATACTGAAAACTTAGTGAGAGAGCAAGCCTATGAATTAACGAGTGAACAGGAGAAGTTAACCAAGTGTAAATGTTAAAGCTATGCCTATAGATCTTACAGTAGTTTAAAAAGAAATAAGATTTTCGGGCAGCTTAATGCCAATCAATTACAAAAAAACTTAGGAGCCCTGGGAAGCAGCCGAAATGCTTAGAGAAAGATGCCTTGCCCATGATGGCCCAGGGAAGACCCCTGCAAATGAGGGTAGCCCTGGAATTTGACAGTCCTGAGCCTGAAGTAAGTAGGTTGCTGAACATCTAGAGCTTTCTACTGTCGTGAAACATTTACTATCCACAGCTATGCTCCTACAACAGGATGATCAATGTTTAGGGGTTTAGGAAGAATGAAGACAGGTCCTCCACTTGTACAGATCTCAGTAATATGGTTGCTTCTCCCCTCTCCCAATGTACTTGTAATACAACTCCCAGCTAGGACATTAGTGACCCCTTAGGGTGTCAATCTGGGAAGCAATTGGGAGAGTGGGAGAACCTGCCCAACTCAAAGATTGCAAAGTTATGTGACTAGAAGAGGCCACTGACATATAAAGAAGGAAGGAAATTGAATGAAGACAGTTTTTGTGGACTCTGGGCATCTGTCCAATGGAGGATTAACACCAGCATAAACATAAGAAAAATGAGAGTCCGCAAATTCAAGTAATTCTACTCCTCTGTCCTTGAACTATCCATTTCCAAATTTCAAAGGAGTGCTTCATTTTTTTTCTTTTATTCTCTTTCTTTGTTTCATCCTTATGTTTTGGTAACCATCTTAGCAGAAATGAAGATATTCTAAAGAAAGATACAGCAGCCCCTTCTCTTTGGCTATCAGAATATTGAAATAATGGAATTAAAGAAATTGGAATTCCCAAGGAAGTTCATGGTGAGAGAAGGAAAAGTATGAAGTCTGGTGCCAGCTAGAGGGACCTTGTCTTCCAGAATGAGATTTCACGGTGTGTATTGGTACAGCCTCCATGGAAGTCAGAGTAGAGGTTCCTCTAGAAACTAAAAGTAGAGGTACCAGCCCTACTCCTGCTGGAAATATACACCAATAACTTCTTAAGTCAACAAACACAGATATGTGCACTTCTGTGTCTATCGCTGCCTAATTAAAAAAATAGCCCAGAAATGGAGCCAGCCTAAGTGTACATTTGGCAAAAGTGAGGATAAAGAAAATATGCTACATAAACACATTAGAAATTAGTTTTGCTATAAAGAAAAATGAAATCATGGCATTTTTCAGGAAAATGGAATGAACTGGAGATTATGTTAAGTGAAATAAGCTAGACTCAGAAAAGTCCACTTAGTTGCAGAATCTAGAGAGTATGTGTATGTAAGTAAGAAAGTAGAAAAGGCATCATACAAGGAGACAAAAAAAATCTTAAGAGGGAGATGAAGAGGGTAATGGAATATTAATGCATGTGACATATAAGCAAAAAGACGTGACATATAAACAGAAAGGAGACTGTGGGGTAGGAAGGAATGGGGGAGAGCATTTGGGGAGAATGAATAAAAAGCAAAAGAACATAAATTCCATTGTATGTGTATAGTAGAGAGACTCTGGTCTTAGGGGGATTTTATGGGGTAAAATGTATCTTTCACATGGTATTCTTTCAAATTCTAGGACCTTTTAGAATATTAGGCAGCATTTAGCTTTTAGATATGGCTGAAGCAAGTCTTCTTTTTAATAGATGCTTGGTCTTGAACAAACAGAAAATAGACAAGGACTTAGCAAGATGCACTGTGTGGTAAAAGGAGACACCTTAGCTTCATGGCTCATTGTACCGAAGGGTTGGATGACTGATGATAAGCTTTAGAACATGAAGGTTTAGTCCTCACCTTTAATTATAGTCAGAACATGAAGGTTCAGTCCTCACCTTCAATTACAGTCAGATGAGGCATCATCGGGCCCAGGTGCTCTGCACCAAGCTGCTTAGGACAAGAAATTATGCACAGGAATGTAAAGGGGGCTTGCACAAGAATTAATTCAGTGAGGTGTGGCCATTGTCAGAGAGGACACGAGCCTGGACAGGGTGAACATGAGAACTTCTTGTGCCCTTGTGTTCTCTTCTTATGTAAAAGTTATCAGTGTGCAATTATTACCATTGAAAATCATTGAGAAAAGAGCCAGGAGCCCATTGTCTATTGAGGTTAATCATCTCAGTGTGTTTAATCACACCGCTGTCAGCCTTATTGTAATCACAGTCAGCACAGGTGGTAAATGGCATTTTAAAAATGCTTCTATCGGGGCTTGCTTTTTCTGAGAGCTTGTGGCTTGCTTCTTACCACAGTGAGGATGATATCACCTCCAGCAGCAGGGGTAAGCCCCTCAATAATTTTGGAAAAAGGATTGTGAAATTTGTGTCATACTTCTTTGTCCCTGTACTGTGTATGCACTATTAATGGATCACTGTGTTCATTTATGCTAAGCCCAGATTAAGTACAGCCTTAGAATCTGGTTGAACTCAATGACCTATAGCCAAGTAACACAGATATATTCAATAGTCTAAGATTGACAAATGACAGGAAACTAAATTGACTTCCTGGATCTTAGATGAACCCAATATAAATGAGTGACCATAAAGAGGCCCAAGCCTAGGATTTTAGGTTCTACATTAATCACATGCCACTTAATATGTCCTTGGATTTTTGCTCTTTTTTATTAATTTTTTATTTTCTACTTTTACAGGTATATTGAGTACTCATTCCTGCTTCCCTCCATGCCCCTCTTCCATTTCCTCCCTTTTCTTCATCAATCCTTTCTGCTCCCTCCCACCTCCTGTCTGTATGTTTCTATGGACCCCAGAGTTCACTCTGGCTTGTCTACTCTTCTGGAGGTTCAGGCCTTTGTGGCATATCAAATCTCTTTGGGCTACCCCACTGATAGGAGCATTTCCTTTCACTCATATAGCTTTAGACCCTAAGATTTCCACAGTATGTTCTCATTTTTCTTGAGTTCTTAGGTAGTCTCTGGGGGCATGTGGGTATGTCAGTCATTGTGCAGGTCTGGTAAGGACAAGTCTCACTGCAGTGAGTTCCTAGATGCAGCAGTCCTGCCTTGAGTGGAAGGTCTTGTCAACAGTGAACCTTTCCATCTTTAGGTTATTACAATCTTACTGGCCTCTCTTCTGCAAGGTTCCCAGAACTTTAGAATGGGGAGCGATTAGGTTGGCCTGATTCTGATGGGCCTTGTTGAGTCGCTGGTTATCTGCATTATGGCTGGTTCATGTCACTGCTCTTATTGCCCTAAGCTACATCCTGTTAGGGTATTGAGATCCTCTACCTTTATTGTAGAAGAAGACTTCTAGGCTGAATGTTAAATGTTCTTCCAATCTATGGGTATAATAACAGCTATTTACAGAGCAGTTTGGTGTACTGTCTTCCTATCTATATGTTCATTGTTTTTGCTCTTATTTTAATAACTGGACTTTGTTTGCTTACTGTATTTCTCTATACCTCCTTCTTCCCTTCATCCATCTATCCACTTATATATAATGCTATTTGTTTTTTAAACTTTATTTATTTAGTGTGTGTGTGTGTGTGTATCAGAAGACCAAGGATGATTTTAGGAATCATCCTGGATTGCTTCTACCTCCTTTTTGTTTCATTCTGAGATTTCCCAGGTTCTACCCACAGGGGCCAAAAATGCAGGCCAACACCATTTCCTCCTGGTGTCTTTTACATGGGATCTGGGATCTGAACTCAGGACCTTCTTGCTTATGAGGCAGAGTATTAACCCCTGAGCCATCTCTCCAGCCCTCATGATGCTATTTATAATGGTGACCCTAAAATATGTACAGACATTCATCAGTTTATATCAGTCTCTGTTCTTCATATTTAAAAATGATTGTCTCTTAGGAGTGACACAAAGACCTTTACATAGAGGCAGAATAACCACACCCCAGTGAAGGGACATCCTCAGGAGCTCCTACTTCCAAGGTCCGTTATAAGGATATGGTAGAATATCCATCTTTCTGCTCTTGTGCTTATTTTTCCTTTTTCTTTTTTTGAAATGGGATCTTGCTGTGTATCTGAGTCTGGCCCCAAACTTTGATTCTCTTGTCATAGTTTCCTGAGTGTCATGTTTTTGTACATTTGGCAAAATAGTATCTTAACCACACTCAGTTGGATGCTGCTTTTTTCCTGAGGTTTCCTTTTGAGTCAAGAGACTTTATTATGAGTATAGATGATTCTTTGGATCTTGATAAGGACATATAAAGGTCAGAGGCATTTAGTTTGGATTTGTAGTATTTATTTGTCCAGTTTTTAGGTATTTACATGGATTGCTGCTATCTCTGTGGGTATCGATGTCTTCCTGAAATACTCATTTTTACTGTTCCAACAAAAGTGCAGGAATGGAGGATATCGCAAGGTATGCTCATCTCGGAAACTAGGGTAGGGAAGAAACAAGATCTAAAGTGTAGCCAGACAATTCTTTGAATCACCAGGTGTCTAAAACTACAGTTAAAATATTAGGCACCTGTCAACTCTTAGTCAAGTACAAAATCTGCTGTCAGAAATGTACTGTGCTCACTGATAAACACTCCCTGAATTTTTCTATGATGGTCGAGGAAGCCTCAGAAGACAGCACTTATCTGAATTCAGATATCTGCAAGATACAAACTTTTGACAGTGGAGGTCTGTTTGGAAAGTCAAGCTGCATATTTTCTGCATTCATGCCAGATGTGGTTTCTATGAATCTTACATGTCTTGTCCTGATAAAGTCCAGTGGTTCCAGATGAAACATCTAAAGAAACAAGTGAGCCATGGAGGAAAAAAAAAACAGCAAACTTTTGAACATTTTCATCTTCAAAACATTGTGTAATTTGGGGCTGGAGAGGTGGCTCAGGGGTTAAGCCTCTGCCTTGCAGGTGGAAGTTCCTGAGTTCGGATCCCAGACCCCACGTTTAGACGCTGGGTGGAAGCCCGGGTGGCCTTCGCTTCTGATCCTGGTAGGGCGGAGCCTGTGAATCCCGGGGCAGAGTAAACAAGGAGGAGGTGGAGGCGTCCATGGTGGTTCCCTAATTCGCCCGTGGTTCTACACCCACACACACAATTGAATAAAATAATTTTAAAAATTGTGTAATTTTTTGTACTGTTATGTACATTGTTGCAGTGAGTGTCCACTTCAAAGTGTTTTTTTCTTTTGGGGAATGAGTGTCAGTATTCTAAAGGTATTTAAGACTGCAAGAATCCTGTAATTCATTTCAAAAGTAGCTAGGTAAGACTTTTCCCAAATGTGAGGTCTCTGAAAATTTATGTGAGAATGTCAGTAGTAAGTTGTGAAGTACATTAAGTTACTTACTTGAATGATTAGTGATATAAACCATGTATTTCTACAAAACTGAATGTTCTTTCCCTCTAAAAAAGATTATGCAATTATTATTGTATGAGGAGTTAAGCAGACACTTTCAAATTAAAAATGGTAGGGAACGAGACTGCATAAGACTTGGCCTGCTAACACTTCTTCACGGAAAGAGGAAGTCCTGAGGAGGTACTACACCTCATTGAGGGACTGTTTGTTGTTAATACTGGCTGTGGGACGAGGAGCTGCTTTCCTCCATGGTGTAGCCTCTGAAAAAATCATCCATATTCTAGCAAATGTTAAATCACATGTTAATGCAGTCAATTTTTATGGAACTCAATGGTACACATGCATGCACGCATGCACGCATGCACCCACCCAGAAGAATGAAAGTTAGAGGTAGACTTGTTGGGAAGAAAAATTTCAGTTGGAGAAATAGGGTGGAGATTGTGTGATAAAGTGTGAAAATGAATTAAATCGTGTTCATATATGAAGCTATCAAAGAATAAAAAATATAAAAATCTGGGAGTAGACGGAATTACACAGCTATACTAAATATTTTTAAAATTAACATGATAGCAATTTTGTGACACTTGCATTGTTAGTCAAATTTGTCATCCTTGTAGTTTGACACTTATTTTTTCCAGTTCTACATAAATACTCATTTTTATACCTAATCTTTAATTTCTCATTCTATATTCTTTCTTTTTTTTAAAGATCCTTCCTTCCCTCCACATAACCAGGATCTACTCATATGTATACATGTGATTGACATGATTAATTCATTCAGTTTTTTTTTTTTTGAAAACCAACTTGAGGGAAAACAATGTGGTAAATTGCCTTGGGTAAGAGTTGAGGGCCTCCAAGTTTCCTAGACAAAGTAAATTGAGACAAGGCAAGTCCCTTCCTTTTTTTGATGTTTTATTCAGTGAAATGAGAAATTTGGATTGAATAAATTTCAAAAATTGTCTTTACTCAGCAGTTTTATGAGCATATATTTCAAGAGTCAGTCTGGACATTCATATTATTTATGAATAATACCATCTTCCTTCTAGGAGTTTATGATTCAGTCATAAAAAGATTCACATTTGGTTTACTGTGATAGGCAATGCTTACTGGCAGCTCTGTTTCTCTAATTCACAGGTTGGTTTACATTTTGGGTCAAAAGACGCCTGATTCTAATTGTTAAAGAGAAGTCATGCATTTGCCTGTCCTCTTTGGGCTGATTCTCTATGGCAGCAGGGCCTAGGCTACTTTATTCCCAGGTTGCTAACTCCTTACAGATATTGTAACTACCAATGTCAGCAAGTGCTCTTGCTGTCTGTCTGCAATGTGATCTATGACTTTGCTGGACCCTAATTTCCAACAGAGCATTCTACTTCATTTTTTTCACCTGTGGTGAGGGAGTCTTTCAGAACCCTAGCTATGATATCTGTCACAAGGACAATCTTTATGGTCACATAGGATATTGCCATGATATTATCCTATAGTGTTTTTGGCTTGCTACTTAAACTGAGTCATTTTCCAATTACATTTCAAAATCTCTGTCTCTGTAGGGGAAAGTGTGGTACATGTTAGTATTATGTGCATGCATGGCAGGCATATGGGACAGGACAACTTCAGGATTTGGTTCTTAGGTACCTTCCACCTTTTGTTTGAATCAAGGTCTCTCATTGGCATCGAACTTTGCCGCTTTTTCCAGGCTATGTAGCTTGTGAGCTTTAAAAGGATCTGCCTGTCTGGTGCAGGAAAACCAAAACTGAAAACAACAACAAACCATAATTTAGAACACCAAAGACCCTACATTAATCACCTGGAACCAGACCAACCATATCTCTCCCCATCCTAAAGTTCAGAGGACCTTGTAGAAGAGGGGGCAGTAAGATTATAAGAGCCTAAAGATGGGGCGGACCAATGATATGCAAAATACTCCACACAAGGTAGGGCTGCAGCAGCCATAATCAGACTTTGCCTGACGTGCACAATGATTGACATGTCAAAGACCCCCCCCCCCAAAGTCTAGCATGGATCACAGGAGAGAAGGCTCCAGGTACTAGGATCCTTAGAGGCAAGGGATTAACAGATATAATAGTGTTCCCATACTAATGGGGAGGCCAAGAAAGGGCTCTGGGCTATGCCACTGAGTTCTTACTACTCACTACAGTGAAGGAGTCAGAGGGAGGTTTGGCATTCACACAAAAGGATGCTCCAGGAGATGGGAGGGAGGAAAGGGGAGGCACTGGGAAAAGGGGAAGGAGAGGGGTTTTAAAAGGAAGGAGAAAAAGGGGGAGAGTGCAAGGGGAGACTAGGGAGGGGAGGAGGGAGAAAACGGGGGTACCTATTGAGCTTGTATTGATTGGGAAAAAAAATAAAATGTGTGAAAAAAAAGCATCTGCCTGTTTTTTTTTTCCCACTGCAGGAATTACAGGTGCATGGCTGTTTAACATGGGATCTGGAGATCTAAATCACATTTTGACTGCAAGTCCAGTGCCTGATCCATTTCCCTTATCCTCAGAATCACTTTTAAATCAGCTAACTAGCATTTCTTGTATGTTTGGAAGTTAGCAAAACCTGCTGCAACTAATACTTCCATTTTCATTTGAATGCTTAAGTTAATAATTTATTTATTGTTGACATATTGAGTTAACCCATTCCCTTTCCTTTTCCACCAAGAATCCAAGTTCCTTCTGAATCCAATAGGGAATTCTGGTCACATTTAAATGGCAGTTTTTGTCCCTGGCAAGATTATAACTTGTATTTGGGTCTGATTTTGGTGTCCAAAGATAACTTCAGAAGGTAGCAACAGTTCTTAATAAGGTCAGTTGCATAATCTGATAATTAGTTTGAAGACAGAATGTCAGCTTTGATAAAATTGCTAATTTGCTTATTTTAGAAGAGTTTTAGCATGACACATACATTTTAAAGAAGAACTCTTGTGTGCTATAACTGTTGGCAATTTCCACACATATTAGCCAAATGATTCATTCACTAATTCCTTCAATAAATATTTGTTAAGGTGATGGGTTAAAAAACCTTGACTGTTTCAGAGTTGCGGCAGATCTACAAGCCAAGAGTTTGTATAAAGATGGAAGTCATAGTTCAGTTTGACCCAGAAAAAGAAAACTTGTCTTTGAAGTTCCCCAATAAAGATGGAAAGGTGGTAGGTGACATGTGAGAGGAAGCATGTCTGGCTGATAAAAGAGGGCAGAAATGGATCCAGAGTGCCAGCATGATCCTATTGAGGAAAGGTGCTATTTGAGGAAGAAAATTCTTTGGTTGCTGCTAGAATAAGTAAGGAACCACATGACTGAATCACAAGAACCATAGATAACAATTGCAGGAAACAGTTAGTTCAGACTGGATTTGGAAACCAAAATCAAACCCAAATACAGTCTATTTTGCTGTCATCCTAAGGACATCTCAAGTTAATTACCATCAGTGTAGCCACAGATCTAGACAGTGTAAAAAGCGTGCTGGATATTTTACTAATTCTATCACACAACTGCTTCATAATTTTTAAATCTGTTTTTATAGAATGCTTGTCCTTTACCCAAAATCTTAACTAGGTTTCAGGTATTAGGTTCTCTGGAAACTCAAAGGAGGAGGAAAATGCATGAAGATAAGTGCATCAACGCTCAACAAATAGTGCTAGAAAAGTCTCTGCTTCACTTTGGTGAGGAAGTGGGAGAGGGTAACTTGATAAATTGGCCATAGGCAGAGCTATCAGTAGCCTCCCAGCTACCATTCTTCCCATTCTACATGAGGCACAGCACACTCAATGAGAATTTCTTCCCTAGGTAATGAAAAAAATCATACCAACCCCTTCCTATTTGTAAAATAAGGTAAAATATAATGGCACAAACTTGTAATCACAGCTTTTTTTAGAGGGGAACTGAGATAGAAAGATTATGATTTCAGTGCAATCCTGTACAATTAAGAGAGGCTCTGTCTTTTTTTCATAATTTTATTTTTTAAATATTGCATACATGAATATAGTGAATTCATAATATTTTAAATTTTTGCCTCTTAGTCTCAAGTCCCATCTCTTCTCCTTTTTCCCTTAAAATCCTTTACCCCCCATACCAGACTCCCTCTTATTTTCAAATCTTTTTACTTATGTGACCCACTAGTTTCATCTAGTTTGTAGTTGATGACATATGCCTGACATGTTTTATGACCCAGCAAATATCATAGATCAGTGGGCATACCACTGAGGGAGGCCCTGTTTTAAAAAGTGTAAGGAACATAGCTTAGCACTAGAAACACTTATATAGATGGAAGACACTGCTTCAATTTCTAATATCTAAAAAAGAAACAAAAAAAGAAGATGAAAACCTCATTTCTTTCATGTCTAAATCTTTTTAGTGGTCTAATTCTGATGTTTGGAATCTAGGAATACATTTAAAGACCATGTGGGAAAGAAGACAAAAAAGCTAGACTAGAATTTAGAGATGAGGTTGCTAAATTGACCAATTTTGAAGCTTCCTGGTTTATATACCTTGCTGGGATCCTTATAAAGCTCTGTATTATATTGTTGTATATTTAGTATGCTCTTCTGATAGTTTGAGCCTGGAAACTGATCTAGAAGTCTTCCTGGAAGTTCATAGCTGAGTTTGGAAGTATTCGAGAGTCAGCCAGGCAGCAAGAAGGCAGAAGAAGCTCCTGAGAGCTAGAATTATAGAAGACCAAGCTGGGGAGAGAATGCCACATTTAGGCAACCATAAGTACTTTAACTTGGTTTATAGCAAGAGGTGTGCTATAAAGAAATGTAAGACCCTATGTGCCATGAGAAGAAACTTAGGTTTGATCCTAAAACAACACAACAGTCTTTAGCAAGCACTCTCAACTTTGTATTGATAAGAATCTGATAGACATGGATAGGGTAGATCTGGGGTTGATTGTAGAAATGAGAGAACAAGTTGGATAATCCTAATAAGAAACAAAAAGGGGCTAGAAAAATGAAGACAGGCAAGTATGAGAGACAGAAGTAAGAGAGAATATGCCACTATTCAGGGCAGACTCAATTCTGGCAGGAGAATTGGATGGAACGATCAACTTGAAATTGGAAATTGAAAAGGAAGAGTGGGATGGGACTATTTTAAGTCGAGAGAATAGGGACACAGTGATGGTTGGGGAATGTGAAAGGTAGCTCTAACATGAATGTGCTGTTTGGCAATCTTAGGGACAAATAAGTGGAGATTCCCAAGAACAGTTGAATATGCAGGACAGAAGCCAACTGCTTTGAGGAGGAGATGTCATGTGCAGGGACCGAGGTTCCTCACAGAAGGTGTTGTTGGGCTGGAGAGATGGCTCAGAGGTTAAGACTCTGCCTTACAAGCAGAAGGTTCTGAGTTCAGTTCCCAGGTCCCACGTACAAATGAAAATGTCCCCTGTCCTAGTGGTCAGAGCCTGGGAAATCTCAAAGGGAAGCAACAAGGAGGTAGAAACAATCCAGGATGAACACAATAAATAAATAAATACTTTTTTTTAAAAAAAGGTGTGGTTGAAGATTCATGTGGCTGGAAAAATTTGCAGGTAGATGGCTATGAAAGAAAATGTCCATGGAAAACTCCAAACTTTCTAGGGAAAGGAGAGAAGAAAGAAATAGTGGGACAAAGAAGACCAGGTGGCATGGGCAGAGAATAGGGAGAAAAACAATCAGGAAAAAAGGAAGATTCTTGTAAAAAAAAAAAAAAAGTAGAGTTGACAGTGCCAAATTCTAGAGAAATGACAAGCCAGACAGATACTGAGAAAAGTCCCATGTGTGGAGAAAAAGAAAAGATTGAAATTGAGACTTGAATGAAGGACTCAGCTTTTAGTGGGATGCATGAGATTAGACTTTTCTGATAGAAAAGAAAGTATATTGGTACATATTCTTCAAAGAAAAGACACAGTAATTGTTCGGAAACGTGAAAGATGGATTCAACATGAATGTGTTGTTTGGCGATCTTGGGGACAAATAAGTGGAGGTTTCCAAGAGCAGTTGAATATGCAGGACAGAAGTCAATTAAGAGATATAAAAAGGAATCTATTATCAGGTAATTGGCTTACATGATCACAGAGGCGGGGGGTCCTCATGATCTGCTGTATGTGAGCTGAAGGTGGTATAATTCCAGTCTAAGCCCAAAGGCCTGAGAATCAGGAGGTCAGAATTATAAATCCCAGTTTGAATCCAAAGAGTGTAAAACTTTTTATACTAGGGTCAAAGGACAGAAAATGTAGATGTCCCAGTCCAAGTAGGAAGAGTAGAATTGTTTTCTTTGCCTTTTTGATCTGTTCAGACCCATTATATCAGAATGGTACCCATTCACAGTTGTGAAAACATTACTTCTGTACTCTGTTTACTGATTAGATGCTAAACGCTCTAAATCCCTCACAGGCACACACACCCAGCATTAAGGCTTAGCCAGCTGTGGATCTTCCCAGAGCCCATACAAACACATACCTAAATTTATTCTCACGATAGGCTGTTTGAATATACAGTGGTTTAGTTTATAGTTTACGGAGGGGAGTGGGTTGAGGATAGCTTCTTTTCAGGATCTATTCTTATTTGGACATTTTCAAGAGACAGGAAATTATCATTGAAGACAAACCATCTGATGTTAGTTTTCTTGCCTACATTGTTACTACTTATTAGACCGAAGTGTACTCTCACACCAAAGACTCCATGGACAGAAACCTCATCTGTGTTGCACATCATTGGATCTTCACTTACAAATTGTTTTACTGTTGTACATGCCCATTAAGCACATATTAAATGAATGAACAGATTATTTATTCCTTTCAGTGTTTTAGCAGTGTTCACTAGGATGATCAGAAGTGTGCTGAAGGGAGTGAGAAATCTGAGGCCTTTCACAAGGGTCATGCGAGATCTAGCTTGGTACTTGACTCATGGATATCACTCAGCCTAGAAGATGAGCGCTGTTGACCAAGATGCAGGCACACAGCCTGATACAATTCATCATTGCCTGAGGACTTACACAGACAGGCGTTACCTGCACAGCTCCCTACAGAAGGGAAAGAGCTGCAGTTTATGTTAATTGGGTTTTTGTTGTTGTTGTGACTGATGTTACTTCTGTGATAACTCCCTGACAGAAATAATTTAAGAGGAAGAAAGATGGTTTGAGAGGTTTCAGCCCGCAGGTGGCTGGACCTATTCTACATTTTTGGAATTGGGATAATTCAGAATATCATGGCAGTGCGAGTGTGTGATTGAGGCTGTTCACCTCTTGGCAGCCAGGAAGCAGAGAGAGAGAAAAAAAAGAGGCCTTGCCGAGATAGACCTTTCAGAAGCACACTCTTAGAGAACCACTCTTCATTGTTCCACTACTTGCCATTGATTAGTCAGAGTCCTCTTGATGTTGAAAGTCCTCGTGGAATCACCTCATGATGTCCTCGCCAAACCCTTGGGTTGTAATTCCATTCAAACCAGTTAATAATGAAAAGTAGCCATCACAAGGCTATGGAAATATGAATGAAACAAAGATAAGTCTTTTTATTTAGAAGAACAGATCAGCAGACCCAGATTACTGTACAAATAACTGAGCAATGAGATTAAAAAAAACCCAGTGTCTGCTTCTTTTATTGATGTAGCATGTGAGAGAGCATGTGAGAGCATGTGTTTCCTCTCTTAGGAAACATGGTTGAAACTTGTTTTGTTTTTCCTAATGGATATAAGGTCCCATGAGGGAAGGGGATTCACTCTGACAACTATCCTTGGTTTATAAATCAGCTTCTGGTCTTCAAGGCATACTGTTTGAATAGATGAATAAAAGAGTGGGCAAGTGATTGACACATTGTGCTCTAGCTGGGTACCCTGCTCCCTATTCTCAACTCTGTGTCAGCTTCCTTTCCATTCTAGAACTTGATCCTTTGCTGCTCTGTCATAAAATCAAGTTATACTTACAAATTCTCTAGACTCCACAAGGGTCAAGATTTTATCTAAGCCTCTTTTTGAATTGTCCACACTACCTATTGTATTCCTAAATGGATGTGAAAATATTGATAAAAGTAGAGGTCATACATTTAAAATTTTTTGACTGAATATTATTACTACTTTCGGATACTTCACTATGCCCTGTTGATATTGTGTTAAACGAGACCCAGTTTTTCACCTGAACATATTCTCTGAGTAGGTGGCCAATCTACTGAACCACAGTGGAAACAGTGCTAAGAACATATAACACAGAGGGCAGCCTTATTCACTGTGCTCAGAACTGGGCATGTGAGCGAATGTAGGGAATTCAGAAAAGGTATCTCAGAGGAAGCCCTATCTTCGTATGTAGGCTGGCATTCATTGGATGAGTAGCCAAAATGAGGTCAGGGTGGAGGGAGTGTAAATAGAAGTGTATTCAACTACAAACCAAGAAAACATGATAAAGTATAGAAGTATTCAGGACTATAAATGTCAAAATAGGGTGAGAAAATCCAAGACTGATAATAATAGTACCTAAGACTCAAGGAGTCTTTTTTACTCTGGTCTAGAGAGGTCTCAGTTTTCAGGCACAGGTTCCAATAAATTATATCTCCATACTGGGGCTTGAGCTTGGTTTTCTAGGTTCTTTGTAATTAATTCTTGTGGTGCTTACAATCTCATCTTTCTCTACTGTAAATTCTGCCTTTTGTGTCTGATTCTGATCTATGCAATTCCTCTTAATATTGACTTCATTTTATGGCACGAAACATACTACAAATACTAATGCTTGTTTTCTTTGAGATTAAAAGAAGAAAAAGTTGGAAAAGAAATTGACTATAGTGTCTGGGAAGGAGAAAGGAAATAAATATTTTTGGGATAAACATGGACATTTTATAACCCCAAACTGTGATCTATTAGGGACATTTGTATCTAAAAGACAGCACTGTAGACATCAGTGAGCAGGAAATGTTTGAGCTACAAACACTAAGTGCTTCAAGCAAAACCTTTTTCTCTTAAAACAACCAAATTCAGAGGAAAGAGAATTGAAGTTAAATTTCATCCTTAATTTGTGCTAAAAACTATGTGACCAGAGTGTGAAATTTATGAGTGAAATTATCTTTGACTTCTTGAACTGGAATAATTCCCTTCCTTGATGAAAAGAGAAGAGCCATTTTCTCAGAATGCATTTCCTTTGACTCGTGTTCCTGTTTAATTGGTTTTGCTTTGATTTTGCTGTGAGCAGAAGATGGAGAAGAAGAAACTGTAGCGTGAACTAGTCAAGGCACTGCAGCTGGGTGCTTTGTCTTCAAACAGATTCGATGCAGCAGAATGACACATGTCAAACTAGAAACATGTTTTGATGCATTTAGTTTTTCAATGGTGATTTTGTGGTTCTGGCTTGGTCTGAGTAACTCATCTTCATGATTCTGTCTACAGTAGAGAAGGAATACCCGGCAAGGTTTCTTTGGTACAACAACAAAATGACAAGCAAATTACTGACCAAACCAAATCTCCTGACAGTTTAACATCAAGATGGGCTAGGTGTGTATTATGAATGTGCTTTGAATTGAAGGGATTCATGAAATATTCTCTATAGAGTTATGACGCAGAACACAAGTAGCTTCTATAATTCTATATTGCTGCCTAGAGTTCTTGTTTGGGTCATTCTTTAAATGGATAGCACTTCTGCATTTTGATTCTTCTTTTAAGTGGTGACATCTGATTGGTTGCTAACTTCTGGATGGCAGAGTTGTCTTTTGCTTGCTTACTGTGTCCCTTTGGCTCCAGGTCCAAACCACAAACATGAGAAGCTGTGAGTGGAAAGCCAAACACCTACTAAACATGAAGATCAGAGTAGGATGGTCCATTTATAAAATATTAATAATCTCCAGTTGAGAGTACAGAAAGTTTATGCTTACATGGAAGAGGGAACGATATATACATGTAGAGCAGAAACAGGAGAGGGAATGGAAAAAGCTGCTTGGAACCTGGAGTGGGAGACTTGAATTAGAAATATAATTTGGGGGCTGGAGAGATGGAAAAAGAAATATAATTTCTATATACATTTCCTTTTGCTTATTCAGACAAACAAATAAATTAAATAAATAAATAATTTTAAGAATAAATACAATGTGACCAAAATGTTATGATAGCCACATCTAAAATGGACAACAAAAGGTAAACTTAATACATTATTCTTAACTGACTATATAAAAATGTAATCTCAATTTAAATATAAATGTTATTAAATTTTAGAATGCTAAGCCTTCAAAACCTACTGTGTATTTTAATCTTGCAGCACTCCTCATTCCAGAGGAGCCCATTTTACATGCTTGATAGGCAAACGTGGCTGTCAATCTTGGACAGCATAGGTGTAGATTAATTGATAGTAGGGTGAAGGAGAGGAAAGGGGAGACACTGTAGTGGGAGAACCTCAGAGAGCTAGGAGCAGTGGAAAGTGGCAAGGAAAGGGAGATTGGGTAGCCAGGTGAAAAGAGGAAGCACGCCAGGGGAATGGTCTGGAAGGTTGTGAGTGAGTCCTTGACTTGATGCTTCGGAGTCATTCTTCTCATGTCTGGCTCAGCTGGACCCGAGGGGCTCCTTTGGTGTCTATGAAATTAATTAAAACAGGAATCTCTTTGTTGAATTAATGCTAAGAGTTAGCAGGACACCAATTTATCAATGACTGTTTTTTCCCAAATTGCTGTCTTCTAGAGGAATGTAAGCATATTGCTATCTTCTCATGCAGTGCCATATCCCTATTACTCTTCAGTGCCATGGAGGTCACATAGACTTTATCAGAAAGAGAAAGCATAGAGAAATGTTGAATTTCACTGTTCTCGATTCTCTATGGCCTCCCTAGGTCATTTGTCCATATCTATTAATCTGTGAACTTAAGATCAACGGGGAGACATCTCCCATAGAGAAGTTAGTTGTGAGAAGCTTACCATATTGGGTGGTGGGCACAGAAATCAGGCATGAAAGTCATTTCCTTCATTTGAAAGCAAATGTTAACATGTCCCTGCTTTTTCTGCCAGGTTTAGAAATTTACAACAAGGGTAGTTTCAGTCACTGAGCCTAATCCATAGTCTATTTCTCTTTATCAAATCAAATAAAAATTTTGAAAATTTAAGATTGAATATTCTTTTTTTTTTTCTATTATCATCCTCTAGATTTTGTCCCAAGGGGTCCTAGGCTGAGGGTCAAAGCTAAGAAGCTGGAGATTTCTAGATGTTGTTGGCATCCATTATTGAATTGGAAAGTTTCTGTCTTTGCTCCTTGAGTCAGATCCTTCAACCCAGGAGGTATAAATCCTATCCAACCATTATGTAACCTGAAGCCTGTTCTGATATATTTCTGTCCTGTTTTGCTTTTCTCTGGTATTTCTGTCCAAATTCCATGTAATTCTTGTGTATATTCTTTTGGGTCACAGGCAATAACCTGCATCTTCATTTACAATAAAGGTTATACTTTAACAACTATCCTATAATTCTTCTGGGTATGTAAGTGAAATCATTCTCTCTTGAATATGTCTACAAGCCTGTGCTCACCAATTAGAACTACAGAGGTTTTCTGTGCATGGTTTCTTCAGTTGTTCTCCTTATAGATTCTCTTCCCATAATTGCAGGAGCATGCCCCTGAAAGGCTGCTAAACTGGGGATCCATCCAGAAGTGGGGAGAGACCTGCTGGCTTTGACAGGTTGTATTGCTCCTTCCTAACTTCTATGAGAGGTTGGGATGTGTGTTACAATTTGCCTGCATGTTGCTGATAAATTCATGTCCCAACAGCTTAGGGGAACAAGGAAGTCTTTATTCATTCTTACAATTCTCAGTTACAGTTATTAGTCCAGCTTGGCAGGAGACCTGGTACCAACACTAGGAACTTTCGGAACTGGTCTATCCACAGGGATTGCTAAGAGAGAGGCAGACCTCAGTTGTTAGACCATGTGTCTTCCAAAGTATGCCAAAGAATGCCAACTTACAAAGCCAACTTCCCCTATCTTATCCACCCATCTACCCAGGGAATGGTCACTCACTGTAGGCTGGGATTTCCCATATCAATCAGACAATTTCCTGAAGGCTTGCTCAAGAGCTTGTCTTTATTACTAACTCTTCACAAATGTGTCCAGAGCTTAGTCTTCAATTGTCAAGGTGACACACAATATATCCTTGTGCCAATCCAGCTTGTCTCTGGCGTTTCTTCTAATGAAAAAGTTCTTTCCACCTGCTCAGTGCCCATCTTTCATTGTCTTCCATTCTCTCTCTGCCTTTGGTTAGATAAGAAGGCAGAAGCATATTTGGATAGATCTCTGAAATTTCTCTTTCACATTTAGGTTTGAAATAATTTTCCTAAGCTTTTTTGATGGGATTCTGTTTTGTTTGTATGCCTTTGTCCAGATCTAGGGAGTTATAGAATTTTCTTTCTTTTTTTTTTTTATTATCTCCGCTCATACAAACTTAATAGGTATACCGGTTCCCTCCCTCCCTCCTCCTCCCCACACCCCTTTGTAGAATTTTATTTATGAATGACTGATTCCTATTCCTTTGATGTGCTCATTAGTGAAATCTACCATTCCTTTGAAATAACTTCATTGTTAGGGCCCTGAAATGTAAAGCAAGGGCCAAAATGTATGTCATTTACAAGTTTAAAATGACCTTGATGTGATTTTTTTCTGAGGATTAGCCATCTATTTCCTCTTCTTCCTCCAAATGACAAGGATCAGAAAGTTGAACATTTGGTCAAATGGTGTCTACCTACTGTAGGCATCAAACAAACACTGGTGCTTTACAACCAGGAATAACTCATCTGCTTCTCTTTTTTGCGTGTGTATGGGGCACGTGCATATGTGTAATGTATGTTTGCATGTGCATATGTGTGTGGAGGCCAGAACTTGAGGTTGGGTGTCTTCTTTGCTCTCTTCCATTTTAATTATTAAGAAAGAGTCTCTCAGTTGAGCTCGTCCACAGGCCATGTGAGCAAGCATGCTTGCCCTGGGGATTCCTTGTTGCTGCTTTCCAAGTTCTGTAATTACAGGCAGCCACTATGCCTGCCTAGCTTTCATGTGGGTTCTGAGGATCCAAATTCCAGTCCTTATGGTTTCAGGGCAAGTATCTTATCCACTGAACCACTTCCCCAGTCTCTTATCTACCCTTGTAGTTTGAAACATTGAAATGTTGAAGAAAAATAATCCAAGCCAAACATATCCTTCATTCCATATCTTAGTGTCTTAAAAACATGTTCATTACTTCTTTGCTAATTTTAGGATTAACTTTGAGTCGGTCTAAAATGTTATTTTTTTCTTCTTAAAGTTAGATTCTTGCTGCAGAGGGGGAATGAGAAAGAGTATTGAAAATGCCTAAAACTCACTATACATATGAAACTGTCAAAGAATATAAAAGTTCAAAAAAATTCTTGATGCAGCAATTCCTCTTGAAAATTTCTTGAAGCCAGATCAAGGTTAGTCTCAGAAGATATTATCATTGCTATTGTGGCAGGCAAAATCCTGAGATGACATAGCTCCTATGTTATCATGCATAATATGTTCTTTTGATTGTTTAAATAAACTTGTGAATGAATGAGAGTCACAGCAGTAGCTGGTATGAACTTGGGGCTAAACCAAAAGACAGATTATATTAGGTAGACATAACTTAATCAAGTGAAAACCTTAAAAACTAGACAATATCCTTTAACCCAGAACACACGCGTGCACACACACACACACACACACACACACACACACACACACACACACACCACATAACTTTAATGTACATTGCCTTTGGAGAAGCATAGGAACTGAATACTGCCAACAGCCTTGTGGACTTAAAAGAGCAACCATGTCTCCAATGTGGTCCCAGTCTCAGCCAGCATCTTGAGTGTGACTCTGTGAGTCATGAAAAGAGGACCCAGTTGAGTTGTACCAGCCTGATTCATGGAAACATGAGATGATAAACACAGTGGTTGCTTTAAATTTCTAGCTTGGTATTCATTTGTTACGCAGTGGTAGAAATCTAACACACTTGTATGGAGCAATCTCTTTGTTACCAATAGTGTCTGGACCAGGTGTCTCCAGGTCCTTGGTGTCTCATTGGATAACTGAACATAAATTTAAAGCAACAACTGTATGCGGATAGCAAGACAGCCAGAGGTTTTACTTCAAGGCAAATTAAAAGTACAGAAGAGTCACACTGCAAGGGAGCAGTGGCTCCAGACAGAAGTGTCTATAGCCCTTGTTCTCCTCAAGCCTTGTGTTTATGAGTCCAGAAGAGGAGGTTGCTAAGGATGTAAGTAGTTTTCTCTTTTGATTGACAGATTTGAGTTCTTGATAGCCTTTGTTCACTGAGTATGTTCCTTTCCTAGGATGCTCTGATTTTAATCATAAGATACACAGTCCAGTTATGAAGAAAAAAGCCCAATTACCAGTGTTGAATTAAGTCTTCTTAGCTTCAGTCATCAGACATGAACTATTTTCTCTCCATGTAGCAACCTTTAATCATTTGAGTAGTAAATCCTCATCAATATAATGAGACCCTGATAGCAGATCACTTGGGTTTGAACTACAGTTCTCAAAGTTTCAGGTTGTGCAACCGTTATGGTTGGTTTCATTTGTCAACTTGATACAATCTCAAATCATCTGGGAGAAGTGTTTCTGAGCGTGCCTATAGGAGATTGTCTTTCTTGCTCTCTGTTCTTGACTATAGCGTGGCCAGCTCCCCGAAACTCCCACTGCTATGACTTACCTCCCATGATGGATGGAATTGTGCATTCTGCATACTGGAATTGTGATCTGAATAAATAAACCCTTCTCATGTAAGTGGTCTGGGCCAAGTATTTTGTGGTCAAAATGGGTAATGCAACTAGAAAGGCAACTTCTACATGTTACTAAGGTATTTGCTGGTTTCCTCAGCTAATAAAGAACAGGGTGGTGTGTTTCTTCATTATGAGGACTCAGTGAAGCAATACATGGAAAAGGTTTAGACTTTGCTTGATCCATAGGAAATCGTGTTAACGGTTTGTTATTCCTATAAGGTCTCTTTTTATTTCCCAGCAAGCAGCACACAGGAAACAGAGATGGAGATCAAGAAATTCATTGATCAGTTTTTCCCTAGATAAGCAAACTGTATGTGCAAGTGACACCAAGGTGTGGGAGGGACAGAAAATAAGAGATACACCCAGTTGCCTGAGTACAGGACCTTTGGAAGCTGAAGAAATGACTCTGTGGGTAAAGGTATTTATCATACAAAACTGTCAACCTGAGTGCAAACCCCAGAACACAGAAGGTAGGAGAGGAATGATCCCTAAAATCTGTCATCTGACCTCCACACACTCATGGTGACAGATGTGCATACACAGCATTATCATACCAATTTTTTTTAAAAAGTACTGAAAAGGAAAAGGGAAAAGGAGTTTTGGTATTCTGACACTTGATACATGGAGTGTCAATTTGGGCTGTCAGTCATCAGAGAATCAGACAGTTGTTTTTCTTCAACTGACCTGCTATTCCTCAAATTAAAACAATTCAGTTGCAGAAAGCTTGACCAGGTAATTCCTTAAGTTGAAATTGTTAGAGCACAAAACCTAAACTTAGGAAAGTGGACTTGTGATTGATTTTCTCTGCCTCAAATAAAAATGAAGTCTTTGGAAACCTGAGCATATTGTCAATAACGTAACTTATCTTTTTGCTTTCATTGTCACAAACTAACATTGTCAGAAAACTATTACTAGATCTTTGGGCTATCCTAGATGCTGTACTAGGAATGCAAAGAGCAAAACAATATGCCTATGATTGTCCTTCCTAAGAACTCAGACTTCTCAGTACTAGAACATGGCCCATGGCCAACAGCATTTAGATCCAGATCACTGTCCAGGTCTATAGCAAATCAGGATTTGCAGTAGTACCGAGCTGCACCCTGATACATGGATCCTTCCTCCCTTTTCTAAACATGCCCACTGATGCTCTTTTAAAGATCTAAAACTAAATTTCTTTGTTTAAATTTCTTTAGCAACATCCGTTCACCCAAAAAATTACATATAAATTTTCATAACTTTCTAAACACAAAGAATTACATATAAATTTCATAACTTTCCAAACACAAGGGATAGAAAATACAAAATAATTCCAATAGAAGATTGTCAGCAGGTGGGCAAATTGGAAGGTTTAACTGCTAGATGCTTTCATGGATCGAGTGGTATTTTCTGAACTTCTTTGATTCAAAGAGGCATCAGAAAAGTTCAGCTCAGTCTAGTCCTTCATCCTTAAAATTTTTTTCACATTTATTTATTTTGTGGGTGGACACCACAGCACATACATGTAGAGGTCAGAGGACAATTTTCTAGAGTTGGTTCTGTCCTACCATGTGGGCTTTGGGGCATGGAACTTAGGTTGTCAGACTTGGCAGCAAGTGCCTTTACACACTAAACCATCTTGCTGTCTCAAAAGGGATCTTTCTTCCTTTTCTCCTTCTCTCCCTCCTTCCTACCTCCATCTTTTTCCCCCTTCTCCCTCTCACCTCTCCTTTACCCCTTCTCCCTCCCTCTTCTCTTATTTTCCCCTCCTTTCTTCCCTCCTTTTTCTTTCTTTCTTTTTTCATTTGTCAACTTGATACAATCTTTCTTTCCCTCTCTTTCTTTCCCTTTCTTTCTTTCTTTCTTTCTTTCTTTCTTTCTTTCTTTCTTTTTCTTTCTTCATTATATATAAAATGTTTTTTATATATATATGTATATAAGTTTTCCAGCCTTGTGCAGCAAGCATCTTTACTCACTGAGCTATTTCACCATGAGTAAAACCCTTCATACCTAAAAATTGATGATTTTAAAAAGAAAAATTTCATGTGCTAAGATCCTGGCCTTTTAAAAATAATGTTGGGTTTGTGTGATAGAGAGTTGTGTGGATCAAAAAAATGTAACCGAATATGATTAGTAAACTTAGAGGTCTACTAAGGAGGCATTCTGTCTGAGTGTTGTGTTTGACAATAAAAGGGGATCACCGTGTGGCAGGACAGGCACTACCATAGTTTCCTATCTCTACTTCTGTAATGAGTTCATGACCCAGACAATGTAGGGGAACAAGGAGAACTTTCTTCCAACTTATAATTTCAGGTTACAATCCATTATGATAGGAGAATTACTAGCATGAGCCAAGGGAATTGGCCCCAACATAACTGTAGGAATAGATGAGAGACCAATATTGCATACTTTCCTTCGAGCACACTAGCTTACCAGTCTGCCAAATTTCAACTAGTTTTCTCTCCATCTTATCTACCTGCCCTGGGAATGGTCCTATCCATATCGATTATGCAATTGGATCGTCTCTTTCAGGCTTGCAGTAACTAGATAATTCCTCATATGCCTAAAGACTCACCCCTCAGTTGTCAAGTTGACACCTGGAAGTAACTAACTAACAGCTGTCAAGGGCTCACAGTTGGTAATGTCCAAAGTTCACACTCACTGAGCTAGTTGCACATAGTGTTAAGAACTTTCCTGCTGTCATTTCACTTGAATTTTCCAATAGTTATTGAGGTAAGCATTAAAAATATTGCAGTTTACAAAAGACAAAGGTAAGGTTTGGAGTCCTTAAGACCACTGACCCACCCGACACAGACAACAAGAGTTGGAACAAGGATTAAAACCCATTGGATTGTGAGGTCAGTGTTTAGGTAGCACACCACATCACCTGTCAATCCAGGGGTGGGCCTCTGTACAGCTCAACTTTTCATCAGACCTTTGGACATGAATATCAGATTGTTGGCAACTGCTAGGCTTCCAGAATGCACTTTCTTACAAATGAAAAAAGTGTAAATGGTACCAGTGAGTAAGAATGAATGGATGGATAGGGAGTTCCAGATGGAGGCAGGAAATTCTGAAATCCTGGTCTGTGTCCATAAATCAATAGATGTGTCATGACTTCTGTTGACAGGCATCCATTTGCCCTTTGGCCAAACTGTGTGCTTTGGCTTTGATGAGTTGGAGCAGAAGCCAAACTGTCTACTACTCAATCAGTAACAACAGAAGAGGGACTGAATGATGAAATCAGCAAAATGAAATTCAAACCTGCAGAGATGTCACATGCCTGTTTCTGCATATTTCAGAGGTTATAGTTGCCAGGGAATGTATTTCCAGTGACTAGGATGGCCAGAGGGATGGTTGCATTAATGTGGGATCATAAAGTCAGCTTGTTCTTTTTCCCAAGAAGTAAATGTTGTCAGAGCAGAAAGGATCCTTATCAGACCACCATGCACTTACTATTTAAGTTCAGAGTAAAGCATAAAAAGAAGTTCTTCCTCAGGTTATAAATAATAACAGTTTATGCTAGATAGGGAAATCTAAGGCCATCACTCTAAGCTTTGATCTCTACACTGTTACTGATTCAGACAGGTTTGTGGATCTTTTAAAGTGTCTTGATTTTTCCATGCAAATTTGAAATAGTATAATAAGAAAATGATAAATTCTGTTGGAAGGCATAACATGTAATGGGGTGAAACCCCCTGAATTGTTATGGCAGGAAACAGATAGTGCGCCTGAATTGGAAGAAGAGATGGGACATGTAAAGATGGGGCAAAACGGGGTGAGTTACCAAGAAT